>CM028379.1:38887158-38929559 GCA_013146195.2 Codonopsis lanceolata | reverse complement strand
GCCACCGATTTCATCGAAGTTTTTTGCGTTTGCAATCTTCTGAATAGTGCCGTAAGAAGATCGTATGTGTGATCTTTAGAAGACATCATCTCCGGGTCCAAGTGTATCTTGTATAGTCATCCACTACTACTAGTGTGTATCTAAAACCACATAACTATTGGCCAATAGTGACTGTCCGAAGAGATCCATGCAGCAGCGTTGTAGAGGTCTTGTCGCTGAGAGTCCTGGTTTGCTTTTGAATGACGTTTTGAAAGCTTTCCAGTTGGCATGCTTTCCACTAACGATCATGTTGGCAGAGACTTGGCAATCCTTGACTAGACCTTCTTTGGATAGCTTGGCTAGATATTTGAAGTTCAAATGACGAGTCTTTTATGCCACAGCCTTTTTGTCTTGAGCAGAGTTTGCCACAAGACACAAATTGAAGTCTTACCGTAGGCATTCAAATCTATCACATAGACATTTCCTTATGCGTGACGGTAACCACGGTTGAGCAAGAGGCGGATCCTGATATCACATCTGTTTGAGGAGGTGACATATAAGCCCTTTGTCACGGAATGAAATACTCGGGAGATTATGTTTCAAGCCTTCTAAGAGAGACTTTTCCAATGGAGAGATTTCCTCGAATGATGGATCCATAGCCAATTGTTCTTCCTTTAGCATTGTCTCCAGAAGATGACTGGAGGGCCTTACGCCTCGAAATATTTGAGAGAGGCATGATTCTCCGGTCATGTGTCTTGGCAGCGCTATCTAGATACCACACATCTTTCTTTTCTAAGTTTGAATAGCCATGAAGCACACAGAGATGTAGAGGTAAGAAAATCATGGTCCCATTTTTATATGGGTCGAATGGTTAGCGTGTTTTTGGAACCCATACTTGCACGATTTTTGGAATAGGGGATCCAGCAGGCTTCATGATGGATTTCGGCGGACATTCATGGACCAAGTGGCCAAGACACTTACAAAATGTATGTGATGAAAATTGAAGTCTACATGATTATCTTTGGATATTTGAAGGTTTTTGAACTTTTCTTAACTGCGACTTTTGGGTTGGTAGACTTGTTAGCAGGCTTAGAGGCCTATGAGGCTTCTTGAGTGCATATCTGCCGATCTTTGCTTTAGCAAAAGAATGTTCTTTGTAGTAGACTTTGATGCCTCATGCATTTTTCCTTTAAGCTTGATGTCAACATTACTAGCATGCTTGATAACATTGTTGATGACGATAGGTTTGAGCGACTTTTCATAGGCCACGAAACAACGACCTTTTTCTCAGAGTCTTTGGTAGAGGCATTGTAAGTCTGCACCTCCTTTAACGATTTATCTCCGGCGATGATTGCTTTGCTTTCAAAGCTTCCTTGTTTGTTAATTTGAACCTTAGGGTATTTATAAGGAGTAGCGGTATAACCAATTCCTTCTTTACCCTTGTTAGGTTTACGATATTGTGCGAGGAATATTACTATTCACTGTAAAATGTTCATTTTCTTGTTCGGAGGTTGCGCTAGAGTTTCATTAGAGAATCCTAGCCAGATTTATCTGTTGAGGGCTTCGATCTCAAGAATTTGATCAAAAGGCTGCCGTTGAGTTATTCCATGAGTTAATGGTTTTTGCAACTCTTCTTTCTCGGCGAGATAACTCTTTGGCATGATCAATAAGACAAGCAACCTTTTCATTGAGAAACTTGTTCTCTTCTTTTAACTTGATTTTCTGGCTGGATTCCATGGAGAGTTTTTAACTCGGTTTCGGCATGGATTTCTCGATTCGACTTCTCATGACTTTTAGCTAACTTAACATAGGCCTTCCTAAATTCATTGAATTCCTCTAGCATATCTTGAGCATCCTTGAGGATTTCTTCTTTTGAAGGCTCTTGAAAGATTGTTCTATGTTAGCTTGAAAGGGAGAGTACTTAACTTCATTATGCGAGTCATAGGTGGGAGGTGACTCTAGAAACAACAAGACAAATGTGTGCTTGCTCGGGTGAGTCATCACTATCATCCTCGTCGAATCGGTTTCAAACCAAGTGGCTACATGGTTTCTTCTAATCCTCGGCCAGGAAGACCTCATGTTTAGAAAAGCGATTTAGAAGGTCTCCTTTTATAGGCTTCATATTTAGGCTTAGGACATTTAGAAGCAAAGTGACAGTTTCTGCAATTGTAGCAAACTAACTCATTATTGTGTGAGTTTTCGTGGTCTTTACGAAAGTCTATTTGGTTTGCTTCTTTCTTTGTTAAATTTTGAGAACTTTTGAAACTTCTTAGCGAACATAGCAAATTGCTCGTCGGAAAATTTCATTCTCGTTTGAAGAAGTAGATGGTTTGCTTTCTTGAGCAGGGAATTTCTGGGAGATAGAGAAAAGGAAGGAAGTTTAAAATGTTTGTCTGTTCTTGAGCTTGAAGTAATTCTTGCTCATAGGCATTAAACTTCATCAAAGCTTACGAGATGCATGGAGTTCAAGTCTTTGGACTCTTTTTATTGCGATGGTTTTTACATGCCACAAACTTCCTAAAGAAGCTAAAAATCTCATATTTACTTCTTTAACACTATATTCTTTTCCTAAAGAGTAACAACTATTTACTACCTCACAAAAATGCGTATTAGGCTTGCTGGTAGAGTCTCCTTAGGATCTTTTAGAATGAGTCGAGCTGTTGAATATAGTTGTATTTTCTATTGTCTACTTGTGGGTAGATCTCCTTCAAGATATTCCACCAAGGCTTCCACATTTCCTTGGCGGTTTGCATCGATGATTTGTTGGTATGTGCTTGTGTCGGCAGTGGATATAATATGAATAGCCTTTGCATCGAGTTCAACAAGCCTCCTTTCTTCGTCGTCCATTCGTTCATAGATTTAGGTATCTCGGGAGGACCAGGCTACTTCGGCAAGTAGGTTGGGCTTCATTGGGATATATGGACTGTCGGAACACATTGCCACAACCGATTGTCAATAGAATTCATATATCTCATAACCTTGTCTTTCCATACTTGAAATGGCCTTCGTCCAATATTGGGCGTGGTCGGTGTTTGAAGTGGCGCACATATAGTGAGCCATAGGATCTATTCTCGAGAGGTTAATCTTGGAAAAATGATTTTTCAAAGAATCAAGCTACGATACCAATTGTTGGTCCCAAAATAGGCTCAATCTAGGCTAGAAGGGGGTTGAATAGCCTAGTTATGTTTTTATAAAACTTTTTCTTTTAAGAGCACTTCTTAAAGATTTATAAAGGTTTGAATAGAAGTGCTTAAGCGTGAGGAACAAATCGATTCTAAGATTATCAAGGGCTGTTAAGCGGCGAGAATCTGGAATAGTTAAACATAAGCAGCGATTAAAGTGAAAGATAAGAAGAGTTAGGAGCGCACGAGAATTTGAAGTGGTTCGTGCTTCTTGTGAATAGTACTACATCCACTACCAAAGTGGTTAGCTTTGGATTTTAAAAGTGCACTTGTTTTATCCACTAGGTTTATGATTTAGATCTCTAATGGATCGTGTAAAAAGTAGTTTTTAACCAAGTGTATAGAGGTGAGAGAGACAATCAATAGATAATTGTTCTCCACACGTGCGAAAGGGTAAGAAACGAGTTTAAAGACAAACGAGAATGAAGGCGAGAAAGAATTTAAGATGGCAGATCTGCAGCTTCAGAAAGTTTGGTGAAGTGTTAGCCCTTGTCCTTTGATCTCTTGAATGCTTGAGTGATGAAGATGAAGCTTGAGAGTTTAATGCGCAAGAGTTATTTCTTCAGATCTTCAACACTTGAATATATACCATGAAGAGATCTTTTGACCGTTGGGTTAAAAATCGAGATAAAAGTCAACAGTCAACGTTTTCATTGAATGCAATTCGGCGCTTGAGTGAGAAACAACCACGTCATCGAGAGATGCGGTGTCGGAGAAGACATTACTAAGCGAGTAATGTTTGAGTCTGCGAGCTTTGCGGCTTGGAAAGTCTTCTTAGCCAAAGCGGGTAATGTCTTCGATCTTGATTTTCGGGATCTGATCACGAGCAGTTGTCATCATGCAGAGTTGACTTCTTGAAAATAATCTGGTGAAGACATGATGACTAGATAATTTCAAAAATATCTAAATAGATGTACACGTGTCATTGTTTCTTGATTTTGGCCAATTTTGATTTTCCGGTATTTGAGCAGACTTCAAAGTCTTTGATTTCGAGGCTGCGTAGAAGCTTGCGTCAATTGGCGCTCTTTGTAGAAGCTTGCTGATGGAACTACACAGAACTAACAAGAAACTATTCTAAACAAAATGATTCTAAGACGGTTGCCACCTTAATCGATGCTGCAGACCTTTTAGCCTACTGTACAATAGAATCAGAAGATGACTCAACCAAATCTAATCATAGGAATCAACATGTGACTTTGGCAAAACTTAGTTTAGGATGAGTATTTTACTTAATGATTATGGTAGGCTTACACATGCAGCTTAGCCGGGTCGAATGCTTGGGCCTCGAGGCAAACTCCCTCAAGGCCCTTTTGACGTTCACTAGGCTCTCACGTCGTCGATCACGTGACCTTGGTACAACCCAATCAACTTGGGCTCATCACTGTACATTTTTTCAATCATATATAAATGTGCATGCGCACGCACACGTCCACGTGTACGTATAAAGTGGATGACTAAGTTATTTATCGCTTAATTTAAAGTTTATAATAGGGCTTCACCAGTGAGAGATTTAAGTATGATGTAGCATTTTCATCTTCCCTAATACTCCATCCGTTCCCATATATATTTTTTTTTTTCGTCAGTTTCAAAATAATTGTTTTGTTTGAATTTATTTTTATAAGACAACACTTTTACCATTTTATCCTTATTTTTTCATCATATTTTAATTATGAATCACATACACATATATTTTAAAGTAAACTATACATCAAACTAATATTAATAATTTAATCAAATATATTTTCTTAAATCATAAACGATAATTTAGAGACGAAGGAGTACAGTAAAGCTTAAATCATTATACGGGGACTACGGAAGATCTTTGAAAAGAATATGCTGGCTTTAGCAGCCATGAAATACAATATATTATTGTACCAATAGTTCTCCGATCATAAAAGGTGAAAGTAGATTCCAAAAGTTCAGTATTGCTTGCAATTAGTTGCAAAGGTACTAGCCTACTAGGATATATTTATATTTTAAAAATATATACAGGGCATGTTTCATTTAATTTATCAAAATGTGCTTATAAATTATGACTTATTATAAATTGTTTTTGTAATATTTGATTTTATTTATAATAAGATAATTATCTTATTATAAGTCACTTAAAACTCATGTAAACTCATAAGTTGTGATGAGGTTATTTTAGTCTTTATATTTGAATTCAATATTTTTTTCAAATTACTAATCAAATACACATTAACTTATGAAAGCTAATCAGTACTTTTAAAAAAACTAAATCAAGAAGCATCAATTATCTATATATATATATAAAGCTAAGGTAGTCTAAAAATAGCAAAATCCCTCAAAAATTTGTCTTCCTAAAATAAAAAGTCATTTATATGTAATAAAAGTTGTGGGTCATGTATTGAAAACATAAATTAATTGATTATACATTAATTGATTACATGTGTCATAATTAATCAAATACTACCTTAATATAAATACCCTCTTGGAATATGAAAACCAAATATTGTCTTGAAATATAAACAAACTTCTAATGAATTGAAAACAAAGTTAGCAAAATATTTCAACATCATTAAGATCTTAATTTTATTGTTCATTTTACATGTTATAAATCGAGATCATAATTTTTTTTATGGTATTCTACACGTTAAGAAATTTGTTGTCTTATAGAAGATAAAATATGATGAACTTAAACAACGACTTATGCTAACATATATTATTAAAAAAATTATACTTTCACTTTTATATTAAATCAAGAGTCCCGACAAAAGTGTGTTTATTCAAATATTCGAAACAGAAAAAAATAAAATAACAAACCATGATTTAATTTCAATCCGAGCATGTAGATCAAACAAAAAAACCTTGAATATTAACCAACGAACCAAATTCCATCAAATCCAAACGAGATTTTTTTGTAAAAATATTGTTATTTGTTCGGTTCTTAATGCTCAATCCTCCAAATCTAATTATTATTGTATTTAAAAAATCAACTAATATTTTATTGTAAACTTTTTTACCAACTAATCATTAAAATGTTGGATATCACATTGTAGAAGCTAAAATTTGAATGCAAGTAATTTTGGAGACAAAATAACACAAGAATGACATTGTCTCCATTAGTAAAAACAAGAATATCACATCAAGATGACAGGAAAATCACAAAATGAAAAAAAAAACAAAAACTTGATTACAAAAATATAATTAATATCAAAATAGTACTACTTAACGAATCTAAATCTTCATCACAATTATTGAGACAACTTATTGACATATTTGAAACTAAAGTGTACATCTAATGTAATGGACCAAAATTAAAAGTAATTCATTAATAAATCTATAAAAATATAAAGAAGTATAAATAGAAAAATATTTTTTCATCTTCATCGGACCTGTTGAAAAAATATTTTAAAACAATAAATATCTTAATTTATTGTCCATTTTGCATTTTAATAAATCGAAATCAAAATTTTTAATAATATTTCATACGTTAAAAATTTGTGGTCTTATAGAAGATAAAATATAATGAACTTAAACAATCGGCTTCAGTCAACGTGTAATCTAAAAAAAAATTATATTTTTATTTTTATGTAAAACCAAGATAGTCCTTACAAAAGTGTATTTATTAAAATATTAGAAATAGGAAAAAAAAAGTAACAAACCATTACTTATAATTTCAACCAGAACAAACATGTAGGTCAAAAAAAAGTTAAGGTCAATCATTGGTACTATCATATGTAATAACGATTAACAATAGTTAAGGACAATCATTGTCACATATATGACACTTCCTGGAGTATGATTCAAAGTAGATCGTGATTTTTAGGTTCACAAATCGTTCTGGTTTAAAAATATTGATTGATATGAGATAAATAAGGAAAACCAACAAAATAACACAACAAATGTTGTGTATAATGAATTCAGAGTCTATCATATTACTGATACAATGATCTATTTCTATTTAGATAGTTGCAATCCATTCTTTTAATTTTATTTATTGTCTTTGTTTTATTTGAATAAAATTTAATTAAAAAATATATATGTCTGTGTGTTAAATGCACAAGTGTAAGACTAATTAATTAATAGTTATAAGGCATAAATAATAAACCATCAGTACATATCAATAAACTAAATCAAACGTATATTTATTATCCCAACTTGTTTGGCTGTAAAGTTATGAAAGTACAAAAATAGGATATGAATTAATTTGAAAAGTGCTACATCTGATAATTAGGTAAAAAAGTCTTCCGGGCTACTATACAGGTAAATTATTGCTTAGGCCACCCAACTATAATTTTATCAACTAATTATTTTATTTTTAAATTTTCATTAATTTTTTCAGTTAAATGGGTATGAAATATAGGGGTGTGCACTGGTCCTAAGCCCGTGGGTATTGACAATGCCCAGTATAGGCCCATCAAGCAGCGGACATTAGATTTAAAAGCCCAGTACTATTGATCAGCCCACGGGCATTAGTGGATGGGCTTCAGACGGGCATTGGGACGCGAGGCGGCGAGGCTTGACCCGTTGTTTATGTTTTTAAATAATTTTACTGTTTTCTGATTCAAACTTTGGGTCTCAGCTTTCAGCCCATCAATTCACTGTCATGAACTTTTTTTTTCAAACTATTATACTTAGGGGTGTAAATGGTTCGACTTGGTTCGACTTGGAACAAATTATGAGCTGAACCGCATGCCATTGGTTTGAAAAAAATCAAACCGGAGCTAAACCGTTTAAGTCTTGAGCTAAACCGAACCGAACCATGATGGTTCAACTTGGTTCGACTCGGTTTCGTGGTTCGGTTTCGCGATTTGGTTTCATTTCGGTCTGAATTTAGAAAGTTCTACTCATTCAAAATTTAAATAAACAAAGAAAATATTATAAAAACACGCTAAAAGAAAATACTAAAAAATTAAATATAATACAATTATATTCATAAACTCACTTTTAAAAAAATTACACAAACTTTCAAATAAAATGATTAACATTTTTAATTCTTATAATCAATAAATTGAATCCAATATAATAAAAATACAATGTACATTATATTTAAAACGTTTATGTAAATTCAAAAAATCTAAAGGCAAATTCCTAAATACTAATATTAGCCTTATAGTTTATATAGTATAAAAATATTAATAGTATAAGAGTACTAAAGTATAAAGATTAGGAATTCAAAAGAATTTGTTGTTTGGCTCGGTTGTTCGACTTGGTGGTTCGGCTCGATGGTTCGACTTGGTGGTTTAGCTCAAAATGGTTTGGTTTGGTTCGGTTTGACTCGACTCGACATGTCAAGCCGCAAACCAAACCAAACCGTTCGACTTCCCAAAATCTCAAACCGAGCTGAACCATATTGCACCCAAAACCGAACCAAACCGCATGGTTTGACTTGATTCGACTCGACTTGGTGGTTTGACGACTCGGATTGACACCCCTAATTATACTTGCAAATTTGAAATAAAACACCGTTGAAGTGAAAGAAAAGGAAGAGAAGCAACTAAGTTAAAATATAAATTCAGTATGTAGTAAACGGATTCATATAACTCGACATTACCGATGTCAAATTTTAATCTTGCATGTGATGAGATTGAGAATAGAATATCAATAGATGTATAGATGATTGAGTAATTAATTATTAAAATAATAGGGTTTGACTTTTAGGTTTTTATTTTTAGCAATAGCTTTATTAGTTGAAGTGTATTATACTATTACTATATTTATAGATTATAATTTATAACTTATAATATATAAATATAGTAATAGTATAATGGACATAAATTAAATATATAGGATTTGGTCAAAGATCTATAATTAAAAAAATTAAAAAAGTTATCATAGAAGAGGGCCGGAAGCAGTTGAAGGCCCAGTAGAGCCCGAGACCACGGGCATTTGACTCATCTAAAGCTCAGTACTATGTAGTGCACATGGGCACGGGCTCCATGGATCGGGCACTGACGGGCTTTAACGGGCTTGATGGGCATTGACGAACCCTACTCACCCCTAATGAAATATCTATTTTACCTCTTCAATAAACTACGACAAAAAAGATATTCAGACCTATTTTTATAAAATAGTTGTATAGGACACCCTGCTTTTTAAAAATATTTCTATTGAAAAACACCTATTTTTTTAAGGTGCGAAAAGTTATACGCATGATTTGTATTCGATAATTTTACAAAAAATACTAATAAAATAAGAGTGGATTTTAGTTTATAATATAAACTTGATAAATTTTTGAATGTCAGTACCGTAAAAAAACTATTAAGAAAATACTGAATTTCCTAAGGTTTTACCATAATGTGAGATACTATTAAATTAATGGAAAATTGTTTTTTTTTAACGAACGTTCTAATTGGAGGCGAAACAATTGACCATGTACTTTGTATAAGACTAATTAACAAATGTACTCTATTTTAAAGGCAGATGATACCAATTACGTAACGACCGTTTGCAAGCCGTCAAGGAGCGATGATGTGGACACGTACGTGGCTGCTTGCATGGATAGTCATGTTAGCGAGTTGTTAACGAAGTTCGACGGCAAATTAACAAATTTTGTCACTTTTTGTATAAATTGTTTGTCCATTTCATATATTTTGTTCAAATTTTAGTACATTTGTTAAATTTGTCTTATACAAAATATGTGATTAATTGTGTTACTACCATATAGTACATTGGTAAAATAAGCAATTTTTCTTTAAATTAAAACTACACTTGTATTCTAAATATATGTAGTAAAATTATCAAATACTCCCTCCACTCTAAATTATCGTCCTAGTTGGCTTGGCGCACAGATTAAGAAAAAACAATTGACTTGATTATTTATATTACTTTAATATGTAGTTTCCTTTAAAGTCCATGTGTATGTGACTCATACCTAAAGTAGGGTGATAAAGTAAAGGTAAAGTGATAACATTGATGTTCTAAAAAAGTAAGTTTGTAACTAGATAATTATTTTGGAACAGACAAAAAATAAAAAGAGGACGATTATTTAGGGAATGAGGGAGTATCATTCTCTTTTTAAAATGCTTGTAAAAGACATGTGCGTTGCACGTGTTGTCGTGTTAAAAACACTAGTCTATTGCATTGGTTGTGTAATGTTTTTTTCATTAAGTTAATGACAAGAGAGGTAAATTACAGATATTCAAATTCTGAGAAAGCAAATATATTAAATTAAAGAAAAATGTTCAATGATGAAATGTATATGAATGGAAGCTATGAATAGTTATTCAAATCATGAAAAAGTAAACATTTTAAATTTAAAAAAAAATTGTGTAATGATCAAATGCATATGAATGTAACGTACTAATATAATTCACTGTTCATATTAGTTCTTTTCTTTTTTTATTTTAATGCCTACGGAAAAGTTTGTATTTTTGTTATTTCGTTGGATTTTTGATTGTTTTTTCTTCCACATTGTGAGCGTTTCTTCATCATCACTTGAAATCTCCACCTCATAAATTTCTTTGGCCTCCTCCTTCTTTGTTGTATTTTTTCCCTCTCCCTTTTCTGTTGAGTTAATTTTTGTCTTTTTTCCATTCACTTCATTAGGTGTCGATGCTTTTCCGCCTTGTGTTAATTTTTTTGGTAATCCACGCTTGGTTGATTTTGGTTTTGCATTGTTGGTACTCCTCTCTTCTATATGGCTAATCTTTTTAATTGCTTCTGTGTCGCTTGAAATCTCAACCTCGCAAACTTGTTTGGTGTCCTTTTTTGTTGTATTTTTTTTCGCTTTATGTTAAATTCTTTGGTAGTCCGCGCTTAGTTGATTTTGATTTTGCATTATTAGTGCTCCTCTCTTCTATAGGGTTGATATTTTCAATTGCTTCTTGTAAAACCCCGATATTTTATCTATTTATATTTTTATAATTAAACCAATTTGATAACATTTTTGACATATTTGACCAAATAATATTTTATTGACTTTTGATGTTAGTTTAAATAAAATAAAGTATTAATATTTTATTCTAATTGACCAAGTCAAATTATGCTAACTTTACTTTAAAAATATTATTTTAATACAAGTAATAATATCTTGTTGGCTTTATCTTTATTATAATAATGTTTATATTATAAAGAAATAAAAGTGGCATTATTTTTCGTTTACATACGTGAAGAATGGGTAGGAATTGAGAGACTTCCTTGCATTACGTGGATAACTTACATTACATGGATAGATTTACAAAGCTTTTTTGGTGTTGTCTTAAGGCAATAGGAGATGACTCACCCAAGCTACTGTATGACTTGGGCTATTAGCTTCTGTGACTCAGCCGAATTCTCTCTATATATTAATTCTTCTTCATATTCATATTCATGAACAAAACTAATAGATATAAATACTATTAGTATGCAATACCGTTGCGATGCTTATTATGATATTGTTACGGGTTTGACTCGAGGGTTAGTATTGAAGGTTTTTAATATATTTTACTCAGCAGAGATAATCTTCCTTAAAGGTAATGGAGCTACTAGCTTATGTATGTTCATAATACCATGTTATTATAATATCCATGCTAAGAACCATGTGTTACACGCGTAACTTGATCAGATGCTTGATGTATGATTTTTTATGAACATGCTGAAATTGTACCTTGAAACTTACAAGTATGAGAATAATATGTATTATTTGGAACATGTTGGAGAATACAATGAGTTTACTTTATAACTCATTGGAATTCTTTGTATGTTAATTTACTTGTTAAGCACTAGTTTCGAACATAAAGTGCTCATGTGAGTGGTCTTCAATTACGCAATTGAACAGTTTATTATGGGGAGAGTAGGGGAACCTCTGACTAGGTCACGGGGCAGAGAGCAGTGCTAGTTAGCAACGACACCCTACTTGGACCCAGAACCGAATTCTCCATTTTGGCCAAGTTGGGAAAATACCATTGAATAATATGTTAAGTATCACGTCGTGTCTGGGAATATAGGGACCTAGCCTCGTGATGACTTGTATCCGGGTTGTGAATAATTGATTGGCTTGATAAAGTGAACAAGATATTGATCAAGACATACAAGCTTCAACAACAATAGTAGGGGTGACAAGGTTGGAAGTGATTGGTCGGAGATGTATCTCAATCCTGTATATTACATGTGTTTAACATTCAGTTCTTCTATGTTATTTGCGAATAGTACTGATGAATATGCTATTAATTGTTGATCTGGGCATCATGGCATTATTTATGCTGCATACATGCATAACATGCGTAAGTATAGTATAAATAATTGAGTTTGGACTCACCCTTTATTATTTGTTTTCCTTAGATTGCAGTCATATCGGAGGGTGACTCATATGGTTTTGATGGTCTCTGGAGTGCTAGCATGTATTATTTTTTGGGATAGCATTCCTAGAAGTTTCGGGACAACTTTATGGTTTTTGCTGTACAGGAAGACATGTAGTCTTCTATTTTGGTTTTAACGCTTTCGCGTCTGTAAAACTTTTAATAAGGCTTGTGGCCTATGTATATATAAGTTGGGTTGCTTAATGTTCTTCTATTTGTTTTCCAAGCTCAGTAGGTTTGTTTAAGGTTATTTATAGGTAGTTCACGAAGGAGTTGGGTCCCACATAGGGGCAGATTCAGGTCGTGACAGTTGGTATCAGAGCTTATGTTAGCTCGTAGCCAGGATAGGATCCTTGGCCTAGGGTTGTGTCTCTTATGTTATGTTTTATGTTAGCAATTGTCTAATACCTGGGTTTTGGTGGTGTGTAGGATTGTGAGATGGCGAGACCTAGAGGTCGTCCTCCTTGTATTCCTCGTGTTCTTCGTAGATCCCGTAGCTTGCATAGGGGTGGTTCGAGAGTGGCCAATAACCATGAAGGAGAGGCTAGTAACTTTAATGTACCACCTAGCCAACCTACAGGTGGGGCACAAGCACAGAATGATGACATGGGACAGATGCAACAAACTATTACAAGACAGGGAGAAATCTTCGACAGACTTGTAGCATTTATGACACAACAGCAGGAACTTGGGAATCAACCTAATCATAGAATAGAGATTCCGAATATACCTGTACCAGAAGTGCAAGTTAATGCAGGATTCATACAAGGGACAACAGCTTTGGAGAGGTTCCTAAAAATGAGTCCTAAAAGTTAAAATGGTGAACCAGATGCAACTAAGGCCGAAGGACTAGGTTGAAAATATGGAAAAGGTGTTTCAACCTTTGGGATGCATTGAAGAAGAAAAGGTGAAATTTGCGACTTTTAAACTAGAGAAAACAGATGCGCATTGGTGGAAATTGACAAGGAGTAAATGGAATCAAGAAGGAACACCGCAAACTTGGACAAACTTTCTTAAGGAAATTAATAAAAATTTCATTCCAGAGGTAGTGCAACGTCAACGCGAATTGGAATTCCTAATTTCCTATCACATGAGCAAGGAACCATGAACGTATCTCAGTATGAAGCAATGTACACACAACTGGTAAGGTATAATGAGCATCTTGTTACAACAGAGGAAAGAAAAGCAAGGAAGTTTGTGAGGGGGTTGAAGGCAGAACTTCGTGATGCATTATAAACACTACTAGAAAAATGGCCTTTTAAGAACGGAATTTTCCATCTCTAAAGGAGGGATTCCGTCGCTAATGTCTTCCCAACGACGAAATTTTTCCGTCGGTGGGCTGTCGGTAATCACGCGTTGCAGATGTCTAACGAGCCCATTTTCGTCGCTAAAGGTTAATTTCAGTGACTGAAAATTTTGTCGCTGAAATTCAGAGTGACGAAATTTTTCATCGCTGAAATTAACCTTTAGCGACGGAAATTCCGTCGCTAATAATGGAATTTTTTTAAAAAAAATACATAAAAATAGTATCATTATAATTTTTTGTACCCGATAATATAACAATTAATACGTAACTGAAGATACGAAATAAACAATGCCATAAACCAATCTAAAAACCTCAAACTCTAAATGTTATCACAATAAATTACCAAATATATACATACAAAATCAAACAATACCAAATATCAATATTTCAACTTCAAGCAGTACTAATAATCAAAGTGGGGGGGGCTGATCTTGGAAGAGATTTCTGGCATGAAAAGGGGAGCCGACACTACTAAAGGGAGTGTTCGAAGACCCATGCATCTGTTGTGCCATGCTTTGCATCGTCGCCATCATTTCTGCAAAATCGTTGCTCTGTTTGTTCCTGATATTCCGCAGCCAAATGTTGCTTGTAGCGCCCGAGAATTTCCTTGCATTTATTATGATATTTATTTGTTAATCACAAATTGATTAATGTTAAACTTGCAATGCTAGCATGTTAGTCAAATAGTATTTTGACTTGGGTTTTGAGTTCTAATGAGAACTTGGTTATATCGTGAGTTGGACTTGTACAATAGCACGTTTGGAGTCCGATTGTGTTAGTTATGTGTTTGGCATTATTTATGTGTTTTAGTTGTGGACTTGTGTAATTACCTTATGAAAGTCCATGATATGTCGGGCTTAATGTGTGACGTGTTTAAAGTTCGTATTGGACTTTGGTTATGTTATTTATGATTAACATTAAAATATTAATGACATGTTAAAGTTGGAAAATAATTAATTTCAGCTAGATTGACCCGAAATGTATCGTACGTTACGTGTTACTTTTTATATTGTTAAAATATATTTCTATTTTAACATTGGCTAATTATTAATGATTAATTAGTGTCAAATTGGGTCAAATTGGTGATTAATTGATTTGACATTGTTGAGTTTTGACCAAGCATAGTATTGATACTCAAAATAACTAACTAACTATATATATATATATATATATATATATATATATATATATTGAATATTTAATTAGTTCCAAGTGATCATTCACTTGGAAATTTCCACAAATTTCGACTGAATTCATTTGCCTTTGTTTTGGTTTGACCAATTTGGTCGGTGGCGGTGGACACCCTTCCTTTTCCTTTATTCAATAATTGAGAAGCAGTCACTTCATTTTACTTTCCTTCACCTGCATTCCGTCCGCCTTTCTGTGAGTTTGAGGGTTCGAGCTATTCAGCTCGAGTTAACGAAATATTACCCGTTTTTAATTTCGATTCCACATGGGTGTTCTACGTGTTGAGGGCTAAATTTGTACCCGAATATTACGTATTTTTATCGATATTTTCTAGAGGAGGTAAGTTACTATTCCCTTCCCTTTGTATGTAGGATTAACATACATGTACTATGGGCTATCCCCCCGTGATTTGTTTTGAATTTGGAGTAAAAATACTCTCGTTATTAATTATTGAATATTTGAACTGGCATGTGTATTTAAATGTTTGGGATTATTATTTGGGCCGAATTAATTATCGGTGAGATTGTGTTGGGATGAATCTTACAAATCATAGTGATGCACGGAATTTATAAATAATAAATAAATGACTCAACGAAGTCGATTTAGGTACAATAAAATATAAAGAGTGATGAATTGGGTTCCTATGATGTTGAGGAATATTTTAGGTTAGACATTTTATATGAAATATCTTATATGTGTTAATTGTGTTTAAGCAAATAAATTCTTCTGGGTTATTTTCAAACAAGTAAGCATGCTTGTATGTCCATCGAACCCCGTACTTGGGACTCGATGGTTGTGTTTAATTATAAGTAAACAACTACTTGTGCATCGTATTGAGTCCAGCTGGCATATATAGTTGTGTCGACAATGGGACGGCAGTAGTCTTTACGAGAGTTAAATCTCGTGATCGCTACGGTTCGTTGCATGGGTCTCTCCCTTGTTATTGGTCGTGACAAGGATGTAGCCTTGTTAGAGCAATTCGTATGACAAACAGAATGCTCGACTCATGGGTAAAACTCGGGGTAATGAGACTCCTGGTTAAGTCCCAAGGTCATTGGTTGGATCAGTATGTGTACAGCAATAGCAACGCAACTACGACTCTTGGATAAAACTTGGGGTAATGAGACTCCTGATTAAGTCCCAAGGTCGGTGTTTTCTGTATACTATTGGGTTTAGACACGGCTTTGGTTTTCAGTTCTAGATACTATCAGATTCAGAAAATAAATTATGTGTATCACGACAGCAACACATCTATAGTGTTCTTCTGGATTTTTGGCGCAGTTATATATGTGTCTTACTTCAGCAACACAGTTACAATGTTTATAGCAGGACAAGTCAAAAGCTCTCTTGCAGATTCAGCTCAGATACAGATCAGATTGAGATGCTGATTTATATCCTGACTGTGTTTATATTACGTTGAGTCAATGTGCATTATAACATAATCAACGTGAATTGTGTGCAAGTATATGAATTGTTTTGCCTGATATATTGTGTATTGTGTATTATGTATTAGTTATATGTGTATAACAGCATGCCATATAGATCACGTAGTAACTTACTGAGTTTATCACTCACCCATTTCCTTTTGTTTTCCTTTGATCCCAACCAGGTAGAAAGTACACGGTGAGGTCGGTGAGATTTTTTAGACGTCGACTGTCTTTGGTATGCAACACTGCAGGAGGATGTATTATGTTTTGTGAGGACATGGATTTATAGGAGAGTTATGTAAACTCTTCCTTGGGTTTGTGTTTAGTATGACATAATTCATTTGTTGCCGACGTGTAACGCCGTGCTTGTGTATATAATGTAATTTGTTGGTTGCCTTTAGAGCCTTGTGTTAGTCCGAGCAATGGCTCGTTGACTTTGTTATTTTGTTTTCTTGACCTTTTTAGAGCTGTGTTTTAATCAGGTTTTTGTTTAACTTACTCTTAGCAGGGGCTTTGCACGTGTTTTATTTTGAACTAGTGTGTTTTGTTTTGTTGTTACACGCTTGACCCAGATTTCGTATTGAGATTTGGGGTCGGGTCGGTTCGTGTCAGTTGGTATCAGAGTAATAGGTTAGCTATCGACAATGATAGGTTCCTCGGCCTAGTTGGGTTTAGTGTTGGTTTGGTGTGATTCTCGAGTTATTACACTGAGTGTTTGTGTATATAGTTATAAGAATGAGTATTCGGAGTGCACCCGAAGTTATTTAGGGAGCTGAAAATTATGACTGCAAGCATAATTGGTGTTGTGAACATGTAAAGACTTATTTGTTAGCTGATTTGATTAAAATATTCAAGTCATGACAGTAGTGCAATATTTGAAGACATGAAGACATGACAGTAGTGCAATATTTGGCCAACTTCACAGAATTGGCAAGATATTGTACCTACTTGGTTCCAGATAAGAAGCACAGATGGAAAAATAATACAGATATGAGGAAATAGTTGCAGTGCCAAGGCCAATGTTCGAGTAACCAAGGAAGTAATAATTATGAAGAAGGGCAAGTAAAACTGAATACAGGTGGACAGGAAAACAATAAGCTAATGGTCAAAGTTCGAGTTTGATTTGCAGCTAGTGTCTGAAGACAGGTCACACAACGAATGAATAGTACTCAACATGATGAGCACAAGATTTCCACTAATTTTCCCTGGAATTTTGTGCTATTTTTGAGTTAATTATGCTTTGAAAATATTATTATTTGTGTTTTTGTGCTTAATGTAGGTTTCCAAGCATAATAGAGCTTTTATATGGTGTTTAGCACAAAGTTCGAGACAATTTTGGGCTTAAAAGTTGTTTTGGAAATTATTTGGACAAAGTCTGTTAAGTCCGTTAAGAGTTCCAAGGCAATTGAGGCTTAACAGTGGCTAACGGAGGCTGAAATCACTAATGGAGGACCAATCTGCAAACCTGGAAGAAACCTGGAAGGCGGCGCTCAATTCAGGAAGACTACGGGCACCGGAGTAAATTTTAGAATTGTAGGGGAAGCCGGCGCTAAATCCAGAAAGTCCTGTGCGTTGTCGCCCAATGACTGAAGGCACGTGTCGCAATCTGCCGCGCCCCCTCCACTAGTGCCGGCCCACGTGAAGCTTCATGGATCCGGTCTGACCCGCGTATTCCTCCAGCCCACCTGATCCATCTCCTCCATTTCCAGCCCACTTCCACTCAAAACCTCAACCCATTTGAAGCTGGAGTGACCCGCGTGCCCTCTGCTGGGTTGACCCTTGCCCAGCCGTGCCCCAGCCCTCATTATTCTTCCATTTCAGCCCTCAAAATTCCCCTACACTCCCTATCTTGCCCCTACTCTGTCCGGCTCTCTTTGTTGCTTCTCCTTAAAATTTCCAACAGTCTCATTTGAATAAAAGAAGTCCCCATTTCGGGACTTTGTTCCCAAATGGGGCACCAGCCCCCATTTCACCAAAAATCACACCAAATCTCTGATGCTTAATCACCATTGAAGGTTTGGAGCTTCAAATCAAGGGCCAAGGACGCATTTGCAAAAGATTTCAACCCCGGAACGCGATTTCTTTGGTTTAATTCTTTCTACCTCTATTTTTGATAGTTGTATAATTTCTTGGGTTGATTTATTTTGTAAATGTTGATTTGGTTTGTGTTTAAAATATTTATGGAATGCAATTATTTTTCTATGTCCAATGTAGTGCTTTAATTTAATTTGTATCTTTATTTAGTACACAATCATGTTGGTTATTATTTTGTGAAATTAATGCTTTTAATTATCTGTCCAATAATTAAATGATTTTAAAAATATTTAGGATCCGCGAGAGCTACCTTTATATTTCGGACCAATATATTTAATAGTTGGTGTTTTGTGACACACACCGATAGCCATTATGAGACTAGATTTGACACGCGATCGAACCACCTTATCCATTCGCGAGGTCGGGGAGGTTAAGGTTAACTATAAGATGGGAGAGCCCGTAGTTAACTAATTTTAGCTGTCTCGGCTACCAACATGAATTGTAGAAAAATATAGAGAGTTTTTTTTTTTGCGAAGTATTACCCATGCGCTTGGTTATTATTGTGAGTGCTTCATGTTTTTAATGGCCTAGCGAACCATTAGATGATCACTAGAATGATAGGATACGAAGCAAAAGCCCTTCCTATTATTCTGAAAATCACAATAGTAGTTTGCGTGGCGTGAGAACGAAAGGAGATCGTGCGTAGATAGTCTTTTGATGCTTGTTTACACATGTTGTTATTTTCTCCCCTATGTTATGTGTTGCGATGATATGAGCCCGTAGCAAGGTTGAGAGATAACTAGATTTGCTATACGTAGCGCAAGCCCGTAGCGAATAAAATAGCGCGTCCGACTACCAAGACTTGAGTTAAAGAAAAGCAAAAAGAGGATTAAATTAAGCACCGGCTAGACTAGAAATAATGTATTCCTATATTTTTATATTGATTTGTTGTTGCCAAACCACCTCCGCTTTAGTTTAGATTTAATTGTTTTCTAGTTTTTATTTATTTATATTTTTAGATTTTAATTCAATTTCTTTTCGCTCAAATATAATTAGTTAGCATAATTTCGGTACTTAGTTGGAGTGAGAATTACGCACATTCCTCGTGGGATCGACTCGTACTTACGATGTGACGACCCGACCCGGACTCCAATGCGGAATCCCAAGGTCGTGCCGTCAAGACAAGCTAAAGACGGACAAGCACCTGCTACGCATTATGGTACGAGTCAAAAGATGAGCTATCAAGATCGAATAGGAAGGTAAAGCCATAACGGCAATACAGAACAACAACAAAAAACTAAAATATGCGGAAGCAAATTATAAGTGGAACTCAAGCCTTTAATCCTAAACAAAGGAACGCAAGGCCGAGAGATAACTATCTCTCGACAAATCTACGACTCGCGTGACGCAACATTGCGCACGGGCAACAAACCATCGGCAAACCTAAGGCCGGCGAATCAACAGAATACCAACCTGATAAACAACCACTCAACGGCTACAACATGTCGGAGGGACAAACTAACTAAAAGAATAAGATATTAAACACTAACAACTAAACCCAAGTCTCTCGACTAATGTTGTCGGAGATGACAATACCGACATTACAAGAATGAGTGAGCTAAAGCATGCTCGAATAAACAAAGGAAACAACTCTTAAGAGATACAACAGCTCGACCTAACAAGTCGGCTCCCAAAATAATACGACAAATAAATACTAACATAACTACCCACGTAAAGTTTACATAACTTTACATCCGTGTCTCACGAGATACATAATATCAATAATAATAAAATCTCCAAGCTATTGCCCGGAAGACCACCTGTTATCAAACGTGCGCCCGTAGCTGCAACGCGTACTAACGAGCTCACTGCACAAACTAAGGAAAACAAACACACGGAGTGAGTCATAATGACCCAGTAAGTTACTAAATGCAATTGTATGGCATAGCATGGCGTGGCATGGCATAATGCACAAGCATGTATAAAATCATGGCATCTTAATAGCATACCAATAATAAACTTGTATTAAGTTATCAAGTAACATAAACTTCATAAACCACATAGCACATTATCTTTCATATAAGTGCTCATAGTAAGCCACATAAGGGATAGAGAAGATACCGAATTAGTGCCGTTGTGCTGCTTCTACAATACACATTAGTAACCGGGTTGTACCATCGATGCTCGTGATTACATCGACACACTGAGCGGCTACACCTCAAGGGCAGCCCTTTCTCAGTCTAGCTTAGCATAATCCACTCGCTCTATTGGTTACGAGATGGGCTAACTTCCCCACTGGGGCCAACAGTGGAGGGTGTGTGAGGTCCCAGGTACGGCGATCCATAGCGAATACGAATCTTACGATTCGTATAGGCGATGTATCGTCCTACCCTGACTTATAAAAACCAATCCAAATATTGCCAGCTGGACTTACATGCAATGCACAAGTAGATATTTACTCGCATGCTCAAACAAGAACCAAGACCGTCAAGAGCGGACTTATCAAATCAAGTAGGTCATAAAGCTCTACACACCAATTTAACAATGCACATATTTGCACATACTTAACAAATCCAACTAACTTATCAGTTTAGTCCAAGAACCACATATTGAGGTATTCATAACCCTCAAGTCACAACCCAATCAAACGTAGCATATAAGCTCAAGAAATCACAATATGAGGTCTACTATAGCCCTCTACTCAGGATTAAACCAAAGACTATTATTTAGTCTAAGAACAACCATAAATCAAGACTTAGTGATTAGTCTATTCATAAAAGCATAACGGACTCAACCATAGTCCAAACCTGTCGTATATAATTGACATCCTCAAAACCAATCTCAAGGGTACTAAAACTAAGCCGTAGTCATATCCTCGCAAGTGCTTTCGTGTGTACGCGACCAAATTCCCTAAAAGAGAACTCATTCAAATAATCATTTCTTAAAGTAATATGAGATCATAGGTTGGTCTCTAATGCTCCGTGCCCTAACGAGCACGCTCTAAATAAATCCCCAATAAACCTCTATATCGTGGGTGTCACAAATGGGACACAATTCGAGATGCTCGGTACTCACGATCAAAACCAACCAAACCCGAACATCGTAGGATTTCAACCTAAGGCTCACTAACATCTTATTGAACCTAAAATGACTCCAATGAGTCTTAATATCGCATTTCATTAAATACACATTTCATAAATCCCAAAATTAACACATCATTCATGTTTATAGAAATTCTCCCAAAAATAATCCGGGCTTGTTTCCCAAGCCTAAAAATCCAAGAACTCAACATAATCATAGTCAAACGAAACTCAAATGTCGTAGGATTTCAACCCGAGTTCGTTAACACATTATTGAACTTATTACGACTCCGTTGAGTCTAAATGCTAAGTTTCATTCATGACACATTTCATCATCCTCAACATTAATACCCACTTTAATTAACAACAATTCTTCAATAGTTCGGGCTTGATTCTCAAGCCTACAATTCATAACAACCCCCAACACAAATCATAATCCATTTCATAAATCACATAATTTCAATTAAATGATCCTACTCATGATATCTAGTGAGTTCACACATTTAAAGCCCCAATCATAGGCATATTTCCATAATAAACCCAAGCTACATGTGGACATGGTTTCTAGCATACTCATAAGCCTAGAAACACAAAATGAAGAGTAATCATATACTTCAACAATCATAGAAGCCATCTTACAAATGCTCCTAACAAGTTCATACTTCCAAAAATCCCCAAATTGGGCATACAAAGCATATCAAGTGTTCATTGCCCACAAATAGCATATAGGTTGTTTTCCTTAGGGCCAATGAACCAAAATCAAAAGGAGGTAACTTACCTAGCTCGGATGAAAACTCCAAAGAACGCAAATCCGATCGGTGAACTTGTTCTACTCGTCGAGGGCTTCAAGATTCCGAAGTTTGAAGGCAATCAGACGGTTGGATCGTCTTGGATCGAAGAGAGAAGAAGGATAGGGCTTGAATCTCCCATGGACTCTCTCTCTCTCTCTCTCTCTCTCTCTCTCTCTAATACGTCTGATTTTAGAAGGAGAAATGAAGAGGTTTGGCTGAATTTGTGAAGAGATTAGGCTATTTATACTTCCCAAGTAATGAGGCCAAAACAGGGAATTCCTTGGTACAATTAGTAGAGATTAGGATTAATCAATCACTAATCTAAACTTAATTAACTTCCAACTAATGTTAGTACATGTTTAGGCTAAGTATGGGAGGTTAGGAAGGGTTTAGAGAAGGTTTTGAATAGGGGTTTGGGTGCAAAATTCGTAAAACAACAAAACAGGGGAAAATTCCGTAGGTATCTCCTGATGTTGAGGCGGGCGACTCACTCAAGGCCAGGCAGGTGCCTGGGCTTCTGGGAGCTGCTCATGATCATTTTGCAATGCTCCCAGCATTGCCCCGCGAGCTGGTGATCAGAATTCGATGCGAGCGCATGGTTCAGCCCTTGAACTTGGTCTAAACACGTCCTAAATGGTCCCAAACTCATGGGAAACCATTCTAAGGTCTAACCCAACTCAAAACAAGTCGGAAACACACACGAACAACATCCGAACAACTCGGAGCGAGGAGGAACAACGTGCAACCGAACGAATGAACTCGCAATCGAACGAGCAATGAAAGGAGACTTTTAAGGCAAGTCTAAGGGCTAATGAAGAAGCTTAAATACTTCTAGGAATTTTAATAACAACTTGGGAAATAAGAACTCCAAAGGAGAGACGATTACACGACTCAATCCCCGAACTACGCGATAGAGACGAACGCTATCTCCAAAGCTTCCAAATCATCGATAGACTTAAGGAACACCTCCAACTTAAAGTCTAATACATCTAAACATGTTAGTAAACCATCATATAGAGGTCTAGGACCAAACCGAGGTCACGAACACGAAACGCAAGCAAACCCTCAATCGCATCGCATTCCGACTATCGTCGAGTCACGACTTGTGACTTTAGCAAGTCAACAACTATATGGCATCTCTTAATAGTGTTTTGGTCTTAATATGGTATCTCATACACATCTAGACCCTCTCGTAAACCAAACATACAGTCGACAAAGGAAGAATAACGATTATAGCACGCAAACCGAGCTAACGAATGAGCGGGGTGTTACATACGAACTTTATTACTTGATACGGCCGAGTAATCTTGCCCGAGATGCGTTTTTGCACACATCAAGTTTTTGGCGCCGTTGTTGGGGAATGATTTAATTTTTGCTCCTATTTGCTAATATCGATACCAAGCGAAGCTGATTGTAATTTGAGCATGTTTTTTTTAATTAGTTTACTTGCTTTTGTATTTATATGTTTTGTATATTGAGTCGCTTTTCGAAGCCCCCCAAGTTTGTGGGTTTGTAGGGAGGTGTAACTAGTGTCCCCACACAAAAAGATTTTCTTTTCTTTTTTAATTCCATAATTGCATTTCTACTCTTTTCTTTTGAGCTTGATTTGATGCAGGGGTTTAGCGCTTTATTCTAGAGGTTGCTTGTAGAGATTCATGGAGTAGATCTTTTCGGCTCGGACTTCATAAGAAATCAACTTTGAGGGAGTTTTCTTCCCTTTCCTTCTCCTTTTATTTGAAGTTTAGGGAGTATGGTTGGGTTGGTGAACTTTGAAAATTCTGAAAATCTTGTGCTTTATACGCCCAAAATTATTTATGTTTTGATCATTCGTCTCTCCATTGTTGGCGCTCTTTGAGTTGTACTTGCATTATTTTCTTAGAGTCAATTTTGAGATTACTATATGCATAGTTGAGGATATGTTTATGATTCATGTGGTAGGATCACCTCATTCATAATAAATATTGCCCAAGTATTTGTTGGAAATATTTTTATGCTTTGCTTTAGTGATGATTGTGCATGTCTAAGAGTATCATTTTGTGAGTCTAAATGCCGAGAGTTATAGGTTGATGCTGAAAAGCTTGGTTTGGGCAAGTGTGTATGACAAGAGTATGATATAGGCCATCTTTGGACCGTTTGTGCCTTTCTCTATTCTACCCATTTATCTTACAAAAATCCCTAGTGTCCCCGTTGAGCTCATATAAAGAATGGCGTGTGCCTAGAGCACACAATGACCCCCATTTGACTTCATTTCTTACACCCGTATTATCCTATCCCATGAACCTATACACTTTTGCTGTCGCCCTTCAAGAGAACATGATTCGGAATGAATTATTTTATTTTTGTAATCTTGTTGGGAAGTGTGTGCTTCATGAAGGTTTTGTTCATATTGTTGTGGATGTTGGGAATAGGAAAATTGTTGTTGATTGGTAGTGAAAAAAATGAAATGAAAAAGAAATGAGCCCCCTTGGAAAACAATGAATAGAAAGAAAGAAAAGAAAAGAAAAATAAAGGGTGGACATAAAAGAAAGAAGAAAAAATGTCATTGTTCTTCAATTTTCTCAAGGAGATATAAGGATGGTGCTTAATTGTTGTGGTAATTGAGACACTTCTTCAACCCAAAGTTTAACATTTAAAGGGGTTGTTGAAGTGAGGTTATGGTATTGAAGAGTTGTGCTTTCATGAAGCTAGTCATTATGTGAAGACTTCAATTCTTTGCTCTCTTGACTTGCTATCCTATCCTTCATTTGTAGCTCAAACCTTGGCCGAACATTACAAGCTTATAAAGTCCTATTGATATTGTTATACTGTGTGTTCATGCCTTGCTTTGTAAAAAAAATTCGGTTGATGACTCTCCCGGTTTGACTCGCATTTGGTATCTCAGTTGGCCGTTCAATCTAAGCTATAGCATTGCTACTCTTGGGTAAAAAATTGTTTTATTGTATGAAAGATTGTTTGAGGATTGTTTGATAGCATATGAATCAATTCATACCTCTATTATGCATGTTTATAATCTTGGGTTGATCTCTTGGATGGTAATGCTTGTGGGATCTTAATTGAGCGCCACCTTCATTTCATTTTGTTCTTGAGCCTTTCCATAATTCATTTTCTTTGCTCGGGACGATCAAAGTTTAAGTTTGGGGGTGTGATGAGCACAAGATTTCCACTAATTTTCCCGAGAATTTTATGTTATTTTGTGCTATTTTTGAGTTAATTATGCTTTGGAAATATTATCATTTGTGTTTTTGTGTTTAATGTAGGTTTCCAAGCATAATAGAGCTTTTATATGGTGTTTAGCACGAAGTTCGAGACAATTCCAGGCTTAAAAGTTGTTTTGGAAATTATTTAAACAAAGTCTGTTAAGTCCGTTAAGAGTTCCAAGGCAATTGAGGCTTAACAGATGCTAACGGAGGCTGAAATCACTAACGAAGGACCAATCTGCAAACCTGGAAGAAACCTGGAAGGCGGCGCCCAATTCAGGAAGACTAGGGGCACCGGAGTAAATTTTAGAATTGCAGGGGAAGGCGGCGCTAAATCCAGAAAGTCCTGCGTGTTATCGCCCAATGGCTGAAGCCACGTGTCGCAATCTACCACGCCCCCTCCACTAGTGCCGACCCGCGTGAAGCTTTATGGATCGGGTCTGACCTGCGTATTCCTCCAGCCCACCTAATCCATCTCCTCCATTTCCAGCCCACTTCCACTCACAACCTCAACCCATTTGAAGCTGGAGTGACCCGCGTGCCCTCTGCTGGGTTGACCCTTGCCCAGCCGTGCCCCAGCCCTCATTATTCTTCCATTTCAGCCCTCAAAATTCCCCTTCACTCCCTATTTTGCCCCTGCTCTATCCGGCCCTCTTTGCTGTTTCTCCTTAAAATTTCCAGCAGCCTCATTTGAATAAAGGAAGTCCCCATTTCGGGACTTTGTTCCCAAATGGGGCACCAGCCCCCATTTCACCAAAAATCACACCAAATCTCTGATGCTTGATCACCTTTGAAGGTTTGGAGCTTCAAATCAAGGGCCAAGGACGCATTTGCAAAAGATTTCAACCCCGGAACGCGATTTCTTCGGTTTAATTCTTTCTACCTCTATTTTTGATAGTTGTATAATTTCTTGGGTTGATTTATTTTGTAAATGTTGATTTGGTTTGTGTTTAAAATATTTATGGAATGCAATTATTTTTCTATGTCCAATGTAGTGCTTTAATTTAATTTATCTCTTTATTTAGTACACAATCATGTTGGTTATTATTTTGTGAAATTAATGCTTTTAATCATCTAGCCAATAATTAAATGATTTTAGAAATATTTAGGATCCGCGAGAGCTACCTTTATATTTCGGACCAATCAATTTAATAGTTGATGTTTTGTGACACACACCGATAGCCATTATGAGACCAGATTTGACACGCGATCTAACCACCTTAGCCATTCGCGAGGTCGGGAAGGTTAGGGTTGACTATAAGATGGGAGAGCCCATAGTTAAATAATTTTAGTTGTCTCGGCTACCAACATGAATTGTAGAAAAATATAGAGAGTTTATTTTTGCGAAGTATTACCCATGCGCTTGATTATTATTGTGTGTGCTTCATGCTTTTAATGGCCTAGCGAACCATTAGATGATCACTAGAATGATAGGATACGAAGCAAAAGCCCTTCCTATTATTCCGAAAATCACAATAGTAGTTTGCGTGGCGTGAGACCAAAAGGAGATCGTGCGTAGATAGTCTTTGGATGATTGTTTACACATGCGGTTATTTTCTCCCCTATGTTATGTGTTGCGATGATATGAGCCTGTAGCAAGGTTGACAGATAACTAGATTTGCTATACGTAGCGAAAGCCCATAGCAAATAAAATAGCGCGTCCGACTACCAAGACTTGAGTTAAAGAAAAGCAAAAAGAGAATTAAATTAAGCACCGGCTAGACTAGAAATAATGCATTCCTATATTTTTATCTTGATTTGTTGTTGCCAAACCACCTCCGTTTTAGTTTAGATTTAATTGCTTTCTAGTTTTTTTATATTTTTAGATTTTAACTCAATTTCTTTTCGCTCAAATATAATTAGTTAGCATAATTTCGGTACTTAGTTGGAGTGAGAATTACGCCTATTCCTCGTGGGATCGGCTCGTACTTACGAACTTTATTACTTGATACGGCCGGGTAATCTTGCCCGAGACGCGTTTTTGCGCACATCACAACACAAGTTGTGTTATTAATTTGGTGGTATAGATCACCTTGGGAGAGATTGTCCGATAGTTCGGAATAGTCTATCTGATGGTTCTATGTTGTAGAGTACCAATACTAAGAAGGTTAGAAGTGGTAAGTCTTGAGTGCAGGGTCAAGTGTTCCCTTTTGATCAGTAGGAAGAACTCTCCTTTGTGTACGAGAACGTGTGTTCTTTTCGACCCAGGATTATTGCCTTCATATATTGCATTGCATCATTGTAAGGAAACTTATGTATCATCCCCAATTTGGCTTTTGTACTTGAGATGATTACCCCAGCAGAGGGTGTACGTAATGGCTATTGATGGGCCATTGGTGTATTTGGGCAGGTGACATACAGTAGGTAATCACACACTGCATATTTTAGTTGTTATGATTATATGTGAATTCCACATGAAACTCGACTTGATTTGATTCTATGTGTATAGAACACGTGATATGCTAGTAGGTAATCACATGATGTATGTTGACTTGGTTGTGTAGCCTATGTGTGATTTTAAATGTCAAATTTGACAAGTATGAGTTTTGCATGTGTTAATTACCATAATAAGATGGTTAATTGTTATGTGTTGAGTATACTGGAGTAGCGTTCATGAGTAACAAATAATGAGTGCACATATGTTATTTTTCTTAAAAGAACCAATATGTTGTTCTAGCTGAGTATTGCTGATTATCTGAGATTTTGTTTGGGTTGCAAGTAATGATACACCAAAACTAGAGGAAGTCATTGTTGTGTTTACAGATTCAGATATGTTTTCTGTTGGATACTCTTTATCACCGAGCAGGTATTGAGTTGTTATCAAGGATAGCATCTACATTTAAACCATCTTATAGAATTGTATTGATTCAGTAGAAGGAATTGAAAACTTTACTGAATATTTGATTGATGATTTGACAGCCTAGTGGATGACCACATGATGATGTTTATCTAGAAAAGAGATATCTTGTTATGGTTGAAAAATGATGATTGACTTTCACCGGGTAATGAATAATAATGAATATCTATTATTACTAATTGATGGTTTGACTAATTAGCTACAACAATTTGTTCTGATTTTTGAGTTTTGATTGAGAGATAATCTCCTTCAACACCGTGTGTTTGAACAAATGATGGAAAAATGACCCGATGTCTAGGTCATACCTTGATTGTTGTGTCCTTATTGGAAATATCTTTGTTTATTCCGAGTCGTGAGATGAATATGAATAACATTCACGAGTGAAGTTATGGATTCTCTATGAGATAACGATGGTTTACCAATACAGTAAATGTGTTCCTTGCTTAGAGGAAATATAATTTTGTGACACGTGGTTTCGAATACCGAAATTACAGTTAATTTGTTGAGATTTGACATAGTATGAAATGGAGATTGTTAAGATCGATTGATTATTATTGAAATTTTATTGAAGGATTTTCCAAGATAGCTATATCCATGAGTCACTTGACACAGTAGAGGATGTTACGTGAATGAAGTGAAGAGTGTGAAACTAATCTCAAGAATGAATGGCTACAACCATTGTGTTATTTAGTGGAAATAATGACTTGTTGTCTACAATAGTGTATCCAACGAAGGCATGAGATGTGATCTTGTGTAAGACATGAATGTGATATATTAATATCTTGAAGAAGTCATCATTTGTATGAATAAAGTCAACTTATTGATGACTTGAATTAATTTCAATCTGTTTGTGATGCCTAAGTGTGAATCTTGTATTGATAGTATTAAAATGAGAACATGATTGGAACTGACAAACGTGTTGAGCATGACGACTTAACTCTTTTACTTGATGGATTATAAGTGCAAGATACTAGAAGACTTGCGATATTTGAGTCCCTGTGAATCGAAATATGAAATATTAACTGTAACCATTTGAATTTGCGTTAGTTTGTTTAACGAGATTAAAGAATGCACCGAATGACCTTGAATTGTAAAGTATTTAGTGGATTGAGCTGAGTTGAACAATCAAACCTTGCAATAGATTGTGATGGAATATAACTCGTAAAGGCTGAGCACGTGTTTCTGGTTTTGATGGAATGGAACAATAGTTCTAAATGGAATCTATAAGACTGAGTATGTGGTTTATCCAGTGAAGATTTGTGGATTTTCTTGAACTGGTATGATTACTTAACTTCCAACAAATGACTGTTTAAGAGACTGGTTAAGATCTTTAAGATAATTTCTTACAGTGAATGTCACCAAGTGGGTATTGAGATGTTGCTATATGAAACCATTATGTGTGTATGCATCGCCATCATACGAGGGATGAATCACTATGTTAGTGTACGAGAGTATATCATTCAACTTAACATATCTTTCATGGACTGAGTATTGAAAACTCTTGACATTATAGAGTGAGTTTTGCGAATTTTAACAGAGAAAACTCGTTAAAGTGTTACAAGAAGAACCAATTGATCTTTTAGAGGCAGACTATGTGTTATGCAAAGAGTACCCTTCTATTTTTGTTGGATTCAACTTGAGAATTTAGGGACTAAATTCTTCTTAGGGGGAGAGGGTGTGGTGCCCAAGAATTTCCTTGCATTTATTATAATATTTATTTGTTAATCACAAATTGATTAATATTAAACTTGCAATGCTAACATGTTAGTCAAATAGTATTTTGACTTTGGTTTTGAGTTCTAATGAGAACTTGGTTATATCGTGAGTTGGACTTGTGCAATAGCACGTTTGGAGTCCGATTGTGTTAGTTATGTGTATTGCATTATTTATGTGTTTTAGTTGTGGACTTGGGTAAATACCTTATGAAAGTCCATTTTAGCTCAAGATATATTGGGCTTAATGTGTGATGTGTTTAAAGTCCGTATTGGACTTTGGTTATGTTATTTATGATTTATAACATTAAAATATTAATGGCATGTTAAAGTTGGAAAATAATTATTTTCGGCTAGATTGACCCGAAATGTATCGTACGTTACATGTTACTTTTTATATTGATAAAATATATTTCTATTTTAACATTGGCTAATTAATAATGATTAACTAGTGTCAAATTGGGTCAAATTGGTGATTAATTGGTTTGACATTGTTGAGTTTTGACCAAGCATAGTATTGATACTCAAAATAACTAACTATATATATATTGAATATTTAATTAGTTCCAAGTGATCATTCACTTGAAAATTTCCACAAATTTTGGCTGAATTCATTTGCCTTTATTTTGGTATGACCAATTTAGTCGGTGGCAGTGAACACCCTTCCTTTTCCTTTATTCGATAATCGAGAAGTAGTCACTTCATTTTCCTTTCCTTCACCTGCGTTCCGTCCGCCTTTCTGTGAGTTTGAGGGTTCGAGCTATTTAGCTCGATTTGTTAACGGAATATTACCCGTTTTTAATTCCGATTCTGCAGGGGTCTTCTACGTGTTGAGGGTTACATTTGTACCCAAATATTACGTGTTTTTATCGATATTTTCCAGAGGAGGTAAGTTACTATCCCCTTCCCTTTGTATGTAGGATTGACATACATGTACTGTGGGCTACCCCCACGTGATTTATTTTGAATTTGGAGTAAAAATACTCTCGTTATTAATTATTAAATATTTGAACTGGCATGTGTATTTAAATGTTTGAGATTATTATTTGGGCCGAATTAATTATCAGTGAGATTGTGTTGGGATGAATCCTACAAATCGCAGTGATGCACGGAATTTATAAATATTAAATAAATGACTCAACGGAGTCGATTTAGGCACAATAAAATATAAAGAGTGTTGAATTGGGTTCCTATGATGTTGAGGAATATTTTAGATTAGACATTTTATATGAAATATCTTATATGTGTTGATTGTGTTTAAGCAAATAAATGCTTCTGTGTTATTTTCAAGAAAGTAAGCATGCTTGCATGTGCATCGAGCCCCCGTACTTGGGACTCGATGGTTGTGTTTAATTACAAGTAAACAACTACTTGTGCATCGCATTGAGTCCAGCTGGCATATGTGGTTGTGTCGAAAATGAGATGACAATAGTCTTTACGAGAGTTAAATCTCGTGATCGCTATGGGTCGTTGCATAGGTCTCTCCCTTTTTATTGGTCGTGACAAGGATGTAGCCTTGTTAGAGCAATTCGCATGACAAACAGAAGGCTAGACTCTTTGGTAAAACTCAGGGTAATGAGACTCCTAGTTAAGTCCCCATGTCATTGGTTCTGGATACTATTGGGTTCAGGCATGATTTCAGCATGTGTACTGCAACAACAACACAACTACGACTCTTGGGTAAAACATGGGATAATGAGACTCCTGGTTAAGTCCCAAGGTCAGTGTTTTCTGTATACTATTGGGTTCAGACACGGCTTTCGTTTTTAGTTCTCGATACTATCAGATTCAGACAATAAATTATATGTATCGCGATAGCAACACATCTATAGTGTTCTTCTGGATTTTTGGCGCAGTTCTATATGTGTCTTGCTTCAGCAGCACAGTTACACTGTTTATAGCAGGACAAGTCAAAAGCTCTCTTGCAGATTCAGCTCAGATATAGATCAGATTGAGATACTGATTTATATCCTGACTATGTGTTTATATTACGTTGAGTCAATGTGCATTATAACATAATCAATGTGAATTGTGTGCAAGTATATGAATTGTTATTCTTGATATATCGTGTATTGTGTATTATGTATTGGTTATATGTGCATAACAGCATGCCATATAGATCACGTAGTAACTTACTGAGTTTATCACTCACCCATTTCCTTTTGTTTTCCTTAGATCCCAACGAGGTAGAAAGTACACGGTGAGGTCGGTGAGATTTTTTAAACGTCGACAGTCTTTGGTATGCAGCACTTCGGGAGGCTGTATTATGTTTTGTGAGGACATGGATTTATTAAGAGCAACTTGTCCACTATTTGATCCTTCCGATTTCGGAGCTTCTTCAATCTGCAACTATCCTTGCTTAGGGAATTGTTGAAGCTGTAAGGGTTTATTTCCTCCCCATGAAAAATTATGAGGATTCCTCCAACATGGATTATATGTGTTGGAAAAGGGATCATTCCTTTGCCTTTGAGGGTACATGTTCATTGCATTAACCTGTTCAGGATACACAGCACTCGATGGACACAAGTTAGTAGCATGAGAATTTAATCCACAAATAGAACATGCTTCTTGAATTTGTGTTTGCAAAAGTTCAATTGAGCTATTTGAGCTTGAGTATCTGAACTTTCTTGGACTTGAAACAAACTTTTACTACTTTTTCCTCTTGTACTTTTCTGTTGAGAATTTGCACTTAACATCTCAAGTAGGTTTTCTAATTCCGCTGGTGTCATTCAATTGATAGAAACACCGGCTGCACTATCAACCATAGTTTGCGAGGCAGGCGAATAATGAAAAAACTGAGTTACTAACACATCTTAAGATAAATTATGATGTGGACATAAAATAAGTAAATTTTTAAATCTATCTCATGCTTCATGGAATGTTTCTCCCGGTTCAGTTTGAAAAGACATAATTTGCTTCATATATTCTGAAAGAGATGCATGTTGATAAAATTTACTCATAAACAAATCATATAATTGAGCCCAAGTATAAACACTTCTAGGTGCTAGATTCATAAATCATCTTCTCGCCGCATCTTTTAATGCACATTGAAAATATCTCATTTTTATTTGATCTTCAGTCAAACCTCCTAACGGAAAATTATCAGTCATAAAACCATATTCTTTAACAAAAGTTACTGAATTCTCATATGACAATCCATGGAATGAAGGCAACATGTTATAAAAATGACCTTTAAGTTCAAAATTTCTTACCGTTTCTGGTAAAACTAAACATGATGGTGTTGCATTCAACATGTGACGACCATAATCATTTATAGTTCTTTGATTGATTACTACTTCCAAATTTCTATCAGCAGGTTCTTCTCTTCTTTGATTCATGTTTACCGGAGGAACCAGATTTTCAGGATTTTGATTATTGTTGTTATCCATTGGAGGATCAACCAGAGGATCCTCTCGATTCAACTGTTCTTGATTAACAGGCTGGTTTTCTAGATTATCAGGGTCTTCCTGATTCTTTCCAAGATTATTTATATTTTGATTTAATTCTACTAGCTTGGGATTTAAAGATCTACAATCGTGCATAAATTAACAAAAGCAAATTAAAACAAATAAAACTAAAAACTATAAATAAAAATATTTTTGTATTTTTATTTTTTAAAAAACTGAATTTTAAAAACAATGCTACCAACAAACTAACTAAGCAAACTAGCTTGTCCCCGGCAACGGCGCCAAAAACTTGATCGTGTCTTATTTTAATTAATTCCTTGCAAGTGTACAAAACTATTGTAGAATAGTTTGGGAAGCAAGGGGTCAAACCACAGAGACAAGAAGAATACTAATGACCGGTATATTGATAGCTATTTAAACTAAGGGGGGTTTATTTTATTTAATTAAACTAATTTATTCAACTAAAACAGTAAATCTAATTAACTAAGTAGCAATCACTGTTGTAAAGATCTTATGGAGGAGAGAAATCTAGGATTAAGGTTTCACTTGATCTACTCTATTTGTTATTTAAATAAAGTATCATTCAATACCTTAGGTTCGTTCACGAAAGATAGATATAGCTTGTCAAATTATAGTTCAGTCTCCATCCCAAATAATTCATCCACTCTATATCCTAAGAACAAGAACATATAGATCCTATCTGTCACTTAGGTCATATATATGAACCTGACCCTAACTTATCACTCTCGTGCATCGATAGGTTCAATTTATCATGATGGTGAATCAATGTATGACATATGCATTTGGCCGTGCAGCTATCCGCACCTCTAGGCCTTTATTACTTGCGATTCCATTCATTTGGTCAAAGCTAGATAATAAAGGGGTTGATAAGCATCATGATCAACAAGAATTGAATGAATAAAATTATATTAAGCAATAGATTTGATACAAGTTACCTCCCAACTCCTAGATTAAGGGACGGTTAGTTCATCCTTGAAGATGAACCATACATCGGGATGAAGGAATACATTAATCGATCTTCAAAACTGTAATTACAATGACTAAATTATGTAATACAAACTAAAATCTATGCTGGAACTGTTTCCTAACAATTTATGGACGTCTTTCGCTTTGGCTACTGTCCTCTATTTATACCCAAGGTGTTGTAGGTGAATAGGAGGTTCAATCCAGGTGAAAGACCTCGTAAAGGCAGTTCTGGGGACCTTGCAGCGGCATTGTGTTTACACCTTGCGTCTGCAAGGGTCTTGAACAGGCATGTTGCTTTACTGTCTACCTTGCGAGAGCAAGGCCTTGGAGGCTTGCGGCCGCAAGGTGACCAGATTGTCTCTTTTGCATCTTTTCCAATGTTGCACTTTACACCCTTCCTTGAAATCTTCAATAAAAGCTCTATAAATCCCATAATTTCACCTAAAACCCTGAAACTTACAAAATAGCTCAAAAACACATATTAGTAGCCAAAAGCCTCGTGGAATTGTTATTTCTAAGTTATAAAAGTACACGATATAGACGTATGAAATACGTATATCAGTAACCCTACTCAATCTACTGATGTGCCTGATAAAATAGATAACTCTGGTAAAGAAGTTGAAAAAGATAAAAGTGAAGATGTTCAAGCAAAAGAAAAAGATAAAGAGGTAGAAAAAGAAATTTCAAATAAAGATAGTCAAGATAAAGAAAAAGAGCAAGAGGCAGAACCTCATGATTGATAAGCAATTTACGGAAATTTATAATATGTTATCCAAAGTGAACATTAATCTCCCTTTGCTTAATGTCATTAAAAATATTCCGTCTTATGCTAAGTTTTTCAAAGATCTCCATTCAAGGAAACACAAATTTGAAAAGAATGAGAAAATAATTGTTTCTGAAAACGTTAGTGCAGTATTACAACCTAAACTTCCTCCTAAATTAAAAGATCCAGGTAGTTTTAATATCCAAGTCTCTTTGGGTAGTTCTAAAAAGATGAAAGCTATGCTAGATCTAGGAGCAAGTATCAATTTAATGCCTTTCGCTGTTTATAAACAATTAGGGTTGTGTGAATTAAAAACCACTACTATGTTCGTACAATTAGCCGACCGTTCGGTCAAACATCCCTTGGGTATAGTAGAGGACATTCTAGTACAAGTAGATAAGTTGATCATTCCAGTTGATTTTGTGGTTCTAGAGATGGAAAGAAAAATATGTACCAATAATGAAGTTGCTATCCTGTTAGGAAAACCTTTTATGGTTACTGCTAATACCATGATTAATGTGAAGAATGATAAGCTTTCAATGCCAGCTATGGGAAAAACTGTAGAAATTTCAGTTTTTGATGCATTAGATAGACCGAGTGACATGAATGCATGTTTCTTAATAGATAAAATTGAAAATCTTACAGCCCAAAGCTTTGAAGCAAATTAAAACGATGATGAACTAGAGAAAGATATGTTTGGAGTAGATGATGATGATAAAATCTTCTCCCATGTAAGAATCGACATAGAAGAGTTAGAAAGAGAACTCCAAGAGACCGATGCTAGGAAAGAGAAGGAAAGATTAGAAGCTCTCATGAATGATAGTGAAGATAAGGAAGAAGTAGAAATTCAAAAATCAGAAATTAGTTATGATAAAATAGAAATTGATGAGGATCAATAAGAGAATTCTAAGGAGAATGATAAAGAAGAAAAAGTGAAACCGGAAATTCCTAAATTTATACCATCTGTTAAGTCCCCTCCTGAAGTAGAATTAAAGCCATTACTATCTCATTTAAAATATGCATTTTTAGGGGAAGGTAAAATTGTATCCGTTATAATTACTGCGGATTTAACAGAAGAACAAGAATCAAGCTTGTTAAAAGTATTATGGACTCATAGAGAAACTATAGGTTGGTCCTTAGCAGATTTGAAAGGTATCAGTCCATCTATGTGTATGCATAGAATTCATTTAGAATAAGGTAGCAAACCTTCTAGAGAACGTCAAAGAAGACTTAACCCTCATATGGAAGAAGCAGTTAGAAAAGAAGTGTGCTTAAACTTTTTGATGCAGGTATAATCTACCTGATATCTGATAGTAAATGGGTTAGTCTAGTCCAAGTAGTTCCAAAGAAATCAGGAATTACTGTTGTTAAGAATGAGAAAGATGAGTTAGTTCCCACACGAACTATTACTGGCTATAGGATGTGCATTGATTTGAGGAAACTAAATGCGGCTACAAGGAAAGATCACTTTCCTTTGCTCTTCATTGACCAAATCCTTGAAAGATTAGCTGGCCATGAATATTATTGTTTTCTTGACTGTTTTTCTGGTTACAATTAAATTCCAATGGCACCGGAAGATCAAGAGAAAACCATATTTACATGTCCCTTTGGTACCTTTGCGTTTATGAGAATGCCCTTTGGATTATGTAATACCCCAGCTACTTTTTAAAGATACATGATTTCTATATTTTCCGATCTAGTGGAAAGATGTGTGGAAGTATTTATGGATGACTTCTCAATATTCGGAAATTCTTTTGATAATTGTTTAGAAAATCTAACATCGGTTCTGAAAAGATGTTACGAAACAAATTTGACCCTAAGTTAGGAGAAAAGCCATTTCATGGTTAAACATGGGATACTTTTAGGTCATGTTGTGTCTAACAAAGGAATTGAGGTTGATAAGGCAAAAATTGAAGTTATATCACAACTACCTCCCCTAACTACAGTCAAGGGTGTTAGAAGTTCTCTAGGACATGCAGGTTTTACAGAAGATTTATAAAAGATTTCTCAAAAATTTGTAAACCTTTATGTAATCTTTTGGCAAAAGATACCGAATTTATTTTTGACCAAAAATGCTTAAATGCATTTAATTTGTTAAAAGAACAATTAACATCAGCTCCGATTTTAACCAGCCCTGATTGGTTTCTCCCTTTCGAGATCATATGCGATGCATCATATTTTGCAATTGGAGCTGTGTTAGGAGAAAGGATAGACAAGAAACCTCATGTGATTCATTATGCGAGTAGGACATTGAATGATACACAACTTAATTATACAACTACTGAAAGAGAATTTTTAGTAGTTGTGTTTACATTAGAAAAATTTAGGTCATATCTGTTGGGTTCAAAAGTAATTATATTCTCAGACCATGCAGCCCTAAAATATCTTCTGAGTAAGAAAGAGGCAAAGCCTAGACTCATTAGATGAATGTTATTATTACAAGAATTTGACATTACTATTAAAGATAAAAAGGGAACAGAAAACGTTGTAGTCGACCATTTGTCTAGGTTAGAATTTTTACCCTTGCTTGAACGTTAATTTTTTGATAATAAAATCCCTATGAATGAAGATTTCCTGGATGAACAATTGTTAGCAGTTAAAAATTTTGAACCGTGGTATGCTGATTTTGTTAACTACCATGTGGCAGATATTATTAATCCTGATTTTGATTTTTATCAAAGAAAGAAATTTTTAACTGATGCAAAAAATTATTTTTGGGAAGAAACCATATTTATTCAAAATATGTTTAGACTCCATAATTAGAAGATGTATTCCAGAACAAGAACAACAAAATATTTTGGCATTTTGTCATGAATACTCTTGTGGTGGTTATTTTAGTGGTAGCAAAACTATTAGGAAAATCATGCAATCTGGTTTATATTGGCCTTCTATTTTTAGAGACTCTGAAATATTTTACAAAATATGTGATAAATGTCAAAGGACTGGTGGAATCAGTAAAAGGAATGAGATGCCCTTACATAATAATTTAGTTGTTGAAATTTTTGATGTTTGGGGTGTTGATTTTATGGGTCCTTTTCCAGTCTCTAATAGTTGTGAATATATTTTAGTTGTTGTTGATTATGTGTCCAAATGGATAGAAGCCATTGCTACTCGAAATAATGATGGTCAAACTGTTGTCAAGCTTTTGGATGATATATTTTCTCGGTATGGAGTACCGAAGGCAGTAATTAGTGATCAAGGAACTCATTTCACCAATCAGTTGTTTAATGCTAGCATTAGGAAACATGGTGTGACTCACAAGTTAGCTACACCATATCATCCTCAAACTTCTGGCCATGTAGAAGTTAGCAACAGACAGATAAAAGCAGTCCTCGAAAAGACTGTTAGACCAAATCGTAAGGATTGGGAACCAAAGCTTAAAGATGCTCTTTGGGCATATCACACTGCGTTTAAAACCCCAATTCGTATGAGTCCTTATAGGATGGTGTACGGCAAAACATGTCATTTGCCAGTAGAAATTGAACATAAAGCCTATTGGGCCATTAAAGCTCTTAATTTTGATCTAGCTTTAGCTGGTGAAGAACGTCTTTTTCAGTTAAATGAGTTAGAAGAGCATAGGTTAAATTTGTATGAGAATGCAAAAATTTATAAAGAAAAGACCAAAAGATATCATGATATGTGAATTACTAAAAAGATGTTACGTCCAGGATTGAAAGTACTTCTTTTTAATTCTAGACTTAGATTATTCCCAGGTAAATTAAAATCAAAATGGTCTGATCCTTTCATTATAGTACGAATTTACCCACATGGAGCCGTCGATATTAAGAATCCAAAGATTAAGGAAGTATTTAAGGTTAATGGTCATCGACTCAAACCATACTTTGAACCTATGTCAATAGAGAGAACAATTGAACTCATTTGTCTCTCTGACACCGAACCCCCAAGAGAATAGGTTTGCAGTTGGGTCGAGCCAAAGACGTTAAACAAGTGCTCTAGGTGGGAGGCAACCACTATGATGAAATTTTATTTGCTTTCGTAGTGTAATTTAAATATGTTGTTCTCCATCTTATTTGATTATGTGCATTTAATTTAAATGTTTTCCAGCATTGGCATAATTCAAGTTTGAGAGATAAAAGCATCTTAGCGTTGTATTTATATGCTTTTAATATTTTAGTTTAGAAGTTTATGTAGAATTTTCAGAGTGCAGGAAAGAAACAGACTTAACGGAACATAACGAAAGGACTAAAACAGCGCCAAAAATGCGTGAGCGGCTCCCAGGCACACAATGTGGACCTTGCGGGCAGGCCTAAAACATCTTGCGCATGAGAATATTAATACAATTAGCGTGAAGCATGCGGTGGCAGACCACTTGCCCATGCCTGCATCAGCATCTGTGCCCCTTTGACAGGGTACCTTGCGGCCGCAAGGCCCTCTTTATAAGCTGAAGCAAAGCAGCCATAACAGTTCACAGAATTTCAGCTTTCTCCTCCCAAAAGCATTCGGCGATCTCTCTCTCTCCCTCAAAATTCCGGCAAGGCTCTCTAATTCCGGCCAAGTCCCAAGACTAAAGTGTCTTTCTCCTTCAAGCTCCATCATCTCCACCCTCCATCTCCCTCCATTCAAGACGTGTAGAAGAAGTGCCGCCATTGTTGCCGACGTCAAAGCCCTAGAGTTCCGACCAACCAATCATCTCGGCTAAAAGCATTGCGCAATCCACGTATTTTCTATCCCCTCTATATTAAATTTTGAATTATCAAATTTTTGCATGCTAGAGTGTTAGAATTATTTTAGTATTATCTACATGCATGTTTTCGTTGTTTTTGTTAGGTTGTTTAATTTTATTTTTAGAGAGTAGATTTTGTTAATTATTTTGTGTTTATATAATGGCCCCTAAGCGTAGAAACACATGACCGTCCTCGTCCCGCTCCGAAGAGGAGGAGCAACATTATGACCCCTATAGGTTTGTGTCCTACGAGGCATCGGAGAGCTATACTAAGAAGCTCTCCAAAAGCATAATCCCTGAAAGGGGATTTAAGGCTAAGAAAATTGCTCTCCCTGCCCATTTCGCCCGTCGAAGGTGGGGCAATCTTTGTGCGACCCCGGGCGTGAAAATCGTGGCCTTAGTTCGTGAATTCTACGCTAACGGGTGTATTTCTATCTCTGGCGAGGTGATTGACCGTATAGCTGTTAGGGGTAGGAATGTCAATTTTTCGCCCCAAAGCATTAACCATTATTTCGGCACTCCTAACTCATGTGCAAAGTGGTAACCGACCAAGACAATATCCACATCGCCGCCTGTCCCTCTCCCGATGTTAAATGCGGAAATCGCAACACCTGACGCGGTTTGGACCTTCCATCAAGGTCCACTTTCGCTCGCCTCACACCATGGGCGATTAGACTCATTCACGAACACCAACCAAGGTCGTGTTCAAATTTATCTGCGCACGCCTTATGCCTTCTAGCCACCAAAGACAGCGCTGTCTTGGCATAAGGCCGTTTTGATCTATACACCATCTTGACCGATGGGTTCATTGATGTTGGCGCCCGATCAACGCCCAAATTCGCACTTTATTAGAGTGACGACAAACTCTGGATTCGCGTTCCCGAGTTTGATTACGATTAGAGGTAGAATGGGCCGAGTCGCCCGACTCCGATTTGGATAGAGTTCGAAGGATTGGGCAGCTGATCCCCGACATCACTAGGCACTGCGACATTTTGTTCACCGCCACCACGTGAGAGAGGCCCACGTGAGGAGCCTCAAGAGGAAGAGGATCCCTTGGAGGCTATCACCAATAGGCACCTATTACAGAACGAGATGATTAGTCGGGCCATTTAAATGCGACCGACTGCACTAGTTTCTTTGGTTGGGTTAACTAGGTGGGGCACAATGTCTCCACACTTTATGGGATGCCACCTGGCACGATCCCCTAGTTTCATCCTCCTTCGTTATTTCCTCCCGACTCACCATGAGTCGAAGCCCAAGTTTCTTCATCTTTCGTTAGGCGGGCCATCTATTTCCTTTTGATATTTCTCCTCCATCAACCCTCTCATAGGACACTCTTCAATTTTGAGGACAAAATAAAATTTAAGTTTGGGGGGAATTCTAAGCCCAGGGCCTTTGCAGGTCCCAGCCTAAGGAAGAGTGGAGTTGGGCTACGTTGTGTAGGGTGAGGGAAAATTTTCGTCCCTCTATCGTGTCTTCTCCTCAATCTATTTTCTTACTTTTTATATTTTCTTATTTTCGGAGATGTTGCCTTGACCAAAATACTATAATATTTGGTTCCTTCAGGGACCCATCAAGAGTCATCTTCATCACCCATCTCCATTTTCTTTATAAAAAAAACAAAAAAAATGGTTTAATTAAAAATTTTCATTCTCTAGTCCTGGTGTGGTCATTTCGGTCGATGAGAAGTTAATGCAATGAACCACATAACTTTTCCATAGATCATTCTGGAATTTACTTGATTCTGCAAAATTCTTGATTTCTCCAAATCTCTGTGCACTTACACTAGTCATAATTATGGATTGATTTGAACATTTTTACTAACTTTATAGCACACATTTCATTTTAGCAACAAGATGTGCACAAGAATATGATGAATAGTCGTGCTAACATGATTGTTGCATTAAATTGTAACTTAGGGTCAATTGCATGATAGCTAGATCCCTTGGATTTTTCTTGCTAATATATCTCAAGCACACTTTCGAACCGTGTGTGTATGTTAGTCTTGATTGCCCCTACATCTTTTCTAGCGAATGATTATGTGAAATTCAGTGATGTTAAATCTTCAATTCCACAACTTTCATAATGGATATGATATTTTATGTGTTCTGCTTTCTTAAAAATTGTATGATTATTTTGGCATTAAGATATGATATAGGTCATCCTTGGATCGTTTGAGCCTATATTTCCTTTAATCTTACTAAAAATATCCCTAGTGTCCCTTTGAGCTTTATTAAAGACTTTTAACCCACATTAACTTAACCCTAAAGCCTATACACTTTAGCCTACCCTGAGAGAGTAGGACGTGGGTGGAGAATTAATTTTATGGGACCAATTTTCGTTAGAAAGTTTTCCAAAGACTTCTTCTTCCCCTCAATTTGAATTTAAATATATATATATATATATATATATATATATATATATATATATATATATATATATATATATATATATATATATATATATATATATGTAAGTATGTATGTATGTATGTATGTATATGTATGTATGTATGTATGTATGTATGTATATGTATGTATGTATGTATGTATGTATGTATATAAT
>CM028379.1:38802496-38887058 GCA_013146195.2 Codonopsis lanceolata | reverse complement strand
TATACAGAGTTCCTATATTTATGTTTCATGTTGTAGCTTCGAAGCAAATAGTTTCGAGAGATCTGCGATTATAATGTTCTTGAATATGCTCTAGTGATATGTTTGGGATTCACATGCTTAATTAATTAGTAATGGAATTTGTGAGTGTTTTTGCGACTCAAGTATGAGTCAAGTTATTTTCAATCTTAAGTACTTGGTATAATTGTTATTGGCAATTTTTGAACTTGTGAATGTGGGATTTTTGGTAGTTGATTTTTGACTACTTGGTTTGGTTATTGTGATAGTAGACTCGGAGATTGAGTCTAGGTTTATGGTTTTGATCATCGAGTGTTCACTCGGAATTGAGAGACACCGTAGTTGTGTCTGGGTATTTGTTGTTGGGTGATAACCTGACGTTGGTTTGTGTTCCTGTTTAGAATTCGGGACAAATTCTTTTTAAGGGGGAGAGGATGTAATACTCCGATTCCCGGTTAGCTTGAATTACGTGCAATGTTCGCATTTCTTCCTTGGTTGATTGCTCGTTTGGTTTGTGAGAGAGTCTAGATGTGTATGAGAGATCACATTAAGACCAAAATACTTTTAAGAGATGCCATTTAGTTGTTGACTTGTTAAGGTCACAAGTCGTAACTCGACGATAGTCGAAATGCGAGGCGATTGAGAGTTTACTTTTGTTTCGCGTTCCTGAACTCGATTTGGTCCTAGATCTTTACATTATGATTTAATAACCTGTTTAGATGTGTTAGACTTTTAGTTGGATGTATTCCTTAAGTCTTGTGAGGTTTTGACGCTTCAAGGATAGTAATTGCCCTTATCACGTAGTTTGAGATTGAGCCATGTGAGCGTCTCGTCTTTTGAGAGTTCTTTTCTCCCATCTGTTGTTCATCATCTGAGAAGCATTCAGGCCTATTCTATAGCCCTTTGAAGTATTTATAATCATGGGTTGTTTCCCATCGGTTTGTGGTTTCATTCAACGTTTCGTTAGCAAGTTATCGCGCCTTGTGTCGGTTTCGCTCCGAGTTGTTTCGGGTGTTGTTTATGGGAGTTTAGACCTACTTTGAAAGTGGTTTGAGACTTGTTGGGTTTATCTAGGAGTATGAGGACTTTAAGGGTTGAATTATAGGTCATTTCGAAGCTTTAAGGCTTGCGGTTGCATGCGGGAATGACCGGACGCGAACAAGATTGCACAAAACTCACCAATGGCGAAAAAGGGACCAAAGCGGTCGCTTCATATGCAGGCCATGTGACCGCATTGGCTTCGAAGGCATCTTCTCCCTGTTTTAGTTTTTGATGTGTAATTCCTATCCTACCCTCTTTAAACCTCTTCCAAACCCTCCCTAACACTCATACTTAGTCCTAAACATGTCCTAACACTCTTGGGGAGTTAATTAAGGTTTGATTAAAGGTTGATTACATCTAACAATCACTAATTGTACCAATGAAATCCCATTTGTGCCCTCACTTATTTGGGAAGTATATATATACTAATCCCTTTGTAAAATTCTGAAATCCCTCATTTCTTTCATCCTTCATCATACGTATAGTGAGAGAGAGTGTGGGAAACCATGGAAGCTTGGAGCCCTAGCTTCTTCTTCCTCAAATCCATGGAGATCTGACCGTTATATCACCTCCAAACTTGAGATTCTTGAAGCCCTCGACGAGTAGAACGATTTCACCGTTCGGATTTCAATTCTCTTGAGTTTTCACTCAAGCTAGGTAAGCTACTAGACTCCTTCTTCTATTGATTTTTTGCTCATTAACCCTAAGGAAAACAAAGAGGCTTGCTATTTGAGGTCAATGAGTACACAAGCATGTTGTGTGTGATTTTATTTTTATTTTTGGGGTTTTGATGGGTCAACTTGTTAGAAGCATGAATAGGGTGCTTTCTATGTTTAACGGAGCCTATTATTGAACCCCATCTTGGAAGTTTGGACTTTGAGCATGATGGCCATTAATTCCTAAAAACCTAAGGTTTGACTATATGTTGATGTAGCAAATGGGTTCTTGATTATATGAATGATTTTTTGGAATATTATGAGTTGTTGGAATCACAAATGTTATGGGTTTAAGGTTTGGGAAGTATACTTGATGAATCTCTATTTTTTATTGTAAGCGTGGAAGGTGAATTTTTACAATGGATGATTACATGGTTGAATGTTTCGTTTGACTTTTAAGAATAGAGTTGACTATCATGCATATGAGAGTATGATGCTATCTAATTCATGAATTTTTGGTTGTGAGCATGTATAATGAATTATCATTGTGGATTACATGAATAAAATGCAATGTTTGACTTTATTGGGTTGAGTTGACTTTTATGCAAATAAGAGTATGTTGGTCAACTATAATTCATGAATTGAAGGTTATGAACATGTTAAATGAATTTACATGTTGGTTATGAACATGCTAGATGAATTTACATCTTGCTTAGATAATGGATATTTGGAATGAAGGCATGCTTGATTAAATACTAACTTGAGATACATGCTTGAAATGTGATGGTTGACTTTAAATGTTAAGTGTTGACCTATAAACCATGTTTTGGGGTTTTTGTTGGGAAGGTATGGATTGTTGGGTTGCACAATGTTTCTAAGCTTGAGAACTTAGCCATGAACATTAGCTAATGAATAATATGAGGGCTATGATGCAAATAGCTTCTATGCCTTCAATTTTGGAAACAGTAGAAAGGAGTCAACGGAGTCGATTTTGGAACTAATATGAATATGGTGAATCACTTATTAAGATCCTACGGAATTTGGAGTAGTTTTGATGGAGGTTAAGCCTCCAAGAATTTTCAAGTGTATAAAGAACACTTGGGCATTAGAGACTTAATATTATTACTCTAATGTGTTTATGAGTTAGTTAGCATAGAAATGCATAACTATGTGAGTTAAAAGTAAATATCTACTTGATTGGATTAGTGCGGTGTGTTGTACTTTTCCTTCGGATGATCATGCGAGTATATATTACATGTGCTTCTGTTTGAGTCCAGCTGGCGGTTTTTGGTTTGAGTTTTTGGTGGGACGATGCATCGTCTTCACGAATAGTGGGATTCGTGATCGCAATGGATCGCCGTGCCGGGTTTGCCCACACCCCTCCATCAATGGCCATGGTGGGGATGTAGCTAATCATTGCTAGAGTAATGCACCTACCTTTGATAGCTATGGAACCCGAACAAGGATTGTTTCGGGGACGTCGATACCACGAAAGGGTTATCGAGGACACGTTTGTTTTCGCGGGAGTTACACGATGGAAACGAAAAAGAAAATCATCTTCTTTTCTCTTATGAAAATCATCTTCTTTTCTCTTATGTGGTTTATTTTACGAGCACGTATATGAATTGTTGTGCCACGTGGTTATGATATGATTTACATGAGATAATAATTACTTGATGAAATGTTATAATAGAAATATAACATGCTAAAGAAATGATGACTCTTATGATATGATGTTATACTAAAAATATTACATGTTCTTCATGATTAGAATGGAAACAATAGTCTCCCATATATGAATGATTTTATGAGTTGTGATAAATAAAGAATTATGAGACTCATGATATAATTGGTTATGTGGCTTGATGATAAGTTAACATGTGGAAATAACATGCTACACATTATTGGAGTTGAGAAGCATAGGCTATTGGATACGGATGATTTTATAATAAATTATGTAGAACTAAGTTCTATGTGACTAAGTATGAAATTTGATTTATGTTAAAGATTATACAATGAATTGTTATATCATAAGTATGACATGAGATGTACATGTTTTATTTGAGCATTTTGTCATGCCATGACATTACATCTTTAGTAGCTTACTAAGTCATTAGAATTTACTCGTTTGCTTTGTTTTCCTTAGATTCGAGCCGAGCTAGTAATTCGGAGGAATCCGCCGAGTCTACGATAGAAGGGTAATTTTTATGAAGGTTGCTACTATTAATTTATTTATGTAGCCTTGGTTTTTGGAAATGACGTTTGGGAAGTGAAGTTATATAAACTTCACTTTGGGTAGTAAGATTGTGTCATTGATTTGGTTCTTGTATTTGTAAATTATTAGTACTTGTTTTGTGAGCCGACAAATGATAGTCGAGCCATGTTTATGTAATTACATATTTTATTCATCTCAAGTTATTTATATTGTTGGTTATGTTGTACTCCGGCATGTTTAGCTGTTGAGTGTGTAGCCTAGAGTTGTAGACTTAGATTAATGTTGGGTTCCGACTGTAACGTCGCCGATGACTTGGTTATAATATTGTTTATAAAATTGCAACAAGGAGTTTGTAATACGTGCCCAATGTTGCGTCACGTGCGTCGAATTTTTGGGCCGAGAGATTTACTATCTCTTTGGTTACTTTGTATTTCGGAGCTTGTTAGCTCGGGTCCATTTAAGTTATTCGCTTCCGCATTTGTTGAGTCGTTGGCATATCGCTGTTATAGCCTTACCCCTTGCTTATTGTTTTGTGTGTTTTGGTGGCGCGACCTTGGGGTCTCGTATTAGGATCCAGGTCGGGTTGTCACAGAGATATAGTGAGAGAAGTGAGATAGGGAGTGTTTGGCCCATAAAGCTTTGAAACCCGGTCCAAACTCCGCCAAAACAAAAACCCACTAGTTAGAAGTGATCCCTAGCCTTTTAGTTAGGTATCCACCTCATTTCCCCGGCCCAAAAACCTTAAAGTAAGTCGTTACTCTGCCCGAGTAACTTGGCTGAAAACACCACAAATAAGTCGTTATTCCGCCCAACCAAAAAGGCCAAAACAACCACAAATAAGTCGTCATTCTACCCAAGTGAACGAGCCAAAAACACCACAAATAAGCAGTCACTCTGGCCAAATCACAACAACAACAACAACAACAACAACTGAAAAGACTCCTACTCCCTAAAGGACAGGCGAGCACATCCCGCTCTAAAAGGTAATAGCCTTTAAGGGCGTTATTTTTTCTTTAATTGTTATTTAAAATCCGACCCAATGTAACAAATATAAGCTGTTGTGCTGCCCGGATTTAGTTAGGAAATATTATTTAAAAGAGCCATTATAATGGCCAAATATTTTTAATTATATTTGTAATTATTGTAAGGAAATGGCTGCAAGTCCGTAAATAATGTAGCCATGGATGTATTTACTTTTATTTTCCTGTCTTTAAATGCTTTATTTATTTGCTAGAGAAATATAACAAAAAACATACTTTAGTCAAAAACCATTTTTAAGATTGAAAGGGCAAGTTGGGTGCCTAGCACCTTCCTAACTCGTAACTTAGTCTCCGAACCCATTTTTCAATCTCTGGTTTTTTATTTTTTTGGTTTTACTTTATTTTTGCCTTAAAATAAAGATGACGACTCTAAAACATTTTGGATCCAGTGGGACCTCGCAACATTCCTTTCTTGCACTTTTCCGTTTTACCCTAAAAAAGGGAGAATGAGAATGAAAGGGTGATGTATTCCCATATCCTGGTATCCCCTAAACAAGGGATAACTTGATGCGGGAAACCCAAAGCTCCCATAGTGATCCGAAATAGGTCATAAGGCTATTTTTATAAAATCCATAGTGAGGGCGTCGCAACATCCTTTTTTGCACTTTTCTGTTTTCCCCTAAAAAAGGGAGAATGTGAATGAAAGGGTGATGCATTCTCATATCCTGTTATCCCCTAAACAAGGGATAACTTGATGTGGGAAACTCAAAAGTTCCCATATTTGATCAAAAATCCACTAAAGGTAACCGAGGCGCATTCCAACGCGCTATCTTAGACATCACTCCTCTCGTACTTTTAATTTTGTTCTCCCATACACAAGGGAGGATGGAATGAGAGCAGTGGTGTCCCGCATCCGCACGTACGCGCATCCCTATCCAAGGGCACGCGGGGCGCGGGCGCACAGTCCCGGGAGCCCACAGTGTCTACAATGGTCTGAAAATAAAATAACTTTAGCTCTTAACAAATAAGGATGAAATTTCTTAATGCAAACACAACTGCTAAAAATTCTTTTTCAATGGTGGTGTAATTCAGTTGTGCATCATTTAATGTCCTATTCACATAATGTAGCGCATGAGGTTCCTTCTCAACTCTTTATCCTAACACAGCCACAATTGCAAAATCTGATGCGTCACACATGATCTCGTAAGGGAGAGACCAATTAGGGCTGGTTAAAATAGGGGTTGTTGTTAATTGTTCATTTAACAAACTAAATACATTTAAGCATTCTTGATCAAAAATAAATTGACTATCTTTTGCCAACAGATTGATTGCATAAAGGTTTACATATTTTAAAAAAGTTTTTTTATGAATCTCCTATAAAATCTTGTGTGACCTAGAAAACTTCTAACACCTTTGACTGTAGTTGGAGGAGGTAATTTTGAGATGATTTCAATTTTCGCTTTGCTACCTCAATGCCTTTGTTCGACGCAACATGACCAAAAACAATTCCATGTTTAACCATAAAATGACTTTTCTCCCAACTTAGGGTCAAATTGGTCTCACACCATCTTTTGAGAACCGATGTCAAATTTTCTAAGCAATTGTCAAATGATTTCCTATTTGTCACTTATGAATATATATATATGAACCTGACCCTAACTTATCACGCTCGTGCATCGATAAGGTCAATTTATCGTAGTGGTGAGCCAGTGTACGACATATGCATATGGTCGTGCACTTATCCGCACCCCTTGGTCTTTATTACTTGTGATGCCATTCATTAGGAGAAAAGGAAATAGTAAAGAGATTGATAAACACTGTGATCAACAAGATTTTATTGAATAAAAATATATACAGAGCAATATATTTGATACAAGTTACCTCCAATCCCTAGATTATGGAATGGCTAGTTCATCCTTGACGATGAATAGAGCATTGGGATGAAAGAATACATGAACAATCTTCTAACTATAATTACAAACACTAAAACTAAATATTACACACTAAAATCGAAGTAAAAATCGTCCCTCCTTTTTCTTGTGGCTATATGGTTTGTATTTATACTAATGTATTCGGGGGAAAGGAGATATAATTGGGGTTAAACACCATTTGGCTTATTCGGAAGGGCTTGCGGGGGCAAGGGTAGCTAGGAATGCGGCCGCAAGGGGATGCCACATATTGGGCTTGCACGTTGGAGACCTTGCGGGGGCAAGGTCTCTTACCCTTGCGTCCACAAGGGGTTTCCTTATTCAATTCATTCTTTTTTTCTCTTTTTGCACTTTGCACCCTTCCTTCAATTATTCACTTTAAACCTTGTAAATCCCATAATTTAACATAAAACTCTAAAACTCACAATAAAGCTAAAAAACACATATTAGTAGTCAAAAAGTCTCGTGGAATTGCTATTTCTAAGCTATAAAAGTACTCAATAAATACGTATAAAACACATATATCAAGCTTCCATCATGGAATTAGCAATTATATATAGACTCTTTTGCACTTTTCCATGAGATTGTTCCTCTAGCAAGTACAAAGACATAACCAAAAGTATTCTTTCGAGTGTTTACACATCGAGCATTATTGGAATCTTGAAAGCCAACCAACTCTAATTGATCTGATTTATTGATATTAGCATAATGATTATGCTCAAACATTATTGCAATTATGACCAACTTTAATGCTAGTTATATATTATTTAACACTTAGACTTTTCAAATATAGACCCTTTGGGTGGAACAGAGGAAGTAAAAAAAATTAAACGAATACTCTCTCCATTCCATGTAAAGAGTCCATAATACTATTTTTAGATATTTCTCTTTAAGAGTTCACATTATGCTTACAATTTTTTCAACAATTATTTTTTACATTCTACATGTGTTGTAAGTATATTGCTTGTGTTTAAGTATTTATATAATTATGACTAAATTTAATAATATTAACATATCCTCTTAATAATTAAATTTTGTAAATGATGATTTTTTTTTGTGGAACGGAGGGAGTAATAACTTTAGTTGGATGGGGCTTGCTTTACTATCCAAACGCTTTCTTATTAGGATTAATTGTGGCCCAGTCTCATTTCATGAAATTGTAATCACTAAAGTGTCTTCTTTTTTTTAATCGGCGACAGGAACATTCATAAAAATCTTCCAATAATACCCTTCTTCGTCTTTTTCAAAATATATGTCCTTATCTTCCGTCAACAACCACGAATCACAATGGGAACTCGAAGAAAATCTTTTATTGCACATGCTGCTTTAGTTGCCTCAATATCAAATAGATCCGACATTGGAGAATCTTTTTTTAAAGTATCCCCAACTGTTTGTGTTCAAGAAAATAAACTTCGGTTTTTTCTTTAGTTCGACAAACATGAGGAAGCCCATTGAATTAGAGATCCTAGCAAAAATCTCGTTGACCAATGAAGTTTAAGGATGTTAGTTGTCAATTTTTAAACTAATACACTAGTAGAAATCAAAAATTGAGGACTCTTCTACCAGCGTGACAGAACTTTTGATTCTATATGAACCATGGGATCCACCTCATATCAAATCGAAGCTCTCGATGAGATCTACAAGCCAAATTTTAACGTGTGATGTCTTCATTTTAAGACCGAAAAACGTTGTTTAGCACTACTTTTTGCTTCAGAAATTTTTCCGAGGCCCAATTTTTGTTCCGAAAGCATGGTGGCGATGCCAAACTTTTGCATTGCAAAGCCTAAGTTTGAGCAAGAATTTTTGCATTGCGATGCCCAAATTTTGACAAACTTCAATTATGCATTACGAAGCTCAATTTTAGCATTGTGATGCCCAAATTTGAGCAGAGATTTTTGCATTGTGATGTCTAAACTTTGACAGATTTCAATTTTACATTGCGATAATCAATGTTTTCATTGTGATGCCAAATGTTTTTATTGTGATGCCCACATTTGGGCAATGACTTTTTGCAATGCGACACCTAAATTTTGACAGATTTCAATTGTACATTGCAATTCCCAATGTTTGCATTTTGATGTCTAAATTTGGTCAGTGGCTTTTTGCATTACAATGTCAAAATTTTAATATATTTTAATTGTGTATTGCGATACTCAATGTTTTCATTGTGATGCCTAAATTTGGACAATGACTTTATCCGTGTGTCTTTCTTTTATTAAGGATATCTTCGTCATCTCTTCTTAAAAATATACTTTAATAGTTTAAAATAATTATAACGAAGCTAGACGGTTATAATTTCACCAAAAGAACCTACCTTATTATCACCAATCTTATTAATACTTTATGAACCGATTAATATTATTGTAGTCCTTAAAAATATATAATGTGCTGGTTGGACACGTGAAAGGACAATGCTTATTTTATGAAAATAAAACAAAAAAGGGTAGTTGGGTTTGGGGGTGATAAATTTTTTGATAAGAACGAAAATTCAGAATAAAGATAGACAAAAAAAAAAAAAGTGACAATTATTTAGAAAATGATGAGTACTTCATGTGAAGTTCTACTTTTGTGAGTAATATAAACATATTAAAATTATTTTTGCTCTGATTAACTTTTTTCATTTATCAAATGAAATGTTTTTCAAAATGCAAGTTTTGACGTTTATTTTTTTATTCAAAATTATAAAACACATCATTGGTACTCCATACGTAGATAAATGTTCTTACTTTTTATTTGGGGATGTCTTAACTAATATTCCTAAAAACTTTTGATGTACAAATTTTCTACCATTTTTTCTAATATATCAATTGCTTTAATACTATCACTATTGTTGATGATACAAAAATGGCCGTCTGATTTGATTTATAAAATATCTCGGTTTTATTGAATGAATTGGATCTATCTACAACTTGTTTAAGAACACAAAACAACACCTTAGTAGGAGTGTAAGACTTTACCTTGTGAAACTACTCTGGTGTAAGAGTAAGTATCTATGTCAAAAGGCAATTTGACAAACTTTTGCCGCTGTAAGAAATGTGTACCTTCTTTAAAGTTTATGAAAGGGTAATTAAAGGTTTCTATTGACATAGAATCCTTGTGGGATTCAATTTCATAATTACTTAGTAGGTTTAGAAGGAAACTCCTAACTTATAGGCGTGATGCACGGTTGTTCGCGTGATTGTCGGAACATGTATGAAAAGTGCTCTGTTCGAATAAGGAAACATTTGACTTGTCGTGGAGAATAAGTTTATGAGATTCTCTGCCCAATACCTGCTCGGACGGGCATGACCCTATCCAACTGCATGGTGTTATTCTTGTGGTGATTAATGTGACTCCCTTGCATGACCCCTTAGTCGGGCAAGCACGAAATTTGTTCGATCAGACTTAGACGAGATGTCTTGATGGTCTCTGACCGGACATCTCGCTAGCTATACCCGCTATATTTACGAGTCTCATATTATCATGCTCATGACTGATACTTGATGCCTGCAGATGTCTTGTTCCTGATCAGATTTGGATCAGACACATCAATTGCATATCTTAGAGAGAAGTGAGTAATAGATACATAATAACATAATTAATGAAAGAGAGAGTGTGTGTGTGTGTGTGCGTGCGTGCGTAATAAATATTATTGTTACAATATAATTTAAAACTTATCATTAATTATATTTTGAAATTTTTATTTTGTCGATTAGAAATATTTATTCGGAACGAGGGGGTAGTATTTTAAAACACTATAATTAATTGGCTCAGGTACTAACATTAGTTTATGGAGGAAGTATTGATTCTCAAAAACAAATCATGGCGCCTATTAATTCATTAGGGTACCTAGCCCACCTGCTCTTTTATTTTGGCTTTTCTTTTTGTTTGTTATGAGATGGATAAAGTATAAACTAAACAATGTTCGAACCACCAAGATATACTGTTTTTAGCCATTAGCTGGCCTACAAATTTTTTTATTTTTTTTTTCTTTTCGTTTACTTGAATTAGAAATGTTGTGTAGTTGATGAATAGATTACCCTAACAACCGTATCAAATGCTCCGATGACTTTTTGTGTTAGCGCACGAAAGATGTCGCATTGTGGTTAGTCAATGCGACCGCATCGGACAAAGTGGTTGCTCTCTTCGACAATGCGACCACATCCGAAGGAAGAAATTCGGAGGAGGTCTTTGTATCGAATGCGATCGCACACATGAGGGCAATGCGACAGCAAATGGTGAAGCGAACACATTGCGTGAGGCATTGCGACCGTATCTGTGCGACAAACATGTTTTCTCTGTTTCTTGTTTCGGTAATTTCAAGGTTTGGTAATTGGTATTGTATCTCTATATATAGTTATAATACAAAACCGTGTATAAGGTTGACATAATAAAATTTCAAGAGTCCATTGACCCAAATTTTTCTCTCTTCTATGTGATTGATTTTGCCATTCCAATGTATTTGTTAGCAAAGTCTTCCATTGTACACAACAAGAAACAATATCAATCTCGTCATTTCTAGATAATTACTACACTCGTTTTCAAATAATTTTCATTTTTTACTCGGAATACGGTTTTAAAAAATAATGAACATTATTATAAATATTGGTGTAATGTATGGTTTTCTTAATACCCTTGAATATGTGGTCATAATTAAAGTAGGTAGAAAATAAAATAGTAAAGTGGTAAAAATGTTTACCTAAAAAATATAGTTTTGATAAAGAAAATTATTTTGGATCGGATAAAATAAATGAGGACAATTATTTAGAAATGGAGGGAGTAATTCATGTGAAGTTCTATTTTTGTGAGTATTATAAACATAATATAATAACACTCTCAATCATCTCAAATTATTGTTTTGTTCAACTTTTTTCTTTTATCAAATGAAATGTTTTTCAAATGCAAGTTTTGATGTTTATTTTTGGCCTAAATCACAATTTAGTCACCATACATTGACGAATTATTGTTAAGTTCACTCTACTAATTTTTTTTCTCACTTTAATCACTATACTTGGCTTTTATTCTAACATAAATCACTCCATTCAGTTTTTTGGATGGAAAGTTTAACAACTCTTTAAAAACCCTAAAATACTCTCTCTCCCTTAAATCAAAGTAAGGTGACTAAATTGCAATTTAAACCAATTATAATAATTATAAGAGTACAACACTTATTTGTACAAACATTATCCTTCCAAATAACAAAATACATAGAAAAATATATTAGATAGTACAATTTTATAAATGAGTATGTTAGCCTTTTCTATAGCAATAAATAAATTATTTTGCTCGACCTTTTCATATAAAATAAATTATATTAATCAATTTAATGCAATTATTTATTTTTTGAAACAAATGTATTAGATAATTATGAGATAATTGTAATTGTTGAATAAGTAAAGATTAAAATATACTCAAAAACTATTTTAAAAATAATACTCCCTCCATCCCAAAATGATTCTTCTGCTTTCATTTTCCATCCGTCCTAAAATAATTGTCTTGTTTGAAACTTTTTATTTTTAGGAGAACATTTTTATCGCTTTACCTTTAGTTTTTCATTATACTTTAATTATGTCACTACTAGAAAAATGACCTTTAGTGACGGAATTTTCCGTCGCTAAAGGCGAAATTCCGTCGCTAAAGGCCCCTAGCGACGGAATTTATCCGTCGCCAGTCGCTAATTCGTCGTCGCTGATGCCGACGGACCGATTTCCGTCGCTAAAGGCAGCCTTTAGCGACGGAATTTTCCGTCGCTAAAGGTTGATTTTCAGCGACGGAATTTTCCGTTACTGAAAGTCAACCTTTAGCGACGGAAAATTCCGTCGCTAAAGGCATTTAAAAATTAATTAAAATTGATTTTCAGCGACGGAATTTTCCGTCGCTAAAGGTTGATTTTCAGCGACGGAATTTTCCGTCGCTAAAGGCATTTAAAAATTAATTAAAATTGATTTTCAGCGACGGAATTTTCCGTCGCTAAAGGTTGATTTTCAGCGACGGAATTTTCCGTCACTGAAATTCAACCTTTAGCGACGGAAAATTCCGTCGCTAAAGGTATTTAAAAATTAATGAAAATTGAATTTCAGCGACGGAAAATTCCGTCGCTAAAGGCTTTAAAAAATTAATTAAAATTGAATTTCAGCGACGGAAAATTCCGTCGCTAAAGGCGTTTAAAAATTAAAATTTCCGTCGCTAATAATGCAAAAAAAATTTAAAAAAACCATAAAAAATACCATTATTATAAATTTTTGTACCTGATAAATATTCATTGACAAACTAAACATACAAACTAAACAATAATATAAAACCAATTTAAATACATCAAACTTTAAATGTTATTAACATCTAAGTACCAAATATATACACACAAAATCAAACAATATCAATGTTTCAATTAACTTCAAACACTACCAATAATCAAAATGGGGGAGGGGGGGGGCTGATCTTGGAAGGTATTTCTGGGAAATGGGGACCCGGTACTACTGGAAGGCGTGTTGGAATACCCAGGCGGCATGTATTGTGCCATGTTTTGCTCCATCGCCATAAGTTCGGCATATTGTCGCTCGTTTCGTTCCTGAAAATGGAAAGTTACCACCATCGCCATAAGTGTTTTACCTAAATTTCTTTTTTTCCATTAATGATTAAAAAAAACATGTGCTGAAAATGGAAAGTTACCAACAATCAATTAATAAATACAAACAATTTGAGCCAAAGAATGCAAATGATAAATATGTCGTTCAAATTGGTTTAAGGAGTACTTCCTCCGGACCTATATATAAGCAAAAAAATATCAAATTTTAGTGGACTTAAATAGATGAATTTTAATGCACTCACCAATTTTAGCAACTTATAGATGGATCCAATAATATATATGATTATCACATTAAATAATGAGCGAGTTCAAACATATTAATAAAAAAATAACCCCAAGTAAAACTCAATCAAGTATAATCAAAGTAGGTTTAAAAAGTCAACACTATGATTTAACAGGCTAGCATGTTAAGAAAATCTAATCTAAACATGGATTTAAAACATACAACAAAAGCAACTAATATCGTGTCAACAAAGATATGAATTTTTTTTTCAATATAAGACATGCTAAACAAAAACTAATATCGCAACATGACAAATTTAGGAGTAAAGATCAAAAAATTCCAAAAGAGTTCTTGAAATTTAAACAAATATTATCTAAATACACTCTTATATATATCATAAAAATTATAAATAATACAAAAAAAAATTACCAGGAATAGAAGTGAGAGACCAGATAGCGGTGAGGTGGCAGCGTTAGCGCGATGGGGTTGGAACTCTAGCATCAATAAAATACATAATACATAAATTATAAAAAATCACAAAAAAAATATATAAAAACTAGTGAAACTATATATAAATCAACAGGTTAAATCTAGTAAGAGATGTATGATGCATGTGTTTTCAAGAGAAGAAAAATTATTACAAGCACTGAAAATAAACATGAGGAATACGAAGACATGATGATAAATCATTAGGTTGTACCCTTATTATAAATCCTCTTTCCCATTATCATATTTGAGCCAACCAACATATTTTTCGTTATTGATCCCATATCTGCACTGAATTATTTGTTAAGGTATGCTTTATTATAAATCCTCTTTCCATCCAGCTACTTATAATAAAAAAAATAAACAAATAATGAAAAAGAGGTGGTTTTCATACAGTTGGTTAAATGATTCTTGTTTACAAATTCAATATCATTCAGCTCAGCCTTAGTCACAACCACTTGGGTTAGGCTTCATGAATCATTTTCTATCATTCAAATTGGTCACGTCTCCATTTCATCCAACAACAAATATCTGTAAGAAAATAATTGACCCTTTAGACTTTACTTTTATTTTACTAGTCAAATATTTGACTTCTTCTTTTTTCAATAAAAAATTGAGGTATATTTTTTCTTACTCGCACAAAAAGTTCATGTTTAAAAGTAAATTTTTTTAATAAATTAATATTTTTATTACTTCATTAGTAATAAAATGATATTTTTATATCTTTATTTTTAAAAATGAACTCTTTAATTGAAATATCTCTAAATAAAATAGAGAACTATGTCAGAAACTAAGGGAATATGTTTTATGATTTTTTTTAGAAAAAAATAAAAAATATATACAACAAATTTTCATGTGAAAACAATCAATTTAACTCAAAATAGTCCTAAACTAATAAATTGGGAATGGAGAGAGTAATACTTTTAAACTATTTTTAATTATTGGGATCACTTTTTTTTAATTTCTCATTTAGTACAATTCCTGGTGAGCCGATTCTTGCGTTCCAAGGGCAGCATGACTCAGACTACGACTACTGCTTGTCATATTTCAATTGGTAACTGGTTGACCTCCAACGGATATACCAAAGGTTAGTCCACCCAACATCTTTTTAATGTTCCCGTTAGTTTTTACACCCTTCTTGCGTTTATATTTTTTACAATAAAACGAAGAAAAATAAAATTAAAAGAGATACAACAATCACTTCAGTAACTCCAAGAGAACTTTAAGAGAACTAATAAATAAGCGTCTTATACATGTTGGAAATTTAAAGGTTGACATTAAAGTCAATGTTGGAACTTTAAAGTCAATGTCTTTATAGTAGTCCCTCCATTTTTTACTCTTTTTTTTTTTTGGTCAAATCGAATATTTTTCAAATATAAATTTCACGTTTATTATTTTATTTTCTTTAAAATCTTAAAATGCATGATTTGTAGTGCTTTAAGATTACTAAGATTTACATGTTTTATGACTTAAAAAAAAGGTCAAATTTGTATTAAGAAAACAGAGATTGAACAAAAACAACAAACATGATAATAATTTAAGAATGATGGAGGAGTATATTTGACAATACATTTAAGAGAACTTTTGAATAAGCGTGTCTTTTACGAGATTGGATCGCTTGCAGTGGTATCACTTCAGTAATCACCAGCAGTAGAGAGAGGATATATATATATATATATATACTCCTTATAACAGGCCTAGCCTTTTGGAAGGTTCAAACTCAATATGTCCCCCTTTTAAATACTAGCAATTCCCATGGACATGATGGTCTAACTTTCCCCTTCATATATATGAAAAAGGACAAGGTTGATACAACTAAGATTTTTGCTGTAATATTGTATCTCTTATTTATTTGAATTAGAAAAGACGATTCACATAATTGTTAGATAATTAAAAGATTACTTATACACAACATGTATAAGTAATAACCTATTCCACTACAACATGTGACCTGTACTTATAAAAATTTCCATCCAAATTGTATCTCACTTCGCCTCCTTCCTCCCCCACGCCCAAAAAGTTGCAGCAATAACCTATTCCGTAAAATCCAAATGAACTAAGAAATGCAAGTTACATTTGTTCTACATCACCATATCCATGGGGACAAAATCTTTGAAAACTCATAAGCACAGCATTTAGTGTATTCACAAAATTCATCACAAACTAACTCGTCAGACATATCCACAGACTTCCAATTATACTATAACCAAACTGTTAATAGCATACCTTAAGGCGAACGGGGTGGAGGAGAGAGATGGAGATGAAGCTTGGCCGGCGGCTATGGCGGATTTGGCGAAGACGGCGCGCGGCTGAACTGGCCGGAGAAGAAGCGGTTGAAGATCGAAGCTTCGAAGCGGCGGCTTTTCGGAGATCGAAGCGGCGGCTTGTCGGAAATCGAAGCGGCAGCTGATTTGGGGGAAGATCGATTCACCGGCTGTTGGAGAGCGATTCTCGTGCGGCGGTTTGTCGGAGCGCGAGAACCGATGATCGATAACAGGGCTGGTGCGGCGGCTTGTCGGAGGGAGAGGACCGATGTCCGGCGGCTTGTCGGAGAGAGAGGACCGATGTGTGCGGCGGCTTGGAGAGAGAGGCGCGCGATGAGATCTGAGAGGATAGGGAGGGAGTTAGTGCGTGAGTTTAGAAAGAGTGTGTGATATTAGGGTTTTGAGCGGTATTTATACCTAGGATTTTTTAGTTTTTTATTTTTTTATTTTTAGTTGTGAATTTATAATAACAATAATAATAATAATTATTATAATAGTAATAATAATAATAATAATAGTAATAATAATAATAATAGTAATAATAATAATAATAATAATAATAATAATAATAATAATAATAATAATAATAATAATAATAATAATAGTAATAATAATAATAATAGTAATAATAATAATAATAGTAATAATAATAATAGTAGTAATAACAATAATAATAATAATAATAACAATAATAATAATAATAATAATAATAATAATAATAATAATAATAATAATAATAATAATAATAATAATAATAATAATAATAATAAATAATAATAATAATAATAATAATAATAATAATAATAATAATAATAATAATAATAATAATAGTAATAATAATAATAGTAATAATAATAGTAATAATAATAATAATAGTAATAATAATAATAATAATAATAATAATAATAATAATAATAATAATAATAATAATAATAATAATAGTAATAATAATAATAGTAATAATAATAATAATAGTAATAATAATAATAATAATAGTAATAATAATAATAGTAGTAATAACAATAATAATACCAATAATAATAATAATAATAATAATAATAATAATAATAATAATAATAATAATAATAATAATAATAATAATAGTAATAATAATAATAGTAATAATAATAATAATAATAATAATAATAATAATAATAATAATAATAATAATAATAATAATAATAGTAATAATACTAATAATAGTAATAATAATAGTAATAATACTAATAATAGTAATAATAATAGTAATAATAATAATAATAATAATAATAATAGTAATAATACTAATAATAGTAATAATAATAGTAATAATAATAGTAATAATTTATACTAGTATTTGTGTTTGTGTTATAGACATGGTGTCGGATAAATTTAATGAATTGTCGGGATAAACAAAATTCATAACTGACGGGGTAATTTAAATAAAACCCACAACTAAAGGTTTTATATATAATTGTAGAGGAGTAATTCAAACATAATTCATAAAGGGTTCATTTGTAACTCACATATTTACGAATCAATCTGAACCGGTTGTGTTTAAGCACAATTTGATTAGGGCCAGGCTCTTTTATAATATAAACTAGATTGTGTTTCTGTGACTATGACATAACGTTAGCACGGAAGTAAATTATTGTAGGCTCATGTTTAACATATCCTAAATGAAATCCAACAAAATATTGAGAAATATGAGTAGCGGGGGGAGTTGGAGAGAAAGAGAGACGGGTAGTTGCAAAACCGTCTTCACACATATGAAGGTAGGTTTTAATCGTGATCGTAGGATTTCGGTAAAAAAATAAATCTCAACTTTTAGATTGCTTTAGTCAATTACATATATGTGAGTATGAACTCTATTGTATTATAGATTTCTCGTACATTTCCGCATGTGTCAATTTTACTTAATTACATTAAAATATTGGTTTAACATAAAAGTAAGACTTAATAAATTACCAATTTTAAGGAACTACTTACTAAGTCTGACTAATAAGTTTAGAAAGAGTGTGTGATATTAGGGTTTTGAGCGGTATTTATACCTAGGATTTTTTAGTTTTTTATTTTTAGTTGTGAATTTATAATAACAATAATAATTATTATTATTATTATAATAGTAATAATAATAATAATAATAGTAATAATAATAATAATAATAATAATAATAATAATAATAATAATAATAATAATAATAATAATAATAATAATAACAATAATAACAATAATAATAATAGTAATAATAATAATAGTAATAATACTAATAATAGTAATAATAATAATAATAATAGTAGTAATAACAATAATAATACCAATAATAACAATAATAATAATAATAATAATAATAATAATAATAATAGTAATAATAATAATAGTAATAATAATAATAGTGGTAATAACAATAATAATACCAATAATAATAATAATAATAATAATAATAATAATAATAATAGTAATAATACTAATAATAGTAATAATAATAGTAATAATACTAATAATAGTAATAATAATAGTAGTAATAATAATAATAATAATAATAGTAATAATACTAATAATAGTAATAACAATAATAATACCAATAATAATAACAATAATAATAATAATAATAATAATTAAGTTACGTTACGTTTCGTTAAGTTACGATATGTTAAGTTATACCATCTCGCCAATAGGCGTAACGTGTTTTCATGTTGTTATAATGGTCTATCGTACTCTATTATACCATTTCGCTAATAGACGTATCATGTTTCATGTTATAATGGTCCATCGTTTAAGCTAAGTTAATTAAGTTAAGTTAAGTTAAGTTACGTTACGTTTAAGTTAAGTTAAGTTACGTTAAGTTAAGTTAAGTTACATTACGTTCAAGCTAAGTTATGTTACGTTACGTTAAGCTAAGTTAAGTTACGTTACGTTAAACTAAGTTAAGTTATGTTACGTTAAGTTAAGTTACGTTAACGTTACGTTAAGTTACGTTACGTTAAGTTGTAATGTGAATGTTTTAATTTTTGTAATTATATTGATGCTAATCATTTTAATTATTGATATTATATTATTAAATTAACATTTCAAATATTAATTTAATTTAATTTCAATTTAAGTTTACGTTACGTTACGTTAAGTTAAGTTGTAATTTGAATGTTTTAATTTTTGTAATTATATTGATGCTAATCATTTTAATTATTGATATTATATTATTAAATTAACATTTCAAATATTAATTTAATTTAATTTCAATTTAAGTTTACGTTACGTTAAGTTACGTTAAATTAAGTTAAGTTAAGTTGTAATGTGAATGTTTTATTTTTTGTAATTATATTGATGCTAATCATTTTAATTATTGATATTATATTATTAAATTAACATTTCAAATATTAATTTAATTTAATTTCAATTTAAGTTTACGTTACGTTACGTTAAGTTAAGTTGTAATTTGAATGTTTTAATTTTTGTAATTATATTGATGCTAATCATTTTAATTATTGATATTATATTATTAAATTAACATTTCAAATATTAATTTAATTTAATTTCAATTTAAGTTTACGTTACGTTAAGTTACGTTAAGTTAAGTTAAGTTAAGTTGTAATGTGAATGTTTTATTTTTTGTAATTATATTGATGCTAATCATTTTAATTATTGATATTATATTATTAAATTAACATTTCAAATATTAATTTAATTTAATTTCAATTTAAGTTTACGTTACGTTAAGTTACGTTAAGTAAGTTAGTTGTAATGTGAATGTTTTAATTTTTGTAATTATATTGATGCTAATCATTTTAATTATTGATATTATATTATTAAATTAACATTTCAAATATTATTTTAATTTAATTTAATTTAATTTCAATTTAAGTTTACGTTACGTTAAGTTACGTTAAGTTAAGTTGTAATGTGAATGTTTTATTTTTTGTAATTATATTGATGCTAATCATTTTAATTATTGATATTATATTATTAAATTAACATTTCAAATATTATTTTAATTTAATTTCAATTTAAGTTAACATTAAGTTGTAATTTGAATGTTTTATTTTTTGTAATTATATTGATGCTAATCATTTTAATTATTGATATTATATTATTAAATTAACATTTCAAATATTAATTTAATTTAATTTCAATTTAAGTTTACATTACGTTACGTTAAGTTAAGTTGTAATGTGAATGTTTTAATTTTTGTAATTATATTGATGCTAATCATTTTAATTATTGATATTATATTATTAAATTAACATTTCAAATATTATTTTAATTTAATTTCAATTTAATTTCAATTTAAGTTTACGTTACGTTAAGTTACGTTAAGTTAAATTGTAATGTGAATGTTTTATTTTTTGTAATTATATTGATGTTAATCATTTTAATTATTGATATTATATTATTAAATTAACATTTCAAATATTATTTTAATTTAATTTCAATTTAAGTTAACATTAAGTTGTAATTTGAATGTTTTATTTTTTGTAATTATATTGATGCTAATCATTTTAATTATTGATATTATATTATTAAATTAACATTTCAAATATTAATTTAATTTAATTTCATATATTTTTGATATTTTATATTAATTAGAATTCAATTTAATTTTTCATTATCAGTGACGGAAATTCAATTTTAGCGAATTTTCAAATTTTAATTAAATTTTAAACGCCTTTAGTCGAATTTTAAATTCAATTTTAATTAATTTTTAAAAGCCTTTAGCGACGAATTTTCATTTTTCAATTTTAATTAAATTTTAAACGCCTTTAGCGACGGAATTTTCCGTCGCTGAAATTCAATTTTAATTAATTTTTAAAAGCCTTTAGCGACGGAAATTTCCGTCGCTGTAATTCAATTTTAATTAATTTTTAAAATCCTTTAGCGACGGAAAATTCCGTCGCTAAAGGTCACAACTGACGGAATATTTCCGTCGCTAAAGATGACTTTAGCGGAATTTTCCGTCGCTGAAAATAAAATCGAAATTAATTTCTGAAATATTCAGCGACGGAAAATTCCGTCGCTAAAGGTGACCTTTAGCGACGGAAAATTTCGTCACTGATAAATTCCGTCGCTGATGTTCAATTCCGTCGCTAATGATTAATTCCGTCGCTGATTCCGTCGCTAAAGGTGGCCTTCAGCGACGGAAAATTCCGTCGCTGATAAATTCCGTCGCTGATGGTCAATTCCGTCGCTGATGCAAAAATCCGTCGCTAAAGGTAAAATTCCGTCGCTAATTAGCGACGGAAAAATTCCGTCTCTAAAAATTCCGTCGCTGAAGGCACTGTTTCTAGTAGTGTGTGTCATATACACATGAGTTTTAAAGGAAACTGGTGTGTCTGGCCTAAACCCAATCATAGGCAAAGTACGAGCGATCACCATGTGTCAGTCACGAGCTCGTTAGCATGAGATCGACAAGCCTAGCGGGCAGAGCTAGCAAGGTTGTTAGTCCCAAACGACACAATAATAGGCTAGAAGAGGGGGTTGAATAACCTATTTACACTTACAAAATTACACGATGTTCCAGAATGTATGATGTTAACTATAGAGACAGTTATTGCAGCAGAAAGAACACTTAGAAATAGTTCACCAAGTCTACTGGTAATGACTACCGGTAGACTTGCTATTTCTTTAAGTTTGATGCTAGGAAGATAAGTTACAAATATATGATAAGCTTTTAAGATAAATGCAAAACAGTAAGCAGATAAGGAATAAGAACACAAGAATTTTGAGATGGTTCGTACTATAAAGAGTACTACGTCCATCACCAAAGTAGTCAACTTTGGATTTGAAAGTGCACTATATTTTCCACTAGATTTATTACAGAAACACTAATGGATCGTGTACAAAATATATGACTTGTACTTGGTGATTGGTAGTGAATATCTCAGAAACTGAATATTCACTATGCTAAAGAACAGTTAATGAAAACAACAATGAAGAAGAAAATAAATGATAATGATTGAGTAGTCTTCTTGTTGTTGTTTGAGGACTTCATTGATCTGTTAGATCTCTTGAATGCACTGTGAGTACAGACTTGTAAGTTGTTGAGTTGTTTTTAGAGCATTTATTTATGAGAGTATCCTTGAGATCGTTGGGGAAGATGAAGAGCGTAACAACTCTATTAGGTTGGAGGCATTAAATGCTAAGAGCTGTTGGGTTGACTTCTTTTTATCTTGGACTGATCAAGGAAGGAGACGTGGAGCAGGTACTGTGAAGGAGCAGGTGGAAGATGACAGAAGTTACATACTTGCAAGAGTTGTTACATTCTGTACTTTCCTCAGAGAGTGTTGTGTCAGACTGTGTATTTGCTTTGTCCCTTATTCAGTAATCATGAATGTCCAGCCGTATTAAGAAAAACCGGGATGGCTTTCTTTAAATCTAGAAGTCAACTATGGAATATAAATTTCAAACAGATATTCTAAAATATCTTAATTAATAATTTTTTTGAAAGTGCAAAGTTGGACTTCTAGATTTCCCTTTAATTCTTCAGACCTGTCATACAGGTGTACACAGGCAGACAAGGTCTGCTGGTGAAGCTTAGCCAAAGTCTGATGGTGACGACTACCAAAGGCTGTGAAGTCAGACTAAATGTTAATTAATTAGAGTACCTAGCCTACCTGCGAATTTATTTTTTCTTTTATTTTTGTTTGTTATCAGATGTATAAACTAAACAATGTTGGAATTACCTTTAGAATTGTAGGGAAAGATATGTACTGTTGTATTATTCCATGTCTTTAAATACAAGTTAAACACTTGAAAGGGCTTTTTGATAACAAATTCTAGAGAGAGAAAATTCTTTGCGGCGCTAGGGTTAGGGTTTCTAGCGGCTCTTGGTGGTGATGGCTGATCCACCACCTGCCCCTCCGGATCCTTCTTCCTCTGGCCTCTCCAAATCGTTTGCTGATGTTCTCTCCTCCTCCCCTTCAAACCCTAATTCTTCTTTTCTTATCCCTCCTGCCTTGTACAAAGGTGAACCCTCCCTCAAGCTTTCTCCCGATATTCTTGCCTCACTCACTAAGCCGTTTCAGCACACACTGATTGGGAAATTCTCCCATGGTAGACCTTCAATGGACGCGACTAGGAAGTATTTTCACACATTCGGCCTTAAGGCAGCTTTCACGGTAGGCCATTTGGATGCGAAGCATATTCTTATTCAGGTTAATCATGATGAAGATTATCAGAGGTTATGGATCAAAGATCAATGGTATCTTGGTCGCTTTCCTATGCGAGTCTTTAAATGGACTCCAGCTTTCCGACCAGATGTGGAAAGTTCTATTGTTCATGCTTGGTTCTCACTACCGGGGTTACCGATTCATTTGTTTAATAAAGCTATGCTTTTCTCTATTGCTTCTCTTTTCGGGAGACCTCTTATGCTGGATCAAGCAACAACTAATCTTACGCGGCCTAGTGTGGCTCGGATTTGTGTCGGTTGATCACATTACTGACCTATTCCTCATAGGGTTTGGGTTGATTGTGGTGAGGTTTACCCTAGCTTTTGGCAACCCCTTGAGGCTGAAAACCTTCCTCAGTATTGCCAATATTGTTCCCGTCAAGGGCACTTGGATCTCACATGCAAAATAAAAAACCCTATTGCTTCTCATCCTGAATCTAAAATTCCTCCTCCTGTCTCCACTCGTTGGACTCCAAAAAAGCCGGCAGTTAATCATCAATTTAATCAAGACCATCAAAGAGATTCTGGCCCTTCGTCCATGCAACCCCCTATTGCTAATTCGTCTGGACAAAACCATACCACCACCACGATCATTATTGATGATGAGACTTTGAATAAAAGTCCAAATCTGGATCCTAGAGTTAATGTTGAATTGATAGATAATGCTGCTGTAATCCCCCCCTCGACCTCAACCCCTCCTGTTATAAATGAAGGGGTAAATTTTTCCGATGGCAAAGTAGATGTTCAAAGCCCCATCAATTCCCATTCTAAAGGCATACATGCGGACATAGTTAATAATGTTGAAACAGTAGCTACCAATGTTGATGTGCATGTGGCAACAGTTGATACTACCGAAACCTGTTATGCCTCTCCAAATCGTTTTGCGGCCCTAAATGACGATGTTGAAGATGGTCATGTTAGTGATGTTAATGAGGATGATGTTGAGGAAGATTATGATTAGATAGCAGATGACACAGATCAGATTGTGTCCAATCTTAATTTGGATTCTTCTCTTCCAATTCCTTCAAACAAAGGTAAACGTACTATTTATGTTCCGAAAACTTCAATTGTTACAAGGTCCAAGGCTCAGACTCAAGCGACTAATTCTGATGGCTGTTAATCTCTTGTTCTGGAATATTCGTGGAATTAGTAATGATTCCTCAATTGGTAGATTGAAGAGGCTTATTAAACTCCACAAAATTAACCTTATTTCTATTTTTGAACCTATGGTTGAGACTGATCAGATTTTTAGAATTGCGAAACGCTTAAAATTTCGGCTTTGTTTCACTAATTCTCGCAGTTCTATTTGGCTATTTGTCAAATCTTCTTTCACCTGTAATATTCTTTATGATTCTAGACAACATCTCACGGCTCAAGTGCAACATTTTACGTGGTCTTCTCCTGTGGCTATTTCATGTGTTTATGCCAGCTGTGATGTTCAGGAAAGACAAGAGCTGTGGTCTGATCTTTTAAGTATTGGGGATCATCTGAATTCTTCCCCTTGGCTAGTTGGGGGGGATTTCAACATTATTCTTTCTCCAGAGGAAAAGCTTGGGGGTTCTGGCTGGGATCGAAATGGAGCCTTGGACTTCCATTCATTCATAGCGGCTTCTGGTTTTAATGATTTGGGATACTCCGGAAGTCAATACACTTGGTGGAATTCTAGAGGGGGTAACGCCTCCATTTTTCAACGTATTGATCGTATGCTGTGCAACCATTACTGGCAGACCAATTTTTATGACACGTCCATCCGCCACCTCAGTCGTTCGTGCTCGGATCATGCTCCATTGCTTATTTCAATTACTAAGGAAAGTTCTCCTCGCCCTTCTTCATTTCGTTTTTTTGAATGTATGGGCTTCTCACCAGTCTTTTCTTCCTTTAATTAAGGATACTTGGCGCCAGCAATTCTTTGGCCGTCCCATGGTTAGGTTTGCAAATAAACTCTCTGCTTGTAAGCAGGTCTTGATAAAGTGGAACAAAGAAACATTTGGGAATATTTTTCATAATGTTCAACAGGCGGAGGATGAAGTTCAGCGCCTTGAATTTATTTTTGAAGCTTCAGGTTCTGATGAGGATAGAGCTTCTATGTCTCTTGCCACTGCCAATCTTCAGCGAGCTCTAACAGTTGAAGAAAGTTATTGGCGCCAAAAAGCTAAGATTAAATGGCTTAAAGAGGGGGAAGGCAATACGAAATTATTTCATGCTTCTGTCAAGCATTCCCAGAGGAAAATTCATATCCATACTGTTCGGGGATTAAATGGCCAGGAGATTTCTGATGTTAATGAGATCAAACATCAGGCTGTTTTACATTTTCAATCTCAACTTCAGGCTGATTCTATTTCTGATAATGATCTTATTTCAAATATTCCCCGCCTTGTCTCTGATCAAATGAACACCGCTCTTTCGACTTTTCCTTCTTTAGAAGAAGTTAAAGCTGCTATTCTTTCTATGGATGGTTCTAGCGCAGCCGGTCCGGATGGCTTTTCAGGGTTCTTCTTTTCTCATTGCTGGGACATAATTGGAGAGGATTTTCATCTTTGCATAGCCTTGGAATTTTTTCAGGGCTTTTCTTTACCCAAGAGTTGGTCAAGCACTCTTATTGCAACCATTCCAAAATCTGATCACCCGTCCTCCTTCAGTGATTTTCGACCTATTAGTTTATGCAACTTCAAAAATAAAGTGATCTCTAAAATTCTATCTACTCGGATGGCTAATATCCTTCCATCTATTATTTCCCTCAACCAAAGTGGGTTCGTTAAAGGCCGCCTTATTCAAGATAATATTCTTTTGGCTCAAGAACTGATGACTCATTTGGGTAAGAAAATTCCCGGCTCCAATATCATCCTCAAATTGGACATGTCAAAGGCTTTTGACAGAATTTCTTGGTTCTTCCTGATTAAAGTGCTTCGCCAATTCGGGTTTTGTGAATTCTTTATTGACATGATTTGGCGCCTGATCTCTAATAATTGGTTTTCAGTGTTGGTCAACGGCTCTCCTACTGGCTTCTTTCATTCCTCTCGAGGCCTTCGACAAGGTGATCCTTTATCTCGGCTTTATTCATCATAGGCTGCAGTTCTCACCGTAGTGCGAATGTTCGCACTCTTCTCATCCTCACATAGCTTTCTCTTACGCGATGGTTGCCCCATTATCTCTCACCTTGCATTTGCTGATGATATAATTATTTTTTGTAATGGTAGCTCTCAATCTATTTCTTATCATAAGCAGCTTCTTTCTCTCTATGAGCAATGTTGCAGTCGGAAGGTGAATATTGATAAAAGCAGTTTTACTGTCCACCCGAGGATTTCTTCTTCCCGATTCAGCTCTATATCTTCTTCGTTGGGATATGTCAGGAAGGATTTCCCTTTGATTTACCTTGGCTGCCCTCTTTTTGTGGCGTAAAACCGAAGTATTTTGATTCTCTTGTTCTAAAACTTAGAGCTCGAATTAATTCCTGGATGGGAAACTTTCTTTCTATGGCTGGTAGAATCACTCTCATAAACCATGTCTTGCATTCCATCACTGTCTATTCTATTGTTGTTTTAGATCTTCCCAAAGCCGTTACCCATTCAATTGATCGGCTATTTTCTAATTTCTTTTGGGGCCAATTGGATGGTAAGAACAAATCTCACTGGATTTCTTGGTCTCAATGTTGTTCTCCTACTTCTGAGGGAGGCGTGGGTATTCGTTCTCTTAAGGATATTACTCAAGCCTTTCTTCTTTGGTATTTGGTGGCGGTTCCGTACTCAAGATTCTCTTTGGTCTCGATTTTTAAAGCCAAATATTGCTCCGATTTCATCCTTCCGTCCTTAATTAAAGGATCCCATATTTGGTGTCGTATGCTAGCTATTAGACCCTTTGTGGTGGCTAATTTAAAATGGCTGATTGGTCGCGGCCTTAGCTCGCCTTGGTTTGATAATTGGCTTGATGGTGGTCTATTATCTCAACCTAGTTCTTTGATGGCTAATTTTGTCAGTGATCTCTTTATTGGTCTGCTTTCGGCTTGATCCGGTAAATTCTGACTCTCCTTCACATGCATGATGCGCATCGTATTCTTGCTCAAGACATCTACTTATCTGATCAGGCCGACCATCCTTGTTGGACTTTAACTTCAAATGGTTCGTTCTCTATCTCTTCAGCCTGGCAGCATTTGCGTACGCCTAACCCGTTCCAGTTTTCTTCTAAGTTTATCTGGCATCGGGCTGTTCCTCGTCATATTAGTATTTTTATTTGGCGGCTTTTTAAACAACGGCTTCCCATCGATGAAGGTCTTGTTTCTAAAGGCTTCCGAGTTGTCTCCAAGTCTGCCATTTGTTGCGTCTAGTCATAGTGAGACATTCTTTCATGTCTTTCTTAACAGACCATCGCCCGATTTGGGCAGCTTTTAGTGTTGATCAACATGTTTTAATGTGCTATGCTTCTATCCAACAAGCTTGCATGGCTTGGTGGATTACTCAGAATCCGAAGCTCCCTCAGATTCTTCTTCCTTTATTGATTTTGTGGCATCTTTGGAAGAATCGGAATGCTATTTTATTTTATGGTCATAGGCGATTAGTTTTTGGCCTTATCTCTTCCATCCGATCTGATCTGAATTGTATAAAGGCTTCTCGCTTTGATTCTGTCTTCTCTCCTTCTTTGCCCAAAGTTCAGATTATTAAATGGATCAAACCTCCCTTAAATCTGGTTAAATTAAATGTGGATGGTGCTTCTCGAGGCAATCCGGGTTCAAGTGGTGGTGGTGGTATTATTCGTAATTCCTCTGGTGATTTTATTCATGCATTTTCCTCATTTTATGGCACTGCTTCTAATACTTTTGCTGAGGCAAAAGCTTTACTTCAAGGTGTTCTTTGGCTTAGCAATGCTGGGTTTCATGGGGCTGTTATCGAGATGGATTCTAAAGTGCTTGTTGATTGTCTTCTTTCCGGTTCTCAGCCTCCATGGAAGTGTTGGTCTATTTTCCAACGGATCCGAGATATTCATAAGGACATGTCCTTTCAGTTTGTTCATTGCTATAGACAGGCTAATTCTGTTGCTGATCTTCTTGCAAACATGGGATGTGATTCTTTACTTTCTACTCATTTTGATGCTGCTCATGATCTTCCTGCTCGAATTCGTGGTTCTATTTATTTGGACAAGTCCAGTACTCCTTATGTTAGGCGCTCCATTTAATTTTAGCTGGTTATTCTTTTTTGCTTTGTATTTTCTTTTTGAGGTAAGGCTCCTTTGTCCCCCCTATAATGGGTCAGGCTGGTTGTCCCCCTTAAGTTTGTACTTTTCTTTTTCTATCAATAAAATCCTGGTGCCGCAGTGTGCCGCTTCGCTTCTCTAAAAAAAAAAAAAAAAAAAACTTGAAAGGAAGAGATATGTACAGAAATATATTTACAGATTTGTGATGAGATCAAAGTGAATCATCCTTATCGTTATCAGTCGATGTGCTAATACGCCCCGCAAAAGGGAGGCTCCATTGGAGACACCGATCTTGGACCGAATTGAGAGAAAGGAAGAACGATTTAACGATTTAGCGAAAACAATTGTCCATTGATCAGTAGTATGAATGTGTTGAACTCGAAGAGTACCATCAGTGACTTTATCCCGAACAAAATGATTGTGAAGGGAAATATGTTTCATTCATGAGTGAAACACGAGATTTGAGCAGAGATACGTAGCACCTATATTGTCACAAAATAGTGTAGGAGGATCCCGAGTAACAATATCCAGTTTTTCCAAAAGATTTTGAATCCATGTAATACTTTAGCTGATATGTTTGCAACAGCCTTGTATTCAGCCTCAGAGGACGAACGCGATATTGACTTTTGGCATGAGGATTTCCAAGAGATTGGGTTCGAGCCAAGATAAATAATATAGCCCGTAGTGGACCTGTAACTATCACGTTGACCAGCCCAATCTGAGTCGCTGAAGGAAGAAAGAACCATGGATGATTTGTAAGACCTCGAACCTTCGTGTTTTAGACCTTCTCATTTTGCGTGCCATTTAACTGTAACCTCTCTTACTTGACTTGATATGAAAACCTTGATATGTGTAGGTAGGCTATCTAGAAGCCAATACCTTAGTTCTATATGTTCCATAGACTTTAACTTGTTAAAGTTACAAGTCGATTAACTGACGTTGTTCGTTACGTGATTCGGTAGAGAGTTTATTCGCGTTATTCTTCCTTGTGACCTCGGTTGTACCCTAGGTCATTCCTCCATTGTCTTGAGGTTTTGACGAGCCTCCTAAGGCCTTAGTACGCATTATTGTGCTTAATTGAGTTCCATTTACCCAACGTGTGTTTCACCTTCAGTCCTACACCCATTTGGCTTTGTTTTAAACTTGAATCGTCGTTCAGACTCGATCACCGAACATCCTGGAAAATGTTCGGCCAGCCCAACTGAACATCTTGTGAGATGTTCGGCCACCTCAACCGAACACCTTCAGAAGTGTTCGGCCCAGCCACCCGAAAAGTTGGTATTTCCCTGTTACGAGCAAATGACTTCCAAACTCAATTTTTGACGTGACATTTCTATTCTACCCTTATTTTACCCTTGTCCCTTCACCCATTTGAGGGCACAATTATCCTTAAACATCCTTATAACCCCTAACACCTCTTCCCTCTCTTTCTTTTGTGACTGTCTTCAACCAAGAACGGAAGAGAGAGAGTACATGAGATTGAGTGTGAGATTAGTGTGTGTTTCGTCGATTCTCAGAGTTCGGCCATCCATTTGATGATCCGAGACCACCATCGCGAAAGCCTCACCGAATATAGTCATCCCCGTTGGTTTGTTTTCATTTCCCTTCGAGTTTATTGGACGGAAAAGGTACGTTACCTAAACCCTAGTTTCCCTCTCTAAGTCAATATTGATGTTAGGATGATAGAGACTTGTTCCTCGTGATTTATCATCGTTATACATGTCGAACAATATGTTTTTGTTGGGCATTCAAATGTGATAGTTAGGGTTTCAACCCAAATGATTTGATTAGGTATATTGGAATAGGTATGGTTTAAGATTGATTGTTGTTGGGTTTAGAAACCCGGATAAATTGTGAATCCTGAATTTATGCTTTGACCTAGAATTTTAGACTTTGTAATTTGACCCAAATGAAGTCAATTAATTATAGCAATTGTTGTTTGAGCCTTATGATAAATTCCTATCACTACTTATGATCGTTGAATCTCAACCATGGAATCTTGAGATTTGATCGGGTGAGACCGATTTGGTGTTATGGTTTAAATTGTGCTTAGGACTCTAATTGAGATCCATGAGTGACGTTAAGTGCGAGATTATCTCTAGTCATTGGGTTGGTTATGCATGGGTCGTAAATGTGTGACTCAAATGAAAGATATTTGGATTGATTTAATTATGAATTAGAACTATTGATACTTGTCGGACTTCAAATGAAGTTCCAAGACTTGTAAGAATGTAATCTATGCCTGTATGAAATCTAGGGAAATGGGATTGTTGTTATTGGAATATTGATTCACCAGAGTCGCCTCATGAATATCTTAGGGAACCCAAGACTATGAATGTGAAAACCCTTTTAAGGGATGTGATGGATTAGAGTTTACTTTAGTACTCTATAAATAGAGTCTACTTGTTTAAGTCGCAAAGATAACTATGATGTTATCTAAGACTCGCCGGTATGGTTTGACCATACGAATTATCATCGCTCTATTGTGTGTTTAAGTCTTGGATTACCATGGACTTTTGGGTTATAGAATAAATAATTATTCTAGGAAGAGTTTAGTAAATGGCTTCACAATTCTAGACTAACGGAGTAGTCTTGGATAGTATATGTTGGACTGATGGTTAAGTTACGACTAGGAAGAGTTCGCTCTTATCGAACTCGTTCCCTACTTGATTCCTAGTGACAAGTAAGCACATACTTGGCATACCATAAGTCCAACTGCCATACGTGAATCGTCTAATTGGTAAACGATGCATTACCGTCACGAATTATGAGATTTGTGGTAGTGATGGGTCCCGGCACCAGAATATTGCACACCCACTTCACTACTTGATCACAGTGGAGAAGAGTACCTTGTCGTAACCAATAGGGCGCTTGGAATAATACTATCGTGTTCAAGGTCAATGTATCAATCACGTGCATCCGACAACCCATATTCAAGATAACCTTGTTTATTTTAGGGTCTACGAAGCAGCACCGGTTCCATAACATATCCTTATCCTATGTGGTTTACTTTCTAGTACTTATGTGAAATCAACGTGCTACCATGAATATGTGAGCTAAATGCTTATATGTACTTTTTATTGATCACTTGATATTGATGATGATTCTGTGAACTGCTTGATATGTATATATGTAGATATGCATACTTCTACTTGATTATTCCATGATTGACTTGATATGTGCATATATATAAATATGCATACTTCTACCTAATTATTCTATGGGAGACTTGGGATGTTTATATTTAGACATATGTCCATATTTAATACGATGATTCTTGTGACTTGTCTCCTGACTTGCTTGATTGTTTGTGGACAGGGAATTGACCTTGGTTCATCTTGGTAGTCTGGTAAATGAACGGTTTCTGTACAGTACATCTCGACTTACTGGGTCTTCGTCGTTGTAACATGATATCATTTCCACTTATGGCAATATGTCATTTATGTTATATTGTTTAGTAGTATCATACTGGGTCATTATGACTCATCTCGTACTTTGTTTTTTAGTTGCAGTTTGGTAGCTGTTGGTAGGCCGAGTAAATCGTGACTGTAGCACTGCGCAGCTGATTGATAGATCGATATTAGATCGTGTGTTCGTGCTTGTAGCAGCTGACTTCCCCGAGTAGTAGCTTGTGGAGTTCTATCTCTTTTCGCATCATTGATTTGTGTACCGTACTTTATTATTCTTGTGATATCGTTGTATTGTAAAGTTAGTTAGACTTTTTAGTCAGGTAGATCACTTGGGTTTTTGTATTGTCTCCTCCTTGGGCCAACGTGTTGTGTCGTGCCGTTGTTCGTGGTTCTAGTTTTTATTTCACTTGTCTCCCGGGCACGCAGTAGCTTTAGGGCTTTTCTTTATTCTATTAATTGTTTTAGTTATTGGTTAACCCCGGTATGCTTTAGCCGAGTGTAATTGTTAAATCAGGTTGGTTCTTTGTTGAAACACTTGCCTTAAGTGTCGATGGTTTGTTCAGCGTCTGTAATGTTGCGGCATGCGAGTTTTGTTTTCCCCTTCGGGAGATTTATGTCTATCTTGGTTTCTTTAACTTTGGTTTCGAGCTTCATAGCTCGGGACTTCATTTATTTATCGCTTCTGCAGATTTGATTTTTGTAAACCCGTATTTTATTATGGCTTTATGTTTGTGTTTAGAGCTTGTTAGCTCAAATGTTCGACTCGCACTACTATTTTACAAGTTCTTGTCCTCTTCTTGATTCTCATAGCGGCACAACCTTGGGATTTTTGTGGAATCCGGGTCGGGTCGTTACAATGATTTGCGACGCAGGGATAGGTCGTAGTCGATTGTGCCTTTAAGATAACGAAGAATTCGTTTTAATGATGCCCAGTGAGCTTCCATGGGCTTGTGCATGAACTAAGAGAGGCGATTGACAACAAAACTAATGTAAGGACGTGTGATGGATAAATATTGAAGACCACCAACAAGTTGTCGAAAAGGAGAAGGATCAATAGAAGCTGATGGAGCATGCAATGTTGTTTCTGTAATGGAGCACATGGGAGTACTCATATCCTTAGCCCCTTACATTGAGAACTTGGAGAGAAGATAAAACACATGCTTGTTTTGAGAAAGAAATAAACCATCAGCAGTGGAATGGCATCAACACCTAGAAAATGAAGTTGAGACCCCACTTCCTTTAATGAAAACCGAGAGTCTAGCTGAGAAACTAAGTGTTGTATGAACAGTTGATCATTACCAGTGAGGATGATATCATCGACATAAACTAGGAAATACGTAGTTATTCCTTGTCATTTATAGATAAAGAAAGAAACATCATAGATGGAGATAGTGAATCCATAGCTTAGAAGAAATTAGTAAAGTTCAATGTACCAAGCACGCGAAGCCTGTTTTAGACCATAAATAGCCTTCCCTAACTTGCAGACATGGTTTGGATAGGTAGAATGAACAAATGTAGGCGGTTGTAACATGTAGACTTCGTCGATCTAGAATGCCATTGAGGAAGGCATTATTAATGTCAAGTTGATGAAGAGGCCATCCATGAGATAAGGCAAGACTTATAACCATGCGTATAGTGACTGGTTTTGTGACAGGGCTGATAGTGTCGGAGAAGTCAATACCAGGTAATTGTTGGAAGCCCTTTGCAACAAGACGAGCTTAATATTTTTTGATTGAGCCATCACTATTTCATTTGACTCGAAAAACCTATTTGCAAGAGGTTAAGTTCTGATCGGAGCGGGGAACGAGATCCCATGTACCATTATGAAGAAGAGCGTCAAATTATGTAGACATGACAGCTCGCCAACAAGAGTCTTTTAATGTTTGACTCATAAATGTTTGTTGAAATGAGATGGGAAACAGATGGACTGTAGCACTGTTAATAAATTTGGAGTTGAAGCATTTTGTGTTAGATTTTCTAGTGGCTAGAGGGTGGAGGCGAGATAAGGGAGGAGCAGGAGGTGATAATTCTGCAACTTTGGGTATGGGGGGAAGGTGAGACTGAGTGGACAAAGGGTTAGTCAAGATAGGTGTTGAAAGGGGTGTACAGAAGGGGACGATGGCTACTGGGGAGTAGATGACGGAGAGGTTGGGAGAAACGGGGTTAATTGGCAGTGTACTAAGGATAGATGTAAGAGGAGGATGTGTAGCTTAAGAATCAGAACATGAAGAACCAGTGCATGGAATGAAACTAGAAATGAGTGTACCACTCGCGAGTCCAGGAAATTCAATTTCGAAAAATTTAACATGGCAAGAAAAATGAAGCTTACCTGACTTAATATCTAGACATTTGTAGGCAGATTTGGAAGTAAAGTAGCTAAGAAACACACAACGAGTAGACTTGGGCTGAAGTTTAGACTGAGAGTATGGCTTCAACCATGGATAGAATATACAACCAAACACTTTTAAACAATTGTAATTTGGTTCACGTGTAAAGAGAAACTCAAATGGAGATTTCTGGAGACTGACTTTCGACGATAACCTGTTTATGAGATACGCAATAGCCTCGAAAGCATGGGACCAGTACGTTAGGGGAAAGGATGCATGATGAAGAAGAGACAGACCTATCTCAACAACATGGTAATATCGTATTTCAGAAGTACCATTGTATTAAGGAGTATGGACTAGGGTAGTAAAATGAGATACACTTGATTAAAGATTATAACTTAGTAGTGAGTTTTTGATACTCACCGCCATTGTCAGAATAAACTGAGATCATAGGGAGTCGAAAAATCTTTTTAACCATTAGTTTAAAGCGAGGAAATAAGGTGTTAACATCAGACTTATGTCGTATGGGAAACAACCATAGGTATTTAGTGTAATGGTCGACAAAAATAACATAGAAATGAAAACCATCAACTGAGAAAGTAGTTGGACCCCAGACATCAGTGTATAAAAGTTGAAGAGGTTTAGTGCTAACGAGTGAATTCACACCAAAAGGAGTCTTGTGACTCTTATTAGATAAACATGAATCACAATGAAAATTAATACGAGAACTGAAATTACGAATGAGATTTTCTTGTTTTAATATGGACACAAGTATTCTAGACTACGGATGACCTAGCTTTCTATGCCACATATCAACAGTAGGAACATGAAATGCATCAAATAAAGTGAATGTGTGTTTATTTTCATGTAAAAGGCTTGTGCCAGTGGGTGTAATTTTTTAACCTGTACCGTTGCTCATAATAACTTAATGAGGTCCACCATATTCTGAGAATTAAGAGAAATTGCAAATATCAGGTGTGACATGATGAGATGCCCCAATGTCAAACGACGAAGACTATGACGATGAATTACAAACTTGAGTGGAATTCACAATAGGCTAAACATTGTTATCATGAAGAAAATGCTGAAGCTTTTGGCAATTAGAGGTATTATGCCTTTGTCCCTCACAAAAATGATAGTAAAGAGAAGAATGGTTGTTGCGAGAAGACTGCTAGGAAGTATGATTGTTATTGTTGTTGTTGTTGGTAAAGCGACAATTGTAAGTGCACTGAAGGGAGAGACCACGGGATTGATTCGAGTCAGAATGGGAGGAATCATTAAAAAAAAAAAGAAATCAAGAAGCTTATCATGAAGCTCCGAGAAGGATATAGTAGAGTCGTAGGCACGAAGAGCGACCCCTAGTTTTTGTACTCAAGGCCCAAGTTGTTGAGGATGTTGATGATCAGATCGTCATTGAAGATAGGGCAATCAGTCGAGGCTAACGTATCAACGATGACCTTCATATCCTGTAGAAGTTCTGTGATAGAACAAGAACCACATGGGTTTTGAATGAGTTTCCCCTTGAGAGTCATGACCCTTGAACGATACTTGTTGCCAAAGGTAAGTAACTTATCACTCTCGTGCATCGATAGGTTTAATTTATCACAATGGTGAGCCAGTATACAATATATGCATTTGGCCGTGCAGTTATCCGCACCTCTTGGTTTTTAACTACTACGATACCATTCATTAGGAAAAAGACAAATAGTAAAGAGATTGATAAACACTGTGATCAACAAGATTTGGTAGAATAAAAATAAATAAAAAAGCAGAAGATTAGATACAAGTTACCTCCATTTCCTAGACTAAGGAGCGGTTAGTTCATCCTTCACGATGAACAGATCAATGGGATTATAGAATTCACCAATGATCTTATAAACTATGATTACAAACAATAAAAACTATGAATTACACTCTACAATCTAAGTATTTTTCCATCCTCTGACTTATGGCTAAATGGCTTGTATTTATACTAATGTGTCTAGGGGTAGGAGTTATAATTAGGGTACAACACCCATCTCACAGAAACAAAAAGGCTTGCGGGGGCAAGTGTGGGTTCCCGGGAATGCGGGAGCTCCCGCGCCCTACGCGCCCTTGGATAGGGGTGCGCGTACGTGCGGATGCGGTGACATCCACTGCTCCCGTTCCACCCTCCCTTGTTTAGGGAAGGACGAAATCAAAAGTGCGGGAGGAGTGCTGTCGGAATAGCGCGTTGGAATGCGCCTCGGTTGCCTTTAGTGGATTTTGATCCAATATGGGAGCTTTGGGTTTCGCGCATCAAGTTATCCCTTTTTTAGAGGATACCAGGATATGGGAATGCATCGCCCTTCTATTCCCATTTTCCCTTTTATAGGGGAAAACGTGAAAGTGCAAGGAAGGAATGTTGCAGCGCCCCCATTATGGATTTTATGAAAATAGCCTTATGGCCTATCTTGGATCATTATGGGTGCTTTGAGTTTTCTACATCAAGTTATCCCTTGTTTAGGGGATACCAGGACATAGGAATACATCACCTTTCCATTCTCATTCTCCCTTTTTTAGGGGAGAACGTGAAAGTGCAAAGAAAGATGTTACGAGGCCCCACTGGATCCAAAATGTTTTAGAATCGCCATCTTTATTTTACGGAATAAATAAAGCAAAACCAAAAAAAGAAAACCAGAGATAATGAAAACGGGTTCGGAGGCTAAGTTACGAGTTGGGAAGGTGCTAGGCACCCAACTCGCCCTTTCGGTCTCAAAACGGTTTTTGGCTAAAGTATGATTTTTGTTATATTTATTTAACAGATAAATAAAGCATTAACTGCCTACAAATACATCCATTACATCTATATTATTTACAGACTTGCAACCGTTTCTTTTACAAATAATCACAAATATACTTGAAAATATTTGGCCATAATAACGGCTATATTTAGTACTATTTCCTAACTAAATCCGGGCAGCACAACTGCTTATATATCTACATTGGGCCGGATTGGAAATAATACTTTTATAGAATAAAAGACTTTAAAATAAAAAATAAAAATTTACAGACGGCCTAGGGTGTGCTCGCTCTGTCCCTCGAGGAGAGAGAGTCTTTTTTTTGTTGTTGTTGTGTGTTGTGTGTTGCGTGAATTTGGGCAGCGTGACTGCTCTTGAAAGTTACTTTTGGCCTCCGGGTTTGAGCAGAGTAACTGTTTGTGTTTGGTTGTTTGTTGGCTTGAGGTAGGCTGAAATCGGGCAGAGTAACGGCTTATTTCTGGCTGATTTGACCTTTTAAATCGAGCAGAGCAACTGCTCTTTCCACGATTTTTGGACCGGGGAAATAAGGTGGATACCTAGCTGGGGGGCTAAGGTTCACTTCTACCGGTTGGTTTTGTGTTTGGAGGAAGTTTGTCAGAGTTTCGAGGCTTTTTGAGGTGATCACTCACTATCTCACACCGCTCTCTATTTCTCCAGTGTAACGTTAACGCGGAGAAGCTTTACGAAGGAAAGTGTGCTGTTGCGAGAATCCGGGAGCCTCTATTTATAGGAGAAATCAGGGACATCGCAGGAATTTAATTTCCTCCTTCACGCATCGTTTGGTTGTATACCGCGCTGAAAAATTTGTGAATTACGGCAACAAACTTGATGAACACTGGCAGAGGAGGAAAATTGGGCGCCATGCCCATCCATTTTGGGCGCCATGCCCAAATATTATGGGAGCCACGCCCATTTTCAAAATATGTCATTTTTGAACACTTTAGTCCCTGCAATTCGTCCTTTTGCGCATCCTGTTTTGTCCTTTTGTACTTTTGACCCTGTAACTTGACATTTGTTAATGTTTTAACAGGTCTTGATATTTTATGTCATGTCACATATCAGGGGTACGAACTTGGGGTGTCTACAGCAAGGTGCAAGGGCAATGTGGCCGCAAGGCCTTTGCTCTCTTTTGGCTCACGTACTAGAGGTCTTGCGGGGTCAAGGGGTAGGGACCTTGCGTCTGCAAAGGGTTTCTTCTTCCAGTGCATCTTCTTTGCAACTTTTAGCACTTTGCACCCTTCCTTCAATTCTTCACTTTAAGCCTTGTAAATCCCATAATTTAAACCTAAAACCCTGAGACTCACAATAAAGCTTCAAAACACATATTAGTAGCCAAAAGCTTCGTGAAATTGTTATTTCTAAGCTATAAAAGTACCCAATAGATGCGTATAAAACACATCTATCAGTAAGAACAAGAGTATCCCACACATCTTTGGCAGAAGAAGCATTAGAGATGAATGGTTGGATCGATGAATCACAAATGCCAATCAAGGAATTGTAAATAAGTTGATCTTGGTAGCTCCAAACAACATAAGCTGGATTTGGTTTGCTAGAAATTGTTGGAGATGGAGTAGGAATAGAGCCATCGATAAAGCTCATGAGCTCGTAGCCCTCAAGGGCAGAGTAGAGTTGAGAGCGCCAAACAATAAAATTATTATATGTGAGTTTGGTTGGAAGGTGGGTTATGGAATTAAATTGAACAATGGAAGAAGAGGAACCAAAGTTGGCCATTGATCGAGTTAAGCTGTTAAGCAATGAGAGGCTCTGAAACCTTATATAATTGTAGGGAAAGATATATACTGTTGTATAATTCCAAGTCTTTAAATACAAGTTTTACACTTGAAAGGAAGAGATTAGTACATAAAATATATTTACAGATTTGTCAGGAGATCAAAGTGAATCATCCTTATCGTTATCAGGTGATGTGCTAACATTACCAAGATGTACCGCTGGTAGCCACTAGCCAACTGTGGGTCGCCCGGCGTTGCGCCCGCGCCCTACGCGCCCTTAGATAGGGGTGCACGTACGTGCGGATGCGGGACACCACTGCTGTCATTCCATCCTCCCTTGTTTAGGGGAAAACAATATTAAAAGTACGAGAGGAGTGCTGTCTAAAATAGCGGGTTGGAATGCGCCTCGGTTGACTTTAGTGGATTTTTTATCCAATATGCGAACTTTGAGTTTCCCGCATCAAGTTATCCCTTGTTTAGGGGATACCAAGATATGAGAATGCATCACCCTTTCATTTTCATTCTCCTTTTTTTAGGGGAAAACGGAAAAGTGCAAAAAAGGATGTTGCGACGCCCCCACTATGGATTTTATGAAAATAGTCTTATGGTCTATTTCGGATCACTATGAGTGCTTTGAGTTTCCCGCATCAAGTTATCCCTTATTTAGGGGATACCCGGATATGGGAATACATCACCCTTTCATTCTCATTTTCCTTTTTTTAGGGGAAAACGGAAAAGTGCAAGAAAGAAGTGTTGCGAGCCCCACTGGATCCAAAATGTTTTATAGAGTCGCCATCTTTATTTTAAGGCAAAATAAAGCAAAACCAAAAAAAGAAAAAACCAGAGATTATAAAAAGGGTTCGGAGGCTAAGTTACGAGTTGGGAAGGTGCTAGGCACCTAACTCGCCCTTTCGGTCTCAAAAGTGATTTTTGGCTAAAGTATGCTTTTTGTTATATTTATTTAGCAAATAAACAAAGCATTTAAAGTTAGGAAATAAAAATCAAATACATCTGCGGCTACATTATTTACGGACTTGCAGCCGTCTCCTTACAATAATTACAGATATATTTAAAAATATTTGGCAATTATAACGGCTCTTTTACATAATATTTTCTAACTAAATTCAGGCATCACAACAACTTATATTTTCTACATTGGGCCGGATTTAAAGAACAATTTTTATAAAAATAATGCCCTTAAAGGTTATTAACTTTTAGAGCGGAGTGTGCTCGCTCTGTCCGTCTCGGGAGAGGGAGACTTTTATGCTGCTACTGCTGTGATTTGGGTAGAGTGACGGCTTATTTTTGGTAGTTTTGGCTCGCTCACTCGGGCAGAATGACAACTTAGTTTTCGTGGTTTTGGCCTTTTTGGTTGGGCGAAATAACAACTTATTTTTGGTGATTTCAGTCTATTTACTCGGGTAGAGTAACGACTTACTTTATGGTTTTTGAGCTGGGGAAATAAGGTGGATACCTAACTAAAGGGCTAGGGATCACTTTTAACCGATGAGTTTTTGGTTTGGCGGAGTTTTGGCAGGGTTTTAAGGCTTTATAGGCTAACCACTCCCTATCTCACTTCACTCACTAATTCTCAGCGTTAGGACGACGCAGAGAAAACTTCAGAGTTTCTTCTCGATTTCTTCGGGCTTCTGAAGTGAACCCCAACACATCTATTTATAGCTGGAGAAAGGGATACATCGGGGATTGAAAATCCCTTCAGTGCGTTGATTTTTCTTGTACACCAGCCTTCAATTCTTGTACAATGCATTAACTGGGAGTGGTACTGTAGCAACTTGGGCGCAGAATCAACCTCCTCTTGGCGCGGCGCCAAGACCCTCTTTTGGCCTCGCCACGTGACTATTCATCTTTCAGAATTGTCACTTTTATCCCTTGCATTTTACTGTTTCACGCATCCTGCTTTGCCTTTTGCATTTTGACTCCTGTAACTTGACATTTGTTAAGTTTAAACAGTTCTTGATATCACATGTCAGAGTCACATATCAGGGGTACGAAATTGTGGTGTCTACACCAGCCTACTCATTTTTTATTTTTCTTTTTGTTTTACTTGAACTAGAAATGTTGTGAAGGGATGACTCGATTACCTGGAAAACAAGTCAAGTTCTATGAGAACTTTGTAGGGGTAGGACTTTGTTGGACCTCAAAGGGGGCTGCGGGAGGCATAGCCCTCGGAGGTACGGACTTTTGGTGTTAGCGGGCAAAGGCTGTCACATTGTAGTTAGTCAATGTGGTTGCATCAGACAAAGCGGTCACTCTCTTGGACAAAGCAATTGCATCACGAAGGGATCGAGAAATCTGGAGGATGTCTTTGTGTCGAATGCGATTGCACTCAGGACGACAATGCGATCTTACCCGAAGGCGAAACGGTTGCATCGCATAAGGCAATGCGACCACATCCGTGTGGTGAACATGTTTTCTCTATTTCTTGTTTAGATTGTTTCACAGTTTGGTAGTGTACTATATATAGTTATAACCTTAAAACGTATACAAGGTTGACATAATAAAATTTCGAGAGTCCGTTAACCCAAATCTCCCTCTATATTCTATGTGATTGATCTTGCTATTACTATATGTTTTTTTTTTTTTTGCAAAGTCTTCCACTGTGCACAATAAGAAACAATGTCACTCTCGTCATTTGTAGATAATTACTCAATCAGTTTTTAAATAATCGTCCTCTTTAACTAGACATCTCGTTTAAGAAAAATTAATGGATTTTATTTTAAATATTTGTACAATGTGTGGTTTCCTTTAATTCCCTTGAATATGTGTTCATAATTAAAGTAGGTAGAAAAGGAAATGGTAAAGTGTTAAAAATGTTTTCCTAAAAACGATAGTTTTGAAAGAGGAAAATTATCTTTGAACGAACAAAAAAGAAAATGAGAAGAATTATTTAGAAATGGAGGGAGTAATTCATGTGAAGTTCTATTTTTGAGTATTATAAACACAATAATAATACTCTCATCATCTCAAATTATAGTTTTATGCAACTTTTTTCTTTTATCAAATGAAATGTTTTTCATGCAAGTTTTGACGTTTATTTTTTTATTCAAAATTATAAAACACATTATTGGTAGCATTTTAAAACACTATAATTAATTCGCTCATGGTACCAACCATATATTAGAGAGGAATTATTGAATTAACAACAACCTACCTGCTCTTTTACTTTTGCTTCTATATTCGTTTGTTATGAGATGTATAAACTAAACAATGTTGGAACAACCAAGATGTACTGTTGGTAGGCATTAGCCAGCCTAGTCATTTTTTTAATTTTTTTATTTTCGTTTTACTTAAATTAGAAATATTGTAAACAAGATAACTCGATTACCCTGACAAATAGACCAAGTTCTCCAAGAAGTTGGTCGAGCAGGTTATAGGACTTGGTTGGACCTCAAAAAGGGAGGGGGGTGCGGGGGTGTAACCCCTCGGTGGTACGGACTTTTGGTGTTAGCGCACGAAGGTTGTTGCATTGTGGTTAGTCAATGCAATCGCATTGGACAAAGCGATCATTCTCCTAGACAATGTAATTGTATACCGAAGAGAGAAATCGGGAAGATGTCTTAGTATCTAATGCGATCGCACTCAGGAGGGTAATGCGACCGCATCCGTTGGCGAAGCGGTTGCATCGCATGAGGCAATGAAACTGATGAGCTCGGCCCAAATCTTGGTCAAGAGCTGGACACATGTGCCCTCACGTGATGAACATACGGAAGATAGGGATCAGGAAAAAAGGTCACCCGAAGCAGGACAACCCGGAGAACATCTTACATATCCACCGAGCAGGAATCCTCTTACCAATCTAATTGAGCAATGAGCAAGGTTGCTCGAATAAGACAATTATTCATTCCAAGTCTAACTATTAGATAACCCCGAATCCCGAGATTTAAGTCATGGCTCCATTAGTTACACGGTCAACCCGCATTTATGGTCATAAAAGTCTATAATCTCGCCATAGTAATGACTAAGCCCGGATTTCATTCTCAAAAGGATTATATATACTTTGCAATACTTCATTTTAAAGGTACGCTCAATTTTACACACCGAAACCTTGTTATTTTACTTTCTACAAGCTTAATACTTATTCTCACGCGTGAGGGGTTTCGCGAGGCCCTGCTTTGCATTCCTTCTAAGGTGTTTCTTCTTTTGACAGGTTTGTACAAGATCATACCTTCACATAAACCCAGACATCCTACAAACCGCAAGGAATGTCCCAAGACCAAATTGTGTAGCATCAACAACCGCATCCATTCCGCTAACATGTTTTCTCTGTTTCTTGTTTAGGTCGTTTCAAGGTTTGGTGTTGTATTCCTAAATATAGTTGTAACCCCTAAAACATGTAAAAGGTTGATATAATAAAATTATAAGAGTCCGTTGTGCCCCGTATGTAAAGTAAGAAGAAAACGTTAGCGTAAAATAGTAAAATTGTTTTTTAAAATAAAAGAAAGAAAGAAGAATAATTTAGGAGGGAGGGGGAGTATTTCAGTATTTCACATTTGAGCCATTTTTAGCGGTTTTTTGTATCAACAAAAGAGCCATATGCATGCATGGGCATCCATCTTCAACATTTTAAAGAATTCATCCTTACAAAATAAGGTCGCGCGACTAGAACTCCTTTCTCTTCTCCTTCAATCAAATTCACCTACAACCCAATTATATCTTTCTTAACTCTTTAATTTCATTTCGCCAAGGAATAATTGTCAGATCTTAAAGAAATATGGGTGGCGTTGGCCAGATGTCAATTTCTACCGGAGAGGCGAAGACAGCCCTCAAACGCCAACCGGTGGGAACACCGCCGCCATCCGTGAAGTCAAGAGAGCCATCCCATCATATCCCACTGTTTCCCTCGTCCCCTCCTTTTAATTGATTTTAATCAAGTAGATACGACTAAGAGGATATTTCATGTGATGGACCTAGTAATGTACCATGTGGATCTAAACTCATGCTATGTACAATATCTAAATTCTAGTGGATTTCACAAACCTTAATGCATTGTTTTCCACAAAAATTTACCTAGATATACGTACATAGGTTGCTTGTGATGAACTATTAATTGGTTTTGAAAATTCTGATTTATAGATTGAAAAAATAATTGAATTTTGAAATTGTTTCTAGCCAATTAGGTTTGACAATCCATAAATTTTAACACTATATTATTTAAGACTACTACACTTGATATTGGTAGACTTTCACTTCATCAAGGTTTCGAAGCCATCACCGGGGATTGAACCCATGTCAGTCATGTGACAGACCGAAATACTTACTACTATACTACAACAACGCGCCTTACAACTCTTGCTACCACTTTGCCTCAACAAACAAAAAAAAAGTTGTAGTAAGAATGATAAGACTAATGGTAAGGGTAGAAACTCTACTTAGTTAATTTAGTCGGTGTTTCATTGGTGCTATTATTTTATTTGGAGAATATATGGAGGAATTAGTGTTGTACAAATGTACGAAGAACTTCAAGTTCGTGTAGTTGGGGGATTTCATCTACTTTATTTCTTGATATTTTTTTAAATCGGAAAAATATTTTTATTTACATTATGTGTCACGGTTAATAAATGGGTGCATTGTCTTATATCAATCGATAGATCGCCTTCTTAAATGATGCATCATAATGTATAATAATGTATGACAATAAATCAAAAGTGTCTTTTTTTATTTTAAAAAAAATAAAAAACATGGTTATATGAAGGGATCGAAAATCTACAAAACTTACAGGCCCACAACATTTTCCCAGTATATATGAGGACCTTGACTTTCAGCGTTCACATATGGGTTCACGTGGAACCAAAGCCAACTATTATACTACATTGCCGGCTAGTAACTAAGTATATTTCTAGTAAAACTATGTTACGGATCTTAATTCGTAAAATATAACTTTATTTTTTAACAATTTAATTTATCAAAACACAGTGGGTCGAATAAAGATAATCCGTCTTACAAAAAATATTCATAAGACAGTTTTACTTAGTTTTTACCCTAATAATTTATGTGATGTTCTATTTTTGTGATTGTTATAAACATAATAATAATAATACTATTGTCCTCTCAAAATTATTGTTTTGTTTAATTTTTTTTCATTTAATCAAATGAAATGTGTTTCAAATGCAAGTTTTGTTCGTTTATTTTTTCTTTTTAAATTATAAACACATAATCGGTAGTATTTCAAAATACCATAATTAATTGGCTCAGGGTACCAACAATATTTTAGGGAGAAAGTAGAAGAAAAAATAGGGGAAAATACCACGTCATCTCAAAATTATTGTTTTGTTTAACTGTTTTCTTTAAATCAAATGAAATGTGTTTCAAATGCAAGTTTTGACGTTTATTTTTTTCATTCCAAATTATAAAACACATAGCCAGTAGAATTTAAAATACCATAATTAATTGGCCCAGGGTACCAACAATATTTTATGGAGGAAGTAGTAAAAAAATTAGGAAAAAATACGAAAAGTCCCATTAAAAAAATCTCATATCCAAAAAATCTCAAAAATTATTTTTGTAACTAAAAAGTCCAAAATTTAACGTTTCTTATAACATTGTTAGAGTATGAGGTTTTATTTGAAATGAAACTTATTTTTAAAATCAATAATTTTAATGATTCAATATTTTAAATAAAATAATAATAGTAACAACAACAACAATAACAAACAACTTACTATTAATAATTTAAAAAATATTAAAAAATATATTAATATTATTATTGATATTAATAATGTTATTATTATTAATAAATAATAATATATTTATAAATAATAATATTATTATTGTTAATAAATAATAATATATTTATTATTAATAAATAATTATTATTATTATTATTATTATTATTATTATTAAATAATATTATTATTATTACTAATATAATTAATATTATTATCATTATTGTCACTACTATGACTACTAATATTACTACCACATCTTTATAAAAGAGTAAAAGTTAACGTTTTAAATCTTCATGCGAAACGATTAATTTTAGATTTTATAGATTGAATAGTTGTTTTGGAAACATTGTGAAATGAATTTCTTAAATATACTTTTGATATTTAATACAAATAATGTTAATAAAGATAATAATAATACTATTGTTTTATAATAATAGTAATAGTAGTAGTAGTAACATTAATAATAATAATAATAATAATAATAATAATAATAATAATAATAATATTCAATATAATTATTATCATCATTGTCATAAATGAAAAGAAAAATAAATTTTTGTTCGAATGAAGTCTTTTAACATAATGACATTTGTAGATATGTTAAGTTTTGAACTATTTTGTATTAAAATTATGATTTTCGAAATTTTTGGATATAAGAATTTTTCAAAAAACTTTTTGGATATGCAAATTTTTTGGTGGGGCTTTTTAGTATTTTTTTTCCCAAAAATTAAACTAATTGACACTTAACAACTAATGATGGCGACCGTTAATTAATTACCGTCCCTAGCCTACGTAATCGTTTTTATTTTGCTTTTATTTTTGTTTGTTAGGAGATACTAAAAAGTCTACATTATTTTATTTTAAAATTAAGATGTAAATAAGTCACTTATTAGTAAGGAGCTACTAAAAGAGTCATTTTTTAGAAAAAAAATTGAATTTCAAAGGGAAACTTTTTTACCCTAAGCGGATGGAGTATAAAAACTAAAAAATTAGAGGTATCAAGGTGGATTGACGAAACAGGTCTTACAGAATCATTTAGGAGGGAGGGGGAGTATTTTACATTGGGTAATATTTGGGTCACTCTTATTTTGTATCAAAATATGAATATTCTGTGATGTGGTACATTTTTATTTGCTGGAGTGCTAACACCCACAAAATATTCAACCAATAAAAATATGACATTATAGACTACTCATATTTTAATACAAAATGTAAATGCCCTAACATTACCCTTTCACATTTAAGCCCCATTTGTAGCAGTGTTTTTTGCCTCTACAAAAGAGACATGCATTCATGGGCAAATAAGGTCAACTAGAACTCAAGCATAAAAAGCCTCAGTTCTCTTCTAATTCAACTACAACCCAATTATATCTTTCTTAACTCTTTAATTTCATTTAGCCAAGGAGTAATTGTCAGATCTTAAAGAAATATGGGTGGCGGTGGCCAGATGTCAATTTCTACCGGAGAGGCGAAGACCGCCTTCAAACGCCAACCAGTGGAAAAACCGCCGTTCACCCTCAGTGAAGTCAAGAAAGCCATCCCACCCCACTGCTTTACCCGTCCCCTCCTTAAATCCTTCTATTACGTGATACAAGACGTTGTTTTCGCCTCCATCTTGTACTACATCGCCATCACTTTTCTTCCCAAGATCCCAGCCCCGTACTCATACCTAGTGTGGCCAGTTTATTGGTTTTGTCAAGGATGTGTCAATTTAGGCCTCTGGATCATTGGCCATGACTGCGGTCACTACGCCTTCAGTGACTACAATTGGATCAACGACACTATGGGCTATATTATCCACACATGGGTTCTGACCCCTTACTTTTCTTTCAAATACAGCCACCGCAACCACCACAAAAACACCAATTCCATCGATAATGATATGACTTACATACCCCCACGTAGAGACGGCGTCAAAACCATTTCTAAACTCCTTAACAACCCACCGGGCCGATTGTTAATGCTCACCTTTTGGCTCGTCCTCGCCTTCCCTATATACGTCTACACTAATATAGGTGGTAAGAAGTACGAGCGGTTCACAAACCACTTTGATGCGTATGGTCCAATGTTCAATAGACGTCAGCGCTTCCAAGTCCTTCTTGGTGACCTAGGAATCCTTGGCATGAACTATGCAATCATCCTACTAGTAGGAGCAAAAGGAATAAAATGGGTCATGTCAATTTTTGGAATCCCAGTTATTTTTTCAAGTGCTTTGTTTACTATCTTAACTTATTTGCAGCATGCTCATCCATCTGTTCCAGTTTACGAGTCGAGCAAATGGAATTGGATGAGGGGAACGTTATGCACAATCGACAGAGATTACGGGTGGTTTTTGAACAAGGTTTCCCACGACACTTGTAAAACTCATGTATTGCACCATTTGATGCCAACCATTGCACATTATCATGCAGTGGAGGCGACTGCTGCGATCAGACTGGTTTTAGGAGAGTATTATATGATCGACAGGACACCGATGCTGAAGGCGATTTGGAGAGAGAGTAAGGAGTGTATATTTGTTGAGGCTGATGAAAGAAGTGAGAGCAAAGGTGTCTTGTGGTTCCGTAAACATTAATGGATTTCCGGGTAATAGTACTATCGCTTTGCTACCGTTCCAAAATTAGTGAAATCAAGAAGTGTATTACAAACTAGATTATGTTTGTAAAATAAAAACATATGATTATTATGAATAATTGCACGACGTTTTCATTTATGTTAATCATCTAAATATATAGGGTTACATGTAGTGCTGGATCTATTGATAATTTTGAGCTGTGCCACAAATATTAACTGTTATATAAAAAATTTAAAAAAATAATTAAAAAATTACTTCAGCAGCGAAGCACTTGCCCCTAGGTAAGAAGCATGCATCAGCCAATAGTTACAAGTAGAGTTATAAAAACACAAAAAGACTAATTTAACCTATATAGACAACGGCAAACAAATTTTTTTTTATAAGGAATCAGAAAAGTAATTACAAATAAATACAAAGTGAGCCGTAAAATACCATCTTGAACTTGTTGCCAAATGAAATGAAGGTTAAGGGTCATATGTTTCATGTGAGAATGAAAAACGGGATTGGGGCAGAGATTTGTGGCACCCACATTATCACAGTAAATGACAGGTTGGGATGAGTAGGAAATGTCGAGCTCACCGAGGAGGGACGTAATCCAGTAGACCTCGGCAGCTGTGGAGGCAACAGTTTGGTACTCAGCTTCAGTTGAGGAGCGAGAAAGAGTGCGTTACATTTTGGAGCCTAAAGAAATCGGGTTGCGATCAAGGTTGGTGATGTAGGCACTGGTTGAAGTAAAACATCCTTAGTGCCTCCTAGCCGGCATCTATGAAAGCATGAAGCGTGAGAGGAGACTGACTATGGAGAAAGATGTTGATGTCAATAGTGTCATGAAGATAGCAAAGAAGGCGTCTGAGAGCATTCCAGTACTCGGTAGTCAGTCTATATATGCATATAATGATAAAGTTTGTTGATCACATAGGCAATATTAAGACGAGTAAGGGAGAGACACTAAAGACTTCCAACCACAATTAGAAACTCAGTCGGGTCAGTGAGAGTAGTACCATACTTGTTACGCCCCAAATTCAAACCCCTAAACTAGAGTCTAAAATTGGGCATGATGGGTTTGCTACTAACACTAAACCATCTGTAAAACAGAAAAAAACCAACTATAACCGGAAGAGCAGCAGCAATCAGGATACGCTACTATATACAACAAACCAAAAGAAAGTATTATCCAGAGTTATACAAACTTCAACCAAATCATAAACAACAGGAAGACATCCAATCTTCCACCAAAGAGAATGTATACAACAACTGAAAGTTCTATACAAAGGTAGGTCGACAAGACTCACAACTACCCAAAATAATATCCACCTGTTCTCCGGCACTCCTGAACAGCTCATGATCACTTCCTTGTCTGGCTGTGATCTAAGGAAAACAAATAAACAAACAATGAGATTTAGCTCAATAAGGTTCCATTATACTTATGCAAGCTATGAATAGATGCAATATATGAAGTGTGTCATGATGACAGTTCATATAGAGAGTTTATAACATGTTATTTAACATTTAATCAATAAACTATCACATAGATGTAAAAATACACAATTAAAGATATAATTAAGATTGAGATATATATTTAATCATTCACTTCCGACCTTATAACTCCTTGTTGTTGTAGTGCTCATCATTCGATCACTTTCAAGAGTATTAGATTATTAACAGCTTGGATACCAAGTCGACACGAGACCAACTCCCTACAACCTCAGTAGTCATGTCACTAAAGAGTATTACATCCGCTATGGCCATTAGCGAAGGGTTGAGTCACGTAGAGCTCCACACTTGACTCACATTGCCCTTCCCCCCAAGTCAAGCACGATGTCACCCTACACTTCTCTAAAAGGTTATTATCAAATAACAAACACCACCTTGTGTTTCAAGTATTGTTCACAAAAATTGTTAATTTATTGATTATTCAAAACTATAACAAATACGACGAGCTATAAAGTAACTCGTCAACCACTTAATATTGAGAATTTACGTATTTCACATAAACTTGTTTATCCTAATTCAGTCATAATCACAACTCGTAAATATATTCATACACACAACTTATTATCAAATAACTAACAATATAATTAATTAATTACAAATTAACTACAATTAACGATTAAATTTTACGTATATCGAAAATTGATTGTAATAAATATATTATTAACCATACAATAATGAACATATATAACCAAATAGTTCCTTACTAAAAAGATAGAAATTTAACAGAATGAATCACGAAATCCACCGATAAAACTATTTAATAATATCAACACGTCGATTGTACGGAGTTGTTACGACGTTTCAAGAACAAAAATAGTGAAAATTGGGTGTACGCGAAGATTGAAGAAGGAGACGTACGGGTCTGACAGAATATGAAACAGCTTTATTTGGTGTGATAAGAGCATCTCCAATGTGGGAATTCTTCCCACAAATTCTTAACTGGGTCCCACTGCCACCTACACATTTTTCTCTTTTTCTCTACTTAAGAATTCATCTTCCCATCAGATACGATTCTTAACATATTCTTAACCAACTGCCACCTCATTAATTTTACATTTCATTCTTATTTTTACACTTTTCAACAAATAAATTTATTTCACGTTAAATATTTAAATATTTCGTATACATAATTAATTTATAAATTAAGACAAAAATTAATTTAAAAATAATAAATTACATTATTATTTTTAAATTTTATAATTTATGATTTATTTAATAAATTATCTATAAAACACATATTATACATAACTCGTACAATAACATAAATAGAAAATTACATAAAAACGTTAAATACATAAAAAATTACAAACGGTCATATTTTTAAATTACACATATTTTTAAAAAATTACACATATTTTTTTTAAAAAAATTTAAAAATTACACATATTTTTTACACATATTTTTACACATATTTTAAAAAAAATTTACACATATTTTAAAAATTACACATATTTTTTACACATATTTTTACTCATATTTTAAAAAATGTGTGTGCAGCTACAAAGTGTGTGTGCAGACACATATTTTAAATATTTCTTATAAATAATTAATTTATAAATTAAGACAAAAATTAATTTAAAAATAATAAATTACATTATTATTTTTAAATTTTATAATTTATAACTTAGTTAATAAATTATCTATTAATTTACTTTTTTTTTAAAAAAAACGTTTAATGGAATATAAAAAAACGTTTAATAAAAAAACATTTAGTCAAAACCGTTAATATAAAAAACGTTTAATAAAAAAACATTTAGTCAAAACCGTAAGTTTTTTTAAAATTTAAAAAACGTTTTTTTTTTAGTTAGTGGAGCAGGCGGGACCCACGGACTATTGGCTTGGACGCGCTTTTTGAGCGCGTGTCGTACACGCGCCGTATTAAAGTGGGAGGTGCACGCCACTCTCCTCTAGGCGGCTGTGATTCTTCAACCAAAAACGAATTCTTAATTAAGAAACCATTTTTCTCTCTCTTGGAATCTGTGGGGAATTAATGAAGAATTCAACAATGGAACAATTGTTGGATTCTTAATGGAAGAATCCAACATTGGAGGTGCTCTAATATGGTGAAGACAACTTCAGCTCGTCTTTAAATATCTCGGTCAACATGGTCAAATTCATTTAGTTCTTGTTTAATGGAGTGTTTTGGTTAAAATATTGATAAAAAATATAATATTTTTTCTTTAAAAGTGTTTTAATGAAACGTTTTAAAAATGGAGAGCATTTTAAAACGTTTCAATTTGTAGTATTTTAAAAATATGATGCGTTTACAACTATTTTATTTTTGAAAAATAGCATTTTAAAATAGTTTTCCAAATGTGTTTACAAAAATAAAACTACGTTTTGAAAATACTACATTTTAAAAAACGCTATAATTTAAAAAAACTGCATTTTTAAAACGTTGCACCAAACGAAACCTTTGACAACAAGTGGAGAAAGACAAATTATTTCTCTCTCTCGTCTTGACTCGGCGAACACGAAATGGAGAAGAAATAGTAAAAGACAATTAAGTTTCGATCAAATGTCTAAAGTAAAGTATATTATATAATATAATATATACATATCATACTAAAATAATGTCATTTTGAGTAAACTAAAATATTAATTTAAAGTTCAACACAATATTGACTGATCAAACTTATATAAATTAATATAAAATTAGTTTTTAAATGTTAATAATTCGGTTATTATAATTATAGTATTTCGGTCAACATAACATTTTAATAATATAAAATAGTCAACATAACTTAATTAAATTTAGGGAAATGTTATTCTCACTACAATTTTTGCTTATCCACTACATCCTTAATAATTGTATCAAATAAATACATGTTTGAACAAAATTACCCCTAAAGTACTTGCTTATTTTAAGTTGACTAATCAACTTACTTTCCTAATTGTCTTTTAACAATATTTTTTAATTCAAACAATTATGAACAATATAGTTATTCTATTATTATTTTTATTTTTGGTAATAACTTTATTAATTAATCTTATGACTAAAGTTATATAGTATAATTAAAATGTATCGTAAGGAAATGTTATCTACCAAACTTTTAGTAAATATATGTTCATTGATTATGGAAAAATTTTAACATGAAATTTAAAGGGTCTAATAGTAAAATAATCGAATAGTAAAATCATAATATGAAATATTATCTAAATATTTAAATATTTTGTCTACCTTTATAATTGATTCAAAAATTTAATTCTTGAGTTGATTGAAACAAATATTCACTTTAATATCTACCATAATAATTGAATAGATATTTTAAAATAATATTTTTAAACTAAATTAGAATATTAATTCTTGATAATAAAATATCCAATATAATCTAAAATTGTAGAAAATTTATTAATCATATTATTTTTATGATAATGGAATATGAAATATGAGTGATTAGAAAAATTGATCAAAAAAATAAGTACTTTGTTTGTTGAGAATTAAAATGTTAAAAATATAAATAGAATAATTATGGCGTCCATTGATGGTTGATCAAAAAATAATGTTAGAAGGTAATTAAGAAAATAACTTGATTAGTCAACTTAAAAAGATGTAGTTTTGTCCAAACATGTATTTATTTAATACAATAATTAAGGATGTAGTGGATAAGTAAGAATTGTAGAGGAAATAACATATCCCTTAAATTTATTATAATACTAATATTTATATTATTTTGTATAATATAATTAAGAAAAATCAACAAAATATTATTCAATCAATTATAACATGTACCAAAGTAGATAATGGATTTTGAGAGAGAGTAATGAGTGTATATTTGTTAAGGCCGATGAAAGAAGTGAGAGAAAAGGTGTCTTGTGGTTCCGTAAACATTAATGGATTTCCGGGTAATAGTCCTATCGCTTTGCTACCGTTCCAAAATTAGTGAAATCAACAAGTGTATTACAAAATTGATTTGATTATGTTTGTAAAAACATATGATTATTATGAATAATTGCATGGCGTTTTCATTGATGTTAATCATCTATATATAGGGTTACAAGTAGTAGCGGATCTAGAGATAAAATTTTAACTATTATATAAAAATTTTAAAAATTTAATAAAAAAATTATAACAATTTTGTTTTATAGTGTAAAACAAAAATTTACTTCAACAGGGCACTTGCCCCCTAGGTAACAAGCATGCATCGGCCAATAGTTACAAGTAGGGTTACAAAAAAACACACAGATTAATTTACCCTATATAGACAACTACAAACAAAAGATCTTCATAAGGAAGGAATCAGAAAAGTAATTGCAAATAAATACAAAGCGACCCTAAAAATATCATCTAGTTGACCTCGGCAGCTATGGAGGCAACAGTTTGGTACTCAACTTTAGTTGAGGAGTGAGTAAGAGTATGTTGTTTCTTGGAGTTTCAAGAAATCGGGTTGCGGTCAAGGTTGGTGATGTAGGCACTGGTTGAAGTAAAACATCCTTAGAGCAGATACAACGGCATAGCTTTTGGTAGCAAAGGAAAAAATCATAAATACAATGGAATACACTACAAGAAAATAGAGTATTTGAGTCGCTCATTTGCCGTCCCTAAAAGTCCATTTGTCGTCTCTAATAGTATTTAGGACGGCCATAGGGACGGCAAAATTGGGGCTTAAATAATATGGGTGTTAAATGTTTTAGGGACACAAAGAGCAGTCCCTAAAGGTTTTTAAGGACGAAATTTTTGCCGACCCTAATACGTTTCAAAACGTTCTAAATAATTGGCGGGAAAACAAAAAGAACGAATTGTTGATGTCCTAAATGTTTTGGCGCCAACACTTTTGATTCTAAAATTTTGGTGGGAAAACAAAAAAGACCGATTATTGACGTCCTAAATGTTTTGGCGCCAAAACTTTTGATGGAAAATTACAAAAAATAGTGACGTGTAATATTGGAAAAATTGGTGGGGAACAAACAAAAATTTTAGTAAAAGAAGATATCATTAATAATAAAAGATAATCATTACATCAATCTGTTAATAAAGTTGATTGTTTACAAAAAAGAATCAATCTACTATATCCTAAGATTAATTAACCAACCTACAAGCAACTTCTTGAAATATAAAAATATCTTCTCAACTAGTTTAAACTACAAACTAGTAGATCATAATTAAAAACAAAAATAAAGGCTAGCTTGATGATATCTTTTGACCAATGTGCATCAAACGACTTCTTGCGATATTCCCAAAAGCAACCTGGAAAAATAAATGAAATAAAACAATCAATTGAAAAATAATCACATAATTTTCATTTTCCAAGGAAATATAAGAAAAATTCTTATAAGCTCATGTACAACAAGAAAATTATATCTTCATTAATGCAATCATTGAACTCTCAGTTGTCCTCTCCTATTGAGCTAAAAGTTTAAATCTTGCATACAATATGCTGGTTTATATTTAACCCGCGAGTCAAAATCAATCCATACAATATAGCCAACAACTCCTCTCACATATTCATTCCCAGCCCAATTTCCAGATACATTTTTAAGTTAAAGAGAAAAAAAATTTGAAAATAGTAATAATAAAATAAAGAAGCTTTACTTACCGTCAGATCAGGCAGTGGAACTTTAAAACTTTAACTTTCATGAGATCAATCTGCAAGAGAAATGCAACCATCTGTTGATACTAGCTCAGATAATAAATGTCAACTGTTTCCCACTTAGCAAAATGAAATGGAAACAAGCATATTATGTTACAAGATTGGTGAAATATCTGCCAAGTATAATGGAATTGATTGCATTCACCAGATCTTAATAGTAAGAATGACAGTGATAAGCCTACTGTAAGCCAACAATTTTGATCAATTTTGATCTTCATGTTTTCCTTTTAGTAAGTCAACTTCAGGTTAGTTGTCAAAGTTGATCCATTAATCATCATTCAAATAAAAATCTTTTAACTACTGATATGTCTTCCTAGTACAGAGAAACATATCACAGAACATTTCCCTTTTTATCCCTTTCGACACAAGATTTTTCTTTTCTTTTTTTAGGAAACATGGGTCAATTGGCAAGATTACTTCTGATTGTTAGTCCACGCTATTATCGTAACTTCAATAGATTTTATCTCCTAGTAAAAAGGTTAGGCAACAAATAAGGAGAAGAGGAGGTCCACCAAGAGGGAAGGCCAATACTAATAGCTAAAAGTTTTCATCTTGAATTATAGGCAATTAGGTAAGCTAAAAAGTGCCAAGTATCAATGCATGAACTACTGCTCTTTCATGCATTTCCTAAATACTATTAACATGGTTTCAATACACAACTACTTCACATTTATAGAGTTTCACTAATAACAAGCAAATTTGAAAAAGAAAAAAAAAGTAGTACAAAGTTACCTTTCTAGTAAATCTGCATAAGACGTCAAAGGATGGTAAATTTGTCTAGAACACCAATTTCAAGATACAAGTTTAAATCAAAGAGAGAATAAAATTGAAAATAGTAACAATAAAATAAAGAAGCTTTACTTACCATCAGATCAGGCAGCGGAACCTTAACTTTTGTGAGCATGATTTCACAATTATATGCCCTCCTGAGATCAATCTGCAAGAGAAAGAAAGAAGGTTTAAAGAAAGAAGGTTAACATAGCCCCTCCCTCCCCAAAAGCTTCGTGACTGTAAAATCGTCCATCAGAAAGCAGGAGAGTCAGTCCATCGCGAAAAGAAAGAAAGAAGGTTTAAAGACAAACGGGGAAGCGATTACGTCGAGTGTATAGGTGCTAAATTGTAAAAAGCGGAGGAGAATCATTCATTCGCGGTCAGGGAAATCACAGGTTGCCGTCGCTTTGGAATTCCTAAGCCATGTTTGATCAATGTAGGGTCTATCTATTTGTTTCAGCATATACGAGGCGCTAGAGACCCGATTTATAATAATTTTCATTTAAATCTGAGGGGGTGCTGTCCTGGGCTGGTCTGTAGGGATTGGTTCCTGGAGGGGTTGGGTGGTTATATAATGCTTTGTTCTGAACTGAGCACTCAGATACAGTCGTGGCTCCGTAATTACGACAAGATTCAATCCCTCGCCATCGTTCTCATTTACATTCAGATTGGTTGTGCTTTGATTGGATCACTGGGGACATTATACAACGGAGTCTCACTCATTAATTTGGGGATTGTTTTATTCGCACTCATCACAATTGAGAGTAGCAGTCAGAGTCTTGGTCGAACCTACGTTGTTCTCATGTTTTCTGCTATTCTGTTAGACATTCTGTGGTTCATTCTCTTCAGCCATGAAATCTGGAATATATCTTCTGAGATCTTCGGAAGATTGGCCATCTCTTCAGTGAAACTTACTCTATCAATGCAGATTATTGGGTTCTCCGTGAGGTTTTCATCCTCAGTATTATGGATACAAATGTATAGATTGAGGGTGTCACCTGTAGATGGTACAGTTCCTCGAGAAGGAGATCTGGATTTGAGGAATAGTTTTTTAAATCCTGCAACCCCTGCTGTAGTTAGACATACTTTTGGTTCTGAAGATGTTTTAGGAGGCTCCATATATGATCTAGCGTATTACTCATCTCTTTTCTCAGATGGTCAAGATGACGGATATTTACATGGGGATCCAAACCATTGGAATAGTAAGGGTGGGTCTTTTTCTGGTACATCTCAGCTGAAGTCTTCTGTGAGTAGATCTTTTCAGGCAGTTCATGAAGATAATGCAGTAAGCAAACTTCAGAGCGTTTAAGGTGGATTTACATCGTGTATGATGGTACGAGGTCAATTCCTTGATGTTTCCGTTTGGAGGATTATTTTTTTACCCAATCTCACCTCCCGGTTTATTTATGGCAGTGAGCTTTGTACAATTGCCCAAGGTGGTATTATTGTTTTCAAGTATAGTCAGTGACATGATCCATTAACCAATAAAAGCTTTATATTAGTATGTCTGCGTGTGTCAGAGATTTCTTTTACAAGGAAAGCGGGGAGGTTGACTTCTATCTATAATGTGTTTGGCCATGGGAAGAAGGAATGACTCGCTGGCTGGTTGCGGGTTTAGAGTTGTTGGGTATGCAGTTTGACTGCACGTTTTTCGTTAGCTATAGCACAAATTTAGTTTCAATATAAATGTGTATGGTTTTCAATGTTTCAATAAGAAGTTGGGTTTGACATATCGGCATATATAAAAATGAAGCATCAAAGTTGGTTGCCTTCTTAGATGCATTATGATGAAAAAAACAAAGGCAGTCTGGCAGTGATTCACTGATTCTACTATGAGTCGCCATTATAGCAAAAAAGAAAGAGTTGTTAAAAAGAAATTAGATGTCAGAGATTCTAAACACAAATATGGCAATCACTCATCATCTGGTTTGGAACCACATTCTTCCATAAACCAGAAAAATCGATGTAAAGACACAGATCATAGGTGTAGTCTTAGAGATCCAAGGGACATATTGAAGCCCACCAAGGACAATCTCTGTAGCGACATGTGGCAGATGGCCAGCGGCTCAGATGACGACTTTAGAGACGGATAGGATCATCATAAGCAGAAAAGATTTCTCTAAATAAGAAACTACATACTTTTGATGTAAACATATAAATGAAGTTGCACTCTTTTGGCGTAGGTGAACTATTTGGTACCTTTTCTTTTCAAGGTGTTTTGACTGATGGATGAAAAATGGTTGTGAAATGATAAATGAAAAATGGAGAGGATGGAGAGGATGAACTGGTTGACTGATGGATGTTTATCAATAAAAAAATATATCCTGAATTGGCTGTGAAATGGTTAGTCTTTGTTTATCTCTTTACAAAAAGCCCATTTTGCATAGCTCATTGTATACGTTGGGCCAATTAATTCAAGTTGAATGGCCTAATGGAAAAGTTTAAAAGCTTTTGGTTAAAAAGAGTTTTTTTTAGTGAAGCCTGAAACAAACTTTTAACCAAGTCGAACCAACTGAAAGAAAGAGCTAGGTCTAATTACAGTTTGGCCTCATCATGAAATGGCTCTCTTGACAGTAAAAAAATTATCATGACCCAGTTGGAAAATATACACCCATACAAACATAGGATTGAGAAACTTACTGCATCCTCATGTGTAAGAACATGCTCGATAGGTTAATCAGTATGACATTTTGTCATAATTCCTCCAAAAGATTCTTGAATCCCCCCAGTTTGGTTCTCAAAATCACCCATTCTCTTGAATTTGTATTTGGGCAGTCTTTCAATATCATCCTTAGTTGCACCTTCCTGGTTGCACAAATTATTGCAAATCAACATTTCTAAGTATGTTCTATTCAAAATCTAAGAATAGAATGCGAAAACCAAAAAGTTGGTCAATTCAATTAAGCAACTCTCCATACTTAATGAGTATTGCATAACACCTCATCTACCAAAGTTCAAACTTCAATGAACCTTACAAAACTATGGATGTTGATTCCATCAATTACCGTTATGAATAAAAATAATGGCATGTGAAGTATTTTGAATTTTGGATACTTGATATTTTTTTTCTACGTATACATCCATGCATAGTTTGATGAACTTAAAACTTGAATTAAGTAAGGAGCACTTCCATTACCGTTTGTTGGCTAGATGGAATGGGAAGAAGACGTGGACATGAAATCAAGGAATGTCTAATGTATGGTTTGAAAAGTATTCTCCCTCTCATTTTCCTTTCTCAAAGGAAGAGGAAGATGAGAAATAATTTAAAGGAGACAGTGACAACCCACTTTCCACCTCAATCTAATTACACATTCTCTCTTTCACATGGATGACAAATACGAGTAATATCATTCCTTTTGTCTCTGTCCATGACCCAAACCATAGTACTTCCATTTCCCCTCTTTTTACTTGGTAAAACTAGATTTGGAGCATCAACTTTAGGCTGTCACGAGTCTAAACTACAAGTGGAGAGTAGCGTACAAATTATTACCCAGTAACTGTCACAACAGCAAAAACACCTAACAGTAAATTATCTGATCTGCCACAGCATATAAGATGGCAATTATGCATGGTAGACAGCATCAGACAACAATACCAATGACACAAACCATAGCAATGCAGATAACAACAAAGAACACAATGAATGCCAAGAATGTAATACAAAGCCTAGAAAACAAAAGTATTCAGAAATTATCCAAGGGAAGAAGCAAACAGAGGGTGGTTTCAAGTTATATCCTCCGAAAAGAAAGGGATATATGGACAAACCAGTAAAGTCAAGGTGAATCAATAGCTAAATTTTGGCCACCAGCAGATACCCAATAGAATCCAATGATCCACCAAATAAACGAAAATATTGTATTTGCAGACTCCATATGCTTAGTAACACTACGATCAGATAAATCGTGATTAAAAAAATGCCTAATTTTATATATAACACAAGAAGATAGGTAAGTGAAACAAAACCCTAAATAAAAAATAATGGCAATCCAAGCACAATCCTACAGACTACAGTTGTTCATAACACCGTGAAACCCTAGATTATTGGTTTGGAAGAAGAAATTTTTACCTCGATAATTGATAACCTAATCAAGACAATGAAACCTCTTCAAAATCAAGTAGCTTAACTTTCTCCCACCTCCGACTGTGTTTCACCTTCTTGCAAACCTAGAGAACAGAAGTTTTTGAGAGAGAAAGGGAGACTGAAGGTAATCTGATTTGGATGTGCGCGAATGAGGGCAAGGGAGAAATCACAAGCTTTTTTTAGGAGCAGGGAGACGGCAGTACCGAAACAGATAAATTTGCTGTAAATTTAGGGGGGAGCAATTAGGGAAATTTCTATTTGGCGACCCGGAAAATTGAAAAAATATTAGGAACTCCCATAATGTTTTTAGTCCCCAAAAAGACTAGGTATTAGGGTCCACTGCAACATGCGACCTAAAAAGTGGGGACCCAAAAACTACTTTTTCTTGTAGTGATATCAACCGGTAGCTAACTAAGAAAATGAGTTTTTGGTAGCGTTATTGGCTACGGAAGCCAAGAATATCAATTTATCAAAACGACAATCCAAATAATAGAAAACGACATCACTAGCATTAATTGGGGAAAGGTGGTTGACATCCTTTCCAACAAATTTTCCACATGGCGCAATGTGGGTGGTTCGGTGAATTTTTATTTTTATCCCATTTTTGCATTTTATCACCTCAAAAATTATTTTTTTTTCAAAAAAAATTGGAAATATCTACACATTTTTATCTATAAATAGAGACTTGCTGAATTTGAATATCAACTTAATTTTCTACATTTTTTGATATATAATATATAATGATATAATATAATTAAGATAAAGATAGTGGAGTATGTAAAGTTATTGGGGTTTGTGTCACAGCTGTAATGTGTTTTTTTGTTGGGTCTCTTAGAATAGCTTAAACATGTTTTTTATTTATTTTTAATAGAGATGACAAACGGGGGGTATGGGCGGCGCCTATATGGGCAATTGACTTGAATGGGCGGACTAGTAAGTGTCCATTTAATATCATGGGCATATATGTGCGGGCAATAAATGGGCATGTGTACGTGTACGGTGTACCCATGGGCGTCCATCTACTCATTAGCGCAAAAGTTATAAAATAAATACAATAATTAAAAACATTCTTTAACCAAAAATACGCAAAAAGAAAAAAAAAACAAAAACATTAATTTCACCAAAAAAAGAAAAAATAAATATGTATGTTTGCTCATCTCTTTTGTCAATTATCTATTTTTGTTGTTGTAACTCCTCAATTCAATCTTCTATTTTTTGGCTATATTTTTAATTTCGCTGAAGCCCGATAGATAAACACACGAGTGTAAACCTGACCAAAAACTGAACAAGCTAACTAAGTCACATGTACAAATCTATATGGGAAGGTTAAAGAAAATAAGAATGTCGCATGTTGCGCTGCTCACAAAACCGTTATGAATCCATTTATAGTGTAACATGGACGAATATTTATAGAGTCATAGAAATTGAACAATCTGAAAGTGATGTTGAGTTTCATTTAAGGGTACATAGTCATAGAATGACATTACATGCTTTGCTTTGCAATTTGGAGATGGGGGGTGGCAGTTGGAAGGACGGGTGTACAATATATATATATATATATATATGCGGTTAGAAGGGTGGGTGCACAATATAGATATATTAATTATGTTAAACGTCATTATTAATATTAAGTATTTTATAATTATGTATGTAATTGATAAAACAAAATTAGAAGATGAAGAGAATGAGTTTTAGTATGGGTGCTCAAGTGAACACACATTTAGCCCATCATAATTAATGTGCCCAAGTGGGCATGCTCATTTGTGCCCAATTAAAATTTTGGGTGTGCCCATACCCATTATTTATTGGGCGGTCTAGGCGGACAAACGGACGCGAGCAAAAATTACCACCTCTAATTTTAAATGATTTGGGTAGCTTGAGTAGCAAACCGTTGTACATGCTCTTAGTCCCTGCTAGCCGACATCTATGAAAGCATGAAGAGTGAGAGGAGACTGACTGTGACGACCCCAATCCCATAACCAAACAAGACCGGATCCGTCGGGTGTTTCAAAAATCCAAAATAACTCCAAATAAAAACATGTAACTCGCAGCAAAAGAAACGAATAAGTAATATTTCTCAAAATATCAATATTTGATACAAACGATTTTTATTACAATTTCTGATAAAGCCAAAATAATACATAGATATTTTATATCAAAACCGAGCACTCCGATAAACCTCGAGCACACAGCTGTTATCCGAATCTCAATCAAATCTCAACTGCACAACTAGAAACTATAGGGGGTGAGCTTGTGAGCCCAGCAAGAAAGGGGGTATACAACACCACATAATAAAACAAGACATATAATTCAAATACCAAGTCTATGAATATAAAAATATGGACCAAATATTATTAACCCAAAGAACGATACCGAGTGTTATTCAAATAGCAATTGATCACAAGTGACAATCTAGTATACTATTTAGCTTAGGACAGAGTGAGATTATTCATAACGAGTACAACACACACGAGTACTCAATCACATGAGTCTCAATAACAATATCCAAATTGTTCATGGTCGTTCCACTGATCAATATCACTAAACAATTCCAAATAATCAATCACTGACTAGATGGAATTATTTCAAAGTCAAACAAATATAAAAGGTTCACCGATATCAATAAACATGTTTCAATAATGAAGAGTACGAATCAAACAACAAGAATATTATACAGATAATCACATGATTAAACTAACACAAAATTAGTACTGTATAGTCTTTCTTATCTCAAAATAAGATAATATATGCCAATAAAAATATATCAGAAACCTTCTATTATAAATCTCGAGTTAAACCCACAAGTAACACGATGACAGATTAATTAATTATAGCTTAAATGATGAACACACTCGCAAGAGCACGACTCACTCTCTCATATCAGGAGTAACATGAGAATAGAAAAATGAAGGTGAGAGAATAAATTTATATGAAATAACTAGTGAAGGTGTCATCCAAACTAGTGAAGGTGTCATCCAAATAACTTGCACAACAACCAAAGGAATGATTCATCCAAAATAAAATTCATACTGTTTGTAAACTAAGTGAGAAAGCTATCTTTCATGTGGACCCGGTCAATTTTTTTCAAAACATCTTACAAGTATGAAACAACAAATAGTTAATGGTTTATTATTAAATTATAAAAATACTACTAGTATATTACAAAGTCAACAATTTACAATGTAGTCCAATTTTGACTTTGGTCAAACAAAAGAAAATATTAATATGTTTGTTATCTAATATAAAATGAATAAAGAAAGTAAACAAAATATCATTAAGTAAAATCTTTCAAAAGTGGTACTCCATCCGTCCCTAAATTATTGATCTTTTTTTTTTTTTTCGTCCGTCCCAAAATAATTATCCAGTTTGAAACTTACATTTTTAGAACATCATTTTTACCACTTTATCCTTATTTTTACACCATACTTTAATAATAGGCTGCATATGCATGAGCTTTAAAGAAAACTACACATTAAACCAATATAAATAATCAAGTCAATTATTTTTTCTTAATCCGTGCACTGGGTCAATTAGACGATAATTTAAGGACGGAGGGAGTAGATTTTATATTAAAGATCAAAATAAATAAAATATCGAATTTTTACACTAACTATGGAGAAAGATGCCGATGTCAATAGTGTCATGAAGATAGCAAAGAAGGCGTTTGAGAGCATTCCGGTACTTGGTAGTCGACCTATATATGAATATACTGAGAATGCTTATTGACCACATAGGCAATACTAAGACGAGTAAGGGAGAGATACTGAAGACTTCCAACCACAATTAGAAACTCAGTCGGTTTAGTGAGAGTAGTACCAGACTGAAGTGTGAGAGTGGGCGAGGTGGTAAGGGGTGTAGCTATCGAGCATTAGTCATGTATATCCGAACCAGGAGGTCGGGAATGTATCCTCGTTAGGAGAGGAGAAGACCATTTGGACGCGGAACAACCTCAACCCCAAGAAAGTAGTGAAGGTTGCCAAGGTCTTTAAGTGAGAAACGAGCTGCAAAAAGGATTGATGAAGGCTTGAACGTTAACTATAGTAGAGTTTCTCCCGATGATGATGATGTCGTCCACATACACAGGGACTAATATAGTGATATCCCCATTGGTAAAAACAAACAGCGAGGTGTTAGCCACGGAGTTCGTGAATCGAGAGGCAATAAGAAACTAACGTAGTTCATTATATCAAGTGCGGGGAGATTGCTTTAGACAATAGATTGCCTTGCGGAGATGACACACGTGGTACGGATTATCCTTGTCAATCAAGCCTGGAGGTTGAGACATGAAGACCTCTTCAGTAAGGGTACCCTAGAGGAAGGCATTATTGACATCAAGTTGCAGAAGATCCTAACCTCGGTAAACATCTACGGAAAAGATGAGACGAATTGTGGTAGGTTTAACCCCTAGTCTGAATGTCTCCTTGTAGTCAATCCTCGGGCTTTGATAAAACCCCTTGGTGTCGAGACGAGCCTTGTACATGTTAATGGTGCCATCAGCATGACGTTTGATGCGAAAAATCCATTTGCACCCAACAATGTTATGAACCTCGTTGAACGGAACCAATTCCTGATTACCATTTCGAGCCAGAGCATCATACACTTTAGACAAGGCCTGTCGCTATTTGATGTCTTTGAGAGCTTGCGTGACACAGGTAGGTTCAGCATCAGTTGGTAGTTGTGTCAAGAGGCTAATTTTGGTGAGGGGTTTGTGGATATTGTTACTAGAGAGGGTAACTATATGCGAGGCACGAGAAACGGTCGATGGTATGGGTATGTGTGAGTGCCCCATTTCGAACTTTTCCCACTACTGAAAAGCAGGTGAGTTTCAAAACTTCGAGCGCGTGGAATACGTCCAACCTCTTTTGTGGACTAAAAAATTGTAAACAGAGTCGCCGCCTCAATTTTATGGTGAAATAGAAAAAAAAACTAAAAATATCATAATATATGAGTTCATGGGCTAAGTTACGAGTTAGGAAGGGGTTAGGCACCCAACTCGCCCTTTCGGTTTCACAATGGGTTTGCCAATGTACTTGTTTTATTTTATACACTTTGATTTAGAAAAGATAAATTTATGCGGTGGAAAGGAATAATGAGAAATTACTTTACATTTAGTACAGAAAAGAAAGCAAAATTACAACTGAAATAATACGACTTAGAGAATAATTACATCATTTTTATAAGTTATTTTAAGAATAAATAGTTATGCTAGTAACAAACTTTATTTATACTTACATGCATAAGCAGGAAAGAAACTTATTAAATAATAAGAAACATAATTATTTATATATTGAAAGTATATGCAAAAAAGAAACTAATTAAACTGTAAGAGATTATAACTACTTTACATTAAAGTAAAGACAAAAAAAAAAAGAAACTAATTTAAACAGAAAGGAAATATAACTATTATTACATTTAAAGAAAAGACAAAAAAGAAACTAATTAAACATAAAGAAATTATAATTATTATTATATTAAAGTAAAGACATGAAAAGTAAAGGAAAGCTTGTAACAATTACATTTTAGAGATATAATTACTGACTTATTTTAGACTATAATAATGACTTATTTTTTAGCCTTTTATAATAGAGATTTTATCATCATAACGACTTAATTATTTTATGCCATTATTATATTTTTATATAGTTTAAACGGAGATGAAAATAACTTTAGTACTTACTTCTTGAAGCGTGAGGGTTATAACCCAAATCAACTTCGCTTATGTAGGCTTTTAGGTGTGCTCGCTCTATCCTTCTAGGAGAGAGAGTCTTTTTATTAAAATTTGGGCAGCGTAGTTGCTTGTTTTAGTTGTTTTTCACCTCAGAACCTGGCGGCACAACTGCTTGTATTTATTTGAAATGTCCTGATATTGAGTCTGACATCGGGCAACGTAACTGTTTGATTTGGTTTGATATTACGTCTGAAATCGGGCAGTGCAACAGTTTACTTTGGCTTTATATTGCATTTGAAATCGCACAGCGCAACTGCTTGCTTTGGCTTTTTCGGAACCGATGAATAGGGCGAGAACCTAATCAGTTAACTAGGTTTATATTTTGGACTGTGGGTATAAGTGTTTGGGAAAGATTTTGGCAGCTTAACAACACTCTGAGATTTCTCACTGTAAACTTTTTGCGTATAAATTTCCTCTGTTGTGAGGTGGAGGTCTGTATTAATTTAAAGGCCGATGAATCTTAATCGCGAAGGTAAGTAGCATATATTTTATGTTGTACTTTAATGTGTTGTACCCTGCACTAAAAAGGTTGTACCAAAGAGCAAAATGAAAAGACACTCAAAAATGAAAGTGAGCGCCCCCTATTACAATATTGGGTGCAGTGCCCAAAATTGTAATAGGCTATGCCACTTTTGTTTTTCTTTCATTTTTGCCTACTTTACTCCCCTGTTGTTCCTTGCTTGTTTGCTTTGTTTCTTGTTTCTTCCTTTGACACTTAAAACCGCCTGAAAGTTAACGTCCGTTAGCCCTTTTTGATTGGATTTAACATTTTATAAAATTTTACAAACAGGGAAATTCAGGTGTCTACAGTATGGTGGGTTCTGGTGATGCCAAAACTGAGGGAGCACTTTGCGAGGAGTCGGGTGGGGGCAGTGCTGCGACCAAGGGAGCACTCGGCAAGGCACATATTTCCAACGATATGGGTAATGAAGGATGGGGAGATGCCGAGCTGGGTATGTTTGGTTGTGAGAGATGTATGGGGGCACCAAGATCAAACATCTCCTGGTGCATGTGAGTGTCGACTGGCAAGGAGCTGCTGGAACAAGCTACGAATGGTCAGCATGAGACCGTGAGAGGTTCATCTAGAGGTAACTAGGTTTAACGGGTGGACACATGAGCAAGATGTAGCTCAGCCTGTTGACTTGTGAAACTTGGACTCAACCAAACAACTATGACGCGAGATAAAAAATTTAGCTGTGATAACATCATAACATAGATAGGCAGTTTGCGCTAGTAACCAAGGAAGACTTATGGAGTAGAGCGATTGGTGAGTTTATGATCAGAGTGTGGGTTAAGCTAATGGTAGCAAAGAACCAAAGGTGCAAAGTTTGGAGTAACTAAGAGGAGTCCCAAATATTTTTTACTAAAGGGAAAGTAGCCAAAGAGTAGGTATAGGAAGATGATTTATGAGGTAGGTAGCTGCTTTGAAGGCATATGACCAAAAGGTGAGAGGTAGAGATGTTTTAGAGATGAGGGAGAAACATATTTCAACAATGTGACAATGAGGCGTTCGAAGAACCCATTGTGTTCCGGAGTGTGGGACGAGGTGAGATATGAGATGCCATTTGCGGATAGGTAAGCGGTGAGACCAGTGTCTTTGGTGAGACCCCGTGTACTCACCACCACTGTCTGAGTAGAAAGGTCACTATTTTCATTTTGAATAAAGTTTTCAGTTAAGGCTTTGATTAAGGAAAGATATTGGCAACCTCAGACTTACGTTTGAGGGGGTAAAGCCATATGTAGTGGGTGTAGTGATCTACAAAGATCACATAGTATTTGAAGCCATCAACAAAGTGAAGGGGCAAGTCCCATACATTAAAGTAATGGTGTGGATTGAAGAAGTAAACATAATAGTTGATTGAGAAAAATGAATTTTATGACTTTTATTGCATAAACAATCATTGCAATGAACTTGTTTAACACGAGTAGTGTCTAAAGCTAATCCAAAAGTGATCAAAATATGACGTTGAACGGTTTCAAAACAACGACCAAGACGATGATGTCAGTCATGGAGAGACACTCTAGAACTCCTAAAGGCTAAGGGACGAGGAGATGGGGTAGCATTCGACCATTCATACACACCTGTTAGTAGATCCATCACATGAGGATCTTTAATGCCCATAGATCTATTGTGACTATCATCCTTCCACTGAGCAAGAGGACAATCTTTTTACAATGGCAAAACATAAACCCTTGACTGCGATTGATAATCATCTTTATTGGTATGAAAGCTAGCATCAATATAACCCTTTACAATGAGTTTGTCATCGCCTCCATAAATCAAGAATGTATCCTTAGTCCTTCTCAAGTAGTTTAGGATATTCTAGATAGCAATCTAATGACCATCACCTGGATCTGACTAGTACGTACTAAGCTTGTCATGTTCAAAGCATACTGATCGTGTCTTATTTTAATTAATTCCTTGCAAGTGCACAAGACTATTGCAGAATAGCTTGGGAAGCAAGAGTCGAACCACAGAGACAAGAAGAATACTAATGGCCTGTATATTGGTAGCTATTTAAACTAAGGGGGGGGGTTATTTGTTTTTATTCTAATTTTTATTCTACTAAAACAGTAAATCTAATTAACTAAGCAACAATTACAATTATAAAGATTTGTATGGAGGAGGGAAATCTAGGATTGGGGTTTCACTTGCATCTACTCTATTGCTTGTTTAAATAAAATATCATTCAATAACTTGGGTTCGTTCACGAAAGATAGATATAGATTGTCAAATTATAGTTCAGTCTCCATCCCAAATAATTCATCCACTCTATATTCTAAGAACAAGAACATATGGATCATATCTGTCACTTAGGTCATATATATGAACCTGACCCTAACTTATGACTCTCGTGCATCGATAAGGTCAATTTATCATGATGGTGAGCCAGTGTACGACATATGCATTTGGCCGTGCAGCTATCCGCACCTCTAGGCCTATATTACTTGCGATTCTATTCATTTGGTCAAAGCTAGACAATAGAGGGTTGATAAACATCATGATCAACAAGAATTGAATGAATAAAAATATATTAAGAAATAGATTCGATGCAAGTTACCTCCCAATTTCTAGATTAATGGATGGTTAGTTCATCCTTGAAGATGAACCTCACAGTGGGATGAAGAAATACATGAATCGATCTTCAAAACTATAATTACAATGACTAAATTATGTATTACAAACTAAAATCGGTATTAGAACCGTTTCCTACGAATTTCTAGACGTCCTTTGGCTTTGGCTACCGTCTTCTATATATACCAAGGTGTTGTAGGGGAATAGGAGGTTCAATCCAGGTGAAAGACCTCGTAAAGGCGGTTCTGGGGACCTTGCGGCCGTATTGTGTTTACACCTTGCGTCCGCAAGGGCCTTGAACGGGCTAAGCAACTTTCTGCCTACCTTGCGAGGGCAAGACCTTGGAGGCTTGCGGCCGCAAGGTGTCCAGTTTGTCTCTTTTGCATCTTTTCAATAGTTACACTTTGCACCCTTCCTCGAATTCTTCAATAAAAGCTCTATAAATCCCATAAGTTCACCTAAAACCCTGAAACTCGCAATATAGCTCAAAAACACATATTAGTAGCCAAAAGCCTCGTGGAATTGCTATTTCTAAGTCACAAAAGTACCCGATATAGACATATAAAATACGTCTATCAAATACCCCCAAACTTAGACTTTGCTCGTCCACGAGTAAACAATACTTATAAATACAAAAACAATTAAATACAAAAATTAAGAAAAAATCTTTTTGGAGGGTGACACTATTTACACTCATGTAGAAACTGACAAACTTAAGGAGACTCTAACGAGCGACTCGACTATGCAGATAAATACAAAAACTAATAAATACAAAAGCGAGTAAAAATTATACTAAAAACAATAAATAGAAAACAAAAAAAAAACTTTTTGGTGTCAATCTCAAATCACTAAGGCATGGCATATCACAGTTGTCTGAGAAATATGTTCACCACATATGTGCAGACTAATTCACAGAACAAACTGACTTATACTCAAACTGCTACATGTCTTAATTTCTCCGTGTATGTGTGATAACCAATCATAGAAAATATCTTAACTTTAACAGTTTTACTTAGCAAAGCACAACATTCATTCTAAAAATCAAGATTTTCAATAAAACCAATGCAACATAGAGTATGAGATATACCATCCAAACCTGGTCTATTACAGAAAGAGAAAACACCAAGGATTTCAAATACTTATGCATCCATCCCATGCACTTCCTATGTACGACATACAATGCTTTCATGTCCCAATTACTTGCAATAGCTAAGATTATGCTAACATAGTGAGCTTGCGAATAATATGAGTATATGAAGTGGGAATCAATTTACATGCATTACCATCAAATCAACAAACACAAGCATTGGCAAGAAGATCAATAGGTCTTTAATAAGCTTGTAATGTAAGGCCAAGGTGTTGGGGGATATGATGGAAAGGGAATAGAATACAAAGTGAGAGAGCAAGACTACCCTTAATCCCAACTACTTCCAAGCAAAAGGAAGTTTTTCCCAATTAGGCTAGGACCTGCAAAGACCACAAGTGGGGACTTTTCCCCCCAAACTTGTTTTGCACAATATATCAAGCTAAAAATATATAATGTTCTATTTTCAGAAGAACTTTTCTAATATATTTTCCTGATGAAAGTTATGCTTTCATTAAATCTTCTTGCACTCTTCTTCTTCCGTTTCATTTTTTTTTTCGACGGGGAAGAAGAAGTCTTCAGAAAATTTTTCAAACTGAAAATTGGTCCCATAAAATTAATTCCCCACCCACATCCTACTCTCTCAAAGGGTAGGTTAAAGTGTATAGGCTTTAGGGTTAAGTTAATATGGGTTAAAGAAACGAAGTCGAATGGGGTTCAATGTGTGCTTAGCACACTCCATTCTTTTTAATTAAGCTCAAAGGGGACACTAGGGATATTTTTAGTAAGGGTCAGAGAATATTTAGGCTCAAACGATCCAAAGATGACATATAGCATATCTTAATGCCAAAATACTCATGCAATTTTTAAGAAAGTAAAACACATAAATATCATATCCATTATGAAAGTTGTGGAATTGAAGATTTAGCATCACTTGATTTCACATAAGCATTCGCTAGAACAGATGGTAGGGACAATCAAGACTAACATGCAGACACGGTTCGAAAGTGTGCTTGAGATATATTAGGAAGAAAAATCCAAGGGATCTAACTATCATGCAATTGACCCTAAGTTACAATTTAATACAATAATCATGTTAGGACGGCTATTCATCATATTCTTGTGCATATCTTGTTACTAAAATGAAATGTGTGCTATTAACTTATTAAAATATTCAAATCAATCCATAATCATGACTGGTATAAGTGCATAAAGATTTGGAGAAAATTAAGAATTTTGTAGAGTCAAGTAAATTCCATAATGATCTATGAAAAAGTTATGTGGTTCATTGCATTAACTCCTCATCGACCGAAATGACCACACTCGGACTCGGAGATGAAAATTTTGAATTAAAACATTTTTTTTGAAATTTTTATAAAAAGAAAATGAAGATGGGCGATGACGATGACGATGACTCTTTTGATGGGTCCCCGAGGGAACCAAATATTAGTGTATTCTGGTTAAGGCAACATCTCCTAAAATAAGAAAATATAAACAACAAGAAAATAGAGTGAGGAAGAGACACAATAGAGGGACAAAAATTTTCCTCACCCTAAAAAACGTAGCCCAACTCCACTCTTCCTTAGGTTGGGACCTACAAAGGCCCTGGGCTTAGAATCCCCCCCCCCCAAACTTAAATTTTATTTTGTCCTCAAAATTGAGGAATATCCTATGAGAGGGTTGATGGAGGAGAAATATCAAAGGGAAATAGGTGGCCCGCCTAACGAAAAAGGAAGAAACTTGGGCTTCGACTCATGGTGAGTCGAAATGAAATAACGAAGGAGGACGAAACTCGGGGATCGTGCCAGGTGGCATCCTATAAAGTGTGGAGACATTGTGCCCCACCTAGTTTACCCAACCAAAGAAACTAGTCTGGCCAGCGCGCATTTGCGCCAACTGCTAACTAATCATCTCGTTTTGTAGAAGGGTCTCCTCCTGCCTATTGGAGATAGCCTCCAAGGGATCCTCCTCCTCTTGAGGCTCCTCACGTGGCTGGCGAGGGTGTGCAAACAAAAGCGCCTTAGTGATGTCGGGGACTGCTCGAACTCGCTCTGAATCTGGAGTCCAAACGACTCCAGCCCTACTACACAATCCGGTAATCAAACTCGGGAACACGAATCCTGAGTTTGTCGTACCTCTAATAAGGGTCTGAATTTAGGCGTTGATCAGACGTCCAACATCAACAGACCCACCGGTTAAGATAGTGTAGATCAAAACGGCCTTATGCGAAGACACCGTGTGCTGGTGGCTGGAAGGAATAAGACGTGCACAGATAAATTTGAACACGACCTTGGCTTTGTTCGTAAGATAGGTCTCGCCCATGGTGTGGGGGCCAAACGGTGGACCTTGATGGAAGGTCCAAACCGCGTCAGGTGTTGCGATTTTTGCATTTAACACCGAGAGAGGAACATGCTCGGCGATGTGGATACTGTACTGGTCAGTACCACTCGCAAGTTAGGAGTGCCGAAATAATGGTTAATGCTTTGGGGTGAAAAATCGACCTTCCTACCCCTAACAGTTGTACGGTCAATCACCTTGCCATAAATAGAAATACGCTCATTGGCGTAGAATTCATGGACTAAGGCCACGATGGCCATGCCCGGGGTCGCACAATGATTGCCCCACCTTCGACGGGAAAAGTGGGTAGGGAGAGCAAAATCCTTAGCCTTAAATCCCCTCTCAGGGATTATGCTTTTGGAGAGCTTCCTAGTGTAGCTCTCCAATGCCTCAAAGGATACGAATCTAGTGGGGTCATAATGTTGCTCCTCCTCTTCAGAGCGGGACGAGGACGGTCTGGTGTTTCTACGCTTAGGGGCCATTATATGGCCACAAAAATATAAAATCTACTCTCTAAAAATTAAAATTAAACAACCTAACAAAAACAACTAAAGCATGCACGTCGACAAAAAATAATAATTCTAACACCCTAACATGCAAAAATTTTGACAAATAAAAAATGTAATGATGAACTGATAGAAGATACGTGGATTGTGCGATGTTTTTGGCTGAGATGATGGGTTGGCCGGAGTTCCGAAGCTGAAATGTCGGCAAAAATGGTGGCTTCCTTTTTTGAAGCTTGAATGGAGGGAGATGGAGGTGGAGATGATGAGGGAGCTTTGAAGGGAGAAAGCTTGGCACTTGAGCTGGGCTATAATTAGGGAGCTTCGCCGGAGATTTGCAAGAGAGAGAGAGAGAGAGAGAGATTGCCGGAATTTGAAGAGGAGAAAGCTGAAATTTTGTGAACTGTTATGGCTGCTCTGCTTCGGCTTATAATGAGGTCCTTGCGGCCGTAAGGTGTTTATACCTTGCGTCCGCAAGGTACCCAGTCAAAGGGCACGGAAGTTGATGATGGCTTGCGGGGGCATGGGTCTTAGGGCTTGCCGCCGCATGCTTCATGCGTTAATTTTCATTCATAGGGCCTTGAGGCCATAAGGTGTTTTAGGTCTTGCGTCCGCAAGGTTCACAGATTTTGTGCCTTGGGAGCTGCTTCACAGATTTTTGGTAGTTTTTGTTTTAGTCCCTCCGTTATGTTCCGTTAAGTCCGTTTCTTTCCTGCACTCTGAAAATTCTACAAAATTTCTAAACTAAAATATTAAAAGCATATAAATACAATACTAAGATGCTTTTCTCCCCCAAACTTGAATTATGCCCATACTAGAAAACATTTAAATTAAATGCACATAATCAACTAAGATAGAGAACAACATATTTAAATTACAATGCGAAAGCAAATAAAATTTCATCATAGTGGGTTGCCTCCCACCTAGCGCACTTGTTTAACGTCTTTGGCTCGACCCAATTGCAAACCTATTCTCTTGGGGGTTCGGTGTCAGAGAAACGAATAATTTTGATTGTTCTCTCTACTGACATAGGTTCAAAGTAAGGTTTGAGTCGGTGACCATTAACCTTAAATACTTCATCAGTCTTTGGATTCTTAATATCAACAGCTCCATGTGGGCAAATTCGTACTATAATGAAAGGACCTGACCATTTTGATTTTAATTTGCCTGGAAATAATCTGAGTCTAGAATTAAAAAGAAGCACTTTCAATCCTGGACGTAACATCTTTTTAGAAATTCCCATATCATGATATCTTTTGGTCTTTTCTTTATAGATTTTTGCATTTTCATACGAATTTAGCCTATGCTCTTCTAACTCATTTAGCTGAAAAAGTCTTTCTTCACCGGCCAAAGCGAGGTCAAAATTAAGAGTTTTAATGGCCCAATAAGCTTTGTGTTCAATTTCTACTGGTAAATGACATGCTTTACCGTACACCATCCGATATGAGCTCATTCCAATTGGGGTTTTGTATGTAGTTCGATATGCCCAAAGAGCATCTTTCAGTTTTGGTTTCCAATCCTTACGATTTGGTCTAACAGTCTTTTCAAGGACTGCTTTTATCTGTCTATTGCTAACTTCTACTTGGCCAGAAGTCTGAGGATGATATAGTGTAGCTAGTTTGTGAGTTACACCATTTTTTCTAAGGCTCGCATTCAACAATCGATTGGTGAAATGTGTTCCTTGATCACTAATTACTGTTTTCGGCACTCCATACCTAGAGAATATATCATCCAAAAACTTGACAACAGTTTGGCCATTATTATTTCGAGTGGCTATGGCTTCTATCCATTTGGATACATAATCAACAGCGACTAAAATATACTCACACCCATTAGAGACTGGAAAAGGACCCATAAAATCAACACCCCAAACATAAAAAATTTCAACAACTAAATTATTATGCAAGGGCATCTCATTCCTTTTACTAATTTCGCCAGTCCTTTGGCATTTATCACATGTTTTGCAAAAAATTTCAGAATCTCTAAAAACAGTAGGCCAATATAATCCAGATTGCATGATTTTCCTAGAAGTTTTGCTACCACTAAAATGACCACCATAAGAGTATTCATGACAGAATGTCTTAATACTTTGTTGTTCTTGTTCTAGAATACATCTTCTAATTATGGAGTCTGAACATATTTTGAATAAATATGGTTCTTCCCAAAAATATTTTTTTGCATCAGTTAAAAATTTCTTTCTTTGATAAAAATCAAAATCAGGATTTATAATATCTGCCACATGGTAGTTAACAAAATCAGCGTACCACGGTTCAAACTTTTTAACTACTAACAATTGTTTATCAGAGAAATCTTCATTCATAGGAATTTTATTATCAAGAAATTGACGTTCAAGCAAGGGTAAAAATTTCAACCTAGACAAATGATCGGCTACAACGTTTTCTGTTCCCTTTTTATCTTTAATCGTAATGTCAAATTCTTGCAATAATAACATCCATCTAATGAGTCTATGTTTAGCCTCCTTCTTACTCAAAAGATATTTTGGGGCTGCATTGTGACAGCCCGACCCGAACCCCAATGCGAGATCCCGGATCGCGCCGTCCAAATAATCAAGTTAAACACATAAGCATGCATAAGTAGGGTTTAAAATTCACGTGGCGCAACATTTCAGACAATTAACAACTCGGCTACACTTGGCCGGAAAAACAACCTGATTTAAACAAGTCATCGGCGACGTTACAGCCGGAACCCAACAACTACTCCTACAATTAACACATGCTTAATAAACCTCAACGGCCACAACATGCCGGAGACAATAACAGTAATAATACTTTAAACGCGCTTTAGCGGAAGAAATTATGATGAACCATACACACATATAAACAAGCGCGACTTATAGTCGGCATACCAAAAGATTACAAGTATTAATAATAAGTTACTACAACACAAAAACCCAAGCTAAGTCTACATGACTTGCTTCCCATCGTCCTTTCCAAAATACAAGATTAACCAATTAATGTCCAAAAGAGCAACCTTGCTCACAACGTCCAAGCGAATGCGTGAATCTAGCGTGGAACGTCACCTCGGCTTTGATCTAAGGAAAACAAAGCAAACAAATAGAGTAAGTCGAAAGACTTAGTAAGTTACCAAAATATGCATGTTCATATTATAGCATGATATTTATCACTAATATGGCATGTTATCATCATTTAACACTTAGCACCTTATTCACATAAGTGCGTAAAGTAAATCATACAAGTAGGATATGATAGTCACGCCGCCAGTAGCTCCCGCAAAACATTTCATATCGGTTCGTGCCATCGATGTTATGTGAATTCATCGACTTATACCGAGAATCCTCTCGATCTAGATAGCAAGCCAATGCGGCACTTAACTAATACGGCAAAGGGCTACTTCCCCACCGCGCCCACAAGGGAGGGTGTGGAGTCCCGTGCGGCGATCCATAGCGAGCACGAATCCCATAATTCGTGAAGGCGATGTATCGCCCCACCCCGACTTGAAAAACAAACCATTTAATGCCACCTGACTCAATGCAATGCACAAGTAGATATTTACTTGACTTAAACTAATTTAAGGTCCGAATCCGACAAGAGCGAATTCGACCATCCAAGTAGGGGATAATCTCTACCGTAATCACATCAAGGCAATAATTTGCACAAATACCAATCTTTCATAACAACTTGTTACAATCAATTAAACCAACTCATACTTGAGTAAACCAAGTCAAATGACGTTCAAACTTCGTAGGGATTGAAATTAGAGTCTAACATGTTCAATTCTTCCCTAGAGTCGACTGCTGAGTCTTTTCACTAAATTCCCAATTTTAGGGAGATTGAAGCTATATGCTTCATAACCCAACTTAGGTCACTTCTAAGTTCAACGAGGCATAAATTCACCTAAAACATTTTAATACAATTTATGGTCAACATATAGTCCAATATTAAGGATACAACACTTAACCAATGTCACACATACCAAATAGGCATAATTTAGGGCATTCCCAAATAAATTTCACTTTCATCAACAAACATATTACATTACTTCTAACATGTTCAAGACCTCAATTAATCATAGTGAAAGAGTAATTTCAACATTCAAAGGCAAGAATCAACCTAGACATGCTCCTAGCAAAATTATACATTCAAAATTCGTAGGAAGCAACTATGTGTCCCCATTGACCTCACACATCATAAACTTTGTTTCCTTAGGGTCAATGGGTACTAAAATGAAGAAGAGTAACTTACAAGTTCAACACCAACGAAAGCAAATGAGGAAACCAATCGGATGGAAATGCTCCCCTTCTCGAGCTCTACAACTTTAATGAAAGGCTCTTGGGCAAATGATGAATGGTTGATGAAGACCAAGGGATGAGACTTCAAGAAGCCATGGAAGAACCTTGAGAGAGATGAAATTCGTTTTTGGAAGAGAGAGGGTGAGAATGAGGGTCAAAAATCTGATTTGGGGCTTATATGTGGTCAAAAGTTTGAGTGGGACATGTGTCAAGACCTTAGGGTCTCTTTGAGATTCTTAGGATAAGGTTTGGATGATCAACAAGCCTCCTAATCCATCATTAAAAATAAGTTAGGGATGTTAGGACTTAAGTAGGAAGGGTTAGGAGGTTTAGGATAGGTTTAAGTAGGGGTTTGAAGTGTACAATTCGTCAAATTCAAACAGAAGAAATCAACCCAGTAGCAAGCAGTGAGGCGGGCGCCACCCAGCCATGCGGCCGCCTCAACCTCCGGGGCCTCCCCAAGTTCAGACCATTCTCAATTGCTCCCTCAGATTTGAGGCGGGCGCCTCACCAGCCCATGCGGCCGCCTCGGCTCTGCAATGCCTAAAACTTGATCTAAACTTGATCTAAATGGTCCCAAACTTTGGGCAACCATTCTAAGGTCTAACCCTACTCAAAATGAGTCGGAAACACACCGAACAACTCCCGAACAAGGTAGAACAAGGCGCGAACCACGCGATTTAATGAACAACGAATCAAACTACAATCAAACGTCATTCAAACTAGGATGTCTTGGACATGAAAGAGACTTGTTTCAACATGATTAAGACCTGAATATAAAGCCAAGAACTCAACGAACACTTCGTACGTCGAAATAGAAGCAAATACGAGCAACGAGGGAATCGCTAAGGCTAAATTCAAAACGATCAAACCGGCGATTCAACAAACAAACTTTCGTGATTCTAAACATGTTAAGAACTTCAAGAATGATTTAAGATTAATTCTAAGACGTTTATAAACTAGGTAAACATGATCGCAATCAACCAAGAAAGCACAAATACAAGCATAGAATGCACATGCAAGATTATGGGGCGTTACACTCTCCCCTCCTTTAGGAATTTAGTCCCTAAATTCTTACCAAGTTCATCAAACAAATGTGGATGCTTCTCGCAAGCATCTCCGCTCCGCCTCCCAAGTCGCTTCTTCAATGTTGTGGTTTCTCCAAAGAACTTTAACTAAGGGAATCTTCTTGGTTCGTAGCACTTGCTCTTTGGTATCCAAAATCTTCACGGGCTTTTCGACATAAGACATATCCGGCTCAAACGTGATCTCTTCATACTCAAGTACATGGGTATCATCCTTCAAATACTTTCGCAACATGGAAACATGAAATACATTATGAGTCTCCGAAAGTGAAGGTGGCAATGCAATACGATACGCCAAAGACCCAACTCTCTCAAGAATCTCGAACGGGCCAATGTACCTCTGTAAGCTTCCCTTTCTTGCCGAATCTCTTAGTACCTCTCCTGTCACCTTCAAGAATACGTAGTCACCCACCTGGAACTCAAGATCTCGTCTTCGATTATCCGCATAACTCTTTTGTCGACTTTGAGCGGTGCGCAAACGATCTCTAATCAACTTCACGCTCTCAACCGACTGTTGCACTAACTCGGAACCCCAAAGTTTCGCCTCTCCAACTTCATCCCAACAAATTGGCGATCTACACTTACGCCCATACAAAGCTTCATACGGCGCCATCTTGATACTCGACTGGTAGCTGTTATTATACGCAAACTCGGCTAAAGGTAAGTGAGAATCCCAGCTTTCCTTGAAATCCACGGCACAAGCTCGAAGCATGTCCTCCAAAATCTGAATCAATCGCCGACCGACCATCCGCTTATGGATGAAAAGTCAGATCAAGTCTAATTTGGTCCCCAAAGCCTCCTGCAACGATTGCCAAAATCTAGATGTGAACCTCGGATCTCTATCGGATACAATGCTCACAGGTACGCCATGAAGTCTCACGATCTCCTGAATATACAAAGCTGCCAACTGAGTCAACGAATAAGTGATAGATACCGGAATAAAGTGTGCAGACTTAGTCAATCTGTCGACTATAACCCAAACTGCATTAAAACCTCTGCGCGCTAACCCCGTCACAAAATCCATGGTAATGAACTCCCACTTTCCACTCAGGAATCTCAAGTGGTTGTAGAAGTCCCGCAGGCCTCTGATGCTCAGCCTTAACCTGCTGACAAGTCAAACACCTTGACACATACTCCGCAATTTCTCTCTTCATGCCTTTCCACCAAAATTGTCTTTTCAAGTCTAAGTACATCTTCGTGCTGACCGCGTGTGAATGGTATACCTCGATTTATGAGCCTCATCAAGAACCAACCTCTTCAAGTCATCATTAGAAGGAACACAAATTCGACCTCGAAATGTCAAAGTACCCTCGCTATTAACCGCAAAATCAGGCGATACATTCTCAGCCAACCCATCAATGATTTTCTTCAACTCCGGATCATCCCTTTGCGCTTCTTTAATCTTCCCAAACAAAACTGGTGTAGCACGAACATTCGCGAAAATCACTCCTCTATCAAAAACACTAGGACTCCAATCACGCAAGTCCTCCAACATCTTCCACTCCTTAACCATCATACACGACATATGAACCTTCCTACTCAAGGCATCCGCTACTACATTTGCCTTCCCTGATGATACAAGATAGTGCAATCGTGGTCTTTTAGTTTCTCCATCCATCTTCTTTGCCTCATGTTCAACTCCTTTGGGAAAATAAGTACTTCAAACTTTTGTGGTCGGTGAAGATCTCAAATTTAGCCCCATACAAGTAGTGTTTCCATTTATGCAACGCGAAGATAATCGCAGCCAACTCCATATCGTGTGTCGGGTAATTCTGCTCATGAATAGACAACTTCCTCGACGCATAGGCGATAACCCTACCATTCTGCATCAACACACAACCCAAACCTTCCTTAGAAGCATCGCTATAAATCACAAAATTATCTCCTCCACTAGGCAAAGCCAAAATAGGTGCCGACGCCAACCGCTTAAGCTCTTGAAAACTAGCTTCACATTTCTCGCCTCCAAACAAACGGCACGTTTTTCTCGGTCAATTTCGCCATAGGAGTCACGATCCGAGAAAATCCCTCAATAAATCTCCTGTAATAACCCGCTAGACCCAAGAAACTCCGAACCCTCAGAACCGAACTAGGTCTCTTCCAATTGCCACCGCTCAACCTTAGAAGGATCAACGGCTACTCCGGCGCTAGAAATGATATGCCCCAAGAAGGACACTTCCTCAAGCCAAAAGGCACATTTGCTAAACTTCGATAAAGTCAAGCTTTCTCCCGAAGAATAGACAAGACAATCCTCAAGTGTTTCTCATGCTCCTCCCGAGATTTCGAATACACTAAGATGTCATCAATGAAGACTACCACAAAACAATCAAGATAACTATGGAAGACACGGTTCATCAAGTCCATAAACACAAGATTCGTCAACCCAAACGGCATCACCACAAATTCAAAGTGCCCATATCTAGTGCGAAAAGTCGTCTTCGGAATGTCTTCCTCTCTAACCTTCAATTGATAGTAACCCCATCGCAAATCAAGCTTAGAATAAACAATAGACCCTTGCAATTGGTCAAAAAGATCATCAATGTGGGGTAGTGGGTATTTGTTCTTAACGGTCACCTTATTCAATTCTCGGTAGTCTATGCATAACCGCAAACTCCCATCCTTCTTCTTCACAAATAAGACCGTGCGCCTCTAAGGCGACACACTCTGGCTTAATAAAACCAATCTCAAGGAGTTCTCGCAACCGAAGTTTTCAACTCTCTAAGCTCCTGGTGCCATCCTATACGGTGCCTTAGAAATCGGTGAAGTCCCCTAATAAGCTCAATACAAAACTCTAGTTCTCTATCTGGGTGGCATAGCATGATCGGTAGAAAACACATCGGAAACTCACATACTACCGACCTCCTCTAAACTCGCGAAGACCTCTTCTTATCAACAACGCAGCAAGATACCCCACACCCTCGAGACAACAATTTTCTAGCCCTTAGCGCAGAAATGAAATGCAAGTCACTCGACGCTTGATCACCCACAAAAACGAATTCAGGCACACCCGGCATATAAAAAGTAACCCTCTTCCTATGGCAATCAACTATAGCATGATAAGCACATAACCACCCATGCCAAGAATCACATCAAAATCACGTGATAGGAGAACTACCAAGTCCGTGATGCAAAGTGTGGTCACCCACCAAAACATCACAAGATCTAAACACTTCGACGCGAGCATATACTCCCCGAGCGGGGTAGACACTTCAAGCAAGTATGGCAAAGATTGAGGCAATACGCAAAGGTTCTCAACAAAGTGCGAAGCAACATAAGAATGCGAAGACCCTGGATCTATGAGAATTCGAGCCTTATGATCAAATATAGAAAGAGTACCTCCTATCACCGCCAGAACCTCGAACCTCGCTACGATCAAGCGCAAACACACGGCCCCGAACCTTCTGCTTACCATCCACATCTCTTTAGCCCTGCATCGCCGCCTCGGCCACCTCGACCGATTGCCCTTAAGCTGGACAATCTCTTCATGTGAGTTCCATCTCCACAATAAAACACTTCCCATTTTTTCCCCAACACCTATCACTGTGCCTGCACTTCCCGGCAATACGAACAAATCATGGTCTCACCGCGAGACCCTTGCCGCCTCGAGTAGAAGAAGTGTTGTTGCCCCTCGCTTCCCCTCGTGGCCTACCTTGGCCTCCACCTCTCCTATCACCTGCCTTGGTATCCTCTTCGCCACCCGAATTATTCCCCGATTAGTGTTCTCGAGTAGTCCGTCGTGCATTACCCGAATTACCCTTGACTCTCTCCTCAATATCTTGCTCAACCTCATAAGCTCTATCAACCGCAACCGATAATCAGTGAGCTTAAGTGCTAGAATCGCTTCCTAAATTCATCCTCAACCCTTTAACAAACTTATGTGTTCTCCGAGCCTCCGTAGGAATCAAATACGTGCAATAACGGCTCGCTCGGTGAACTTCTAATACTCCGCCACGCCATGGTACCTTGCTCAAGATTATAGAATTCTTTCTCCCTTTGGTTGCGAACCACATCCCAGACGCACTCATTCTTAAATTCCTCCTCAAAATTAGCCCAAGAGATGGGACTTGTTGCAGATCTCCCAACTTTCCTTCAACACACCACCAATGCTCTGGGCTCCCTTAAACCGAAACGTCCGCTAGTCCGACTTTCTCCTCATCTACACTCCAACATAGATAAGATTTTGATCATCTCTTCCATCCACAACTCAGCCTCCCTCGGGTTTGGCTCCCCAAGAAATGCACTAGGCTTCAACTTAAGGAATCTCTAGAGAGTGTTGTCACCCCCTGCCTCTGTGGTGGCAACATCCTCCCGCGAGGTGGTGGTGGTACTCCCCAGCCTTGACCTCCCCGGCCTCCTCGAAAAGCCATCAACCTACTGGTCTCGCCATATCCCGACCCACCGGATTCTGCGGCGGTACCTCAACTCGTGTTCTACGGCTCGCCTGGCCTACCTCTACCGCGCCATTTCCGCTCCTAGGATTATCCATCGATCTCCTACAAGAATTCACTCGACGTTAGAATCATCACACAAATAACCAACCCACCTAGGCCATGGAACCTATCCCGCCGACGCCTAACCTATAGCTCGATACCAACCGCGATTTAACCGAATTCGAACCCCAATGCGAGATCCCGATCGCGCCGGCCCAAATAATCAAGTTAAACACATAAGCATGCATAAGTAGGGTTTTAAAATTCACGTGGCGCAACATTTCGCATAATTAACAACTCGGCTACACTTGGCCTAAAAACAACCTCGATAAACAAGTCATCGGCGACGCATAAACCTGAACCCAACAACTACTCCTACAATTAACACATGCTTAATAAACCTCAACGCCACAACATGCCTGAGACAACAACAATAATAATACTTTAAACGCGCTTTAGCGAAGAAACTATGATGAACCATACACACATATAAACAAGCTCGACTTATAGCTCGGATACCAAAAGATTACAAGTATTAATAATAAGTTACTACAACACAAAAACCCAAGCTAAGTCTACATGACTTGCTTCCCATCGCCCTTTCCAAAATACAAGATTAACCAATTAATGTCCAAAAGAGCAACCTTGCTCACAACGCCCAAGCGAATGCGTGAATCTAGCGTGAACGCCACCTCGCTTTGATCTAAGGAAAACAAAGCAAACAAATAGAGTAAGTCGAAAGACTTAGTAAGTTACCAAAATATGCATGTTCATATTATAGCATGATATTTATCACTAATATGGCATGTTATCATCATTTAACACTTAGCACCTTATTCACATAAGTGCGAAAGTAAATCATACAAGTAGGATATGATAGTCACGGCCAGAAGCTCCCTCGCAAAACATTTCAGCATCGGGTTCGTGCCATCGATGTTATGTGAATTCATCGACTTATACCGAGAATCCTACTCGATCTAGATAGCAAGCCAACGCGGCACTTAACCGATACTCAGGCAGTGGTTATTTCCCCACCGCGCCCACAAATGAGGGGTGTGAGTCCTGTGCGGCGATCCATAGCGAGCACGAATCCCATAATTCGTGAAGGCGATGTATCGCCCACCCCGACTTGAAAAACAAACCATTTAATGCCACCGACTTAATGCAATGCACAAGTAGATATTTACTTGACTTAAACTAATTAAGGTCCGAATCCGACAAGAGCGAATTCGACCATCCAAGTAGGGGATAATCTCTACCGTAAACACATCAAGGCAATAATTTGCACAAATACCAATCTTTCATAACAACTTGTTACAATCAATTAAACCAACTCATACTTGAGTAAACCAAGTCAAATGACGCTCAAACTTCGTAGGATTGAAATTAGAGTCTAACATGTTCAATTCTTCCCTGTGAGTCGACCCGCACGAAGCTCCTTTCAATTAAATTCCCAATTTTAGGAAATTGAAGCTATATGCTTCATAACCCAACTTAGGTCACTTCTAAGTTCAACAAGGCATAAATTCACCTAAAACATTTTAATACAATTTATGGTCAACATATAGTCCAATATTAAGGATACAACACTTAACTAATGTCACACATACCAAATAGGCATAATTTAGGCATTCCAAATAATTTCACTTTCATCAACAAATATTACATTACTTCTAACATGTTCAAGACCTCAATTAATCATAGTGAAAGAGTAATTTCAACATTCAAAGGCAAGAATCAACCCAGACATGCTCCTAGCAAAATTATACATTCAAAATTGTAGGAAGCAATTATGTGTCCCCATTGACCTCACACATCATAAACTTTGTTTCCTTAGGTCAATGGGTACTAAAAATGAAGAAGAGTAACTTACCAAGTTCAACACCAACGAAAGCAAATGAAGAAACCAATC
>CM028379.1:38730289-38802396 GCA_013146195.2 Codonopsis lanceolata | reverse complement strand
CACTCACAAATTCCATTACTAATTAATTAAGCATGTGAATCCCAAACATATCACTAGAGCATATTCAAGAACATTATAATCGCATGAATCTCTCGAAACTATTTGCTTCGAAGCTACAACATGAAACATAAATATAGGAACTCTAAATCATAAGAGGTAAAGATTGCCAATAGAGCAATTCACAAACTTAAGGAAGAGTGTTCCACAACACACTTCTAAAACAAGTAAGTTAACATTCACGATTATGCATGACATACTCGCAATTTCCAAATCATGGACAAAGCACATAAGAGCACATAAGAGCACATGATAGCATCAATTGAAAATTCATTCCATTTCTTTTCCTTTCCTTTTGGTAAGAGGTTTAGTCAATTTCTAACCTACTTGCTACCAATCCTAGTCCACCAACGAACCTCTTTTGATCACCAATTTAGGGTACCGACTAAATTGGATTTCAAAAGCTTCCGTTGCAAGGATGCGAAGGGTCATGAGAAAATCTTAAACATCCTTTACTACAGTCTCACATAATCATTCAATAGTTTAAACATTGCATAATCATTAGGCAATGATAATCATGACTTCATCATGCAATACTCTAACAAGTTACCTTGATTACTAATGCACATAAGCATGTTCATACTCAAATACAACTATATCCGTTAGGCATACTTATTACTCTTGTAAACCATATCTTTTCTTTTAACAAAGTGCATCTACCATGCATGCTCATATATAAAAGCCATATATTAGTTCTCATTTTAAAAACAGTACATGCACCGATACTAGTTATGTCTATACTTCATAATCAACAAGTATATTTTACTCATAATTTAATCATCAACAAAATGATAAAATTTCTATCATTAGCAATGCCGCATGTATACACGTATATCATGCAAATACGATATAAAATCACCAAGTATCATCATACTTCAACCCACAAACTCCATGTAATTCATGCAATTCATGCAACTTATATAATCCATATAGCCCGTGTTATTCAAAGCCATGCATATTGATTAATCAAACATCTAGTATAACGCATGTGATTTCTAATCCATTCATACATTTTCATAACACAAAGCCGAGAAGACATACGCATAAAATTCCATCGTGATAATTTTCTAAACAATGGCAATTCTAACAGATAGTAAGGTTTGTATATCCACTATACTCACCTAACACCATTTTCAAAATAAATCCAAGGGAAAAGAGGTAATATTCACTCTAGTACCCGCAATTATCAAAACTCCGCAAAGTCTATCATTACCTTAACTCAAAATCTCGTCTTCAACAAAACACACACGAAATATCCTCGCGTGGCAACGACAATCTATTAGTCGCGATAAAACTGTATACCCATCCGTAGTAGTCTTAACTCATCTCATAACCACCAAGTTATCAACCATACGATTCGAGCGTATCCTACTCGCATAAAATCACACCATAATGTATACAAATTTAACACACCACTAGTAACATTATCACGTATTCATTCTTCATATATGCATAACATAGCCATATATATAGGCATACTAAAATCACATTTTCATACCATAATTGATTGCCTACCGACAAATCAAGATTCAACCCAAAACCATAAATTAATCCCATACCGTGACATCCCCCTATGTCATATCAATAGACCGGGGAAAGTAACAATCAATAAATCTCAACACACAATGCAATGTATGTATGAATGCATATGAGTTACCGATACAACGTGCACTCATAATAACGATAATAACAACCACAATATACGTATAAGGAATACCCCCTATCTCGGGTAGGTCTCAAAACTCCGTAATGACCAATCGCCACGCGCGCACATAACCTCAAACTCTAGGTCGTCTATAACCATCTCACTAAGAGTCATTAGGCTACTATTAGAACTCTTAAACTCGTTAATCCTCAACTTAAGGCAATCCTTTCTAATGTGATCATCATCACAAGCAAAACACTAGCCTGTACAACCCCAAACCTTCGCTCAGTGTTTTATCTTCCAAACAAAATTTACACATCGATTCATCACCTCGTCATTTATGACTATAGGTAAAAGCATCACTCCGCTTACTAGACTACGGATTTTTCTACACAACTTTATGAGATACTAATTGCCCTCTAACTCATCATAATACTTAACCATCCCCGAGGTCCTCTCTCGAGTGCATTCCTTGATATCTAACTTTTTCTCATAAGTACAATCCACAGCCCCTCGATAATCCGCAAGCTGTAACAGGATAAATTTCCTATAATATTTTATCCTTAATCCTTAACTCTTTCACAATTCATGGAGTCTTCCTTGTCTCATCCGGTACTAAGTTCTCTACTCTAATGAGCTAACTCCATGAACATCACGAAATATCGAACCACAATCTCATAATATTTGTCACCAATTCTCCGGTGGATTCCCAATCATGGATACTACTAGTACCACTTATACTCATCAACACCGGCACCTCTACTAGTTCCAACACCCATTCTAGTTTCAAACATCTTAACATATAATAACTCTCAACGTTAAGATACAACAAATCACACAAAACCAACCCCCCAACTAGGCCAAGGAACCTATCCTGGCAGACAGCTAACCAATAGCTCTGATACCAACTGTGACAACCCGACCCGGATCCCAATACGAGACCCCAAGGTCGCGCCGCCAAAACACACAAAACAATAAGAAAGGGGTAAGGCTATAACAGCGATACGCCAATGACTCAACAAATGCGGAAGCGAATAACTTAAATGGACCCGAGCTAACAAGCAAACAAAATAACCAAAGAGATAGTAAATCTCTCGGCCCAAAATTCGGCCTTGCGTGGCGCAACATTGGGCACGTATTACAAATTCCTTGTTGCAATTTTATAAACAATATTATAACCAAGTCATCGGCGACGTTACAGTCGGAACCCAACATTAATCTAAGTCTACAACTCTAGGCTACACACTCAACGGCTAAACATGCCGGAATACAACATAACCAACAATATAAATAACTTGAGATGAATAAAATATGTAATTACATAAACATGGCTCGACTATCATTTGTCGGCTCACAAAACAAGTACTAATAATTTAAAAATACAAGAACCAAATCAATGACACAATCTTACTACCCAAAGTGAAGTTTATATAACTTCACTTCCCAAACGTCCTTTCCAAAAACCAAGGCTACATAAATAAATTAATAGTAGCAACCTTCATAAAAATCACCCTTCTATCGTAGACTCGGCGGATTCCTCCGAATTACTAGCTCGGCTCGAATCTAAGGAAAACAAAGCAAACGAGTAAGTCATAATGACTTAGTAAGCTACTAAAGATGCAATGTCATGGCATGACATAATGCTCAAATAAAACATATACATCTCATGTCATACTTATGATATAACAATTCATGGTATAATCTTTAACATAAATCAAATTTCATACTTAGTCACATAGAACTTAGTTCTACATAATTTATTATAAAATCATCCGTATCCAATAGCCTATGCTTCTCAACTCCAATAATGTGTAGCATGTTATTTCCACATGTTAACTTATCATCAAGCCACATAACCAATTATATCATGAGTCTCATAATTCTTTATTTATCACAACTCATAAAATCATTCATATATGGGAGACTATTGTTTCCATTCTAATCATGAAGAACATGTTATATTTTTATTATAACATCATATCATAAGAGTCATCATTTCTTTAGTATGTTATATTTCTATTATAACATTTCATCAAGTAATTATCATCTCATGTAAATCATATCATAACCACGTGGCACAACAATTCATATACGTGCTCGATAACCCTTTCGTTTCCATCGTGTAACTCCCGCGGAAACAAACGTGTCCTCGATAACCCTTTCGTGGTATCGACGTCCCCGAAACAATCCCCGTTCGGGTTCCATAGCTATCAAAGGTAGGTGCATTACTCTAGCAATGATTATCCATGGAGGTATGGGCAAATGGCACGGCGATCCATTGATCGTCCCCTATTCGTTGAAGACGATGCATCGTCCACCAAAAACTCAAACCAAAAACCGCCAGCTGGACTCAAACACAAGCACATGTAATATATACTCGCATGATCATCCGAAGGAAAAGTACAACACACCGCACTAATCCAATCAAGTAGATATTTACTTTTAACTCACATAGTTATGCATTTCTATGCTAACTAACTCATAAACACATTAGAGTAATAATATTAAGTCTCTAATGCCCAAGTGTTCTTTATACACTTGAAAATTCTTGGAGGCTTAACCTCCATCAAAACTACTCCAAATTCCGTAGGATCTTAATATGTGATTCACCATATTCATATTAGTTCCAAAATCGACTCCGTTGAGTCCTTTCTACTGTTTCCAAAATTGAAGGCATAGAAGCTATTTGCATCATAGCCCTCATATTATTCATTAGCTAATGTTCATGGCTAAGTTCTCAAGCTTAGAAACATTGTGCAACCCAACAATCCATACCTTCCCAACAAAAACCCCAAAACATGGTTTATAGGTCAACACTTTAAAGTCAACCATCACATTTCAAGCATGTATCTCAAGTTAGTATTTAATCAAGCATGCCTTCATTCCAAATATCCATTATCTAAGCAAGATGTAAATTCATCTAGCATGTTCATAACCAACATGTAAATTCATTTAACATGTTCATAACCTTCAATTCATGAATTATAGTTGACCAACATACTCTTATTTGCATAAAAGTCAACTCAACCCAATAAAGTCAAACATTGCATTTTATTCATGTAATCCACAATGATAATTCATTATACATGCTCACAACCAAAAATTCATGAATTAGATAGCATCATACTCTCATATGCATGATAGTCAACTCTATTCTTAAAAGTCAAACGAAACATTCAAGCATGTAATCCATTGTAAAAATTCACCTTCCATGCTTACAATCAAAAATAGATATTTATCAAGTATACTTACAAAACCTTAAACCCATAACATGTGTGATTCCAACAACTCATAATATTCCCAAAAATCATTCATATAATCAAGAACCCATTTGCTACATCAACATATAGTCAAACCCTAGGTTTTTAGGAATTCATGGCCATCATGCTCAAAGTCCAAACTTCCAAGATGGGGTTCAATAATAGGCTCCATTAAACATAGAAAGCACCCTATTCATGCTTCTAACAAGTTCACCCATCAAAATCCAAAAATCAAAATAAAATCACACACAATATGCTTGTGTACTCATTGACCTCAAATAGCAAGCCTCTTTGTTTTCTTTAGGGTCAATGAGCACAAAATCAATAGAAGAAGGAGTCTAGTAGCTTACCTAGCTTGAGTGAAAACTCAAGAGAATCGAAATCCGAACGGTGAAATCGTTCTACTCGTCGAGGGCTTCAAGAATCTCAAGTTTGGAGGCGATCTAACGGTCGGATCTACATGGATTTGAGGAAGAAGAAGCTAGGGCTCCAAGCTTCCCTGGTTTCCCACACTCTCTCTCACTATACGTATGATGAAGGATGAAAGAAATGAGGGATTTCTTAATTTTACAAAGGGATTAGTGTATATATACTTCCCAAACAAGTAAGGGCACAAATGGGATTTCATTGGTACAATTAGTGATTGTTAGATGTAATCAACCTTTAATCAAACCTTAATTAACTTCCCAAGAGTGTTAGGACATGTTTAGGACTAAGTATGAGTGTTAGGGAGGGTTTGGAAGAGGTTTAAAGAGGGTAGGATAGGAATTACACATCAAAAACTAAAACAGGGAGAAGCTGCCTTCGAAGCCAATGCAGTTGCATGGCCTGCATATGAAGCGACCGCTTTGGTCCCTTTTTCGCCATTGGTGAGTTTTGTGCAATCTTGTTCACATCCGGTCCTTCCTGCATGAAACCGTAAGCCTTAAAGCTTCGAAATGGCCTATAATTCAACCCTTAAAGTCCTCATACTCCTAGCTAAGCCCAAAAAGAATCAAACCACTTTCAAAGTAGTTCTAAACTCCCATAAACAACACCCGAAACAACTCGGAGCGAAACCGACGCAAGGCGCGATAACTTGCTAGCGAAACATCGAATGAAACCACAAACCGACGGGCAACAACCCATGATTATAAACACTTCAAAAGGCTATAGAATAGGCCTGAATGCTTCTCAGATGATGCGATTGCTATCTTCAAAGCGTCAAAACCTCATAAGACTTAAGGAATACATCCAACTAAAAGTCTAACACATCTAAGCATGTTAGTCAATCATAATGTAAAGATCTAGGACCAAATCGAGGTCAGGAACGCGAAACACAAGTAAACTCTCAATCGCGTCGCATTTCGACTATCGTCGAGTTACGACTTGTGACCTTAATAAGTCAACAAATGTCATCTCTTAAAAGTATTTTGGTCTTAATGTGATCTCTTATACACATCTAGACTCTTTCACAAACCAAACAAGCAATCAACCAAGGAAGAAATGCGAGCATTGCACGCAATTCAAGCTAACCGGGAATCGGGGTATTACAATCTCAGCATTATAAGAACGCAGAGTATTCTTCTGTGTTTCTTTGTGATCGCTCTTCCGTCTTCAGAAGTGAGCCCAGTACCTTTATTTATAGGTGGGCAAGAGGACACATCCAGGATTAAAAATCCCTTCAGCGTGTTAAAAGATCTTGTACACTAGCCTTCGTCCTTTGTACAATGCGTTAAATGGGAGTGCTACTGTAGCTTGCTGAGCGCGGATCCTACCTCGGCTTGGCGCGGTGCCAGATGTTCCTTTTGGCCGCGTCAAGGCACTATTCGAGTTTCAAAATTGCCAATTTCACCCCTCGCATTTTACTGTTCTGCGCATCCTGCTTTTCCTTTCACATTTTTGACTCCTGTAACTTGACATTTGTTAAGTTTAAGCAGTTCTTGATATCATATGTCAGAGTCACATATCAGGGGTACGAAATTGGGGTGTCTACAGACACCCCAATTTCATACCCGTGGTATGTAACATGACATGAGATATCAAGACCTGTTAAAACTCTAACGAATGTCAAGTTACAGGGTTTAAAATGCAAAAGAAAAAGCAGGATGTGCAAATAGTGAAATGAAAGGGGCCAAAGTGTGAAACAAGAGGATAAAAAAGGAGCCTAGCGCCACCCATGCCACCTCTTTACATGGCGCCCAGACCCTCCATGGGTGGCGCCCAATAGTGCCATGTGCACTGTTGGAGTTTGCCTAAAGTACAATCTCTCAAGCGCGCAGTACAAGCCGGTGAAGCACAGAATGATAAATCGTAACGACGAAGGAATCCCAATCTCAGCCTATAAATAGAAGGCACCGGCTTCAGGAATTCACACAGTCATGCTCACAGTTTTCACACACCGCACTCAGTTAAAATTTCTCCGCAGTGAGTTATGAGAGATCGCTCTGAGAGTTTTCCCTCCTCTAGCCCCAAAGCTCCATCAAACATCCCCCAAACACAAACCCAACCAGCCAAAGTGAAACCTAGTTGCCTTGCTAGGATTCTGCCCTATTCCACCGGTCCAAATATCCAAAAAAGACCAGTTGCCCTGCCCAAATCCAGGCGTCAAATCAGCAAAAAACTAGCAGTTGCTCTGCCCGATTTCCGCCGTCAGCAAGCAAACAACAGCAAAAAAAAGTAAGTAGTTACTCCGCCCAGTACCCGAGGCCAGAAAGCAACTTTCGGAAGCAGTTACTCTGCTCGAATCTCCGCAACAGTAAAAAGACTCCCTTTCCCGCAAGGACAAAGCGAGCGCACCCAAAAATCTACTAGAAGCTAGTTGGTACGGGATAAAGCCCCCACGCTTCAAAAGGTAGGCTATTTAAAGTTTTATTTATAAAAAGTGCTATTTAAGCTGGCCCGATGTAATAAATATAAGCAGTTATGCTACCCGGATTTCTATAAGAAATAGCACTAAAAAGAGCCATTATTATAGCCAAATATTTATAAATGTATTCATAACCCCCGAAGGGAGACTGTTACAAGTTTGTAATAATATAGATACAGATATATGTATAAATGCTTTATTTTACTTGTTAAATAAATATAATAAAAAGCATATTTTAGCCAAAAATCTATTTTGAGACCGAAATGGCGAGTTCGGTGCCTAATACCTTCCCACCTCATAACTTAGCCTCCGAACCCTTTTTACAAATCTTGTTACATTTGTTTTTTCTTTGTTTTTCCTTAAAATAAAGATGACGACTCTGTTTTAACATTTTGAGTCCATAATGAGGCCGAGCGTATTCCACGTGCTCTTTACAACGTTTTTTTTCCGTCTTTTTTTAATTTCGTTTTCCTCTAAACAAGGGAAGATGAAATGAAAAAAAAACGTTGTGTTTATTGAATTTTGTTTTCCCCTAAATAAGGGAGGATGTAATGCAAAAAACCGGGGCACTCACAGTGGCGACTCTACTGGGGAAGTTGTTTTTATTTTAAAGAAAATAAAAACGGTGGGCTATACTCATTTTCAAAAAAAAAAAAAAAAAAGAAACAAGTTTTCTTTTCTTTTTGGCTAATATGCTTATTATATTTATTTAACAGTCTAAATATTGTATTTTTATATATCTGTATATATATTTGTGCAAATAACCGTGACACTTGCAGCAGTTTCGTTCCGGGTATCGTTGCGAATACAAAAAAAAAATCAAAAATAGAAGTTCGGGGAGGATAACAAAAAGAAAAGGGTTGACGCTTTATGTTATTATTGCTTTATTATGTTTTATCTTGCTATTATTCTGCTTGCTTTATTTATTTCGCAAAATAATAATAATATGTAAATATGATTTTATTCTGTCATTTTATTTCGGGGGTTAGGACCTATTTGTAATTAATAGGAATAGATAGTTTCCCCAATTTTCTTTCTATTTCTTGATCAGAATGATCGTTACTTGCTTGCGCCGTCCCTTCAAGGACTCAAGCTAATCAGTCGAGAAAATCAACAAAGAACAGAAAGACAGGCCATTAACTGCTTTATATCTGGAAAAAAAAAAACTTTACTGCTTTTTAGATACCGCACATATATGCACGTACGTAGAAATATTCTGAACTGCTACCCTACACCACGATCAGCCTACCCCCTGCATCAGCCAATGTTAATTGCATATAGATTCTCATGACACTTCATAGACCGATCAGTTTTTATATCTCTGAACTATTAGCCAATCCATGTTGCAAAAAAAAAAATAAAAAAATATATATATGATTAAAGATATACACATGAGCTGACCAATAAATTTTATGATATTCGACTTAGACCATTTTGAATGGTGGATCCCGGAAAGAGTATATGCCCTTCGCCTGAGATCAGTCCGATCTTAGGGAGTCGAAAGGCAGGTGGAATACGAGGTTCCTATACACTGGAGAAAGAATCTACTATTCCATGAATAGTCCTGAGACTGTCAAAACAAAGCGAGTGCTTGTCCGATCAATTTTAAGAAAATGAATAATAATAAAAAATATTAATAATAAAGGCACACTGTACTCAGAACCCAGAAAGCCTTCAGCCAACCCCTTCTGATACCTTTAACACCTTTTCCTCAGAAACCTGGCCCGAGTTTGGAAAGGCAGAGATAGTACCGGTCGATTGATACGAGACACAGGCACATGGGTCAGATTAGAGAATATCAGGGTCAGATCGGATAGAGTTAAAATTAGCCAAAAGGGTACAAATTTGAGCAGAATGGTAGCTGAAAATGAGCAGTCTACAATGGGTACAGAAACAGGGGCTCCAGGGTACGTTCCAACCACAACCATGCAACAGTGGTTAGACCAAAATTTGGGTGCACAGGCCGATCGCATAATGAGCCAGATGGCAAATCTCGTACAAAGTTTAAAGCCCAGTGGTGAGGGAACCTCTTTCCCTGCAACCCCTCAAGAAGCATCTACTTCTCATGCTCCTCTAAACCCAAACCCTCAGCCAAACACCAACCCACCACCAAATACTACCAATACTTCAAGCCCAAATTTTCCACCAAACCCTTATTATCCAACCCTTTCTCGCCATACCCACCATATCCTTTCCCAAACACCAGTATACCCCAGAATCCAAATGACGTCCTATTTCCCATCACCAATCCACTTCAAAATAGCCCACATATGGATCCCAGAAGCTATACCCAACCTGGCCAAGTAACGACCTATTTACCCTTCAATGATCCTGGTCGTCAGGCAGAAACCAACAATAACCCACCTCCTCAAAATCCTTCTAGCATATACCAAAACCCAAAGACCCCAAATAACCTACCCCCCCAAATCCTTACCAAATACCTCCTCAAAATCCTTACCAAATGCCACAGCAAGATATCAACCCACCTATCCCAAATCCTTCCAACATATACCAAAACCTAACACCCCCTCCTACCAAACTAGAGGCAGACATGGAAAACCTAAAAGGAATGATTCTCAAAATTCAAAACAAAGGGGAATTTTCTACACGGGCATTAGCGCTGCAACCTTCAGCCATACTACCCTCAAAATTCAAAATGCCCTACATAGAAAAATTCGATGGGACTGGATACCCTATCTCTCACCTAAAATCCTATTCTACTGGCATGCAGTCGAGAGGGGCTAGTTTTGAAGTTATGGCCTCCAATTTTCACCTTACCTTGATAGGGGCTGCTAAGAAATGGTTAATGATAGCAGATACTAGCACCATGACACTTGGGACCAAATAGTAGAGGAGTTCCTAAAGAGGTACAAAGATAATACTACCTCTGAAAATAAAAGAGATCTTGAGGCGTGCACCCAAAGAGAAAAAGAAACCTACGGAGACTTTGCAGCCAGGTGGAAAAGAAAAATAGCTCAAACATTGGACAGGCCTAATCCAGCCTAATCATCCAGGATGTTCATCAAAAACCTCCAACCTATCTACCTGGAACATATGCGGCATATCCCCTATAGCAATTTCAAAGAAATAGTGGAGATAGGGATCCGTATCGACGAAGATATACAGATTGGGAGTTTAAGAACCAATACGCCTCCCAACTCTTTCCGTTACTCAAAAGGACAGACAGCCGCAGCAGGATCAGCCGTTAATATGGTAGGAAATACGCCTGTTATGCCATCAGCCAATTTCCTTACCCAGAGCTACAACACTGTTCCATAGTCCTATGGAGTAGAGAGGTCTGTCAATACAGTAGGTGGAAACAATGGTCCAAACAGGAACTTCAGGGGTCCGAATATAGGAAATAGGCACTATGATGAACTGGAAGCTCCTCATTCAGTAATACTGCAAGGGCTAATAGCATAGGGAGTGCTAAAACCCATAGAAAACTATAGGCCGCCAAATCCTCTACCTAACACATGAAACCACGCTCAGTACTGTGAATACCATCGCTGCAGTGGTCACCTTACCGACAAGTGCTATGTGTTAACAAACGCAATCTAGGACCTAACATATGATAAGGTTATTGAAAAACCTCCCCCCAGACCAAATGTAGTCAATAACCCTCTACATCAAATCAATATGATTGAGGTTGGCGAAGAAAATTGTGTACCCAATTTTGAAAGGAATAAAAAGTCATTATCATATATCATTGTTCCTTTCTTTCCACCCATAAAAGAGCGTAGCTGCAACATGCTTTCTTGGGACACTATCCTGGGTAGCCAAAACACCTCTAGTACTGAAAAAGCCACTTGGGTCGGTGGCGATGTCAGCCACCTTATGGGATCTGGCTGAGCTTACCAACCAAACCAAGAAAGAGGTGACCACTCTGGCAAAGATAAAGAAACAAATACTGGGGATGGAAATATGGATGATACCCTGTTATCTCAAATGAAGAAAACCCAAGCCAACATATCTATATGGGGCTTGCTTTGTGCTTCCAAAACCCATCGGAATACACTGACCAAATCCTTAAGTTAGGCAGTCATTCCAATCGAAACCTCTCCAAACAAGCTCACCCAAATGATAAAAAAACATACACTTTGGAAGCGTGATTATGTTTACTGATCTAGATTTGCCAAGAGAAGGAACCAACCACATCGATGCTCTCCACATCGCTGTGGGGGTCATGGAAAAAAGGGTTCTCCGAGTCCTGATAGACAACGACTCATCTTTGAATGTATGTCCCACAAGCACACTAGCCAAACTGGGGACAAAATATCAGAGCTGACTCCCTCATCGCAGACAATAAGGGCATATGACAACAGCAGTCGATGTTTCCTAGGGGTGGTACCTTTGATGATGACTATCGGGCCACTCACCATGCCATTCGAGTTCCAAGTCCTGGATATTCCTGCTACTTTCAATCTATTGCTGGGACATCCTTAGATCCATGGGGTAAAAGAGGTAGCCTCCTCACTACATCAGCGTGTCAAATTTATCCAGGATGACAACATAGTAATCATTCTTGCCGATAAGATCGTGGAAAACAAAGAAAGTAGGGACATCCCAATCTTCGAAATAGATCACGACGACACGGGTGTCTTCCTCGGTGGTTTCGAGGTTATCCCCCAAGCCAGAGTCAACGCCATTGAATGTGAGTGAGAAACTGACATCACTATAAAGAAGACCACGCCTTTTGGAAACATGGTCCCACTAAACATGTTTCAAAAAATGAACTATATGCCTGGTCTAGGTCTCGGCAAAAATTAGCAAGGACATGTCAATTTAGTCCAAGATGAACTTAAGGAATGTATCCCTCCATTTGGTCTAGGATACAAACCCACTCCAGCTGAGCTAGCCGCAGTCATGAGATAGAAACATGAGAAAAGTAAGGCAGAATGTGAAAAGCGTCCTTACATAGATCCTCCTCTCCAACCATATAAAAAAATATTAAATGTTACTTTGTAAGGAAAGGAGAAACAGATGCCTATCTCATGTTTCTTGGGCCCTGGTTAGACCAGAATGGGAACAGACACCCTGGTTGGGAAATCTTCGAAGATGTCAGTCTCGCCACTAGTGAAATGGAACATGTTACCCTGGAGCCCCGTAGCCCTGCATATAAAACTGTCACAGTCAAAAACACTTGGTCTATAGACCAAGAGGACTATGCCCTGGCACTGTTAGATGATGACTTTCTAGGAGACAGTTTCCTGGAAATGATAGATGGAGGGACTAGCTATGAGAAGCTCCCGGTCGAATTCAAGTCTATTGCTGACAACCCTCTACAGAATTGGTATACTACGACCAGCCCGCTCTTAACAACCGCAGACCTGGTGGACCATTTTGGATACACTCTTTCCTCTCTTTCCTTTACCCTTACGAATTGGTCATCTACCGATCCACTCCCTAAAATTGAGGACCTCAATAATGTAACCAACCTTGTACAATTTTCTCTTAATAATGATAATCTAGATGTCTCCGCGTATTCCTTAGTTGCACATTCGTTAAAAGGCGAATTAATTAGCATTAATAATGAGTCGTTTAACAAAATGGACTCAAAAGATAAAAGTTACTTGCTTGAGCTCGCCAAGTCAGTCAAGCACCAAGAAAAGAACCAATCAGCAGCATCAGATGAAGATTTGTCAGTTATCAATCTGGGGCTGAACAATGAAATCAGAGAAGTCAAAATCAACAGCTACCTGCAAGGTACAGAAAGGGCAGCACTGATCGACCTCCTCAAAGAATTCGTAGACGTCTTCGCATGGTCTTACGAAGACATGCCTGGGTTGGATCCAGCCATTGTAAAGCACCGGATTCCCACTTATCCTGATGCTAGACCAGTCAAACAGAAACTCCGCAGAATTAAGACGGAATGGTCACTACAAGTAAAAGAAGAAATCATGAAATAGCTGCATGTCAAATTCATTCGGGTAGTTGAATACCCGATCTGGCTATCAAACATAGTGATCGTTTCAAAACCCAATGGAAAGGTATGGATCTGTGTGGAATTCCGCGACTTCAACAAGGCATCCCCTAAAGACGACTTCCCTCTACCCAACATCGACATTGTGGTAGACGCCATGGCCTCTCATAAAATAAGATCTTTTGTAGACGACATGCTGGGTTACAACCAAATCAAAATGGTAGCAAAAGACCAAGAAAAAAATTCATTCACCACCCTCTGGAGAACTTACTGCTACACTGTCATGCCATTTGGGCTGAAGAATGCTGGGGCTACGTATCAAAGAGTCGCCACCACCCTCTTCCACAATAGGATACGTAAAGAAGTCGAGGTGTACGTGGACAATATGATTGTGCATTCCGGCGACACATATGGTGCCCAAATCAGAGACCTTCGAAAATTCTTCGAAAGGTTGATAAAGCACCAAATGAAGCTCAACCTGATCAAATGCACATTCAGGGTCACCAAAGGCAAAGTCCTGGGGTTCCTGGTCACCGAGCAAGGCATCGAGATAGAGCCAGCCAAAATCAAAGCCATCATAAACAAGCCGCAGCCAAAAACTCCAACGGAAGTCAAGGGCTTCCTGGGTTGTTTGCAATATATCAGTCGTTTCATCAGATAGCTAACCTCCATGTGTGAGCCCTTATTCAAGCTCCTAAAGAAAGACACTGACCGAGTCTGGGATGAAAAATGCCAGCCAGCCTTCGAAAAAGTCAAAATATATCTTGCCAAACCACTAGTGCTAGCTCCTCCCCATACACATAAACCCCTCCTTCTATACTTAACCGTCACAGACACAGTAGTAGGGGCTATGCTCGCCCAAGAAAAATAAAACTCCTACATCAAAAATGCCATCTACATCATAAGTAGGAAGTTACAAGGAAGTGAGCTCAACTACTCAGCCTTAGAGAAAAGTTGCACTGGTCTAGTCTAGGCGACACAAAGGCTCAAAACTTACTTGCAAGCTCGATCCATCAAGCTCATCTCTAGGATGGATCCTATGAAATATTTCTTCGGCAAGCCATCACTTTCTAGCCGATTAGCTAAATGGTCGTTTCTGCTCAATGAATATGACATCACATACGTCACGCTCAAATCCATCAAAGGCAGCGTGATCGTGGACCATTTAGCTGATATGCCTCTAGAAACAGAAGATGTATCTGAGCCCAGTTTCCCAGACGAAGGTGTCTTAGAAATCACCGATCATGACACCAAATAGCAAATGTTCTTTGATGGGACAGCCAACAAAAGAGGCTTCGGCATAGGAATCCTGCTAATCGATCCGGCAGACTCCCACACTCCACTGGCCATAAGATTGGTGTTCGAATGCTCGAACAACATTGCTGAATATGAGGCATGTATTGCCGGTCTAGAAGAGGCTCTCCGAAAAGGAGCCCAAGACTTGGAGGTCTACGGTGACTCTGTTTTAATCATAAATCAGGTTGAAGGGAAATGGAAAACCCAGGATCCCCGGCTACAACTATATCATGCCAAACTGACAGCCCTAGCCAAAGAATTTGATAATATCTCGTTCCATTACCTACCACGAGATAGAAATTAATTCACTGATGCCTTGGCCACTCTAGCCTCATTGGTCCAAATACCCACGGAAATCAACGTTCAACCATTTATAGTTGGGAAAAGGACCACTCTTGCTTATTGCTTTAGGATCGATGCCACTCCTGAGAAGGATGATGAGCCCTGGCACTTAGACATCATGAATTTGCTTCAGAAAGGGGTCTATCCACCCAACTTAGACAAAAGAGAAAAAATCTCCCTGCGGAGATGGGCATCGCAATTTATGATCACTAGAGGCAGTCTATACAAAAGGCATTACCAAGGTCTAAACCTGTTATGCATCGATCAGGCCAAAGTCGAGCATGTCATGGACCAGCTGCACGGTGATACTTGTGGGCCACACATGAACGTGCATATGCTGTCAAAGAAAATCATCCGACAACGGTATTATTGGAGTACACTAGAAACCAATTGTATTCGGTGGGTGCATCACTGCGATAAATGCCAGCGCTTTGCAAATTTACAACACGTGCCCCCGCATATATTATACAACTCCACAGCCCCTTGGCCCTTCTCAACATGGGGAATTGACGTCATTGGTCAAATTCACCCGAAAGGATCCAACGGCCACGAGTATGTCTTGGTAGCTGTTGACTATTTCACAAAGTGGGTAGAAGCCTCTTTCTACAAAATACTGAATGCCAAAAAAGGTGTCTGACTTCATCAGGACCAACATTATATACAGATACCGGGTATCTTTCGAAATCATTTCAGAGAACGACATACACTTCGAAGGGGACGTAAACCGCCTGCTCAATGAATTCAAAATCCAAAGGCACAAGTCTTCCCCATACCGAACACAAGTGAATGGTGCCGTTGAAGCAGCTAATAAAACACTAGAAAATATCATCAGAAAAATGGCTGATACAGGAAGAGACTGGCCAGAGAAATTGCCACTAGCCCTCTGGGGCTATCGTACTTTAGTCCGTACACCCACTGGGGCTACCCCATACTCTCTAGCTTATGGCATAGAGGTCGTGTTTCCCATTGAAATAGAGATCCCATCATTAAGAGTTATGATGGAATCAGACGTAGCTGAGATCGACTGGGTCAAACAGCGCCACGAAGAATTAGCCCTATTAGATGAACGACGGCTACTAGCCCTAGAACATACTCGGGCATATAAAAAAAGAATAGCTCGGGCGTTCAACAAAAAAGTCAAAGGCCGTGATATCTAAGTTAGAGATCTGGTACTTCGCGAGAAACCCCCTAGTTATGTTGACACTAGGGGAAAATGGAAATCCCCATGGATGGGACCATACATCGTCAAACAGATCCGGTCAGAAGGTACGGTGCTCCTCACCTAGCAAGATGGGGAAGACCTCATTCAGTCCTTCAACCTCGATAAACTCAAGAGGTACTTATGCCTGAACCAAATTGTCCGGCAACTGCATCCCTCTCCAGCTCGCTAGATTGAAAACATGAAAGGGCGGTTTAGGCAAAAGTTCGAGCCAAAAAAAATAAATAAATATATATATATATATATATATATATATATATATATATATATATATATATATATATATATATATATATATATACAAAAGGGAGAATAAGGGCTCGCTAGATTGAAAACCCGAAGGGGCGATCTAGGTAAAAGTTAGAGCAAGAAAAAAAAACCAAGAGAAAGGGAGAGGGAAGGCAGCTTCCAACATTTAGTCCCTAGCATCTGATCTCCAGCAGGCAAAAGTCTTCAAAGTATTCAAAGAAGATGGTCTTGACTGCCCCAGAGAAAAACCACGACAAAGCTCGTATAATAAAAACATCAAAATATAAATGGTCCACAAGGTGCAATTTAGGAATAAGTGTCTAAGACATATAGATTAACGTTTATTTCCTATACAGTTACCTATATATATATGCTGCCTATATCCTCTATTCCCCCCCCCCCCAAAACTATCCCTTCTTTTCATGTAGCTCCACCCAGAAACGGTCTATCATCATCTGCGACATCCTAGTCGCGACCAGATACTTTTTCGAGGCGCAGAAGAGGCCCCAGTCTCACTAGCGTGAGAACCTCCAAAGGTGTCCTCTTCCTCGTCATCAGGATCACCATTGACCTCGATAATGGGATGACTTGGGCCAGCACCATCACCTTTATGAGCAGTACTTCGTCTGCCAGCCTGAGTTAGGCCAGCTTCATCTGCCTGCCGGGGGTCACCTCGCCGACTCGTGTTGTTCAATCTTGGAGGGGCGTTACTGGTTCCCGCCTCCTTAGGATCATGGGCCATCCGGGCACTAAGGACATGAACTCGCCGAAATTCCTCCTGCAAAGCCTGAGGAACCACCAACCCTGAGCTTTCCAGATCCTCGCCAATCTTCATCAACCGGGCATCTATGCCACTAGTCACCCGTCTCGAGAGGATCCACCTCAGCACATGCCTAATGACACGGGAGTGTCGCCAGCCACCAAAGACCCATGACAGATACTCATGGGACAATAACATATATTCAGAAAAGGCAAAAGCTGAGGCCCACAGGGGAAAATCTCCACATATCCCGAATAAGCTCGCCCACTACCCTCTCCATATGCAACTCTTCAATCAGATGACGATTCAAGTCCGGAAGAATCTGCTCTGGTAAACATGAAAAAGCTGCGAATCTGCTAGTGGCTGACCACCTAGATGATCTCCATGGAGCCGATACGAAGAAAGTACTCTATCCATTCAATCTTCGTAAGCATATCATGGCGATGATGGCCGCGAGAGGCATAACGCCCAGGATCGTACATTACTCCCACCAGCTCTGGGGTCATCACCCAATTGAAATGATCACCCAGCCACATTCGAATCAAAAGGGGGCTACCAGAAGGAAACACTTCGTTTCCAGACGAGAATACGTCCAGGCCAAACAGAGTGTCGGCCAAAATAACTGGGATGATATTTACTCGGCGATCCCGAGCCTGTAGCACCAGGTCGATAACCCGCACATCGATGAATCTGGGTTGGCCCACCAGGAGGTACCTTCCCATAACACAAAGAAAAAGGTCAGCCAGCCGACGCCGCAGATAGACTGGGTCTTCCCTATATTCAGTATAGGCAGCAAGGAGAACGGTTAGATTAAAATTAAATCCATTATAAAAACTCGGAGTAGCAGTACGGGTCAAGCCAAACAATTCCCGTATCACCATAAAAGGGTGCCTCCGCGCAGAAGGCACGATAATAGGCCCAATAGCCGGCATCCCCACTATAGCACAAAACTCTTCAAAAGTGGGACACAATTCGTTCAGGCAGAAATTGAAAAGATGACTCTGCACTGACCAGAACCTGGACCCTGCCCTTAGCATGTCCCAGTTTACCCGTAGGGTCCGCCATGACAAGAGGCATCGATAGCTATAAATATACTCGAACCACTCTCATACCTCCTCTCGTAAGGAAAGAATCCAGAAATCCAATGCGTTCTCATATATGTCCATCTCCAAAGTTGTATGGCTAGGTGCGACCATTTTTGAGAAACGACAAAAAACGCTATATCTGACTAAAGAAAAGAGAGATATAGCAGAGAAAGCCCAGAATTGGTTACAGCTCAAGGGAAGGAAGAAAGGCAGATGGTGTGAAAATAAACGCTGCCTCGACTCCCTTTTATATTGTAAATTGTGGAAACGGCCGAATATCGAGCATAGTACGTGAATAGTGGCTGAAACAGGAATACACAGGAGAGCCATAGGTGCCACCCATGGCAACTCTGGGAGCCACGCCCACATCCTCCATGGGCGGCGCCCAGAGATCCCACCATTGTCTCCTAAAACTACCTGGTATCCCCGTTTCTGACTCAGGCTGCTCCACTGTTGGCCCTGTTCGTTCACAAGGAAGGCAAGAAAGGACCAAAGCTAGGCAATAGCCTTCGTCTAACAATGAGAAAAGATCAAACACAGGAAGAGACGACTGCCTTTTCTTCCCCACAAAATGCCAGATATCCCCATTTTAAAATTTGAAGGTGTATCCCTCCAAACCTCTGTCCTTAAACTGCAGTGTACTGTTACCTTAGATAAATGATTTAGATTTCTTTCTCCTAGAATAATCAAGTCTTCATATTTATAGCATGCATCGTAGAATAAAAATAAAATTACATTGCATATAGAAATATATATATAGAGTCTGGTACAACAAAAACAATAAAGTGCAGGTAAAACAAGGGCTAATGGCCACGAGAAGATCTGCTCCTGCCTAAATCTCCACCCATAACCCGGGGACTAGTCCTGCCAATCCTATACTCCCGTCCTCTCGCTCGGGTACGACTCGACCCGCCGGCATCATCATCATCATCTTCACCCCGGCGCCTTGCCTTGTTGACAGCATCATTCCCTCGGCAAGTGAATTCATCCAAAAGCCGCTGGTATAATTTGGTGACGTTGAGAAAGCCCTTCACCACCTTCCTGTACCAAAAGGCATCAACCTGGGAAAGAAGGTGTGAAACAAAAACTATATATATGTCAGCATCGAGAAGAAAAAAAAAGATGCAAGTATGAAAAAGTAGGAAAATATAACGCGCGGGTCCACTCAGGAATCTGAAACCGCTCTGGGATCTCAATATCGGGTAAAACTTCCTCCACGAGTCTTCCATCACGATGATACTGGAAGGTGGAGAAGTCCTCGGTAGGCACGAAAAAGTCCAACTCTGCATCAGGAACCAGGCGAGAAGGCTTTGGCCTATCAGAAACGTCAGATGCACGTCTAGCTGCTACAGGGCAGGGTGAAGCACCATCCTCAAGAAATCCTCGTAAGGCATGTTGGGATAATCAGCCTGAGGAACGATGAATCACGACAGGTACTGATACCTGTTAGGCAAGAAATCTGGGACAATCACCCAGGATGGAGGTGCAGGAGGTGTCACTGGAGGCACTTGATACATGAAATGCTAATGGTTAACCCGCTTTCCCTTATACATGGAGTGAACCATAATCGACACCATCACAATCCTGTAGTGGCTCATCTCTAGAGAAATCAGATAAGGCCTAGCCAGACCTCTCCAAGGAGATAGGTGCACATTACCCGAGCTCGAACTTACTATCCTGTCCCGCAACATTATCTCGTCCAGATAGCAGACCTCCTGATCCTCCTCTACATTGTTTGCATTCATAAACTCAACGGGCCTGAAGTAAAGTGGAAAACAGAGTAGGCCCAGACCTGCAAAAGAAAAAGAAAAAAAAGAGAAAGAAAAAAAAGAGTCAGCCAGAGGAAAAATAATAAAGAAAAGAAAATATACTAGCAAAAATATCAAAAGAAAAAAAAAGAGATACCTCCTAAGCTGGAGCAAAGCCATTAAGAACTGGAGAATCATTGCGGCTGGCCTGATCCATGGAAGCATACAGCTCAGCCAAGCCCGCCTGCCCCCAGTCATAATCAATGACGTGATCCAAATCCCACAGGCATCCCAAGAGAGAAACTCTCAAAGTAGTGGATGAGTTGGCAAATAAAGACGTTACATCCTCGCTATCATCATTGTCAACTTGCCCGGCATGTTGCAAAAGACAACTCTTCACGCTACCAATCTTAATCGCGTCTGCGGTCTTATATTCTGGCTCAAAGCCCAAAAGACCCTCAACCACATCATGATGTTGTCCGAGAGTATAATCCGGCTCTAGGGTCCTGCCGATACCAGTAGAGATACCTGTAATTACGGCAAAGTCACATAAAGTCAGAGTCGCTTCGCCCCAACTATAATGAAAGTTATAGGTGGTATCCCACCAGTAGTCTCGCAAAACCTCAAAAATAGGCAGGTAACTGCAGAAGGGACGAAACGCGCGCAAAAACACGCCAAAACCAGAGGACTCCACCAGAAGCTGTGCCTGCAAAGGCATCGAATTATAAATAGTTGCGCCTTTATCGTAGCTGGCTCGAACTCTGGTCAAAGCCCTACGTGCCTGAAAGAAAAAAAAAAGCAACATCTCAGAATCATAAAGAAAGGGGAGGTAAAATTCTTATCTTTCCTTTAAGCCCCCATGCATGCCAATAATATCGTGTCATTCCTACTATGCATATCAAAATATACATATCATGTTGCACCCAGAATAAAATACCCATGTTACATTTTGCATGCATGCATAAAAAAAAAAAATGTGTCATGCCCCATTTGCATATTTATGTTCCACATTTTGTATACAAAATAAATAACATATTGCATTCTGTAAAAAAGAAAAAGAAAAAAAAAGAAATGAAAAATGAAAAGAAAATGTTACTTGAAATATTGCATTTTGCATATATTTTAGAAAGCATATTCTGTTGCATTCTTGCATACAAAATATATCCGCAGTACGTGCATGTATCTGAAAATATATATTTTTAAAAAAAATGCATCATATATTTGATTGATATATTGCATGAGCACGCATCATAAAAATATTTTTAGCCCAAGCATGCATCATATAGTCAAAATGTATCAGTTTCATGAAATAATGTATCACTGAATTAAATAGTGTCAATTGCTCAAGTATGCATCGCAAAATTAAATAACACGAATTGCATGTTTTTGCTATGAATAATTACCAAATTACATCATTTTAGCATATAAATTGCATGCATAAGCATCAAAATGAAGAGCAGGTATACTCCAAAAAGCCAAAAATAGCAAGACATCCAACAGATATGAAAAATCAGCCAAATGAGTTTATGCAGAAAGAAACTTACACCGGAATTTGGAAGATTAGAAACGTGGATATGCCGATCGCGAAGGATGTTGCCCTAATTGTCCTTAGAAAACCAATATTTGATATAATTCCGGGTTAAAGGAGGAATTTCTCGGCGTTCCTCACCCGAATCCGCAAGCATCGGTGCCTTCCCTTTATGAGATCGCGAAGAAGAAGTCATCTATCAAGAAAAACAATCAATTTGGCGAACAAAAATTGAGAAAAGGTGGAGAAATGAACAAGAAAACTTGCTGTCAACAACAATGGCGGAAGAAATGCCGAAGAAGGAGAAAGGAAATTGGTGAAAGTGAGCTACTGCTCACTCTCTGCGTAATAAGAAGAAAGAAAATGGAAAGTTTCACTTTCCTCCCCTCCAAAGTCAAAGTGCAGCATTTAAACTTCCAAGTTTTCCCAAATTGCAAAAAGGCCTTGAAAGTTTAACGGAAAGTTAACAAAGTTAACTTTGTCAACGAAAAGTGACGGCCATCCATCAAAAATTCAAAGGAAGACTTATATCCCCAGCAGAACAACCACAAGAAAAGCAGAAAAAGGAAAATTATGCCATTCCAATCCTAGCAAGATGCCTGAAAAAAGAAAAAAAGAAAAGTGAGAAAAGAAAGACAGCAAAAGAAAAAAAATAAAGAGGATGCAAAAGAGAGACAAGAAAAGAAAAAAAAGAAAAAAAAGAAGGAGCATAAGAGAGACAACAAAAGAAAGAAAAAAAGAAAGCAGCAAGGCAAAAGAAGAGCAGTGCGAGAAAAAGAAAGCAGCAAAGCAAAAGCAGAGCAAAAGAAAAGTAGAGCAAGAAAGCAAGGCAAAGAAAGCAGCAAAACAAAAAGCATATCAAGAAAGAAAGGCAAGGAAAAGGCAAGGAAAGCAGGAGAAGGAAAAAGGAAGGAAGGGTATAGTATTTTACCTGTTGCATGCAAATGATGTGGCGACCCGACCCGGACCCGAGGTGGAACTGTGGGTTGGACCGACCAAATAAGAGGGAAACAAGTAAACACATAAACATGCAAGGACTCAATTTAAGAAAACGACGTGACGTAACATTAGAGACGTAACACGCTTCAGCACCAAAAGGTTGGAATTTTTAAAACTTTTCAAACCTGATATAACAGTTAAGCAATTATACCAAGTCATCGGGGACACTACATGGCGGAACCCAAGCTAGCAGTTTATGGACAAGGATTAAATAAGATCTAATATGATGCTCAGCGGAAGACTTATACTTAGTGAACTAATTAACATGATAACCAAAGCTCGGCTTACACATTGCCGGCATCAAAGGGATTACAAGTACGACAAGTGATAATACTACAAGTACTTAACTAAAATAAACAAGTACAAGTTCTAGCACATTCCCAACCATAGTCTAAATGACTTGCTTTATAACTCGTCGTCCTTGCAAATTACAAAAGAAAGGGAGAGGACATCTAAACCACCTCTTCAACTGCAACGACGGACCAAAAGAGGAACAAGGGAACACGAACACCGCAAGCCTCAACGAGAAGGACCTGCTTTGCTAAGATCTAAAGCAGTAAAGGGGAATGGGTAAGTCATAAAGACTTGTAAGCTATCAATCATGCATGTCATGGCAATATGCAACATACAAGGAAAGATATCGTCACATAAGCATATAGAACATATATCCAAGATGCATATTGTTTCACATAGGTGCTTATAATTAAATCACATAGGATAAGGATATATGGAGAGCTGGGCCACTACATAGTTCCTGCATACAAGCGTTATCTGGAATGTGAGGTGTCAGATGATTATGAGTACATCGACCTTCCAAGGAGATGCCTGGGATAGACACACCAATGTGCTCTAATGGTTACAGCAAAGGGGCTACTTCCCCACTGTGGCCACAGTGGAGGCGTGTGTGTACAAGGACAGGTATACCAGCTGGACTCATGCAAATGCCAAGTAGTGTTTAATTAACAAATTCTCAAGTAGTGAACGAGGTCGACAATAGCGATTTCGTTCATGACAAGTAATTATTCTCATTAATAATCAAGTAGGATTGAGTTCAACAAGAGCAAACTCAACATGTCAAATAGGCATTCAATTGTATGACATCTAAAATCAAGCATGGTAATAAATCCAAATTCAAGAGTCTAGAATTATTATTCTTAGTGAAACGTGTTTAGAACGTCGTAGGGATTGATCATTGAGCCGGTATTGTTCAATGGCTCACTAAAATGGACTCCGTTGAGTCGTCTCTATAAATTCATCCAATAAAGTTTAAACGCTAAATGCATTCTAAACCTTTTTCTAAGTTCTCGTATAGAATAGACTAGGCCATTAATCCAAATAACAACCATAGTCAAGAATTATCATCAATTCATAATTTATGGAACCATAGAATCATAATTTCTAAAAGTTATTAAAAGTCATTAGTCCAAGAAAAATAGGTATTCCAAAGGGGGCATAGAACACTTTTAATTCTAGGCTTAGGACCAAATCAATAAGATGAACAATTCATAGTTTATCGAACCCGAGAATCACAATCTCTAAGAGTTGTCAAAAGTCATTAGTCCAAGAACAATAGTTATTCTAAATGAGGCATAAAACACTTTTAATTCTAGGCTTAGGACTAAATCAACAAGATGAACACATCATTCAAAAATCTCATAAACTCAAATCATCATCATACATGGCATAGACATGGTAGGAGCATGGGAATCATAAGAAGAGGGGGATATCATGGCATTTCTAGCATACATCCTAAGGGGAATCAATAGCTTACCTTACACCAAAGAAAAAGATGAAGTGAACAAAAACTAATCAGATGAAATCATGCTCCTTGTCGATAGCTTCATTTTGGTGGTCTCAGTTTGGAAATCGGAGTTCGGGAGCTCAAGTTATAGAGGAAACACTCACTAATCTCCCCTCACCATTCACACACAAAAGCTTGGGAAGAGAGAGAGGGAGAGAATTTACTGGTATGGCGGGTTTAATGGCTGATCACAATGGTGGGAGGTTTATATGTGACATGCAAATGTGGGTGGAACTCCACATGTCACAAGGAGAATACATGGAAATCCACTTGTCAAGTGGAGGATGAATGAGGTTAGACTTAAACCAACTTACTTAGGGTCTAATAGAATGGATTAGGGTCAATTAGGATGGGGGTTCAATGGGCTAATTGGTCACAAATCAGATTGCAAGAAAAAATCCTGTAGTTGTGATTTCTGCTTGAATCGGTCGAATCCTAGAAGGACCATGCAAGAGCATGGTCCTATTCACTGCCCAACTTCGTTTTTTGAATGCTCTCAGCACTGTTCCGCGAGCCAACGACCCAAAAACGATGCGAGTGCGTTGTTCAGCCTTCAAACATGGTCTAAACATGTCCTAAATGGTCCCAAACTCATGGGCAACTATTCTAAGGTCTAACCCAACTCAAAACAAGTCGGAAACACACCCGAACAACATCCGAAACAAGTTAAAACAAGGCTCGAATCATGCGACGAATGGCTAACGAATCAAACACAAATCAAACTAGAACAACTTGGGCATGAACAAGGCTTGTTTAAACATGGTTATGACCTGAATATATGGCCTAGAAATAATTGAACATCTTGCAAGACGAAATACAAGCAATACGAGTAACAAGGGAAATCGCTAAGATCCAAACGAAGCAACAAAGCTTCTAAACTTCCAACCAAGCCTACTATGATCAAGATGAATGTTATAAGACATATATGAAAGGTACTAAGACTCCAAAAAGACTTGGTTAAGTGCTAACATGCTAAGGTGAATACTCAAAGCACAAACGGCAAGGTATGCAATGCATAGAAGACATTCAAGTGACTATGATCGTAACAACTCTAATGCAAGCATGATATGAACAATATGAACTCTCTAACATGTTAAGACATACATTAAGCATGTTATAGTGATGTTATACAAGTAATGGTTTTGGGTTGTCACAAATGATATGTCCTACCATCATGTTCGGCGAAGGGTCCGACCCTTTGAGGCTGCGATGTCTTATGATGATGTTCCACCATCGTGTTCAGTAAAGGGTCCGACCCTTTGAGGCTGCGATGTCTTATGATGTGTCCCACCATCATGTTCAGCAAAGGGTCTGACCTTTTGAGGCTACGATATATTATGATGTGTTCCATCATCGTGTTCGGGGATGGGTCCGACCCTTTGAGGCTGCGATGTCTTATGATGTGTCCCACCATTGTGTTCGGTGAAGGGTCCGAACCTTTGAGGATGCGATATTTTATGATGTGTCCCACCATTGTGTTCGATGAAGGGTCCTACCCTGAGGATGCAATTGTCTTATGATGATGTCCCACCATCGTGTTCAGCAAAGGGTCCGACCCTTTGAGGATATGATGTTTGATCTTGGTATCCCACCCAGTGGCTGTTGATTGTTTGCATGAGGCCAAACTACGTTTGGTCTGATTCCTTTTATAAGGGGTACGTAGGCAGCCTATTTCGATAGGTCAGACCATTAGAGCATTTAATTTGCATATCTACTTAAAAACTACGATAATTTGCTATAACCGACTAAATATGTCTAGGGTATGTGAGATTTGAAACTGCATCATAAACTGTTGCATTATAACTGCTACCTGTTGCATTACTCCATATTATAATTTCCACGAAATTTGGGAGTCTATTTCTTATCAACGATGTTCGTTTACTCGGTAAGCTTCGGGTTACCTGTAAACTCCATCGTTGAGGGGCTCTGTAGACACCCCAATTTTGTACCTGTGGTATGTAACATGACATGAGATATCAAGACCTGTTAAAATGCTAACGAATGTCAAGTTACAGGGTTTAAAATGCAAAAGAAAAAGCAGGATACGCAAACAGTGAAATACACGGGGCTAAAGTGTCAAAAAGGAGGATAAAAAAGGAGCCTGGGACCACCCATGCTACGTCTTGGCGCAGCGCCCAAACCCTCCATGGGTGGCGCCCAATAGTGCACTGTGCACTGTTGTAGTTTGCCTAAAGTACAATCTCACAAGCGCGCGAAACAAGCCGGTGAAGCACCGAATGATAAATTGTGACGACGAAGGAATCCCAATCTCAGCCTATAAATAAAAGATCCCGACTTCAGGAATTCACATAGTCACGCACACAGTTTTCACACACCGCACACAGTTAAAATTTCTCCGTAGTGAGTTCTGAGAGATCTCTCTGAGAGTTTTCCCTCCTCTAGCCCCAAAGCTCCGTCAAACCTCCCCCAAACACAAAACCAACCGACCTAAGGGAAACCTAGCTAGTTGCTCTGCTAGGATTCCGCCCTATTCCACCAGTCCAAAAATCCAAAAAAGTGCAGTTACGCTGCCCGAATCTAGACGTCAAATCAGCAAAAAACAAGCAGTTGCTCTGCCCAATTTTTGCCGTCAACAAGCAAACAACAGACAAAAAAGAAAGCAGTTTCTCCGCCCGGTTCTTGAGGCCAGAAAGAAACTTTTAGAAGCAGTTAGTCTGCCCGAATCTCCGCAACAGCAAAAAGACTCCCTCTTCCGGAAGGATAAAGCGAGCGCACCCTAAAATCTACTAGAAGCTAGTTGGTACAGGATAAAGCCCCCACGCTTCAAAAGGTAGGCTATTTAAAGTTTTATTTATAAAAAAGTGCTATTTAAGCCGGCCCGATGTAATAAATATAAGCAATTATGCTGCCCGAATTTCTATAGGGAATAGCACTAAAAAGAGCCATTATTATGGCCAAATATTTATAAATGTATTCATAACTCCCGAAAGGAGACTATTACAAGTTTGTAATAAATATATATATATATATATGTATGTTTAAATGCTTTATTTTATCTGTTAAATAAATATAATAAAAAGCATATTTTAGCCAAAAATCTATGTTGAGACTGAAAGGGCGAGTTGGGCGTCTAACACCGTCCCACCTCGTAACTTAGCCTCCGAACCCTTTTTACAAATCTGGTTACATTCGGTTTTTCTTTGTTTTTCCTTTAAATAAAGATGGTGACTCTGTTTTAACATTTTAAGTCCACAATGAGGCCGGGTGTATTCCACGCACTCTTTACAACGTTTTTTTCGTCCTTTTTTAATTTCGTTTTCCCCTAAACAAGGGAAGATGAAATGAAAAAAACCATTGTGTTTCTTGAATTTTGTTTTCCCCTAAACAAGGGAGGATGAAATGCAAAAAACTGGGGCACTCACAACCATGCGACCTTAAAATATCATTTGAGCAAAAAGGAGGCTAAGTCTAGGCTCATTAGATGGATGTTATTATTGCAAGAATTTGACATTACAATTAAGGATAAAAAGGGGATAGAAAATGTTGTTGCTGATCATCTGTCCAAATTAGAATTTTTTCCTTTACTTGAACGTCAATTACTCGACAATAAGATACCCATGAATGAAGACTTCCCTGATGAACAACTTTTTGCAGTTAAAAATCATGAACCGTAGTATGCTGATTTCGTAAATTTTCATATAGCAAATGTTATAAATCCTGACTTTGATTATCATCAAAGGAAGAAATTTTTGGCAGATGCTAAACATTATTTATGGGAAGTTGCCTATTTGTTCAAAATGTGTTCAGATTCTCTAATTAGAAGATGTGTTCCAGATCATTAACAACAATGTATTTTGGCATTCTGCCACGAAAACTCTTGTGGTGGACACTTTAGTAGTAGTAAGACAACTAAAAATATTTTACAATCTGGTTTATATTGGCCTTCTATTTTTAGAGATGTTGAAATATTTTGTAAAACTTCTGATAAGTGTCAAAGGACTAGCAGAATCAGTAAAATGAATAAGATGCCCTTACATTATAATCTTGTAATTAAATTTTTTTCATGTTTGGGGTATTGACTTTATGGGCCCTTTTCCAGTCTGTCATGGTTTTGAATATATCTTAGCCGCAGTGGACTATGTATCCAAATGGATAGAAGCTATCCCTACTCAAACAAATGATGGCCAAGTGGTTGTTAAGTTTTTGAGTGATGACATATTCAGTAGGTATGGAATACCGAAGGATATTATTAGTGAGCAATGAATGCACTTCACTAATCGTTTGTTGGAGTGCGTGCCTTAGGAAACATGGTGTAACTCACAAGTTTTCTACTCCATATCATCCTCAGACTTCTGGCCAAGTTGAGGTTAGCAATTGACAAATCAATGGAGTCCTTGAAAACACTGTTAGACCTAATAGGAAAGATTGGGCATTAAAGCTTAATGATGATTTTTGAGCATAGAAAACAGCCTATAAGAATCCAATCGGATTGAGTCATTATAGGATGGTCTATGGCAAAGCATGCCATCTTCTTGTAGAAATTGAGCATAGAGACTTTTTAGCTATTAAATCTCTTAATTTAGATTTAATTTGGCCGGGGAGGAATGTCTGTTCCATCTAAGCGAGCTAGAAGAACATAGGCTCAATTCGTACGAGAATGCTAAAACTTATAAGGAAAAGACCAAAAGATATCATGATATGGGAATTAATCAAAAGATATTGCGTCTAGGTTTAAAAGTTCTCCTTTTTAATTCTAGATTGAGATTATTTCCAGGCAAGCTAAAATCAAAATGGTTCAGTCCATGTATAATAGTACGAATTTATCCACATGGAGCAATCGACGTAATGAACCCCAAAACTGATGAAATATTTTAGGTGAATGGTCGCCATCTAAAACCTTATTTTGAGCCCATGTCAGTTGAGAAGACAATTGAACTCATTCGTCTCGTTGACACTGAACCCTCAATAGAATAGGTTTGAAATTAGGTCAAGCCAAAGACGTGAAACAAGTGCGCTAGGTAAAAGGCAACTGATGTGTCTTAAATTTACCTTACAAGTGCACAAAACTATTAAAGAATAGTTTACGGTAGCAAGGGTCGAACCACAGAGACAAGAAGTATCAGCTAGCAAGTAAACCGGTAACAATTATACTAAGGGGGGGGGGGTTTATTTATTTAATCTAATTTATTCTAAAGAAAACATGAAATCAAATTAACAATTTAAAGCAGTAATCACATATATAAAGATATTATGGTGGAGGGAAATCTAGGAATGTGGATTCACTTGTATCTACTCTATTGCTCTTTAAATTAAAGAATCAATCTATTTAATCTTGGGTTCATTCACTAAAGATTGGTATAGATTGCCAAATTATAATTCCATCTCCATCCTAAATAATTCATCGAATCTAAACCCTTAAGCCAAAGAACATATGAATTTCATATCTATCACTTAGGAACATATATATGAACATGACCCTAACATATCACTCTCGTGCATCGATACGGTCAATTTATCACAATGGTGAGCCAGCGTACGAAATATGCATATGGCCGTGCAGTTATCCGCACATCTGAATAAAAATATATATTAAGCAATAGATTCGATACAAGTTACCTCCCAATTCCTAGATTAATGAGCGGTCAGTTCATCCTTGAAGATGAACAGATCATTGGAATGAAAGAATACATGAACGATCTTCGAACTATAATTACAAATACTAAAAACTATGTAATACACACTAAAATCGATGTAGGAACCGTCCCCTTTCTTTTGACTACATGGCTTGTATTTATGCTAGGGTGTTCAGGGGAAGGAGATACACTTAGGGTTAAACACCTTCGGCAGATTCGATAGGGCTTGCGGGGGCAAGGTGCAGATAGCATGCGCCCGCAAGGCCTTGACTCCAAAACGGCTGACATACTGGAGACCTTGTGGGGGCAAGGCCTCCTACCCTTGCATCCGCAAGGGGTTTCCTTCTTTAATTCAACCTTTTTTTCATTAGTTGCATTTTTCACTCTTCCTTGAAATCTCATTAAAAGCCTTGTGAATCCCATAATTTCACCTAAAACCCTGAAACTCACAATAAAGCTCAAAAACACATATTAATAGCCAAAAGCCTCGTGGAATTGCTATTTCTAAGCTTTAAAAGTACCCAATAGATGTATATAAAACACATCTATCAGTAACCCACTTTGATTGATTTTAATTGCTTTTGTAGTAAAATTTAAATATGTTTTTCTCCATCTTACTTGATTATGAGCACTTGGTTTAAATGTTTTCCAGTCATGGCATAATTTATATTTGGGGGTAAAAAGCGTCATAGTGTTGTATTTATTTGTCATCTAATATTTCAGTTTAGTTTAGTTTAGTTTTGTAGAATTTTTAGAGTGTAGGAAAGAAACGACTTTAACGGAATGTTAATGGAAGCACAAAAACGAAGACAATGTTGAAATGTATAAAAGCCTCTCAAGGAACACATATTATGTGAACCTTGCTGTCACGAGGCTCACATACCTTGCCCTCGCAAGGCCTCACGTACATTTGACTTTTCGATATTCATGTGGCCGCAAGCCCTACCTCAGCATTTGTGCACCATTTACTATTAACCTTGCGACCGCAAGCCTCAAGGACCTTGCGGCCACAAGGTACCCCTATTTAAGATGTTGCTACTGTGAACGAACAGCGTACCGAAGTAAAACTTTGAGACTCTTCAGTTGCGGCTGATCTCTCCTTCATCCCTCTCTTAATTCTGGCAAAAAGCTCAACCATTCCGGTCAAGATCCCTCAAGGTGGTACCTATTCTCCAACCTCCTCAACCCATTTCATCTCCATCTCAATCCTTACATCCATGGAAGTTTGAAGAATCCTTGCTCCACGATAGCATGGCATACCATATTTGTCTTATAAAGATGCTCACCACATATGTGCAAACTCATCCACAAATCAACTGACTCATACCCAAACTGCAACAAGTACTAACATCTCCGTGTGTGTGTGCTAACTAGCCATGGAAAATTTCTTAACTTAAACAATTTTATTGAGCTAAGCACAACATTCATTCTAAAAATCAGGATTTTCAATAAAAACACATGCAACACAGAATATGTAACCTACCATCCGAACCTGGTCTATTACAGAAAGAGAAAACACGATGGATTTCAAATGCTTATACATCCATCGCCTGCACTTCCTATGTATGACATACAATGCTATTATTCCCCAATTACTTGCAATAGCTAAGATTATGCTAACACAGTAAGCTTGCGAATAATATGAATATCTGAAGTGGGGATCAATTTACATGCATTACTTATCGAATCAACCAACACAAGCACTGGCAAGAAGATCAATAGGTCATTATTAAGCTTGTAATGTAAGGCCTTGGTGTTGGGGGATACGATGGAAAGATAATAGAATACAAAGTGAGAGAGCAAGACTACCCTTTTCCCCAATTACTTCTAAACAAATAGAAGTATTTCCCAATTAGGTTAGGACCTGCAAATACCACAGTTGGGGATTTTCCCCCAAACTTGTTTTGTACAATATATCAAGCTAAAAATAACTAGTGATCCATTTTTCAGCAGAAATTTTTCTAACATATTTATCTATTGAAAGCTATGCTTTCATTTGAATCTTCTTGCACTCTTCTTCTTCCTTTTTGTTTTTCATCAAATCAATATTTTTTTTTCTTTTTCTTTTCCATCACATTTTTTCCCGATTACGACGAGGAAGAAGAAGTCTTAGAATACCTTTCTAACTGATAATGGTCCCTTAAAATCAATTTCCCACCCAATCCTACTCTCTCAAAGGGTACGCTAAAGTGTATAGGCTTTAGGGGTTAAGTTAATGTGGGTTAAAAAAACAAAGTCTAATGGGGGTTCAATGTGTGCTTAACACACTCCATTCTTTTTAATAAAGCTCAAAGGGGACACTAGGGATATTTTTAGTAAGGTCGTGAAATATTTAGGCTCAAACGATCCAAAGATGACCTATATCATATCTTAATGCTAGATTACTCATGCTAGTTTTTAAGAAAGTAAAACACACAAAATATCATATCCATTATGAAGGCTGTGGAATTGAAGATTTAGCATCATTGGATTTCACATAAGCATTCGCTAGAAAAGTGGTAGGGGTGATCAAGACTAACATGCAGTCACGGTTCAAAAGTGTGCTTGAGATATATTAGCAAGAAAAATCATAGGGATCTAACTATCATGCAATTGACCCTAAGTTACAATTCAATGCAACGATCATGTCGGGATAGCTATTCATCATATTCTTGTGCATATCTTAACTTTTGCTAGAATGAAATGTGTGTTGTAAACTTAGTAAAAATATTCAAATCAATTCATAATCATGGCTAGGGAAAAGTGGACAGAGATTTGGAGAAAATCAAGAATTTTGCAAAATCAAGTAAATTCCAGAATGATCTACGGATAAGCTATGTGGTTTATTGCACTAAATCATCATCGACTGAGGTGACCACACCAGGGCTCGAGAATGAAAATTTTGAATTAATATATATTTTATTTTTTTATTTTTTATTTATTTTTATTTAGTTGATGACCCAATTGATAATGGGTCCCCATAATGGGTACCCAAAAGAACCAAATATTAGTGTATTCTGGTCAAGGCAACAGCTCTCAAAATAAGAAAACATAAAAAGTAAGAAAATAGAGAGAGGAGAAGAGACGATAGAGGGGCAAAAAATGTCCCTCACCCTAAAAAACGTTGCCCAACTCCACTATTCCTTAGGCTGGGACCTGCAAGGACCCTGGGCTTAGAATTCCCCCCAAACTTAAATTTTATTTTGTCCTCAAAATTGAGGATTGTCCTATAAGAGGGTTAATGGAGGAGAAATATCAAAAGGACATATTTGACTCGCCTAACGAAAGAGGAAGAAACTTGGGTTTCGACTCATGGTGAGTTGGGACGGAATAATGAAGGAGGAAGGAACTCGGGGATAGTACCGGGTGGCAGTCCAAAATGCGTTGACACATTACTCTCCCCACGGTTAATCCAAGCGTAATAGTTAGTCTGGTTGGCACGAATTTACGCCAACTACTGATTAATCATTTGTTGCTTTAACGAGAGCTCCTCCTTCCTATTGGAGATGGCCTCCAAAGGATCCACCTCCTCCTCTATATGAGCCTCCCCTTGAGGCTTCTCATGTGGTCCCCTCTCACGTGGTTGGCGCGGGTGATGAAAAAGAAGCGCCAGTATATATGCCGAACTTCGTAACTGAGTCAGGTCCAAGCGAATCCGGCCCACCACACAATCCTGTAATCAAACTCGGGAAAACGAATCCCGAGTTTGTCCTACCTCTAATGAGGGTCTGAATCTGTACATTGATCAGGCGCCCAACATCAACAGACCCACTGGTCAGGAGGGTGTAGATCAAAACGACTTTATGCCGAGACACCGTATGCTGGTGACTGGATGGCTTAAGGCGTGCATAAATACATTTGAACATGACCTTGGCCGTGTTCGTCAAATGGGACTCGTTCATGGTGCGAGGACCGAACGACGGACCTTGATGATAGGTCCAAGACGTATCAGGAGTTGCGATAGTCGTATTGATCTCCTGGCGAGGGACAAAATTTTTCAAAGTGGATACTGTAATGGTCAGTGCACACCTCAAAACTAGGGGTGCCGAAGTAGCGGTTAATGCTATAGGGCAAAAAATCGACATCCCTACACCTAACATAACTTGTGTCGACTACCTTACCAGGCATAGAAATACGCCTGTTGGCGTATAATTCACAGATAATTGCCACGATGGTCACGCCCGGAGTCGCACAGAGAGGTGCCCATCTTCGCTAAGTGAAGTGGGCAGGGAGGGCAAAGTCTCTAACCTTAAATCCCCTCTCAGGGATTATACTCTTTGAGAGCCTCCTAATGTAGCTCTCCGAAGCCTCAAAGGAGACGAACCTGAACGGGTCAAAGTCCTACTCCTCTTAGGAGCAGGAAGAAGAAGGTCTGGTATTTCTACGCTTAGGGGCCGTTTGGGGGACACTAAAAATATATCTACTCTCTACAAAAATTAAAAATCAAATAACCCAACCAAAACAATAAAAGCATGCACGTAAATAATTAAAATACTCCTATCACCCTAGCATGCCAAATTTGACGAATCAAAATTTTAAAAGAAAAGGGATAGAACATACTTGGTGTGTGCTATACTTCCACTGCAATGGAGGATTCGCTGGAATTTACCAAACTTCGATGACAACAATGGTGGCCGCAACAGTTGTTTAACACTTTGATGGAGTGAGATGGAGATGGAGATGGAAGCTTGAAGAAGGCTGCTAACACTTGAATCTTCACTGGAATTGAGAGAGAGATAGAGAGAGACAGAGACAGAGAGTTATGAACAGGCGCCGAAATTTCTTTGAAATTGTTAAACTTTCCTATGAACTACTCAGGGCCGCCTTGAATTTTCTTATAAAGAGGGCCTTCTGGCCGCAAGGTTCACAGTAAAGGTATACTGAAGATGAGGTAGGTCTTGCAGGGGACATGGCCTAAAGGGCTTTCAGCCGCAAGTTTCACGCGTCTTTTGTTTTTAATGAGGCCTTGCGGCCACAAGGTGTTAAGACCTTGCGTTTGCAAGTGTCACAGAAAGTTTACCTTTTGGGAGGCTGTAACACATTTCAGCACCATCTTCGTTTTAGTCCTTCTGTTACGTTTCATCAGGGTCGTTTCTTTCCTACACTCTGAAAATTCTACAAAACTACTACACTAAAATATTAGATAACATATAAATACAACACTACTATTGTTTTTCTCCCCCAAACTTGAATTATGCCAATACTGGAAAACATTTAATTTAAATGCTCATAATCAAATAAGATGGAGAAAGACATATTTAAATTACACTACTAAAGTAAATAAAATTTCATTAAAGTGGGTTGTGTCTCACTTAGTGCACTTGTTTAATGTTTTTTGCTCGACCTAACTGCAAACCTAATCTTTTGGGGGCTCGGTGTCAAAGAGAGGAATGAGTTCAATTGTTCTCTCTACTGACATGGGTTCAAAATAAGGTTTGAGTCGGCGACCATTTACTTTAAATATCTCATCGGTCTTTGGGTATTTAATATCAACTGCTCCATGTGGATAAATTTGTACTATTATGAAAGGACCAAACCATTTTGATTTTAACTTTCCCGGGAATAATCTTAGTCTAGAATTGAAAAGAAGCACTTTTAAACCTGGACATAACATTTTTTAGTAATTCCCATATCATGGTATCTTTTGGTCTTTTCTTTATATATTTTCGTATTCTCGTACGGATTTAGCATGTGTTCTTCTAACTCATTTAGCTGAAACAATCGTTTTTCACCAGCCAAAGCTAGGTCAAAATTGAGAGTTTTAATGGCCCAATAAGCTTTATGTTCAATTTCAACTTGAAGATGAAATGCTTTGCCATACACCATTTTATAAGGACTCGTTCCTATTGGGTTCTTATATGCAGTTCTATATGCCCAAAAAGCATCTTTGAGTTTTGGTTCCCAACCTTTTCTGTTTTGTCTAACAGTCTTTTCAAGGACTGCCTTTATTTTTCTATTACTAACTTCTACTTGGCCGGAAGTCTGAGGATGATATGGTGTAGCCAATTAGTGAGTCACACCATGTTTTCTAAGGCACGTGTTCATCAAATGATTTGTGAAGTACGTTCCTTGATCACTAATTATTGCTTTAGGTACTCTATACCGAGTAAATATATGATCATCCAAAAACTTGACAACAGTTTGACCATCATTGTTTCGAGTAGCGATGGCTTCTATCCATTTTGACACATAATCTACTGCAACTAGAATATACTCACAACCATTTGAGACTGGAAAAGGACCCATAAAGTCAATACCCCATACATCAAAAATTTCGATTACTAGATTATAATACAAGAGCATCTCACTCGTTTTACTAATTCCACTAGTTCTTTGACATTTATCACATGTTTTGCAAAATATTTCAGCATCTCTAAAAATAGTAGGCCAGTATAAACCAGATTGTAAGATTTTCCTAGCAGTTTTACCACTACTAAGGCTCCGTTTGTTTCACGGAAAATGAAAAGATTTCATTTTCAGATGTTTGGTAAATATTTTGAAAATATGCCGGAAAACATTTTCCGATATTTGGCAAATACATTGAAAATGTTATGGAAATAATATATGAATAAATACAAAAATATATTATAATATTAATACACTTATTGAATATAAAATAGTATTGAAGTTTATGTAATTTTCTTTTAATAACCCCAAATTTATCATTAATGGTGTCAAATCAATAAGGTTCATATTTTTTCAAGGTCACAATTTTTTTTTGATAATTGATATGAAAAATTGTTTCAAAAAATAAAATAAATAATGTTTGGGACATTCTTAAATAATAATATAGTATTGTGTGCACTAATTTTAGGACGTAGTGAGTTTTTCTTAAAATTATAATTTATAAATAATGTGCACAAACTTCATTTATATTTATAAACACTTTATTTGTTGAGTGCAATGTCGTACGTGTATGTAAATATGTGTAATTTTGGAAGGGCGCGGAGGGATTATTGAACATTCAGAAAAGAAAGCTTCATTTTCTGTCGACTACATTTTTCTAAAGTTACCAAATACTGGAAAATGAGGAAAACGTTTTCCGGAAGTCATTTTCTGTGAAACAAACGGAGCCTAAAATGACCACCACAAGAGTATTCATAACAAAATATTAGAATACTTTGTTGTTCTTGATCTGGAATACATCTTTTAATTAAAGAGTCTGAACATATTTGAAATAAATGAGGTTCCTCCCAAAAATACTTTCTAGCATCTACCAAAAATTTCTTCCTTTGATAAAAAAAAAATCAGGATTTATGATGCTTGCTACATGGTAATTCACAAAGTCAGCATACCATGGGTAATAAATTTTAACTACTAACAATTGTTCATCGGAGAAATCTTCATTCATGGGGATTTTATTATCAAGAAGTTGACGTTCTAGCAAGGGTAAAAATTCCAACCTAGACAAATGGTCGGCAACTACGTTTTCTGTTTCCTTTTTATCTTTAATAGTAATGTCAAATTCTTGTAATAATAGAATCCATCTAATGAGCCTAGGCTTAGCCTCCTTCTTGCTCAAAAGATATTTTAGGGTTGTATGGTGAGAGAAAATAATAACTTTTGCACCTAACAGGTATGATCGGATTTTTTCTAATGCAAACACAACTTCTAAAAATTCTTTTTCGGTGATGGTATAATTAAGTTGTGCGTCATTAAATGTCCTACTCGCATAATGAATTACATGGGGCTTCTTATCTACCCTTTGTCTTAACACAGCCCCAACTGCAAAATCTGATGCATCACACATGATCTCGAAAGGGAGAGACTAATCAGGGCTGGTTAAAATAGGAGCTGTTGTTAATTGTTCTTTTAACAGATTAAATGCATTTAAGAATTCTTGATCGAAAGTAAATTCGGTATCTTTTGCCAAAAGATTGCATAGAGGTTTACAGATTTTTGAAAAATCTTTTATAAATCTTCTATAAAAACTTGCATGACCTAGAAAACTTCTAACACCCTTAATTGTAGTTGGGGGAGGTAATTGTGATATAACTTCGATTTTGGCTTTGTCTACCTCAATTCCTTTGTTAGATACAATATGACCTAAAAATTTTCCATGTTTAACCATGAAATGACTTTTCTCTCAACTTAGGGTCAAATTAGTTTAGCAACATCTTTTAAGAACTGATGTTACATTTTCTAAACAATTATCAAAAGATTTCCCAAATACTGAAAAATCATCCATGAACACTTCTACACATCTTTCAACTAAATTAGAAAATATATAAATCATGCATCTTTGATAAGTGGCAGGGGCATTACATAATCCAAAGGGCATCCTTCTAAATGCAAAGGTACCAAAAGGACATGTAAATGTTGTCTTCTCTGGGTCTTCCGGTGCAAGTGAAATCTGATTGTAATCGGAAAAACCATCAAGAAAACAGTAATAATCATGGCCAGCTAATCTTTCAAGGATTTTTGGTCAATGAAGGGCAAACGAAAGTGATCTTTCTTTGTAGCCGCATTTAGTTTCCTTAAATCAATGCACATTCTATGGCCAGTAATAGTTCTTGTGGGAACTAACTCATCTTTCTCATTAGTTAACAACAGTAATTCCTGATTTATTAGGAACTACTTGGACTGGACTAACCCATTTACTATCAGATATCGGGGTAAATTATACCTGCATCAAGAAGCTTAAGTACTTCTTTCCTAATTGCTTCTTCCATATAGGGGTTAAGTCTTCTTTGGCGTTCTCTAGAACGTTTGGTACCTTCTTCCAAATGAATTCTATACATAAACATAGCAGGACTAATGCCTTTCAAATTGGCTAAAGACCAACCTATAGCTTCTCTATTTGTCCATAATACTTTTAACAAACTAGCTTCTTGTTCTTCTGTTAAATCTACAGCAATTATAACGGGTAAAGTTTTAACTTTCCCAAGAAATGTGTATTTCAAGTGAGATGGTAATGGATTTAAATCTAATTCAGGAGGAGATTTAATAGATGGGATAAACTTAGGAACTTCAAGTTTAACTTTTTCATTTTGATCCTCCTTAGGAATTTCAGATTCTTCCTTTTCTATATCTTTTTCAATTTCTATTTTAGGAACTTCTATTTCTTCTTTACTTTCACTTTCATCTTTAGGAGCTTCTAATTTCTCATTTTCCTTTTTAACATCATACTCAAGGATTTCTCTTTCTAATTCTTCCATGTCAAATATTAAATCGGGGAAGTCTCTATGATTATAATCTTCTCCGAACATCTCTTTTTCTAACTCGTCATCATTTAAATTTGCTTCAAAGTTTTGGGCTGTAAGATTTTCTATTTCATCAATTGAAAAACAGGCATTCATGTCACTCGGTCGGTCTAATGCATCAAAAACTGAAATCTCTACAGTTTCTCCCATAACTGTCATCGATAGCTTACCGTTTCTTACATTAATCATAGTATTGGCCGTGGCCATGAAAGGTCTTCCTAAAAGGATAGGAACTTCATTATTCGTACATATTTTTCTTTTCATCTCTAGAACCACAAAGTCGACTGGTATGATCAATGATGACTGTGTTTTATACACAGTTATTAGGTATTATTTCGGCTTAAATTATGCTATTTCTCGAGGTTTTTGTTGTCTAATATATGTTTTAGTGTTGTTTTATAATTTTAGGGACTTTTGCAACAATTGTGCAAAATATAGACACTTTATGCTGAATTGAAGAACTCCAGGGACCAAATTGCAAAAGCTGGAAACTTAAAGGCAAAAAGCTGAAAATCAGATTTTAACATAAAAAATCAGCCGCTCACTCATTGAGTTTTGGTTGCCTTGGGAAACATGATGAAAGTCCTAATTGTATTCTTTTTAGTGTTGTAATTGTATTGTATCTCCTTTTCCTTCTTGTTGTAGGATTAATTAGGTATAAATAGATCCCTTTAGGTTAGGAAAAAGAAGAGAGAAGTTCTATATTATTTTTCTTTGTCTATGAAGAAAGATTCTTCAAGAATGGTTCAAGGTTTTGTATTTTCAATTATGGGGAACTAACTCCATAATCTAGGAATTTGAGGTAACTTGTATCGAATCTATTGCTTTATATTATATTTTTATTCTTTCAATTATTGTTGATTATGATGTTTATCAACCCCTTTATTATCTCGCTTTGAACTAATGAATTTAATTGCAAGTAATAAAGGCCTAGAGGTGTGGATACCTGCACGGCCAAATGCATATGTCGTACACTGGCTCACCATCATGATAAATTGAACCTATCGATGCACGAGAGTGATAAGTTAGGGCCAGGTTCTATATATGACCTAAGTGACAATTAGGATCCATATGTTCTTGTTCTTAGGATATAGAATGGTTATTTGGAGATAGAGACTGATACTTTATTTAAATGAACAATAGAGTAGATACAAGTGAATCCTAATTCCTAGGCGATTTACAAATCTTTGATTTATCTCATATTTGTATGTTTTGTTAGTTAGATTATTTTATTGATTTCTAGTTAATTTAATTTATAAAAACAAAAAAAAAAACCCATTAGTTATTAATTGCTTTATTTTGTTAGATTAGTTAAATTTACTTTAATCAAATCCAAATCTCTGTGGTTCGACCCTTGCTTCCCAAACCATTCTACAATAGTCTTATACACTTGCAAGGTATAAATTTAAGACACGATCAAGTTTTTGGCGCCGTTGCCTGGGATTTGTTATTTTGATTTAGTTAATTTAGCTTTTCTTTTTATTATTTTCGTTTTCAAAAAAATATTTCTTAAAAAAACTATTTAATTCCGTAAAAAAAATCTTTAAAAAAATATATAAATAAAAAAATGTTTAAAAAAAATGACGTACAATAATTATCATTGGGGTATGGAAAATTGCACACCTATGAGAGTCACAAATGAATATGTCTACCAAAATGCTAGAATAAATCAACCATCTTTTCCTAATAGCTATGAACGTGATTATCAAAATCATCCATCTTTTCCATCATATCATAATAACTATAATGGGCCACCCTATTATAATCCGCCCTTTTATAATGAACCTCCTCCTTATTCGTCCTATTATAATGAGACTCCTTCTTATTGTAATCAATCATCTTTCTCCTCGCATAATTATTATAATGACTCACCTTCTTATTGTCATCAACCCTCTTTTTCTTCGCCCAGTGATCCCAGTGTGTCAAGAGATATTGCATTTATGGAAGCACGAGTTAAAACTCTCAAAACCCAATATGCAATCCAGAAAGCTTCAATTGTTCATGAACCTTATTCTTATTTGTCTTACCTTAAAGAGCAAGAACTAGAACAAAACTCTAAGTTTTTGGCAAATTTCGAAAAGAGATTAAATGAGATAAAGAATCAGTATCAAGAAAAAAATCCAACACCTTTAGATGAAGAAGAGATAGAAGTTATTGATAAAGAAGAGCCGATTGAAAAAGAAGAACTAGAAGTGCGAGAGAATGAGTTGATGTCTGAAGATGATGAGTTACCCATGGAATGGGAAATCGCTGAGTGGGAACATAAAATAGAAAGGGGGCAGAGAGGAGCCTTGGTATCTGGAAATAATTCAAGAGCGTTTAAATAAATGGTACCGAGTATCTGGTACAACCCCAAGGGGTAAAGAAAAAACAGATGCCATTGAGGAAAAAGAATTGGAAGTAATAGATGAGCCGATTGAAAAAAATGATGAGTTGATTTCAGAATCCCAAGATTTTCTACAAATTGACCCGCCTCATTGTTCACAAGAAACCGAAGAAATTTCGAAGATTGAAATTAAAATTTACCCTCCAATTGATTCTCCACTAGACACTTATGTGGAGTTAGGGACGCCTTATTCATATTTTCTTAAAGAGAATCATGAACCTATTTTAGATATGCATGAGCAATGTAGTGTTGAAGAAAAAGTAGTGGAAAGTCCGAAAAGGATTACATTGGAAGATTTAGGTGTGAAACTTCCTGTCCCCAAATCAATTAAATGGCCATCGTATAAAGAAAATAAAGCCAAGGAAGTGTTTGGTTTTAATGGACTAAAATTACGACACTACATGAGTGGTGAATTTTAAGGACCAAAAGTGTGTGCATTCCTAGGTGATCCAGCGATGCCTTCTTAGTGAAAAAGAAGGATTTAAGTCAAGCTAATGACTATAACTTAGAATAATTTCTAACCCTTATCTCTTTGTATTTATGTTGTTGCTTTTTGAGTCACTCGTTAGAGTCTCTTCAAGTTTGTGGGTTTATAGGGGAGTGTTAATAGTGTCACCCTCACAAAAAGATTTTATTTTTTATATATTTTTATGCACTAATGTTTAATAATTTTATTTTTAGATTTTGTAGATTTTTGGTTTAAGTTTAAACATGTTAAATGTTGCTCAAAAAGACAAATTACGAATTCAACTGAAATTAATGGAGCAATTTATGACTGATTCAAGAAATAATAAAGTTCTGGGGCTTAATTGAAATTACCTTGTGGTTGCAAGGCCCATTGACCTTGCAGCCGCAAGGTCTCCAGATACTGTCTAAATTTTTAATGACTCAAGAATGCGGCCGCATGCCCAAAAGAGTTTGCACTCGTAAGGGAAACAGAAAAGTTGGTGCTAAAGGGAATACATTATTCAAAAACAAAGAAAATAAATAAAGAAGGAAAAAGAATGCCCAACACACAAAAGGCGGCTGACCTTTTTTCTCTCTCCTCTCTCACCCATCTCCATATCTTCCACGGTTCCGGCCAGTTCAACCCCTTCGCCCCCGCATCCAGCAGCCGTCGTCAACTTCTAATCCATCTCAACCGCTTTTTTCTTCTCCGGCGAACTAGACGGCCACGTTATCCTCTTCAATTGCTCTGGCCAAATCGCCCCCTCCTAACAGTTCATCTCTGGCGAATCAACAGCTCACAGCCGCTAACTTCACAGCCGGCCACACCATTCTCCTCCGTTCAAATCCAACAGGCCCCATATCTCACCCACACTCCATCCCGTCTTCTGTCACCGCCCCCATGTCAGGCCGACCCAAACCCATCATCTTTCCAACTCTGAATCTGGTGGCCTCTCCAGCCTCGATTCCGTTCCCAAGCAGTCCAGCTGCCAATTTCTCTTGCTTCTCTGGCCGGTCCCTTCATCTTCTCCGTTCTTACCTGTCCTCCACCAAACCTGCCATCTCTTCTGCCAATGCAATCACCATCACCGCGTCTGTCTCATCAACCGCCACCATCTTCAACTGTCGGCCCCTTTGTCAACTTCACAAACTGGGCACAACTTCAAACCCCCTAATCAAAACCCCCAGCTTCTCCATCTCACGTCTCACATTGAGCCTGTTCCTATTTTCCACCATGCCTGGCCGCGTCCTTCTCCTTCCACCTTTGTTCATCCCGACTCCGTCGAAGAAGTTCCAGCCAGATCACCTGCGTCTCTTTCGCCGGCGTCGAGAACATCCTCCATTTTCCACCGGGTCAGTCACTTAAAGCTTGAATTTTGAAATTCCCTTGCAAAAATTTCAAGTAAGATTTCTATCTATTGCTGAAATTGGAAATTTTGCTGAAAATCTGTTCATAAGTATGATATGGTTTATTGGCGATTTTGTGAGACTTCAAATGTAGTGGTATTATGCTGAGTTATCTGCTGAAAATTTTGAAATCACTACCTTAAAATTTGTTGCCCATATGCAATTCCTGTTTTTTCTAGTTTAACTGTGGGAAACTTGGGAATTTTCATTGACTAGTGACTTGAGTTTAGGCTAGGGTGTTTGTTGAGATAAGTCTTACTGAAAAATTGCAAATTATTCATAAGTAGGCTCTAGTTATGACTTTGTGATGGTGGTGGGTAGAATTGTACTCACAGCTGATTGTAGTGAATTGAGCATACATTTTTGGAACTCATTTGGAAAGTTTAAGTTGGGCAATTATAATGTTGAGTGTTCTACTATGTTTGGAGATTTAATTCTCGCTATTTAATGGGTTGTTTGCTTTGCCTATTTTTAATGTTGGGTTTCTGTTGTTGCTATGCCCATAATGCTCATAGTAACTTGCGCCTACGGCCTTGTTGTTGACTTTTCTTTACTCTCTTGTCTATATTTGATTCACATTGGGGACAATGTGAAATTTAAGTTTGGGGGTGAGAATTGTCTTGCGCCTAAAATGATTTTTTTTGAGAGCCTGGTTACATTTATTAGTTTTATTTTCTTTTTGTTAGTTTTAGTTTTTTATTAAAAAAATTAGAAAATTTCAAATAATTTCTGAGTCTCTAAATTTGGCATGGTTACTTCCGCCAATGATAACATGTTTGTCAATAGCGATGCATGTATACTTGTCTACGAGCCTTAGCTTGGTCTAGTTGATAGAACTTTATATCTCCAAAATTTTTGAGCACAAAAATACCATGACTTGGTTTATTAAACAATTTGGATGTTTTTATCGAGTTTATAGTGCACCTTTCATTCCATTGGACCTTGCTATTTTTTGTGCTCACGAACATTTTAAACAACCATCATTACATGATTGTTGCATTATATTTGCGACTTAGGGTTGATTGCATGCTAAGTTAGATTTGTTAGACTTCTTTTGCTAATATATCTCAAGCACACTTTCGAACCGCGAGTGAATTTAAGTCTTGATTTTCCCTACCTCTTTTCTAGCGAATGCTTATGTGAAATACTTGTGGAGCTCATTTTTAAAACTATGAGTTAGGGAATGATTTGAAACTTTGTTGAATTTCCGTGAAAACGAAGCATGAGCATTATGGCAGTTAGGATATGATTTAGACCATCTTTGGATCGTTTGAGTCTTTTTATCTCACCATCCCTATTTTATATTAATCACTAGTGTCCCCTTTGAGCTTTATAATAAAGAATGGCGTGTGCTAAGCACACATCGACCCCCATTCGACATCGTTTATATTACCCACATTAACTTAACCCTTAAGCTTATACACTTTTGCCTACCCTTTGATAGAGTAGGATTGAGTTGGGAATGATGTTTACATGTTGGTTGATGTAATAAAAAATAGCCCCAATGAGTTCTTGTATTGGAAAAGGAAATATATATATATATATATATATATATATATATAAGAATGAAAAGGGTGCGAAAATCAAAAAGTGCACATGCCTGTCAGAAAAAATAAATAAATAAAGCAAAAAAGGATCATTGGGAAGAAAATCTTTATGATGGTTTGATACCTTCTTCAACCCAAAAGTCCTAGTTTGGGGGTTATTGAAGGAATATGAGTGATTTATATGGGAAAAAGGGAAATATTCTTACTCTCTCACTTTGTAATTTCATATCCCTTTATTGTTACCCCTAACCTTGGCCTTACATTACAAGCTTAATAAAATCTTATTGATCTAGTTGCCACATTTGTTTGTGTTAGTTGACATGGTTTGGAAGCATAGTTGATTTGACCCTTGTTTTGAATTATATACACATCTTGATATAGCTCACACAATTTGCATAATCTCAGCTATTATAAGTAATTGGGACTTGAGAGCATTGCATTTCATACATAGTTAGTGCATGGGATGGATGTATAAGCACTTGAATTCTATCACGATCTCTCTTCGTGTTGTTAACCGGGTATTGATAGTATGTACATATTTTTTGATGCACTTATTTTTATTTTAAATATTTTGGGAATAAATGTTGTGCTTAGCTTGATAAAACTTTCTATGTTTGGAGATAGTCAATTAATGGTTCACACACGCACACGGAGATGTACAAGTGAGATTGATGATGATTGAGTGAAAGCCTAGACTTGTGGCTATGTGTTGTTATTTTTCATTCTTTGAGGCATTATGTGGAACCATGCCGATGTTTTGACTTGTGAAAGAAATTTAAAAAAAATATTTTATTTGTTTTAATTTAGTTTAGTTTAGTTTTTGTATTTATATGTTTTATTTTACTCGAGGACGAGCAAAAGTTTAAGTCTGTGGGTATTTGATGACTGTATTTTATACACAATTATTGGGTATTATTTCAGCTTAAATTATGCTATTTCTCGAGATTTTTGTTGTCTAATATATGTTTTAGTGTTGTTTTATAGTTTCAGGGACTTTTGCAACAATTGTGCAAAATATAGACACTTTATGCTAAATTGAAGAACTTCGGGGACCAAACTGCAAAAGCTGGAAACATAAAGGCAAAAAGCTGAAAATCAGATTTTATCATCAAAAATCAGCCGCCCACTCATTGAGTTTTGGTTGCCTTGGGAAACGTGAAAGTCCTAATTGTATTCTTTTTAGTGTTGTTGTAAGGGTAAAATTGGCAAGACCTATTTTATCTTGTTTTCACCTTTCTTGGTCAAAGAAGGATTTTAAATTAGTCAATGTTTATTTAGGAAGTAGAATTTTGTGTTAGATTTTGTTTAGATTATTTTTGGTAGATTAGTTTGTTTTTGGTAGGAAAATCTTTCAAAGGATTTCGGCTATACAAATTGGGTAACTAAATCTCGGCAATCAATTTAGTTATTCAAAGTATCATGGCTTTGTTAGGAAAGATAATCTTGCAAGTTTAATAGCTATCTTTCGTGAACGAATCCAAGGTATTGAATGATATTTTATTTAAATGAACAATAAAGTATATATAAGTGAATCTTAATTCCTATGCGATTTACAAATCTTTGATTTATCTCATATTTATATGTTTTGTTAGTTAGATTATTTAATTGCTTTGTAGTTAATTTAATTTATAAAAACAAGAAAAAACCCCATTAGTTATTAAGTACTTTATTTTGTTAGATTAGTTAAATTTACTTTAATCAAATCCAAATCTCTGTGGTTCGACCCTTGCTTCCCAAACTATTCTACAATAGTCTTGTCCACTTGCAAGGTATCAATTTAAGACACGATCAATCAACTTATCCACTTGAACTAAAATATCCTCTACTATTCCTAAGGGATGTTTGACCCAACGGTCAAGTAACTGTAAGGACATAGTAGTGGGTTTTAATTCTCCCAAACCTAATTGTTTGTAAACAGTGAAAGACATTAAATTGATACTCGCACCTAAATCAAGCATAGCTTTCATCTTTTTCGAACTATCCAAGGAAACTTGGATATTGAAACTACCTGAATCTTTTAATTTAGGGGGTAGTTCAAGTTGTAATACTCCACTTACGTTTTCAGAAACAATTATTTTCTCATTCTTTTCAAATTTGTGCTTCCTAGAGTGAAGATCTTTGAAAAACTTGGCATATGAAGAAATATTTTTAATAACATTGAGTAAAGGAAGATTAATATTCACTTTGGACAACATATTATAGATTTCCGTAAATTGTTTATCAATTTTGTTTTTCATCAACCTACTAGGGAATGGGATTGGTGGAACATATGGTAGAGGAGCAACATATGGTTCCTCAAGAGGTTTTGCCTCTTGTTCTTTTTCTTTCTCTTGTGTTTCTTTATATTGAATTTCTTTTTTTGCCTCTTTATCTTTACCTTTTTCTTTATCTTTGATTTTATCTTGGATATCTTCACCAGAATTATCTACATTATCAGGAATAATAGCAGATTAAGTAGGATCACTTACCTTAAAGGCCCCATTTAGCTACTCACTTATCTTAACGGAGAGGTTGAGTATTCAAGCCCTACCAGAGGCACCCTGGGACTTAACTACTCTCAACCGAGAGGTCGGGTGTTCAAAGCCTCCCCAGAGGCACCAATTATTCGAGCCATACCAAAGGCATCATATATGTATAATTGTAGCCTTTCAAGGCATTAAAAATAATATTTAAAAAAAAGTATTAAAAAAAAAAAAAAAAAAAAAAAGTAGGATCACTTACCTATTCTCCAATGACTTTACCACTACGTAGAGTAGTGATAGATTTAGCTTGTTCCGTTTGACTAGGGAACATCCCTTCTTCTCTACCTTGTAAAGCTTGAGCAAGGTATTTCTTCAAGTTGTCTATCATTTCCAATAATTGCCTCTTGAAAACTGTATGTCTACTTTCAAATCCATCAGATTTTACTTCTTCAATCTATAACTGTCCTTGCTTAGGAAATTGTTGAGGCTGCAAAGACTTATTTCCTCCCCATGAAAAATTGGGATGGTTCCTCCAACCTGGATTGTTTGTGTTGGAATATGGGTCATTCCTTTGTCTTGGAGGGTATGCATTCATAGCATTTACCTGTTCAGGATACAAAGAACTAGATGGACAAAAATTAGTAGCATGAGAGTTTAATCCACAAATAGCACACACTTCTTGAATTTGAGATCTATTTTGTAATATGGCTTCCATTTGTGCTTTCAACTGTTTTATTTGAGCTTGAGTATCAGAATTATCTTGACCTTGGTACAAGCTTCTATTTTTACCTCTAGTACTTTTCTGTTGAGAATTTGTACTTAACATCTCAAATAAATTTTCCAATTCAGCTAGTGTCATTCTACTAATAGAACCATCGGCTGCACTATGAACCACAGTTTGAAGAGTAGAAGACATAGCATGATAAAACTGAGTCACTAACACATCTTGAGATAGATTATGATGAAGACACATGATAAGTAAATTTTTAAATCTATCACATGCTTCATGGAATGTTTCTCCTGGTTCAGTTTGAAAAGCTATAATTTGCTTTCTATAATCAGATAGAGATGCATGCTCATAGAATTTTCCCATAATAAACACTTCTAGGTGCTAAGTCCATAAACCATCTTTTTGCTGCATCTTTTAATGCACATTGAAAATATCGTATTTTTAATTGGTCTTCCGTTAGACCTCCTAACGGAAAATTATCAGTCATAAAACTATATTTTTTTTAAAAAGTTATTGGGTCTTCAGATGGTAATCAATGGAATGAAGGCAACATATTATAAAAATGACCTTTAAGTTCGAAATTTCTTACCACACCCGGTAATACTAGACATGATGGTGTTGCATTCAGCATGGGATGATCATAATCATTTATCGTTCTTTGATTTATTATCACTTTCATATTTCGAGCAACTGGTTCCTCCCTTCTTTGATTCACTGGAGGAACCGGATTTTCAGGATTTTGATTATTATTGTCCATTGGAGGATCAGCTAGAGGATCCTCTCTATTTACTTGTTCTTGATTAACTAGTGGGTTCTCCAAATTATCAGGATCTTCTTGACTTTTACCAAGATTATTTATATTTTGATTTAAATCTGCCAGCTTGGGATTAAGAGATCTACGACCGTGCATATAATGCAAAAAAATAAAAATAAAAATAACTAAACTAAAAATAAATTAAAAATCTTTTTGTAATTTTATTTTATAAAAATTGAATTTAAAAACAAACGTAACCAATAAACTAGCTATAAAACTAGCTTGTCCCCGGTAACAGCGCCAAAAACTTGATGTGTCTTAAATTTACCTTGCAAGTACACAACACTATTATAGAATAGTTTAGGGTAGCTGTGGGTTCCCGAGAAATGTGCTCCCGCGCCCCGTGCGCCCTTGGATAGGGGTGCGCGTACGTGCGGATGCGGTGACATCCACTGTTTTCGTTCCACCCTCCCTTGTCTAGGGGAGGACGAAATCAAAAGTGCGAGAGGAGTGCTGTCGGAATAGCGCGTTGGAATGCGCCTCGGTTGCCTTTAGTGGATTTTGATCCAATATGGGAGCTTTGGGTTTTCTATGTCAAGTTATCCCTTTTTTATGGGATACCGGGATATAGGAATGCATCACCCTTCTATTCCCATTCTCCCATTTTTAGGGGAAAACGTGAAAATGCAAGGAATGAATGTTGCAGCGCCCCCACTATGGATTTTATGAAAATAACCTTATGGCGTATCTCGGATCACTATGGGTGCTTTGGGTTTTCTACGTCAAGTTATCCCTTGCTTAGGGGATACCAGGACATAGGAATACATCACCTTTCCATTCCCATTCTCCCATTTTTAGGGGAAAACGGAAAAGTGCAAGGAAAGATGTTGCGAGGCCCCACTGGATCCAAAATGTTTTAGAGTCACCATCTTTATTTTAAGGAATAAAAAAAGCAAAACCAAAAAGAAAACCAGAGATAATGAAAACGGGTTCGGGGGCTAAGTTATGAGTTGGGAAGGTGCTAGGCACCCAACTCGCCCTTTCGGTCTCAAAACGGTTTTTGACTAAAGTATACTTTTTGTTATATTTATTTAACAGATAAATAAAGCATTAACTGCCTACAAATACATCCATTGTGTCTACATTATTTACAGACTTGCAACTGTCCCTTTACAAATAATCACAAATATACTTGAAAATATTTGGCCATAATAACGGCTATATTTAGTACTATTTCCTAACTAAATCCGGGCAGCACAACTGCTTATATATCTACATTGGGCCGGATTGGAAATAATATTTTTACAAATAAAGACTTTTAAAATAAAACTTACTGACGGCCTAGGGTGTGCTCGCTCTGTCCTTCAGGGAGAGGGAGTCTTTTTGTTGTTGTGTGTTGTGAAGATTCGGGCAGAGTGGCTGCTTCTGAAAGTTATTTTTGGCCTTGGGATTTGGGCAGAGTAACTGTTTGTGTTTGGTTGTTTGTTGGTTTGAGGTAGGTGAAAATCGGGAAGAATAAGGGCTTATTTCTGGCTGATTTGGCCTTTTAAATCGGGCAGAGCAACTGCTCTTTCCACAATTTTTGGACCGGGAAAATAGGGTGGATACCTAGCTGGGGGGCTATGGCTCACTTTTACCGGTTGGTTTTGTGTTTGGAAGAGGTTTGGCAGGGTTTCGAGGCTTTTTGAGGTGATCTCTCACTATCTCACTTCGTTCTCTATTTCTCCAACGTAACGAGAACGCAGAGAATTTTTTATCGATGAAAGGTGTTCTGAATGAAGAGCCGGGGACCTGTATTTATAGGAGGAACTGAGGACACGCTGGGAATTAAAATTCCTTCCTTGTGCATTGATCGGCTTGTACACAGTGCGGGAGAAATTGCATTTTACGGCAAATGAAGAAGAGAACTGGGCGCAGCACAACACAAAATTGGGCGCAATGAAGGGAATTGGGCGCCATGCCCAATTTTTATGTGGGTGGCGCCTAATTTCAAAGTTTCCACTTTTTGTGCACTTTGGTCCCTGCAGTTCGTCTTTTTGCGCATCCTGCTTTGTCCTTTTGCACTTTTGACCCTGTAACTTGACATTTGTTAATGTTTTAATAGGTTTTGATATTTTATGTCATGTCACATACCAGGGGTACGAAATTGGGGTGTCTACAGAGTCCCTCAACGATGGAGTCTACGGGTAACCCGCAGCTTACTAAGTAGACGAACATCGTTGATAAGAATAGACTCTCCAATTTCGTTCAATTACAAAACGAGGGAGAAAGATGCAACAGACAGCAGTTATAATGCGGAAATTTATAATGTGAAACAAACCTCCATATCCTAGACATTTTTAGTCGGTTATAGCAGGTTATCGCAGTTTTTAAGCAAATATGCAAATTGAATGCTCTGATGGTCGGACCTACTAATGTAGGCTGCCTACGTATTCCTTAATAAAGGAAATCAAACCAAACGTAGTTCGGCCTCAAGCAAACAGACAACAACCAGGTGGGATATATGGTGTGTTTCGCCCAGCATAGGCAAAACTGGTGGGACCTCAGATGCGTTTTCCCCAGCATAGGGAAAATGATGGGACATTTTTTTGAGTTTTGAGAATGGGCTTTCCCCAGCATAGGGAAAGCTTTAGAACTTTTTGAAAATGGGCTTTCCCCAGCATAGGGAAAGCTTTAGAACTTTTGAAAATGGGCTTTCCCCAGCATAGGGAAAGCTTTGAGCTTTAGGAAGGGTTTAGAGGGGGTTTAATGAGGGTAGGATAGATATAATTCGTCAAAACCCAAAACAGGGCAAAAATCCCGTAAGTGACATTTTATGTTGAGGCGGGCGCCTCACATCCCTCCAGGCGGGCGCCTGGGATCCTGCCAGCACAATTTCATTTTGCAAAGCTCTCAGTACTTGAGGCGGGCGCCTCACTATGTCCAGGCGGGCGCCTGGGCCTCTGAACCTTCAAAACTTGGTCTAAACATGTCCTAAATGATCCCAAACTCATGGGCAACCATTCTAAGGTCTAACCCAACTCAAAACAGGTCGAAAACACACCCGAACAACTCCCGAAACAACTCGGAGGCGAAACCGGAAGGGGTGCGACAACGTGCAACCGGCGACGAATGAACTTCGCAATCGAGCGAGCAATGAAAGGAGACTTTTAAAGGCAAGTCTAAGGGCTAATGAAGAAGCTTAAATACTTCTAGAAATATCGTAGGCACTCGTTCGTTTGCAACTTACTTGACAAAGTGTGGATCGTGCGTATGCAATGGAGTTGGACATCGAGGAGTATGCTCAAAGAGAGCCTCGAGTACTATTAGGGAAATGATGGTAATAGAGGCAGGCGGCACCTCGAGAAAGTTAATCAAGAAATCGCACGCATCTTGGTAGGCAGTGATGTTCCTACCTCTAGTCGGAGGACGAGGCGGCGAGTTAAGGTGTAATTTTTGTATGAGGACAGGACATGCCGAGAACAGATGTTGGGGTAAATCAGGAAAGTGTTTCGCTTGTGGCGGTGAAGATGAGAGTTAATCAGTCTGGGAGTACTAGTCAACAATCCAGTAGCTCCAAGAGAGACAGTGGTGGACGGCCTTGTGGCGACCCGACCCGGATTCCGGAACGGAATCCCAAGGTCACGTCACAAGGACAAGGCAAGAAGAGGACAAGCACTTAAAAATTAGTAGTGCGAGTCGGACAGTCGAGCTAACAAAAGATCGAAACACAATATAAGGCCGTACTAAAAATACGGGTTTACAAAATTCAGTATGCGGAAGCGACATGGGAAAGTAGTCCCGAGCTATGAAGCTCGAAACCAAGGCCAAAGATACCAAGAGAGACATAAATCTCTCGAAGGAAAGAAAAGAAACTTCGCGTGCATAACATTGCAGAACCTTTGGACAAACCATCGGCCCTCCAGGCCGGCGATTCAGCAAGGAACCAACCTGATATAACACTTACCCACGGCTAAAGCATACCGGGGTTAACCAACAATAAAAATAATAACTAGGATAGAGAAAAGCCCCAAAGCCACTGCGTGCTTGGGAAACAACTGAATATAAAAACCAAGGCTATGAGCAACGACATAACACGTCGGCCCAAAGGAGAACCAAATCAAAACCCAAGTATTCTACCCGACTGTAAAGTCTAAATAACCTTACAATACAACGAGCTCACAAGAATATAATATTATGATATACAAGTCAAGGATGCTAGAGAGATAGGAGTACACAAGCTACTACTCGGAAATATCGACTGTTACAAACACGAACACGCGTACTAAGCTCGAGCTGTCGATCAAGCGTAGTGCGCTCTGTCACGTACTATGCGTCCTCAATACAACTTCCGAACTGCAACTAGAAAACAAAGTACGGGATGAGTCATAATGACCCAGTACGTTACTACTAAACAATAAGACATAATTTGAATATTGCCATAAGAGGAAATGATATCGTTTTACGACGAAGACCCAGTAAGTCGGGTTGTACTGAATGAAAACCGGTCCTTTACCAGACTACCAAGATGAATCAGGGTGAATCCCCTGTTCACAAACAGTCAAACAAGTCAGGAAGCAAGGCACAAGAATAATCATGATTATGGATGTATATCCTATTGTAGAACATCCCAAGTCTCTCATAGAATAATTAAGTAGAAGTATGCATATTTATAAATATACATATACCAAGTCTCTCATAGTATTATCAAGTGTGGTATGTAAATTCGTTTATGTACCAAACAATTCATTCATGGAAGTTTATCATGTAAGGATATGCATATCTACAATTATATACATACGAAGACAATCAGGGTAAATCAAGTAGGAGTATGTATATCTACATATATATACATATGCAGGCAATCATGGTTAATCAAGTAGGAGTATGTATATCTACATATATATACATATCTGAGCAATCGTGGAAATCAAGTAGAATATGTATATCTACATATATACGTATCATACAATTCACGAGCCTATCCACGAAAGTCAAGCGATCAAGAACAAGTATATCACAGGCATTTAGTTTACATATTCATGATAGCACTTTGTTTTCACAAATGCTAGAAGAAATCCACATATAAGAGGATATGATATAAATGCGGTACGCAATGTAGCTCATGCAATATAATATGTTAACGAGAACGCGTCTTTGTTGGATGTACGAGATGGTACATCGACCAAGGATAGTATTATTCCAAGCGCCCTAATGGTTACACAAGGTACTCTTCTCCAAAGTGATCAAGAATGGAGGGGTTTGCACGTTTCTGGTTCGGCAACCCATCACTATCACGAATCTCATGATTCGTAACGGTAGAAGGATTGTCAACCAGGGAAGACAAGACAGGACAAGACAAGTATGCCAGCTGGACTTATTGGGGAAAAACAAGTAATGTTTACTTATTTAAGAAATCAAGCAAGGACGAGCACGGTAACAGCGATCGCATTCAAGTCAGGTGGGCATGTTATTCTTTTACAGCTAGTAATCAAGCATGAGCATGAATTAAATTAAGAATCTCGAAACTAGTATTCTAGTTAAACGGATTTCAAGCGTCGTAGGGGTTTATCGTTGAGTCGGTAATGTTAAATGACTCACTAGCATCGACTCTGTCGAGTCATTTCTATAATTCCAGTCAAATAGAGTTTGAACACTATATGTGTTCCAAGACTCCTTTCTAGGTTCTTGTTTGAGGCATGGCTAAGTTCTCGTTCCATTTAGGAACCTTAGTTCAAATTCACTAAGTCACGTATAAAAGGCGGAAACCTAAGTTGATTATCGTCCAACCAAGCTTAGTTCAATTTCAAGTTCGAAATTCCATTCGCTAATAGAATCATAAATCAAAGCACGTTGATACTCAATAGGAAGATAATTATGAAGATAAGACACACAATATGCTTAAAGGTCATAATCTCAAGTAGACATAGAAGTTCATGCATCATTCACAAACAAACCTTATCAAGCTCAGTTCCATAGAATCATAAAGATAGATAACATTATAAATCCTCTCGAGGTTCCCAAAGAACTAAAGATCAAGCATGCACTTCTTGAAGGACAGAAGACTTAAGACAACTCAAGATTCATCAATTTACCATGTGATGGTACTTCATAAGTCCATCACCACACACATGACTTGGATGACCATTCAGTCATCTTTACGACAACTCAAGATTCTCATCATAGAGGGTACTAAGGCATACACGATTCAAATATCCTTCCTAAGGGAGAATTATCACGAAGAAATCCCGGATTTTCCAAGGATGTTAACAAGGTTCCCAGGTAAAGTTACATATTACATTCCTACGCATCTTGGGACTTCATTAAAAGTCCAACTAGTATTATCGGTTCTAGTTCATAATTGAACCCATTCAAAACGTCTTTCATTCAAGCTACGCATTCTCGACTCACACATAAACCACCCAAGAAATAGCGATAATATCGCACTTAACATCATTCAAGAGACTCAATTAGAGTCCTAAGCCAAGAATCAATCTTATTACCAATTTGGTCTCACCCGAGCAATTCTCAAAGTTTCGTGATTGAGATTCAATGAACACAAGAAAATATAGGAATTTATCCTAAGGTTCAAATAATAATTTTTATCATTAATTGACTTCGTTTGGATTAAACTACAAAGTCCCCATTTTCTAGTTCGAGGCATAAATTCGGGATTCACAATTTATCCGGGTTTCTAACCCAACAAAATTCAATCTTAAATCATAGTAATTCCATTATACTCAATAACCCCTTTTGTTTCAAACCCTTAACCAAAATCTATTGATATCCATGAAAACATATCATTTTGACATGTATAACAACAATAATTCACAAGGAACAAGTCTCTAACTATCTATCAACAAGATGCAAGTAGAGAGAGAAACTAGGGCTCAAAGTAACGCCTCAATCGAGCCACAAACGTCTAGGACGTGGAAAACAAACCGAGGGGAAAGACTCTACTCGGCGAGGGCTTCGCGATGGCGGTCGCGGCTCGACAATCCGATGGCCGGAACTCCGGGAATCGTCAAATCTCCCATGGAAGCTCCTTCTCCCTCTCTCTCTAAACTCACGGTTGATGCAAGAAATGAGGGAGGAAGAGGAAGAGAGTGGATCATAAAGGGTTAGGGATGACCATCCTGCCCTTCCTAGCTGTGGACAAGGCAAAGGGGAGTGGTTAAAATGGGGGTAGTATAGGTTTTTCACGCCAAAAATCAAAACAGGGAAAGAAATCCGTAATTGAACATCAGCCAGGTGAGGCGGGCGCTCACCCAAGCCCATGCGGCCGCCTCAACTGCAGAGGCTTCTCCCAAGTTGCACCACTTTGCAATTACTCCCAAAGATTCGAGGCGGGCGCCGCAAGGTGCGCGCTCGGCTCCGAACCTCTAAAACTTGGTCTAAACTTGTCCTAAATGATCCCAAACTTATGGGCAATCATTCTAAGGTCTAACCCTACTCAAAACGAGTCGGAAACGCACCCGAACAACACCCGGAACAGGATAGAACAAGGCTCAACTCACGCGACGAATGATCAATGAATCAAACTACCAACAAACACCAGTCAAACTAAGATGACTTGGGCATGAAAAAGACTTGTTTAAACATGGCTAAGATCTGAATATAAAGTCAAGAATTCAACGAACACTTCGTACGACGAAATAGAGGCAACACGAGCAACGAGGGGAATCGCTAAGGCCAAAATCAACACGGTCGAACTGGCGATTCAACAAACAAGCATAAAACTTGTGTACCAAGGCCTTATGAGACTCAAATAACTCTCAAGACAAGTGGAGGAACGATTAGGAGTAAAATCGAGGTCTCACGAAAGAACTACGCGAGGAAACACTAAACCGAGTCAAGTAACGAACATGCGACTTGTAACTTTAACTAGTTAAGGTCTATGGAACATATGGGACTAATGTATTGGCTCCTATATAGCCTACCTATATTAATCAAGGTTCTTACCTCAAGTCAAGTAAGCGAGGTTACGGTTAAACGACACGCAAAGCAATAAGGTCAATTACACGAAGGTTCGGGGTCTTACAGGCCTAGAGTTTGAGGTCGTGCGCGTGTGGCGGTTGGCCATTGCGGGGTTTTGAGACCTATCCGAAATAGGAAGGTATATTCTTGTATATATATATATACGTAAATTATACCGCTTCTACTATTACCGTTATTATGAGTACACGTTTTAATCGGTAGCTCATGTGCATTCATACATACATTATATGGTGTATTGTGTATTATTGGTTATTTGTTTGATTGGGAGTAATACCCCAATGTGAGATCGATATATGATATGGTTTGTTTTGTGAATTACCGGTAGGTAATCGCACGTGGTGTATGGATTCTTGATTAGTCTATGTATATATAAGACTATGCTATATGTATAGAGTTGTGGTTCTTGTGGTTATGTAAAAAGGCCATAGTATGTATATGTATGTATATACGTATATATATATATATATATGAATATATATATAACGCATGGATTGTATATTAATACTTATCGGTTTGGTATGATGTTTGTATATTCTGTAAAGATATGTTTTATGTAATGACTAATATGATATTACATTATTGTTAGGGTTACTATGCAAGTAGGATATACATTCGACTTGTGAGAAGGTTGAAGGTTGCGATTTAGAGGATAATCATGGTTACACGGGAGAGATTAACGCTTCACCGCGAGTATTGAGATGTTAACGTTGTGTTAGGACGCTTAGTGTATGCATTGGTTGTAGACTTGGTCTAGAGCTTAAGAAAGGATAGTTTTGCGGAGTATGGACGTTACGGGCATTAGTAGCCTTGTCGATTCGTGGTGATTACTGGGAAATTATCTTGGTTGAGTGTAATAGGTACACGAGTTTTGTGGTAGATATGATTGTTGTTTGGCAAGGTAATAGACCTTGTTACGTGGTCTGAATTTTTATTCAGTTACGTGCATTAGTTGTAGGAAACACCTACTTGATGCATTTACATAGTAGTATATTAAATTCTCATCTCATAAATTCATGTTCATTCATTTCATTAGCATAGGAGACTGTTTGAAGGATGCTTAAAACTTTTTATTCATGAACCTTTCAGATCCTTACGACGGAAACTTTTGAAGCTAATTCAAAGAAGTACCTCGAATTGGTGAGCAAAAGGTATTCGTCGTTGGACTAGGATTGGTAAGAATTAAGTTAGAAATTGACTATACCCATTACCAAATGGAATGGACAGAAATGGAATGAATTTTCAAAACATTTCATTAATGTACTCTTATGTGTTGTTACACGCGATAGGGAAATCGCGAGTATGATTTACACGGTTTGAAATGCCGATTTGCTTATCTTTGATTTGTTTGTAAATTGCTCCATAGGCAATTATTATTTCCTTAAAGTTAGAACCTCTTGTTCTTGAATTTCGTGTTGTGCCCCGAGACAAATAGTTTCGGTAGTCGGATGTTGAAGTGTTCTTGATTGTGTTCTTATGTTGAAATTTGGGGTTTTGCTTACATGTTTGGCCTAGTGTTGTTCGTATGTGTATTCGTGACTCAAGCATGAGTCATATTGTTTCCGATAGAAGGTGTTTGATGTCGTGTCTATTGAGATTTCGTAGACTTTTGAATTTTGATTATTATAGTTTGACCCTTGTGTATATTGTAGTGGTAGACTCGGAGATTCGAGTCAAGGTTGGTGGTTTTGAGATCGAGTGTTAACTTGGGATTAAGAGACACCGTGATCATTGTCTCGATGTATGGTGGTTGAGTGTGGACCTAATGTTGATTTGTATCATGATTTAGAATTCGGGACGAATTCTTTTTAAGGTGGAGAGAGTGTGACACCCCGCTCCTTCGTTATCTCGGTTTGCGTGATATACTTGCACTTCTTCCTTTGTCGACTGTATGTTTAGTTTGTGAGAGGGTCTAGATGTGTTTGAAAGACCACATTAAGACCAAAACATTATTAAGAGACTCCATATAGTTGTTGACTTGCTAAAGTCACAAGTCGTGACTCGACGATAGTCGGAATGCGACGCGATTGAGGGTTTACTTGCGTTTTGTGTTCGTGACCTCGGTTTGGGTCCTAGACCTCTTTAAGATGGTTTATTAACATGTTTAGATGCATTAGACTTCAAGTTGGAGGTGTTCCTTAAGTCTATCGATGATTTGGAAGTTTTGGAGATAGCGTTCGTCTCTATCGCGTAGTTCGGGAATCGAGTCGCGTAATCGTCTCTCCTTTGGGATTCTTATTTCCCTAGTTGTTATTCAACTTTCTAGAAGTATTTAAGCTTCTTAATTAGCCCTTAGACTTGCCTTAAAAGTCTCCTTTCATTGCTTGTTCGATTGCGAGTTCATTCGTCGTGCCGGTTGCACGTTGTTGCACCCCTTCCCGGTTTCGCTCCGAGTTGTTTCGGGAGTTGTTCGGGTGTGTTTTCGACTTGTTTTGAGTTGGGTTAGACCTTAGAATGGTTGCCCATGAGTTTGGGATCATTTAGGACATGTTTAGACCAAGTTTTGAAGGTTCAGAGGCCCAGGCGCCCGCCTGGACATAGTGAGGCGCCCGCCTCAAGTACTGAGAGCTTTGCAAAATGAAATTGTGCTGGCAGGAGCCCAGGCGCCCGCCTGGAGGGATGTGAGGCGCCCGCCTCAACATAAAATGTCACTTACGGGATTTTTGCCCTGTTTTGGGTTTTGACGAATTATACCTATCCTACCCTCATTAAACCCCCTCTAAACCCTTCCTAACCTCTCATACTTAACCCAAATCATGTCCTAACATTAGTTGGAAGTTAATTAAGGTTAGATTAGTGATTGATTAGTCCTAATCTCTACTAATTGTACTTGGGAAATGTCAAATGTGCCCTCCTCAATTTGGGGGTATAAATACCCAAACCCCCTTTGCAATTGCTGAAATCCTCTTCATTTCTCATCCTCCACAATACGTATATTAGAGAGAGAGAGAGAGTCCAAGGGAGATTCAAGCCCTAGCTTCCTTCTCTCTTCGATCCAAGACGATCCATCCACCCGATTGCCTTCAAACTTCGGAATCTTGAAGCCCTCGACGAGTAGAACAACTTCACCAATCGGATTTGTGTTCTCTTGAGTTTTCACTCAAGCTAGGTAAGTTACCTTCTTTTTATTTTTGTTCATTGGCCCTAAGGAAAACAATATATGTGCTATTTGTGGGCAATGAACACCTTGTATGCCTTGTATGTCCATTTTGTGAATTTTTGGAAATATGAACTTGTTAATAACATGACTAGTATGATTTGAATGTTATTATGTGTTGTAGAATATGGGTTGTGATTTATGTGGAGTTTTATGAATGTTAGGGCTTGAGAATCAAGCCCGGATTATTGGAGGATTTGTTGTTAATTAAAGTGGGCATTGATGTGTAGGTTGATTTGGATGATGTTGTGTGTTGGGAGAAATGTGTTATCTCTTTGTTAAGGTTTTTATGAATTTAGGGCTTGGGAATTAAGCCCGAATTAATTTGGAAATTGTTATAAATTGAAGTGAGTGTCATTGTTGAGATTGAAGAAATGTATAAGAAATGAAACTTAGTATTTAGACTCATCGGAGTCGAAATAAGTTCAATAAAGTGTTAATGAACTCGGGTTGAAGTCCTACGACATTTGGGATTCGTTTAATTATGTTGATGTTGAGTTCTTGGATTTTAGGCTTGGGAAACAAGCCGGATTATTTTTGGAGAATTATTATGAACGTGAATGATGTGTTAAATTTGGGATTTATGAAATACGTATCTAATGAAATGTGATATTAAGACTCAATGGAGTCATTTTAGGTTCAATAAGATGTTAGTGAGCCTTATGTTGAAATCCTACGATGTTCGGGTTTGGTTGGTTTTGATTGTGAGTACCCGAGCATCTCGAATTGTGTCCCCTTTGTGACACCCATGATATAGAAGCTTATTGGGGATTTATTTAGAGCGTGCTCGTTAGAGCACGGAGCATTAGAGACCAACCTATGATCTCGTATGCCCTTAAGAAATGATTATTTGATTGAGTTCCCTCTTAGGGAATTTGGTCGCACATGATAGCACTTCCGGGTTTTGACTACGAGTTAGTTTTGGTACCCTCGAGATTGGTTTGAGAAGTCGATTAATTATGACAACTGGGACTATGGTTGAGTCCGGTGTGCTTTTGAGTGAAACCAAATGCTAAGTCTTGATTATGATTGTTCTTAGACTAAAATAATAGTCTTTGGTTTAATCTTGAGTAGAGGACTATAGTAGACCTCACGTTGTGATTTATTGAGCTATAAGCTATTCTTGAATTGGTGGTGACTTGAGGATTATGAATACCTCAATATGTGGTTTTTGAACTAAACTTACAAGTTAGTTGAACATGTTAAGTGTGTACAATTATGTGCATTGTTTATTGGATTTTGTAGAGCATTATGACCTACTTGAATTGATAAGTTCTTTTATGATGGACTTGGTCCTTATTGGTTTATCCAAGTAAATATCTACTTGAGCATCTTGATTTGAGTCCAATGCCTTGGTCGTTTTGTCGGCAATGGGACGATTCATAGCCTTTGGAAACATTCGCTATGAATCGCCGCATTGGTACCCTTTCTCCTCACTATGTGGCCAATAGTGGGATGTGGTCTCGTATTAGCGCCCCCTAGCCTGATATTGAGCTCCCATTTCTCATCCCAGGGTTGGATGAAGGTAACGAGGAACTCATTAAGAAAACTGATGAGTTATGATCATTTGAGGATTGAAACCCAGTTTATGATCATTGAAGGGCTAGGCCCAGATCTTGGTTTTACGTGCTTATGTATAAGCACTTATATGAAAGAAAACGTGCTATGTGGTTTATGAAGTTTATGTTACATGATAACTCAATACAAGTTTATTATTGGTATGCTATTAAGATACCATGATTTTATACATGATTGTGCATTATGCCATGCCACGACATGCTATGCCATACATTTGCATTTAGTAACTTACTGGGTCATTATGACTCATTTCGTGTGTTTGTTTTCCTTAGTTTTTGCAAAGCTCTTTAGTACGCTGCTTCTGGATAGTGATTCCTAGAAGGTGGTCTTCCGGGCTTTAAGCTTGGATTTATTATTATTGTTGTTATTATGTATTTGTGAGACACGATTGTAAAGTTATGTAGACTTTACTTGGGTAGATTATGTTAGTATTTTGTTATCGTATTATTTTGGTAGCCGACTTGTTTGGTCGAGCTGTTGTATCTCTTATGAGTTGTTCCCTTTCTTATTATTCCGAGCATGCTTTAGCTCACTCATTCTAGTATTGTTGATATTGTCATCTCCGATTTACGTTAGTCGTGAGACTTGGGTTTAGTTGTTAGAATTTGAATATCTTATTCTTTTAGTTGATTTATTCCTCCCGCATGTTATAGCCGTTGAGTAGTCGTTTATCGTTGGTATTCGTTGATTCGCCGCCTTAGGATTGCCGATGGTTTGTTGCCCATGCGCATTGTTGCGTCACGTGCGTCGTAGATTTGTCGAGAGATAGTCGTCTCTCAGCATTGTATTCCTTCGTTTATGATTATAGGCTTTGGTCCCACTTATGTTTTTGCTTCCGCAGATTTTAGTTTTTTTGGTTATTCGGTTTTGCTGTTATGGCTTTTCATTCCTGTTTAGAGTTGTTGGTTCAACTCGACTCACACCACTACGCTTAGCGGTGCTTGTCCGTCTTTTAGCTTGTCTTGACGGCACGACCTTGGGACTCCGCATTGGAGTCCGGGTCGGGCTGTCACAAGCATTCTCTCTTTTTTTTTTTTTTTGAGTGGCAGACCTTAACATCTCGAAGTAGGACTTACTGATTTTTTGTTTTTTTTTTTGAAATCGAGAATGAACGATGCACTTATCAACTTAGTGATGCATTATGAGAAGTTAAGAGTGGAGATGCATTTGGAGATAAAGAATGGTGGTGAGGACTGTGACGACCCGACCCGGATCCCAAGACGAAATCCCAAGGTCGTGCCACCAGGGGAACAATTAACAAGAAACAAGTAGCAAATAATGGGTAGGGCCATAACGGCTATACACCGACAACTCGAAACACATGCGGAAGCGAAATAAAATCAAGCAGTGGCGCCCGAGCTAACAAGCTCAAACTAAAACAACCAAAGAGATGATAAATCTCTCGGTCCGAAAATTCGATTCGCGTGCCGCAACATTGGGCACGTAGAACAAACTCCCCGTTATGCAATTCATATATAAGCATAATAAACCAAGTCATCGGCGAAACTACGGCTACGGAACTCCAACATTAAACTAAGTCTAAGACTCTAGTCTAACAACTCAACGGCTAAAACATGCCTGAGAACAAACATCAAATTAAACTAGCAATCTAACATGCTAAACATAAACACCAATTAACCACGCACGACTAAACCACGGCTACCAACAAAATAAGTACTAACAGCTTATATGTACTAACAACTATAAAGCATATGGAGATACAACCATATATACACATCAAGCACAACCACCACCGGTTGGCTACCAAAAGAATAAGCTAGCCACATAATTACAACACTTCAAATACATAAAGGATTGCTACCCAAATCATGAAGTTTATATAACTTCATCATCCCAACGACCTCATCAAAACAAAACCAACAACTAAGTAGCAACCTTTCCAAAAGAATTCCTTGCCAACGTAACCTCCCGATTTACTTGGATCCGCTAGCTCGGCTCGGATCTAGGGAAAACAACCAACAAATAAAAGTAAGTCACAATGACTTAGTAAGTTACTAACCATAACTTCCTACCATGGCATAATGCTCAATCATAAATATATCATGCTATTGTCATGAAATAACCTCATAATAAATCATGTATGGCATTCATGCTCAACATTAAATAAATATGTTATCATCCTAGTATAACATGTCATCATAAATTCATGTCAAGTCATTTTTGTCTTAACAATAATAATTTATACCTTTGGCATAAAACAACATTCCAATAAAGTTATGTAATAGCATTTATGCTTACAACATTAATCAATATGTTATCTATTAAGTATAACATGTAAGAAACCAAACCATCAACATATCATATCCAATTCACTAAGCACGTATTCACTTAAGTACTAGTGAAGCAATTCATATATATAAGGGATATGATACCATTACCAAAATTCCTCCGCGCGTGTCGCTCCTGCAAAAACACGTGCAAACCCTTATGTGCCCTCGATATCCCTCTCGAGATATCGACGCCCCGAGACGCCTCCGCTCGAGTTCCATAGTTATCAAAGTCATGTGTATTACTACAACTAAGATAAACTACTTCCCCACCGTGGCCATCGATGGAGGGTGTGTGCAACCAAACACGGCGATACATCGAAATCACGAATCCCATAATTCGTGAAAACAATGTATCGACCCACCAAAGACTCAATGCATCGACGCCACCGGACTCAAAACCCAAGCACAAGTAATATATACTCATATGCTCAAACAAGTAGGTAAACACTCTACCATCAAACTAGTCATGCAATTAATCCACAACTAGCATAAACATCACAACCGAGAATCATATAAGTTCTCATAATCAAGTGTGCTTCACACACCTTAAACTTCTTGGAGGCTCGACCTCCATGAATTCTACCCAAGATTCCATAGGACTTAAAATCATAGTTCCTAGGATTCAAACTAACCCAAAGGTTAACTCCGTTGAGTTCAATCTAAGTTTTCCGAAGTTTCAAGGAATAGAAGCTTAGGCTTCATCATCCCCCTACATTCATATCTATCGTCAAAACCATAAACCCGACGATCAATAACCCTCACATAAACCCCACAAAATAATTAACAAGGTAACTTAGAACAACTTAGCCATCTTGGTTATAAATTTATTCAAGTCACCATACCAACAAATAATTTCCAATTTGCGATTAATTCACACAATATGGTTTAATATGCTCTACTAAACATATAAAACATTTTAATCATGCTCACATCAATAATTTTGCAAGCTAATCAAAATTAGGGCAAGACACCCTCCAAGCATCTCAACCAAACCAACATTAATCCACATTATCAATCAACATAAACAAGTTCAATAGGCTAGTTAGAGCATGAATTTTACAAATATCATAGTCTCACATAGGCCAATCGAGTTCTATCATTCAATCGAAAACCTAGGGTTCATACATCTTCTATAACCCTAACAATGGCTTCCATTGACCTCAAATACCACAAATGGCTGTTTCCCTAGGGTCAATGGAGCTCAAAAATCAAGGGAAGAGAGGTAGAAACTTACAATTTCTCAGCCCTACAAACTGCTCAAGCTCGAACTCAACGATGAAGCCGCTTTCTTCTCACTCCGCTCTCTTCAATCTTGCGGGTTAGATGGAGAAGAAGACTCCTCAACAATGGCTTCCAAGATTAGCCTCTTGAAGCCCTAGAATCGCCTCCTCAAAAGCCCTCTCTCCGAAGCTTTTTGGCTGCTAAGAGGCGCGAAGGAGAAGACGCAAACCGATCGACCGAATGAATAAAAGAGTGCGGCATTTGCTTTTTTATATGAGGGATTAATTCCCATTAATCAATCACTAATTACCCCCTAATTCTCTTAATAGGTGATTAGGATTAGTCTTAGGCTAATTAAGTGAGGTTAGAATAGGTTTAGTTTGGGTTTAATAAGCCAAAAGTTCTGGACAACAAGACAACCGAACAACAAAATCCCGTAAGTCTCGATATGAGGACCTTGCGGTCGCTGGGGCAAGAGGGTGATGCGACCGCATCACCTAGTTTCGAATTCCATGTTTTCTGCTTTCCTTGCTCGGTCCCGGACTCTCCCGCATTCAATCCCAAGTCCTTCCAAGCCAAAAATGGTCTATAAATCAACCTTAATAACCTCCAAACCATAACCAAAGCAATCAAGCCTCAAACCCCATCAAAACAAGGCCAAGAAACTCAGGCAGAACTCTCCCGAACAACAACCGGAAAAGTCAAACTGAAAAGGGTTAACGCTAAAATCAAACTAGCAACCCAACCAACAATGCAACAAGCATCTAACCAATCTCCAAGGCATGTTAATGATGTTATAAATGCCTTCTAATAATTTTCCATGTGTTAACCACATAAACTGTAAACCCGAGATTCAACACATCTCGCGAAAGAAAAATGCATACGCAGCATCTCAAACAACGTCAATGATCATGCTATTGACTCTAAACAATAACGGGAGCTAAATGAACATATTCATGATGATTATAAGTGTATGAATTCATGCATATCACAAGCAAGCAGCATTTCAGGGTTTTACATTCTCCCCTACTTTAAGGAATTTAGCCCCTAAATTCTTACCGTAGTCATCGAACAAATGAGGATATTTCTCTCGCATCTCCAACTCGGTCTCCCAAGTTGCTTCCTCGATCTCGTGATTCTTCCAAAGGACTTTCACCAATGGAATTTTCTTGCTCCTCAAAACTTGCTCTTTCGTGTCAAGTATCTTCACCAGCTGCTCCACATAAGACAAATCCGGCTTAAAAGTAATCTCGTCATACTCAAGAACATGGGAATCATCCTTAAGATATTTCCAAGCATAGACACATGAAATACATTATGAATCTCGACAAAGACATGTAAAGCCACCCCAGATGCCAAACTCCCAACTCGCCTGTAATCTCAAAAGGTCCAACATACCTCGGTGATAATTTCCCTTTCTTTCCAAATCTCTTGGTACCCCTTCTAGGCGATACCTTAAGAAACACAAAGTCTCCAACCTGAAACTCCAAATCTCTCCTTCTATTATCCGCATAGCTTTTCTGTCGACTTTGAGCGGTGAGCAATCTATCTCGAATTATCTTCACACTCTCAACAGACTGCTGAACAATTTCTGAACCCCATAATTTTGCTTCTCCAACCTCGTCCCAAAGAAATAGGAGATCTACACTTCCTCCCATAAAGAGCCTCATACGGTGCCATCTCGATGCTCGACTGGTAACTATTGTTGTACGCAAACTCTGCCAAAGGAAGATGTGTATCCCAACTCCCTTTAAAATCAATCGCATAAGCCCGCAACATATCCTCAAGTATTCGAATCGTTTTCTGACCGTCCGGTCTGACGAGGGTGAAAAGTTGTACTAAAGTTCAACTTGGTCCCCATAGCCTCTTGCAAAGCCTGCCAAAACCTCGATGTAAACCTCGGATCCCGGTCCGAAACAATACTAATCGAACCCCGCAATCTAACAATCTCCCCACATACAATGCCGCTTAACCGACTCAATGAATAAGTCATAGCAATCGGAATAAATGAGCCGACTTCGTGAGCCGATCAACAACAACCCAAACGGCATCAAACCTCTACGAGTACGTGAAATCCCGAAACAAAGTCCATCGTAACATGTTCCCATTTCCACTCCGAATATCCAACTACCAGAACAACCCCGCAGGTGCCTTTGGTGTTCCGCCTTTACCGCCGACAAGTGAGACACCTCGACACATAGTTCAAGCTATCTGCCGCTCATGCCAATCCACCAAAATTGTTTCTTCAAATCTCTATACATTTTCGCATTTCCTGATGGATAGTATACTTTGCTTTGTGAGCTCATCCAATACAAGCCGCTTAACATCTTCAACCGAAGGAACACAAACTCTACCCTTAAATGTCAAAATACCATCTTGGTTCATCGAGAACTCATTCTCTTTATTCTCACTCAAACCATCAATAATTTTCACCAACTCGATCTTTCTTCCGAGTCTCCTTAATTCTTCCAATAACACAGAATAACCCGCACACTAGCAAATAATACACCATGATTTATCCGCTAGATTCCAATCACGAACATCTTCCAAACATCATTCCAACATTTTCCACGCTCGCCTTCCCTGATGATAATAGAGTGCACCGTCCTTCAATTTCTCCATCCATCTCCGCCTCACACTCTTCTCGAGAAGAGATATTTCAAACTCTTGTGGTCCGTGAAAATCTCAAACTTGAACCATACAAATACTTTTCTCAATCATGCGCAGGATAAACTACGAGACAACGCATAAGCAATCTTCCTCCGCCAAGATGTACATCCCAATGAAACAAACAAAGATCGAAAATCCTTCAAGAATCTCCATAATAACCTGCAAGAAATCGTGATCGTGGCCTCCTCCAATTCATTACCGCTTCAACCTTGAAGGATCCACCGCTATCCCAAGCACTAGAAACAACGTGCCCCAAAATGAAACCTCCTCTAGCCAAAATGCACACTTGCTAAACTTGGCAGAGTTGCCTCTCCAAGAATAGACAAACCATCCGCAAATGTTGGCATGCTCTTCCCGAGACTTAGAATACACAAGGATGTCGCTCTATGAAAACCACCACGAAGCAATCAAGAAAATTATGAAATACCCTGTTCATCAAATCCATGAACACCGCCGGCGCATTAGTCAACCCGAATGGCATCACCATAAATTCATAATGCCCATCTCTGCGAAAAGTCCGTTGAACATCTTCGGCTCTAACCTTCAACCGATGGTACCCAAATCTCAAGTCAAGTTTGGAATAGACCACCGATCCTTGCAATTGATCAAACAAATCATCTATATGTGGCAATGGATACTTGTTCTTGATCGTTGCCTTGTTCAACTCTCGATAATCGATGCACAATCTAAGGCTCCCATCTTTCTTCCTCACAAATAATACAAGCACCCTAAGGCGATACGCTTGGCTTGATGAAGCCAATGTCAAGGAGTTCTTGTAACGAACTTTCAACTCCTTTAATTCCATAGGTGCCATTCTATACGGCGCCTTCGAAATTTGGTGTAGTCCCCCAATAACTCAATACAAAATTCAATCTCTATCCGAGGCATCCCAAAATCTTTCGAGAAAACATCCTAAACTCACACACAACCGGCACATCTTCAAGATTAGAAGAAGAAACCCGCTTGTCCACTACTACGCAAGCAAGATACCCAGGCACCCACGCGACAACATTTTCCTAGCCTTGCGTAAATGACGCAGAAAACCACTCTGCATTATCTCCCAAAACACAAACTTAGGAACGCCAGCAAAAGTAAAAGTAACCCTTTACTAAGGCAATCCACCAAAGCATGATATGTGCTCAACCAATCCATACCAAGAATAACATCAAAATCACGAAGTGGTAACACCACCAAATCCGCATGCAACACATGTTTATCCACAAGTACATCGCATGCTTCTATAAAAATATCCAAGTTAACAAACATTCCCCAAGAGGGTAGATACTTCAAGCACATATGGTAAAGACCGAGGCATAACACATAGTTTATCAACGAAATGTGATGCAACATAAGAATGCGATGATCCCGGTCTATAAGTGCACGAGCCTCATTACCAAAAATAGAAAAGCACCTCCAATCACCGTCAGACTCGTACACCTCTCTCGATCTAGAGCAAACACGCCCTCGCACCTTAGCTTTTCCATCGCTATCTCTTTGTTCCAAATTTAGTCCGACTAGAACCTCCCCGATCGATTGCTCTTAACTTTGGACAATCTTTCTTCATATGCCCTGAAACTCCACAAGAATAACACTCCATTGGTGCTCCATTCTTATTCCAAAGACCTATCTTCTCGTCAGATGCCCAATCTTAGAACAATAAGAACAAACCAATGCCACACTACGATCCTCCGAGTAGATGTAGTACTAGTCCCTTGCCACTAACCGACTTCTTCGCATGTCCTTCATAATGAGATTTTCCACTTTCTTTAAGCATTTGCCTCCACTAAAATTCCCACGACATTACCCGATCCATGACTCCGCCTGTAAGACCGCTAGGCTGCCGAGAAGAACCCGAAATAGACATAGTACGATGCTCATCAATGTCTCTCTCTCAATAGTGTAGGCCCTATCAACGGCCTTCCTGTACTCCACTACTTAACCGATGAGAAAGAAGTTGTTTCCCGAACTCCGCCCTCAAACCCTTTACAAATTTCTGTCCTCCTGGCCTCATCTCAGAATCAAATGTGTGCAATACGAGCCAACTCCGTGAATCTGGCCGAATACCGGAAACCGTCATACTCCCCGCACCAAATCCATAAACTCTCTCTTTCTCCCCGACAACATCCCAGTACATAGGAAGCTCAACTCGAACGAAATTAGGCCATATCTCGTGGGACTCTATGCGCTCCCAACTCTCCTCAAGACTCGCCACCAATGCTCTAAGAAGACCCTCAAGCTTGAACAACACGCCTAATACAATTTCTGCTCATCATCGCAACCCAATGGTGCGAATATTTTCTCCAAGTGTTCAATCCAAAGCTCGGCTTTAGCAAAGTCCGCTTCCATTAAATTGCCTCGGTCAACTTCACAAATCTTTCTCCAGAAGATATCATTATTTCTAGCCTCCCGCCTCGGCCTCTACTGTGTGGCTCGGCCGTGGTCCTCCTTGTGGTTCCACTCTACCAAAACCTCTCTCGATTCATTTGATTCATCATATCAAGCATCCCACGATACATATTTGCCATCGCCTATCATCGCTTCTTCCTGTTCGCAGTGGAGGAATATTCTACGCTTAGCATCGTTAGCATTTCACCGCCAATACCTCTACCCAAGACCTCTACCAAGCCACCTCCGAACTAGCTCTCGCTCTAGTATCCACCATTAAAACCTACAATAACACTCTCGTTAAAAAATAAATCTATCACACAAACCAACCCCCAAAGCCAAGGAACCTATCCCTGAAAGCTAAATTTATAATCATAGCTCGATACCAATCGGTGGCGACCCGACCGGATCCCAAGACGAAATCCCAAGGTCGCACCAGGGAACAATTAACAACAAACAAGTAGCAAATAATGGGTAGGCCATAACGGCGATACACCGACAACTCAAAACACATGAAGCGAAATAAAATAGCAAGGGCGCCCGAGCTAACAAGCTCAAACTAAAACAACCAAAGAGATGATTAAATCTCGGTCCAAAATTCGATTCGCGTCGCAACATTGGGCACGTGAACAAACTCCCTCGTTATGCAATTCATATATAAGCATAATAAACCAAGTCATCGGCGAAACTACGGCCGAACCCAACATTAAACTAAGTCTAAGACTCTAGTCTAACAACTCAACGCTAAAACATGCCGAGAACAAACATCAAATTAAACTAGCAATATAACATGCTAAACATAAACACCAATTAACCACGCACGACTAAAACCGGCTACCAACAAAATAAGTACTAACAGCTATATGTACTAACAACTATAAAGCATATGGAGATACAACCATATACATCAAGCACAACCACCACCGGTTGGCTACCAAAAGAATAAGCTAGCCACATAATTACAACACTTCAAATACATAAAGGTTTGCTACCCAAATCATGAAGTTTATATAACTTCATCATCCCAACGACCTCACCAAAACAAAACCAACAACTAAGTAGCAACCTTTCCAAAAGAATTCCTTGCCAACGAACCTTCCTCTTTACTTGGATCCGCTAGCTCGGCTCGATCTAGGAAAAACAACCAACAAATAAAAGTAAGTCACAATGACTTAGTAAGTTACTAACCATAACTTCCTACCATGGCATAATGCTCAATCATAAATATATCATGCTATTGTCATGAAATAACCTCATAATAAATCATGTATGGCATTCATGCTCAACATTAAATAAATATGTTATCATCCTAGTATAACATCTCATCATAAATCCATGTCAAGTCATTTTTGTCTTAACAATAATAATTTATACCTTTGGCATAAAACAACATTCCAATAAAATTATGTGATAGCATTTATGCTTACAACATTAATCAATATGTTATCTATTAAGTATAACATGTAAGAAACCAAACCATCAACATATCATATCATCCATTCACTAAGCACGTATTCACTTAAGTACTAGTGAAGCAATTCATATATAAGGGATATGATACC
>CM028379.1:38587228-38730189 GCA_013146195.2 Codonopsis lanceolata | reverse complement strand
AAACTCATTATAATCATAGTCAAATAAAACCCAAATGTTGTAGGATTTCAACCCGAGTTCTTTAACACATTATTGGACTTATTTCGACTGGTTAGTCTAAATACTAAGTTTCGTTATTTACATAATTCATCAATCTCAACATTTATACCCACTTCAATTAACAATAATTCTCCAATAGTTCGGGCTTGATTCTCGAGCCTAAAATTCATAACTAACACCCAACATAGATCACAACCCATTTCATAAGTCATATAATTTCAATTAAGTGATCCTACTCATAAATATATAGAGAGTTCACAAATCAAATCCCAATCATAGGCGTACTTTCATAATAAACCCAAATAACTTATGGACATGATTTCTAGCATGTTCATAAACCTAGAAACACAAGATGAAGAACAATCATATACTTCAACAATCATATAAGTCATCTTACAAATGCTCTAACAAGTTTATACTTCCAAAAATCCCCAAAATGGGCATACAAGCATATCAAGTGTTCATTGCCCACAAATAGCATATAGGTTGTTTTCCTTAGGGCAATGAACCAAAATCAAAAGGGAGTAACTTACCTAGCTTGAGTGAAAACTTCAAGAGAGCATAATCCGATCGGTGAACTTGTTCTACTCGTCGAGGCTTCAAGATTAGAAGTTTGAAGGCAATCGGATGGATGGATCATCTTGGATCGAAGAGAGAAGGAGCTAGGGCTTGAATCTCCCATGGAGTCTCTCTCTCTCTCTAACTCATGGTTTGTGTGGAGGAAAATGAAGAGGTTTGGCTGATTTTGTGAAGAGATTGGGCTATTTATACTTCCCGAAGCAATGAGGGCAAAGCAGGGGAATTCCTTGGTACAATTAGTAGAGATTAGGATTAATCAATCACTAATCTAACCTTAATTAACTTCAACTAATGTTAGGACATGATTTGGGTTAAGTATGGGTGGTTAGGAAGGGTTTAGAGGGGTTTAATGAGGGTAGGATAGGTATAATTCGTCCAAACACAAAACAAGGGGAAAATCCCGATGTTGAGGCGGGGCGCCTCAACATATCCGGGCGGGTGCACGGCTCGTCTAAATTCATTTTGCAATGCTCTCGGAACTTGAGTCGGGCACCTCACTATGCCGGTGAACTTTGGACCTCGGGAGGCCTTATGCTCTCAAAACTTGATCTAAACATGTCGTGGTCCCAAACTTGTAATAAGTCGGAAACACACAGGAACAACTCCAGGAAACAACTTCGGAGGCGAAGCAGGAAGGGGTGCAACAACGTGCAGCCGGAGCAGCCGAATGAACTTCATTGTCAAGAGCGAGCAATGAAAAGGGAGACTTTAAGGCAAGTATAAGGCTAATGAAGAAGCTTAAATACTTCTAGAAAGTTGAACAACAACTAGGGAAATAAGAGTCCCAAAGGAGAGACGATTACGACTCGATCCCGAACTACATGATAGAGAACGACAGCTATCTCCAAAGCTTCCAAATCATTGATAGACTTAAGGAACACTTCCAACTTGAAGTCTAATACATATAAACATGATAATAAACCATCATATAGAGGTCTAGGACAAGCCGGAGTCACGAACACAAAAGCATAGCAAACTCTCAATCGCGTCGCATTCGGACTATCGTCAGTCACGACTTGTGACTTTAGCAAGTCAACAACTATATGGAGTCTCTTAATGGTGTTTTGGTCTTAATATGGTCTCTCATACACATCTGAACCCTCTGAAACCAAACATACATCAACAAGGAAAAGTGCAAGTATAGCATGGCCAGAGCCTTGAGGCGGGGTGTTACTGACTTGCTTTCCACTACTTGATTTGTGCATGAGTAAGCATCTACTTGACTCGAATGAGTTCTATCTTATCAAAATCGCTCCTTACTTGATTTTTGTGTGACAAATAAATATCTACTTGGCATACCATTAGTCCGATTGACATATGTGAATTTTTCTTGATGGTTGACGGTGCATCGCCATCATAATTGCGAGATTCATGGTAGTGATGGTCGCTACACCATAACCACATACACCATCACTACTGATCACCGTGGAAAAGAGTACCTCAAAATCGTAACAAAGAGCTTAGAACAATACAATCGTGAATTAGATCTATCATGCAACATACATTTGACAAATACATTAGATAACCTTGTCTATTTTAGGTTCTGAGCGGCACCGGTTCCATAACATATCCTTATCCTATGTGATTTACGCTAGCCCTTTTGTGAAAACAACGTGCATCGTGACATGATAACTACGTGCTAATATAATCTTGCTTGATAATCAAATATGATAATGTGATATGTATGCCTTGCATTATATCATGTCATGCATATTGGAGGCTAACAAAGTCTTTATGACTTACCCCCTCCCTTTTACTATTTTAGATCCTAATAGTCTAGGCCCATCTCGTTGAGGTTTCTCGTCCGCTCTCGTCCATGATCGCTTTCATAGAGGTGGTAGCGTTGGCTCTCTTGGTCCTTTTGGTTTCTCTTTTGCAAGGATGCTCGGGTTAAAGCAAGTCATTTATACTTCGCTTAGGTAAGTGTAATTGTAGTAACTTGTACTTGTTCTAGACTAAAACTTGTAGTACTAATTATGCTTCTAGTCTGTTTGCCGGCACTTGTAGGCCGAGCCTTGCTTTCATGTATTGGTTCACTTGTTAAGACTTCCACTAAGCATCCCATTAGCTCTTATTTAGTTTTGTTATTTCTCCGACGTGTTTAATTATCGAGGTGTATATATATATATTAGCATGAATTGTTTAGTTGTTGGGTTCCGGTTGTAAATTTATCGATGAATTGTTTACTTGCTTTTAATTGCTATACCTAGTTCTAAATTTTTAAATTATTCTGGCTTTTTAGCGCCGAGTTGTACTGCGTGTCTAATGTTGCGTCACGTCAGTTTTGATAATTGAGTCCTTGCTTGCATGTCTTGTCCCTATTTGGACGGCATGACCTGTAACTCCTCCTCGGGGTCGGGGTTGGGTCGTCACAACAGCGTAAAAATAATTTCTCTGATCGGCAACACAAAATGATTGGCATCGCAAAATGTTTTAAACTCAAAATCTTCCCCAGCCTTGCTTATCTCGAATTTGGGAGTCTATCTTATCAACGATGTTCGCTTACTCGTAAGCTCCATTGTTGAGAGGCTCTGTAGACACCCCAAATTCGTACTCCTATTTTGTAATATCCTAAAAAAATATTATTACAGATTTAAAATGGGCTAAAAGTTACTTTTTATATATTTTTAGGGGGCCAGAGCGTCAAAGGAAACTCAAAAGGGCTCAAAAGGACGAACGATAACAAAGACGGGGAAAATCTAACAAAATTTGAAGGGAAACAAATCGAGGTGCCACACCCAGTCTAGCGTATCTTTACAACGCTCAAATATGCAATTTTGGCCTTCTCCGGTTGCTCCGATCTTCGGTAGATTGGCCCTCGATGTTGTTTCCTTCGTCCCGAAGGATGATTGGTTGCCCCAACTCCCTCCTTGCCTATAAATAAAGCCTTCCCCTCCCTCATTTCATACACCCTTGATCTCCCTTTGTTAAGTTAAAGACTACCAACTCTTTTTCCTTCTACCAAGAGAATCCAACTCCTTCTCTCTTCGAACCCACGCACACCCAACCTCTCTCTCTCTCTCCACAAACCCAACAACTTCTCTCTTTCTCCACAAACCTAACAACCCAACCTCTCTCTCTCCCAATCACATCCAGTATGCACACAACACCTAAACCAAACACACACAATACTCTCTTTCTCTCTCCAAACCTAGCTCTCTCTCCGTCAAAACCCATAAGCCCAACAAAAATACATTACAAACACTGTTGTTATGCTTCCCAAACTCGCAAAAAAATAATAATCAAACACTGTCGTTAAGCTGCCCAAACTCGCACAAAAATTACAAGAAATACTATTGTTACCCTGCTGAAATTTAGCCAAAACACATACACATCAACACACATACATATATCCACCGCCTTTGCCTATTCTGGGCAGAGCACAACATACCCACCTACCACAACAACATCATCAACAAAAACACTTCATTTCCTGGAAGGACAGTGAAAGTACATGTAGATCACCTAAACCTGTGCATACCGGGTTCAGATACTTACGCTACAAAAGATATGTTTTGTCTCTGTAGTTATTTATTTCAGTCTGTAAATAAAATGTAGATATTTATATTTTATAGGTCTGTAAATATTATATCTATTTGTATATATATTATTAATCTTTTTTTCTTTACTATTTATATTTTGTTGGTATAAAATAGGTTTTTTGTTTAATTAGGGCAGTTTATATCATATAAAAAGTGATGTTGTTAGTATGGTTTCTATTCATAAAATAGGATAAATGTTTGTTTTTTTATTTCTTCATTTATATAAGTTATTCTATATTTTTGGTTTGTTTTAGTTCAATAAAATGCAAATCTTCTTTTATTTTCCTTTATATGTATGTATAAGTATTTTTTAGACTAAAATGTGTACATAATAAAATGAGCATATTGACAAACTTGTTTTGAGACCGAAAGGACGAGTTGGGTGCCTAATGTAACACCCCGCTCCTTCGTTATCTCGGTTTGCGTGCTATACATGCACTTCTTCCTTTGTCGACTGTATGTTTGGTTTACGAGAGGGTCTAGATATGTTTGAGAGACCATATTAAGACCAAAACATTATTAAGAGACTCCATATAGTTGTTGACTTGCTAAAGTCGCAAGTCGTGACTCGACGATAGTCGGAATGCGACGCGATTGAGGGTTTGCTTGCGTTTTGTGTTCGTGACCTCGGTTGGGGTCCTAGACCTCTATAAGATGGATTATTAACATGTTTAGATGCATTAGAATTCATGTTGGAGGTGTTCCTTAAGTCTATCGATGATTTGGAAGTTTCGGAGATAACGTTCGTCTCTATCGCGTAGTTCGGGAATCGAGTCGCGTAATCGTCTCTCCTTTGGGATTCTTATTTCCCTAGTTGTTATTCAAATTTCTAGAAGTATTTAAGCTTCTTCATTAGCCCTTAGACTTGCCTTAAAAGTCTCCTTTCCTTGCTCGTTCGATTGCGAGTTCATTCGTCGTTCCGGTTGCACGTTGTTGCACCCCTTCCCGGTTTCGCTCCGAGTTGTCTCGGGAGTTCTTCAGGTGTGTTTCTGACTTGTTTTGGGTTAGGTTAGACCCTAGAATGGTTGCCCATAAGTTTGGGACCATTTAGGACAAGTTTAGACCAAGTTTTGAGGGTTCAGAAGCCCAGGCGCCCGCCTGGCACTTTGTGAGGCGCCCGCCTCAAGTACTGAGAGTAATTCTGATTCAGCCCTAGCCTCTGGAGATGAGGTGCCCGCCTGGATTTAGTTGAGGTGCCCGCCTCAACATAGATACACACTACGGGATTTTTTTCCCCTGTTTTGGTATTGGACGACTTGTACACCCTAACCCCCTATCTAAACCTATCCTAAACCTCCCTAACCCTTCTCACTTGTGTCCTAACTTAACTAACTTGTTTTTAGAGTGGATTAAGAGTGCTTAAGTGGGTCATTAAGCCACCAAATCAGCTTAGAAGGAGACCACATTGGCTTGACACATGTCCCACTCAAAATCTAGACCAATATAAGCCTTGCAATCAGATTTTGACCCTCATTTCTCACCTCCACTCTCAACAAACGAATTTCCTTTCTCTCAAGCTTCTTCCATGGCTTCTTGAAGCTCTCATCTCCATCTTCCCTCATCCATTCTCCATTTGCTCAAGACTCCTTCATCAAAAGTGTAGAGCTCGGCGAGAGGATCGTTTTCAACCGATTGGTTTCTTTCTTTGCTTTCTTTGGTGTTGAACACTTGTAAGTTACTTCTTCTCTCTTTGATTTTGTACTCATTGATCCTAAGGAAAACAAACTCTATGCTATTTGAGGTCAATGAGTACACATACTTGCTTTGTGTGATTTTAACTTGTGATTTGAGCATGTGAACTTGTTAAGAGCATGTGTAGGATGACTCCTATGATTATTGAAGTATATTGTTACTCTTCATCTTATGTTTCTAGGATTGTTAGCATGCTAGAAATCATGTTTACCTTTTATTTGGGTTTATTATGATAGTAGGCATAAGTTTGGAATTTGGATGTATAAACTCACTAGATGATATGAGTGTGAACATTTATTTGAGATTATGAGATTTGTAAATTGGGAATAAGATTTTGTTGAGTTCTATGGATTTAAATCTTGGGAATCTAGTCCGAATGATTTTTGGGAAATTTGTTATAAACGTGAATGATATGTTAATTTGGGGATTTATGAAATAGGTATTTGATGTTGTGTGATAATTAAGAATCAATGGAGTTGTTTTAGGTTCAATATCATGTTGGTGAGCATTAGGTTAAAATCCTACGATGTTCGGGTTTGGTTGGTTTTGATTGTGAGTACCCAAGCATCTTGAATTGTGTCCCATTTGTGACACCCAAGATTTAGAGGCTTATTGGGGATTTATTTAGGGCGTGCTCGTTAGGGCACGGAGCATTAGAGATCAACCTATGATCTCGTATTACCTTAAGAAATGATTATTTGAATGGGTTCTCTCTTAGGGAATTTGATCACGTGCACACGAAAGCACTTGCGAGGATATGATTACGGCTTAGTTTTGGTACCCTTGGGATTGGCTTTAAGGAAGTTGAGTATATACGACGGTTAGGACTATGGTTGAGTCCGGTGTACCGTTAAGTGAAGCTAAAATGCTAAGTCTTGATTATGATTGTTCTTAGACTAAAGTATAGTCTTTGGTTTGATCTCGAGTAGAGGGCGATAGTAGACCTCACATTGCGATTTCTTGAGCTTATATGCTACGTTTGATTGGGTTGTGACTTGAGGGTTTTGGATACCTCAATATGTGATTCTTGACTAAACTTATAAGTTGGTTGGATTTGTTAAGTGTGTACTATATGTGCATTGTTAAATTGGTGTGTAGAACTTTATGTGCTACTTAATTTGATATGTCCGCTATGATTGGTCTTGGTTCTTGTTTGAGCATGAGAGTAATTATCTACTTGTGCATTTCATAAAAGCCCAGCTGGCATTATTTGGATTTGGTTTTTCTGTCAGGGTAGGACGATACATCGCCTATACGAATCGTAAGATTCGTATTCGCTATGGATCGCCGTACCTGGGACCTCACACACCCTCCACTGTTGGCCCCAGTGGGGAAGTTAGCCCATCTCGTAACAATAGAGCGAATGGATCATGCTAAGCTAGACTGAGAAAGGGCTGCCCTTGCGGTGTAGCCGCTCAGTATGTCGATGTAATCACGAGCATCGATGGTACAACCCGGTTATTATGTGTATTGCAGGAGCAGCACAACGTCACTATTTGGGTACCTTCTCTATCCCTTATGTGGCTTACTATGAGCACTTATATGAAAGATAACGTGCTATGTGATTTATGAAGTTTATGTTACTCGGTGACTAATACAAGTTTAATATTGGTATGCTATAAAGATGCCATGATTTTATACATGCTTGTGCATTATGCCATGCTACGCCATGCTATGCCATACATTGCATTTAGTAACTTACTGGGTCATTATGACTCATTTCGTGTGTTTGTTTTCCTTAGTTTTTGCAGTAAGCTCGTTAGTACGCGTTGAAGCTTCGGGCGCTTGATCGATAATAGGTGGTCTTCCGGGCGATAGCTTGGGGTTATTAGTATTGTTGTATTTTGTATCTTGTGAGACACGGATGTGAAGTTATGTAAACTTACTTGGGTAGTTATGTTAGTATCTTATTATTGTTTCATTTTGGGAGCCGACTTGTTGGGTCGAGCTGTTGTATTTATTAGAAGTTATTCCGTTGTCTTTCCGAGCAAGGTTATAGCTCGCTTATTCCAGTATTTTGCTATTGTTATTTCTGTCCCCGACAACTTTAGTCGAGAGACATTGGTTTAGTGGTTAGTATTTTATCTCTTACTCTTTTAGTTAATTTATTTCTCCGGCATGTTATAGCCGTAGAGTTGTTGTTTATCAGGTTGGGTTCTTGTTGTTTCGCCGGCCTTAGGTTGCCGATGGTTTGTTGTCCGTGCGCAATGTTGCGTCACGCGAGTCGTAGATTTGTCGAGAGATAGTCGTCTCTCAGCCTTGTATTCCTTAGTTTATAATTATAGGCTTTGGTCCCACTTATGATTCGCTTCCGCAGATTTTAGTTTTTGGTTATTCGATTTTGCCGTTATGGCTTTACATTCCAGTTTAAAGTTTGTTGGTTCAACTCTTGACTCGCACTACTACGCTTAGCGGGTGCTTGTCCGTCTTTTAGCTTGTCTTGACGGCACGACCTTGGGATTCCGCATTGGAGTTCGGGTCGGGCTGTGACAGTTGGTATCAGAGCTATAGGTTAGCTATTTCGCGAGGATAGGTTCATTGGCCTTGTTTGGGTTGGGTTTATTGTTGAGTTATTAACGCTGAGTGTTCTTTGTAGGCGTATTATGTCGGGAACTTGGCGTGGAGCTAGTTCTATTATACCTTGTTCGAGTACAGCTCGTGGCGACGAGAGGGGAGAGAATGTTAGCGATCCGCGTGTGACTCCTCAACGGATGTGTGGACTGGAAGATGATTCTTCTGTTCTTGCGAAATTCTTGAAGTTTAAACCGGAAAGTTTCGATGGAGAGCCAGATACTATCAAGGCGAAACATTGGCTAGAAAGCATGGAGAAGATCTTTGCAGTTTTGGGTAGTACATCAGAAGAAATGGTTACCTTAGCGGTGTTTGGATTGGATGGTGCGGCCGAGCATTGGTGGCTTGAAATACGAGATCATTGGAGACAGCATGGAGTGCCTCGAGTGTGGGAAAACTTTGTCAAGGAGTTTATGTTACGGTTTAGTCCGGCAGTGACTCGAGAAAGAGGAGAGATGGAATTCCTAAAGTTAGAACAAGGAGATATGACCGTGGCTCGGTATTCAACAAAGTTTATGGAGTTGGCTCGTTACTGTGGTTACTTGGTGCCAGATGAGGCTAAGAAGACCGAGAGGTTTGTGAAAGGCATGAAGACGAATTATCGTAGGCAGCTTATTCAGTTACTACTTACGGATTACCAAGGGGCTGTGGATCGTGCATATGCGATGGAGCGGGACATTGAGGAGTACGCTCAAAAGAAAATATCAAAGACTAATAGGGGCCCTGAGGATAAGAGAAGGCAGTCAGCACCTCAAACAGTTAGTCAAGGAAAGGTGCGTTCGGGTGGCCGGAGTGGTGTTACTACTTCTACTCGGAGAAGACGAGGTGGCGAGTTGGCATGTAACTTTTGTAAGAGGACAGGACATACCGAGGATAGGTGCTGGGGTATAACAGGAAAATGCTTTGTTTGTGGTGGCGATCATGTTCGTAAAGATTGCCCGAAGAGGAGAGTTAGTCAGTCTGGGAGTACTAGTCAACAATCCAGTGGCTCCAAGAGAGATGGTGACGGTCCGCCTAGAGTTTGAAGCAGTGCACGCGTGGCGGTTGGCCATCGCGGTGTAAAACCCTGATTTATGGCTTGCTTGTGATATGCATGGATTCATATGTTTATTATCATCATAAATATGTTTATTTAGCTCCCGTATATGTTTAGAGTCAATAGCATGATCGTTGACGTCGTTTGAGATGTATGTATGCATTTTTCTTTCGCGAGATGCTTTGAATATCGGGTTTGTGATTTGTGTTGTAAACACATGGATTATTGTTAGAGGGCATTTATAATATCATTAACATGCCTTGGATGTTGGTTGAATGCTAGTTGCATCGACGGTTTGGTTACTAGTTTGATTCTAGCGATAACCCTTCTCAGTTTGACTTTTTCGGTTGTCGTTCGGGTGTGTTTTACCTGAGTTCTTGGCCATGTTTTGTTGGGGTTTGAGACTTGATTCCTTTGGTTATAGATTGGAGGACATTAAGGTTGGATTGTAGACCATTTTTGGCTTGAAGGACTCGAGAGCATGCGGGAGAGTCCGATCGAGCGAGGAAGCAACAAAGCTTGGAATTGAGGATCCCAGTGAAGCGCCGATGGTGTAAGGACCATGCGACCGCATTGGTCCCTCGAACCCGATTACGGATTTTGATCCCTTTTGTGCACTGTCCAAAAATTTGACCCCCTAAACCCATTTTAAACCTAACCTAAACCCTCCTACTTAGCCTAAACATGTCCTAAACACCTATTAGAGATATTAGGGGTTGATTAGTGGATTGATTAGAGGATTTAATCCCCCCTATTTAAACCCCAAAACTGATTTGTTTCCTCATTCAGCGCATAGACAGACAGTTTTCAGCTTTCCTGTGAGCCTTCAAATGTAAAACTTGAGAGAGAGCTTTGGAGGTTGATTTCTAGGGTTCTTGAGGGTTCCATTTTGAAGGCCATAGCTTGGGAGCTTCATTTCTCAAGGTACTCCATAGTTTTGAAGAAGGGATTGAAGAGAACAACACCCACCATGAAGGATTTCGGGATTCAACCTAGAAGGGGGCTGAACACAAGTAAGTTTCTACCTCTCTTCCTTTGATTTTTAGGCTCCATTGACCCTAGGGAAACAACCAATTGTGCTATTTGAGGTCAATGGAAGCCATTGTTAGGGTTTATAGAAGATGCATTAACCCTAGGTTTCAAATTCTTGTTAGAGATGGGTAAACCTATGTGAGACTTGTTTTATATGGAATTCATATGCCAATTAGTCTATTAAACTTTGCTATATGAATTGTTCATATGTATTGAGCTTGAATGACAAAGATACTTGAAGGATTTTCCCCAAATTGTGTTTGGCTTGTTAAACATGATGGTAAGCCTAATTATTGTGTTATACATGTTTAGTGGAGTCTATTGAATTTGGTTATGTCGATTTTCCATGAGTATTGATGTTGGTTTGATTGAGATACTTGAGGGTGCCTTGCCCTAATTTTGTTTTAGCTTGCAATCTATTAATGTGAGCTTGATTAATATGTTTTATATGCTTAATAGAGTATATTAAACCATGTTGTGAATTTTAATCATGATTTGAAGGTTATGATTGGTATGATGACTTGATGAAATTATGCACAAGATGGCTAACTTATTCTAAGTTGCATTGTTAATTAGTTTGTTGGGTTTATATGATTTTATTGAACATCGGGTTTACGGTTTTGGCGATAGTTATGAATATAGGGGGATGATGAAGCCTAAGCTTCTATTCCTTGAATTTTCGAAAACTTAGATTGAACTCAACTGAGTTAACCTTTGGGTTAGTGTGAATCCTAGGAACTATAATCTTAAGTCCTATGGAATTTTGGGTAGAATTCATGGAGGTCGGGCCTCCAAGAAGTTTTGAAGTGTGTGAAGCACACTTGATTATGAGAGCTTATATGATTCTCGGTTGTGATAATTATGCTAGTTGTGGATGAAATGCATGACTAGTTTGATGGTAGAGTGTTTACCTACTTGTTTTGAGCATATGAGTATATATTACTTGTGCTTGGGTTTTGAGTCCAAATTGAGTCGGTTTGTTGAGTTTTGGTGGGACGATACATCGCCTTCACGAATTGTGAGATTCGTGATCGCGATGGATCGCCGTGCCGGTTTGCACACCCCTCCATCGATGGCCACGGTGGGGAAGTAGTTTATCTTAGTTGTAGTAATACACATGACTTTGATAACTATGGAACTCGAGCGGAGATCGTCTCGGGACGCCGATATCTACGAGAGGGATATCGAGGGCACATAAAGGTTTTGCACGTGTTTTTGCAGAGCGACACGCCTGAAGAATTGGTAATGGTATCATATCCCCTTTATATGAATTGTTTCACAAGTGCTTATGTGAATAATGTGCTTGGTGATTTGGATATGATATGATGGTTGTTTCGGTTTTATAAATGTTATACTTTATAGATAACATGTTGTTTAAGGTTGTTAAGCATGAATGCTTAAACATGAAAATCATTTGAATGATGCATTAAGCCAAAAGCATGGATCATTGTTGTTAAGTTTATATGCCTTGACATGAATATTATGGGAAGGCTGTGTTATAACAATAACATGAATTACTGTGTTAAGCTAGTAGGCTTTAACATGAATATTATTCGAATGTGGTATTATGCCCGAAGCATGAATTATTGTTGCTAAGCTTATATGCCTTGACATGTAAATCATTGGAAGGCTATGTTATACCAATAACAAGAATTATGATCGCACATAAAATGCCTTGTCATGGGTTTTAGTGTGATGTTATACTACAATGATAACATGTTTTATTAATGTTGAGCATGGATGCCATAACATGATTTTATATAAGGTTATTTCATGACGATAGCATGATGTAATTTATGATTGAGTATTATGCCATGATAGGAAGTTATGGTTAGTAACTTACTAAGTCTTTGTGACTTACTTTATTTGTTGGTTGTTTTTCCTAGATCCGAGCCGAGCGCAAGGATCCAAGTAAATCAAGAAGATTGCATTGACGAAGTATTATTTCTGGCAAGGTTGCTACTTAGATAGTTTATTTGTTTTGGTGAGGTCGTTGGGAAAGATGAAGTTATGTAAACTTCATGTTGGGGTAGCAACCTAAATGTGAATTGTGATATTTGTAATTATGTTGTTTAGCCTATTCTTTTGGTAGCCGACGAGTAGTAGTCGTGCTGGGTGTATATTTATGGTTATGACTTCATATGCTTACTTGTTGTTGGTACTTATCATTTCAGTACATGTATTATTGGTAGCCGACTTGTATTAGTCGCGCTTGGTAAAATTGGTGAATATGTTTAGCATGTTACATTGCTAGTTAAAGTATTATGCTTGTTCTCCGACATGTTTGTAGCCGTTGAGTTGTTAGACTAGAGTCTTAGACTTAGTGTAATGTTGGGTTCCTACCTATTGTAGCTTCGCCGATGACTTGTTTATATTGTGCTATATTTGAATTGCATAACAGGAGTTTGTTCTACGTGCCCAATGTTGCGGCACGCGAGTCGAATTTTTGGGCCGAGAGATTAACTATCTCTTTGGTTGTTTTTAGTTTGAGCTTGTTAGCTCGGGCGCCACTGTTATATTATATTTTGCTTCCGCGTATGTTTTGAGTTGTCGGTGTATCGCCGTTATGGCCCTACCCATTATTTGTTACTTGTTTGTTGTTATTTGCTTTCGGGCGGCACGACCTTGGGATTTCGTCTTGGGATCCGGGTCGGGTCGTCACACGCGGAGTTTTGAGGCCTATCCGAAATAGGAAGGTATATTCTTATATATATATATATATATGTAAACTTTACCGTTGCTACTATTACCGTTATTATGAGTACGCGCTTTAATCGTTAGCTCATGTGCATTCATACATACATTATATGGTGTATTGTGTATTATTAGTTATTTGCTCGATCGGGAATAATACCCCAATGTGAGATCGATATATGATATGGTTTGTTTTGTAAATTACCGGAAGGTAATCGCACGTGGTATATGGATTCTTGTTTAGTCTATATATATATAAGACTATGCTATATATAGAGTTGTGGTTTTGTGTGGTTATATATAAAGGCCATAGTATGTATATGTATATATATGAATATATAAATGAAGCATGAATTGTATGATGATACTTATCGGTTTGGTATAATGTTTGTATATTCTATAAGGATATGTTTTATGTAATGACTAATATGATATTACATTAATGTTAGTGGTTACTATGCGAGTAGGATATACACTCGACTTGTGAGAAGGTTAGAGTGCTGCGATTGATCAGTTGATTTCGGTTGCACGGGAGAGATTGACGCTTCACCGTGAGTATTGAGACGTTAACGATGCGGTAGGATGGTTATAGTGCATTGGTTGTAGACTTGGTCTAGAGCTTAAGAAAGGATAGTTTTGCGGAGTATAGACGTTTCGGGCATTAGTAGCCTTGTCGATTCGCGGTGATTACTAGGAAATTAACCTGGTTGAGTGTACTAGGTACACGAGTTTTGTGATAGCTATAATTGTTGTTTGCTAAGGTAATAGACCTTGTTACTTGGTCTGAATTTTTATTCAGTTACGTGCATTAGTTGTAGGAAACACCTACTTGATGCATTTACATCATAGTATATTAAAATCTCATGTTCATTCATTTCATTAGTATAGAGACCTGCTTTGAAGGATGCTTAAAACTTTTTATTCATGAACCTTTGCATCCTTACGATGGAAACTTTTAGCTAATTCAAAAGTAGGTACCTCGAATTGGTGAGCAAAAAAGAATTCGCTCGTTGACTAGGATTGGTAAGAATTAAGTTAGAAATTGACTATACCATACCAAATGGAATGGACTGAAATGGAATGAATTTTTAAAACATTTCATTAATGTGCTCTTATGTGTTCTCACCCGCGATGGGGAAATCGCGAGCGTGATTTACATGGTTTGAAAATCCAATTTGATTATCCTTGATTTGTTTGTAAATAGCTCCATAGACAATTATTAATTCTTGTAACTTAGAATCTCTTGCGCTTGAATTTCTTTGTGTGCCCCGAGACAATTAGTTTCCTTGGTGAATTGGATGTGTCCTTAAATGAGTTTTTCATGTTGAAATTTGGGGTTCTACTTGCATGATTGGCAGTGTTGTTCGTGTTTGTATTCGCGACTCAAGTATGAGTCATGTCATTTCAATCATAAGTGTTAATGTCGTTGAGTCTATTGAGGTTTCGTGAGACTTTTGGATTTGGATTATTATAGTTCAACCCCTCGTGTATTGGTGGTAGACTCCTGAGATTCAAGTCAAGGTTGGTTTGTATCATGATTTAGAATTCAGACGAATTCTTTTTAAGGTGGAGAGAGTGTGACACCCCGCTCCTTCGTTATCTCGGTTTGCGTGCTATACTTGCACTTCTTCCTTTGTCGACTGTATGTTTGGTTTGCGAGAGGGTCTAGATATGTTTGAGAGACCATATTAAGACCAAAACATTATTAAGAGACTCCATATAGTTGTTGACTTGCTAAAGTCGCAAGTCGTGACTCGACGATAGTCTAATGCGACGCGATTGAGGGTTTGCTTGCGCTTTTGTGTTCGTGACCTTGGTGGGTCCTAGACCTCTATAAGATGGATTATTAACATGTTTAGATGCATTAGAATTCAAGTTGGAGGTGTTCCTTAAGTCTATCGATGATTTGGAAGTTTCGAGATAATGCTCGTCTCATCAGAGTTCGGGAATCGAGTCGCTAATCGCTTTTGGGATTCTTATTTCCCTAGTTGTTAATTAACTTTCTAGAAGTATTTAATCTTCTTCGCCCTTAGACTCTGCCTTTAAAAGTCTCCTTTCATTGCTCACTTGACAGAAGTCATTCGCTGCTCCGGGTTGTAACCCTCTTCCTGTTTCGCTCCGAGTTGTCTCGAGGAGTTCTTCGGGTGTGTTTCTGACTTGTTTTGGGTTAGGTTAGACCCTAGAATGGTTGCCTTAAGTTTGGGACCATTTAGGACAAGTTTAGACCAAGTTTTGAGGTTCAAGCCCGGCGCCCGGCTTCCCAGAGACGCCTCTCAGCATCGGAAGTAGTCGATTCAGCCCTAGCATCTCGAGATGAGGCGCCGGGCTTGATTTAGTTGAGGCGCCCAACATAGATACACACCACGGGATTTTTTCCCCTGCTTTTGGGATTACTTGCACAACCCTAACCCTATCTAAAACCTATCCTAAACCTCCCTAACCCTTCTCACTTGTGTCCTAACTTAACTAACCTTCTTGTTTTAGAGTGGATTAAGAGTGCTTAAGTGGGTCATTAAGCCACCAAATCATCTTAGAAGGAGACCCACATTGGCTTGACACATGTCCCGCTCAAAATCTAGACCAATATAAGCCTTTGCAATGATTTTGACCTCATTTCTCACCTCCACTCTCAACAAACGAATTTCCTTTCTCTCAAGCTTCTTCCATGGCTTCTTGAAGCTCTCATCTCCATCTTCCCTCATCCATTCTCCATTTGCTCAAGACTCCTTCATCAAAAGTGTAGAGCTCGGCGAGAGGATCGTTTTCAACCAATTGGTTTCTTTCTTTGCTTTCTTTGGTGTTGAACACTTGTAAGTTACTTCTTCTCTCTTTGATTTTGTACTCATTGATCCTAAGGAAAACAAACTCTATGCTATTTGAGGTCAATGAGTACACATACTACTTGATAGGTGATTTTAACTTGTGATTTGAGCATGTGAACTTGTTAAGAGCATGTGTAGGATGACTCTATGATTATTGAAGTATATTGTTACTCTTCATCTTATGTTTCTAGGATTGTTAGCATGCTAGAAATCATGTTTACCTTTTATTTGGGTTTATTATGATAGTAGGCATAAGTTTGGAATTTGGATGTATAAACTCACTAGATGATATGAGTAAGAACATTTATTTTGATTATGAGATTTGTAAATTGGGTATAAGATTTTGTTGAGTTCTATGGATTTAAATCTTGGGAATCTAGTCCGAATGATTTTTGGGAAATTTGTTATAAACGTGAATGATATGTTAATTTGGGGATTTATGAAATAGGTATTTGATGTTGTGTGATAATTAAGAATCAATGGAGTTGTTTTAGGTTCAATATCATGTTGGTGAGCATTAGGTTAAAATCCTACGATGTTCGGGTTTGGTTGGTTTTGATTGTGAGTACCCAAGCATCTTGAATTGTGTCCCATTTGTGACACCCAAGATTTAGAGGCTTATTGGGGATTTATTTAGGGCGTGCTCATTAGGGCACGGAGCATTAGAGATCAACCTATGATCTCGTATTACCTTAAGAAATGATTATTTGAATGGGTTCTCTCTTAGGGAATTTGATCGTGTGCACACGAAAGCACTTCTTGAGGATATGATTACGATTTGCTTAGTTTGGTACCCTTGGGATTGGCTTTAAGGAAGTTGAGTATATACGACCGGTTGTTAGGACTATGGTTGAGTCCGGTGTGCCGTTAAGTGAAGCTAAAATGCTAAGTCTTGATTATGATTGTTCTTAGACTAAAGTATAGTCTTTGGTTTGATCTCGAGTAGAAGGCGATAGTAGACCTCACATTGCGATTTCTTGAGCTTATATGCTACGTTTGATTGGGTTGTGACTTGAGGGTTTTGGATACCTCAATATGTGATTCTTGACTAAACTTATAAGTTGGTTGGATTTGTTAAGTGTGTACAATATGTGCATTGTTAAATTGGTGTGTAGAACTTTATGTGCTACTTAATTTGATATGTCGCTATGATCGGTCTTGGTTCTTGTTTGAGCATGAGTAATTATCTACTTGTGCATTTCATAAAAGCCCAGTGGCATTATTTGGTTTGGTTTTTAAATCGGGGGTAGATACGATACATCGCCTATCTGAATCGTAAGATTCGTATTCGCTAGGATCGCCGTGCACGGGACCTCACACACCCTCATTTTGTTGGCCCCGGTGGGAAGTTAGCCCATCTCGTAACAATAGAAGCGAATGGATCATGCTAAGCTAGGCGAGAAAGGGCTGCCCTTGCGGTGTAGGCCGCAGCTCGATATCGATGTAATCGCGAGCCGATGGTACAACCGGTTATTATGTGTATTGCGGGGCGACTGGCGGCACTATTTGGGTACCTTCTCTATCCCTTATGTGGCTTACTATGAGCACTTATATGAAAGATAACGTGCTATGTGATTTATGAAGTTTATGTTACTCGGTGACTAATACAAGTTTAATATTGGTATGCTATAAAGATGCCATGATTTTATACATGCTTGTGCATTATGCCATGCCACGCCATGCTATGCCATACATTGCATTTAGTAACTTCTTGGGTCATTATGACTCATTTCGTGTGTTTGTTTACCTTAGTTTTTGCACGGTAAGCTCGTTAGTACAGCCGTTGAAGCCGGGCGCTTGATCGATAATAGGTGGTCTTCAGGGCGATAGCTTGGGGTTATTAGTATTGTTGTATTTTGTATCTTGTGAGACACGGATGTGAAGTTATGTAAACTTTACTTGGGTAGTTATGTTAGTATCTTATTATTGTTTCATTTTGGGAGCCGACTTGTTGGGTCGGTATGTATTTATTAGAAGTTATTCCGTTGTCTTTTCAGAGCAAGGTTATAGCTCGCTTATTCGATATTTTTGCTATTGTTATTTCTGTCCCCGACAACTTTAGTCGAGAGACATTGGTTTAGTGGTTAGTATTTTATCTCTTACTCTTTTAGTTAATTTATTTCTCCGGCATGTTATAGCCGTAGAGTTGTTGTTTATCAGGTTGGTTCTTGTTGTTTCGCCGGCCTTAGGTTGCCGATGGTTTGTTATCCGTGCGCAATGTTGCGCACAATGAGATTTGTCGAGATAGTCGTCTCTCAGCCTTGTATTCCTTAGTTTATAATTATAGGCTTTGGTCCCACTTATGATTCGCTTCATGAATTTTAGTTTTGGTTATTCGGTTTTGCCGTTATGGCTTTACATTCGGTTTAAAGTTTGTTGGTTCAACTCTTGACTCGCACTACTACGCTTAGCGGGTGCTTGTCCATATTTTAGCTTGTCTTGTGCCAGCGACGACCTTGGGATTCCGCATTGGAGTTCGGGTCGGGCTGTGACACCTAACCCCTTCCCAACTCGTAATTTAGCACCGGAACCTATATTTTTTGATATTTTTATTTTTTCTCTCTTTAACCTTAAAATAGAGGTGGCGATTACGTACATACATTTTTTGGAGTTCACGGTGAGGCGAGTGTATTCCACGTGCTTAAGTTTTGAAGCCACTCGCCTCTACGATCATACGAGGAGGTTCAAGCTGGGTTCTCACAATAAGACCTCTAGATTTTTACATATTTTTTGTTTTAACAAATAAGCTATTTTAATACGATATGCGGCCCAAGGCTGGGTCACGGCAGGGCGCACGGCGCTACCACGTGCCGGACACATGCATAATTACTATAAGACCCACTAGCTTAGTCGAAAAAGCAATCAAGATAGCGGGTAGCGAGCAGGGTAATTCTGGATAAACCAGGGACGGGCGTAAACCGGGGCGGCCATGAGACCATACTTACATCGGAACCATGCAAGAACCATACTTCAAGGTTCGGACTCATTCCATCAGACACGGTCGGACAGCCGACGGCCAGCCTGCCTGCTGCAGGCAGAGGCCATGCATGAAATTACGGATCATCTACAAATCTAACTATTAAGGTCGAGCAGAGCTTTGCTCCCCCGGGCACACATCGAGCAGGAAACTCCGGAAACTTGGTCTCCAAGATAAGTTAAAGGTTTCCATATCCGGGCAGACACTTGTCTTATCTGCCCATTCACGCGGCACAGGCTGCGTATCATGCCTAAAATCAAGGGATTCTCTCCTAATTTGGCAAGGTATCTAATGAAACTAAATCCTAGACGGATTCAATGACATTGGGGGCCTATAAATACTACTCCACAAGCCACAAACAAGGTACACACTCTTTCTTGAGCCTAGAAACTCTGTCAAATTGCTTTTTGACTATCTTCTACGATACTTACTCTCACGTCGGAGGGGTTTCGCGAGGCCATGTCTTACACTTCCACTCAGGTTTTCTGTGCTCTCAGCTAGATTCAAGGAAACATATTCAAGCCCAGATATTCAAACCAACACACGGACGACCCAAGCTGAAATTTTGCCACATCAATAACACTTTAAAAATATTCGACAAAATAATATTTTACTGACTTTTCTTTATCTATATTATTCTAGATAACAAACATATTAATAATTTACTTTCTTTGACCAAGTCACATTGTGCTATCTTTACATTAATATTTTAGTTTCTGTAGATAGATATGTTTGTAAGTGTTTGTTTTGTACACGAAGAGGGAGTGACATTATTTTGGTGGGTTCCATGTGACGTTTTCTTTCCCATTAAGTTCTTGTTTGGTGGAACGTTTTTGTCAAAACACTGGTAAAAAACATAGCGTTTTCTCTTTAAAAGTGTTTCAATGCAGCGTTTTAAAAACGTGGAGCGTTTTAAAACACTCCAATTTGTAGCGTTTTAAAAATATGCTACGTTTTCAACTAGTTTGTTTATGAAAAATAGCGTTTTGAAATAATTTTCCAAACGTGTTTACAAAAATAAAACTGCGTTTTGAAAACGCTGCGTTTTCAAAACGCTGCACCAAACAGGCCCTAAGTTACTTGTCTAAACCGTAAGATTTTTAATATTTTTTTTGCATGGATTATCACTTTGATCGGTGGCTGTTTGTGAGACTTGCACCTCTTGCTTCTAAGAAAACCGGACCAGAGCAGTTATCGATACGACCACCTCGCACTGACACTTGGGGACTGCCTATTTGGCAAGGTTGAATCTAAATTTTTGAGGATCCAAAGTGAAAAGAAAAAAAAAAGCCTCTTCAAAAATATAAAAATAAAATTTTTAGTCAAACATAATTTTTTTTTACTTTTCATCATTCATAGTATTGAAAATGTACGACACCCATAAACGTATAAGAAAAGTAAGAATTAAAAATGTATTGAAAACTACTATTTTACATTGATTTAAACAATTTATGACAAAAACGATTTACCCCATAAATTCTTTTTCTTTTATTTCTTTTTTGACTTCCCAATAGATATTTTATGGGCAACATGTTTGTACAAAAAAATCAAGTTGAAATAAAAAACACAATCACTAATGAAGTTAATAACTAAGCAAACAAGCAATAAAAATGAGGGTCAAATAGCGAGAAAAAAAAAGGAACTTGATTTTCGGTTCAAATATTGATATTATATACCCAATGATAATTATAATTGCACATGTATTTCCATAAGAAATTTTAAACTTTTTATGACCTAGATAGTCAATTAAATTTTTTTGATAAAGAAATTATGCAGACAAAATATAAAAATTAAATTTAATACTTAAGCTATGGAGATGGATCAAAGGCTTTGCTGGGAAGCTAGGAAACTCTGAGCGGAGCGGTGGGCAGAAAATTAGGTTGGCAAAGAGGAGGGTGACCCAAAACGATCGACATAAAACAAAGGGCTTGGCTGAGATTTGATCATGTGTCGTCCATTAGTAGGTTACTTTAACGTTTCCCTTGAGCCGAGAACACAACCTTATCTTTAAATTGCATATTATTTAATATATTTGAAATAAGCTGGCCTACACTTCTTTAAAATTAGGCCCTCTTGAATTTTGGGGCCATGTGCAAAGGCGCATGTTGCACCTGCCCAGGGCCGGGCCTGCTATTTGGCAATAGCATAGTCCGAACAATTAACTAGGAGAAGGCGGTCACCTTGCACCAACATGAAGCGACCGCCTTGTCCAAAACCTGACAGTCCGTACCCAAAAAAAGAGATGGAATTGAGTAACAATATGAAAGAGATTGAATTGAGTAACAATATGAAATTGAATTGAACAAGAATATGTTATGCCCCTGCACCCCCCTCGAGGTCTGATGTGTCTTAATTTTTTTCTTTCAAGTGCACAAGACTATTGTAGAATAGATGTATGGTAGCAAGGGTCGAACCACAGAGACAAGAAGTATCTAAGAGCAAGTAAACCGGTAACAATTAAACTAAGGGGGTTTTTTGTCTATTAAACTAATTTATTCTACTAAAAGCAAGTAAACTAATTAACAGATTAAAGCAGTAATCACAGTTATAAAGATCTTATGATGGATGGAAATCTAGGAATGTGGATTCAATTGTATCTACTATATTGCTCTTTTGCCTAATGTATCAATCAATTTAATATTGGGTTCGTTCACTAAAGATTAGTATAGATTGTCAAATTATAATTTAGTCTTCATCCTAAATAATTCATCCAATCTATACCCTTAAGCACAAGAACATATGAATTTCCTATCTGTCACTTAGGAACATATATATGAACCTAACCCTAACTTATCACTCTCGGGCATCGATAAGGTCAATTTATCACAGTGGTGAGCCAGTGTACGACATATGCATATGGCCGTGCAGTTATCCGCACCTCTTGGTCTTTACTACTTGCGATTCCATTCATTAGGAGAAAGCGAAATAGTGAAGAGATTGATAAACACTATGATGAACAAGATTTGATTGAATAAAAATATATAACTGTGAGTGCCCCGTTTTTCGACCGATCCCCCGTCGATGAGAAGGCCGATGGTTTCAAAAAACCTTTTAAAGTGCGTGGAATACGCTTGGTCTCAATTATGGATTAAAAATGTGATCAACAAAGTCATCATCTTTATTTAAAGGAAAACAAAGGAAAACAAAAAATAACAAGATTTGTAAGAGGGTTCGGAGGCTAAGTTACGAGGTGGGAAGGGGTTAGGCACCCAACTCGCCCTTTTAGTCTCAAAATAGTTTTTTGGCTAAATATATATTTTTATATATTTAACAGTTGAAATAAAGCATTTAAAACATAGATATGTATATATAAGGAAATTATTACAAACTTAAAGCAACCTCCTTCCTGGAATTACAAATACATTTATGAAATTTTGGCCATAATAATGGCTCTTTTTAGTGCTATTTTTTATAGAATTTCGGGCAACACAACTGCTTATTTATCTTACATTGGGTTGTTCTAAATAGAACTTTTTTATAAAATAAACTTTAAATAGCCTACCTCTTGAAGCGTGTGGGTTCTATACCGTACCAAGCTCTTCTGGTAAGTTTTAGGGTGCGCTCGCTCTGGCCTTCAGGGAGAAGGAGTCTTTTTGCTGTTGCAGGGATTCGAGGCGAGGATTTGCTCCTTTTAGTTGCTTTTCGCCTCGGGATCTAGGCGGCACAACTACTTGCTTTTACTGGTGTTGCTGGTTGGCTGGTGTCGGAAATCGAGCAGAGCAACTGCTTGTTTTTTGCTGATTTGACGTTTGGATTCGGGCAGAGCAACTGCTCTTTTTGGGATTTTTAGACCTGTAGAATAGGGCGGAATCCTAGCAGGGCAACTAGGTTTCACTTTAGTCAGTGGGTTTTAGTGTTTGGGGGAGATTTGGCAAAGTTTTGAGGTTAGAGGAAGAAATTCCCTCGGCGTTCTCTCAGACTGCTTGGTGAAACTCACTGCGTACTGTTTCTCACTGTGTGTTTTCATTGTGTTTTACTATTTGAATTCCTCAAGTTGGGGCGTCTTATTTATAGGCTGAGAGTGAGGCTTCCTTCGTTGTTAAGTTTTACTTTTTGTGTGCTTCACCGGCTCGTACCGCGTGCTGAGAAGATTGCACCAAAGGCTAACTGCTACAGTACATTGGGGACTATTGGGCGCTGCCCATGGGGATGCTGGGTGCGGCGCCCAAGGTGGCTGTGGTCAGCGCCCAGGCCATTTTCCTCTTGATTTTTGGCACTTTGGCCCCCTGCATTTCACTGTTTATGCATCCTGCTTTTCCTTTTGCATTTTTAACCCTGTAACTTGACATTTGTTAGTCTTTTTAACAGGTTTTGATATTTTATGTCATGTTATTTACTAGGGGTACGAAATTGGAGTGTCTATAGTGCCCCTCAACGATGGAGTTTATGGGTAAACCAAAACTTACCAAGTAAACGAAGATCGTTGATAAGAAATAGACTCCCAAATTTCGTGGAAATTATAATGGGGAGGAATGCACACGTGCGATTATAATGCAACAGCTTAGGATGCAGCAGTTCAAATCTCACATACCCTAAACATTTTTAGTTGGTTATAGTTGGTTATCATGGTTTTTAGAGCAAATATGCAATGAAGTGCTCTGATGGTCGTGCCTACTAGGTAGGCTGCCTACATATCCCTTTCAGAAATCAGACAAAACGTACTTCGGCCTCAGCAAACAAACAACAACTAGTCAGTGGGTGGGATGAATGGGACTGATTATTCCACGTCCCGGGGTATGCACCCCTCGAGGAGATAATCCAACAACAACTCAGGTGGGATAGATGAAACCGATCATTTCCACGTCCCGGGGTATGCACCCCTTGAGGAAGATGATCCAACAACAACTCAGGTGGGATGGATTCAACTGATTATTCTACGTCCCGAGGTATGCACCCTTCGAGGAGATAGTCTAACAACAACTCAGGTGGGATAGATGCAATCGATTATTCCACGTCCCGGGGTATGCACCCTCGAGGAGATAATCCAACAACAACATACTCAGTTCATTCAAGAATGCTCCCACCTATAAATACTGCCATTGAAGACTAAAGATAGTAATGCTCTGAATCTATTCAACAACATCAAAACATCATACTCAGTGCATTCAAGAGATCATTAACTGATCAACGAAGTCCTCAACAACAACAAGAAGATCTGCATCAACTATTAATCATTGACTTCTTATTGTTGTACACATTACTATTCTTCTGCACATTGAATATTGTTTCTCCGATATTCAATTTCCCCACCCCAAAACACATGTCAAATTTTTTGTACACGATCCATTAGATATTTCTGTAATAGAACTAGTGGAAAATATAGTGCACATTCAAATCAAAGGTTGACTGCTTTGGTGGTGGACGTAGCACTTTTTATAGTGCGAACCATCTCAAAATACATGTGTTCTTTTTATTCTGTTGATTACTGTTTTATACTGTCTTCTTAGTCTTAACTTATTCCTTTGAGCAGCAAACTTCAGTAATCAGCCAAGTCTACCGGTAGTGCTTCACCAGCAGATTTAGTTTGTCTTCCTTGCAAGTCTTCCGTTACTTCAACCTTTTCAATAGGCTGCAAGTACTTGTTTTTAGAAACTATTACGAAAAGTTTTAAGTGTTTATTAAGCTATTCAACCCCCCCTCTAGCTTAATATTGTGCCCTTTGGGACTAACAATTGGTATCATAGCCCAACTTTTCGAAAACAAGTTTTTTCCAAGATTAACCTCTTGAGATATAAAGATACAATGGCACAAACACATTACATGCTACCTACTTCAAATGCGAACCACGTCCCAATATTAGACGAAGACCATTTCGATGTTTGGAAGGATAAGATAATGCGTCACATGAACTCTATTGACAACAGGTTATGGAAGTGCGTACTCAGAGGACGTCACGTACCAATGAAGCCAAATCTTCTGGGTTCCGTTGGTGGAAATCCTCCAGAAGTTCCAAAAGAAGAATCAGAATTGATTGGGAAGGAAAGAAAACTAGTGGAGCTAGACAGTAAAGCCATCAACATCATTACAAGCTCTCTAGACACCAGTACCTATCAACAAGTGATTCAGTGTACTTCTGCCAAAGAGATGTGGGAAGCTCTTATTGAATACTTGGAAGGAGACCAATATACAAGAGACAATATAAAGTACACATTCATCCAGCAATTTGACTCTTTCAAAAGGATCCTAAGTAAACCTTGAGACAAGCATACGATCGTTTTAGCGAGGTAATAAATAGCTATTTTTCTCTTGGTAAAATTTATGGCAAGAAAGAAATGAACATGAGATTTTAGGCTCACTAGGCAGTCTTTGGCACGTTAAGACTACCACCATGAAAGAATCTAAAAACTTAAATGAAATGACTCTTCGTAGTCTTTATGCAAGTTTAAAGGTTTATGAGCTCAAAATTAGTCAAGCTCTAGAGCAGGATAAGCAGTTCAAAACTCTGTCCTTGCCAGCCATGGTACAAGAAGAAATTCCAGTTGATGACAAACCCTCCACTTCCACTAGTGAAAATGATTTTCTTTCTGATGAACAGTTTGCTATGTTTGTAAAACATTTTAAGAAATTTGCAAAATATGGAAGGAAGGACACACACCAACAGCCTTTTAGAAAGAATGTTGAAGGCTCGTCTGATAATGAGCTCGTGTGTTATAACTGTAGGAAACCTGGTCATTTTGCATCTAAATGTTCGAAACAGAAATTTGAAGCATATCGAAAGGCACCATATAAGAAATTTCAAAAACAAAAGGGTATGCTGGCTGAGGACATTGAAGAGAAACTGGTTGCTACATGGTTTGAGATAGATTTAGAAGAGGATGAGGACGATTGAGAGCAAGCCAATATATGCTTAATAGCTCATGAATCAAGTCCCACCTATGACTCTGAACATGAAGTTGAAATCTCACCTAATCCCTTCGAAAAGGTTGAGACCAACTATGAAAACTTTAGTAAGGAAGAACTGCTCAAGGATAATCAAGATATGCTTGAGGAGCTCAACTCCTTTAGAGTAGCCTATGTAAAACTCGCAAAGAATTATGAAAAGCTTGTCGCTAAGAAATCTCTAATGGCAGCTGAGATTCAAACTCTCATTAGCTGTCAACAAGAGAGTATCAAGCTAAAATGAGAAAGCAAATTTCTCTGTGACAAAGTTGAGTGCTTGGTTGAGCACATCAAAGGACTAGACCAGGAGAAAATTGTCTTGCAAAAGACAATCGACTCCTGGAATAGCTTAAAGGAAACCTTTGAAGGAATTCTATCCAGCCAAAAGGCAAGTGTAGATAAATCAGGCTTAGGCTACAATGATGAGCCCAACCTAGCATGCTCTTCTGTCATAGATAAAGGTGAATCCTCCAAGACTGCTGTTGATCTTTCCTTCTCCAAACAAACCTTTGGTAACAAGGGTAAAAATGGACTTGGCTATACAAGTGTACCATAAGTTTACCCCAAGGCTCACAAAGGGAAAGCCAAAGAAGCTGCTTCTGATGAGAAGCTTGTAAAAGGAATGGTAGAGAAATCAAAGTTTGCCAACAGCAGCTCTGCTAAGGCAAAGTCTGATGGTGATAAACCAACGAAATCTCAGCTGGTACCTGTCAAGTTTGTCTATGAAATGGCCAAGGCTGCCAAGCTAGTTGACACTAAACTTAAAGGAGTTCAGGTGGATGCTCCTAAAATCGTTAACACCAGATCAGCCAAGGCTAGGTCAGCTGTTAATAGATGAAGGAACATTCACAAGAAACCTCTTAAGCCTACTGTGAACAAGCATGCTGAACACAAGAGTGTTGTTGTAAAGAAAGAAAGTCACAGGCTCTCTACAGCAAAAGCTTATCACAATTTTCCATGGAATTTTCATCTATGTCATTCTTGCAATTGTATAGGCCATCTGGCCCCATAATGTTTGCTAAGGTTCACACCAAAATCTGAAAGACCTGGTTCTCCCAAGGTTAGGCAGGTATGGGTCCAAAAAGGTTGCTAATCCTAAGGACCCAAAAGAAAATAAAGGGGACCTTGTTCCTTTGACTTTTTTAGGTATGCTACATGTCTATAGATTGAGAAGATAAGGACATCTGGTACCTCGGCAGTGGCTGTTCAAGGCACATGACAGGGAACAGAAGTCTACTCTCAGATATAGCTGAAGCTAAAGGTCCTATGCTAATTTTTGGCGACAATGCAAGAAGGAAAACAATTGGGTATGGCTCAATCACTAGAGGAAGTCTCTCTATCAGCAATGTTTCTCTAGTGAATGGCTTATAGCATAACCTTCTGTGAATATCCCAATTCTGTGACAAGGGTCTTATTTGCCAATTCTCCTCCAACTAATGTCTCATCAAAGATCGTGAATCCTACTCAACTCTGCTGACCGGCAATAGACAAGGAAACGTCTATGTTGTAGACTTAAACCTTCTAGGGAGATCCTCCAGCCTTTACCTAGTTGCTAATAACATTTGTGACAACAGTTGGCTTTGGCATAAACGTCTCAGCCATCTCAACTTCAAGTACCTCTCCAAGCTCTCCAAAGATGGGCTTGTTAAAGGTCTACCTACGGTATCTTCCGACCACGACAGAAGTTGCAAAACTTGTCAACTAGGAAAATTCTCCAAGTCTTCCTTCAAGAGCAAGTCCGTTATGTCAACTTCCGGACCTCTTCAACTTCTGCACATGGATCTCTTTGGACCAATCACTACCGTCAGTATCTCTAGAGACAAGTATACACTTGTAGTAGTTGATGACTACTCTCGATTGACTTGGATCGAAACAATGACATCAAAAGATGAGACATATGATCTAGTCACCGCCCTATTCAGAAGACTTCAAACTCAAAAGCTTGAAGACATAAGTGACATCAGATCAGACAACGGCACCGAATTCAAAAACAACGGTGTTGAAAGATATTGTGATGACCATAGGATCGGCCACAACTTCTCTGCTGCCGGGACTCCTCAACAAATTGGTGTAGCTGAGTGAAAGAACAGGACACTCATTGAAGCAGCAAGAACTATGCTGGCAGAAGCTCGACTTCGAAATTCTTCTGGGCAGAAGCCGTCAATTCTGCATGTTTCACTCAGAATCGATCCCTAGTAAACAAGTTTCATAATAAAACTCCACATGAAATATGGAGAGGAAGAGCCCCAATTATAGGGTTTTTCAAAATCTTCTAATGTAAATGTTTTATTCTTTATAATGGAAAATAATATAGAGGCAAATTTGATTCAAAATCAAACGAAGGAATTTTTCTGGGCTATTCCAATCATTCAAAAGCATTTCGCATATTTAACAAAACTTCTTTAAAAATTTTAGAATATGTGCATGTTACTTTTGATGAATATGATTTACTAGAGCCACGAGTGGCCCCAAATGTTGCTAATGATTTTGATGATGTTGATATAGGTACAAATCAAGCTTCTGCTTCTTCTCCACCTCAAAATCCTCCAACAACAGACTCTTCGAATTCTGCTAATCCAGCATCAATAGACTTCAACTCTGTTGGTACCTCTTCCAACCCTTCTGTTGACCCAGATCCTATCTCTTCTGTTCTACCTCAAACACCTTTGCAAATCACTCATCCTTCTTGTTCACCAGAAAATGAAGGTCTCGAAGATCATATCTCTTCTGAACCTGATTTTGGTGAATCACCTTCTCTACCCTCTCCAGAATTTTTAAGGGAAGAACTCATCAGCAGTGATCTTCCTCTAGCTCTTATTGAAACAAGAGATCACCCCATCTCTCAAATCATTGGTGATCTCAACTCAGGAGTTTGTATGAGAAGTAGTGTTCGAAATGAGACTATGTTTGCCTTCGCATTCGTGTCTGAAATCGAGCCTAAGAAGATTGATGAAGCTATCAAAGAAAATTACTGGATTGAAGCTATGTGATAAACGTATTTTATACGTCTTTATTGGGTACTTTTATGACTTAGAAATAGCAATTCCACGAGGCTTTTGGCTACTAATATGTGTTTTTGAGCTATATTGTGAGTTTAAGGGTTTTAGGTGAACTTATGGGATTTATAGAGCTTTTATTGAAGATTTCCAAGAAGGGTGCAAAGTGCAACATTGGAAAAGATGCAAAAGAAGATATATGTACACCTTGCGGTCGCAAGCCTCCATGGCCTTGCCCTCGCAAGGTAGACAGAAAGAAGAAATGCCCATTCAAAACCTTTGCGGACGCAAGGTGTAAACACAATGCGACCACAAGACCCCCAGAAACCACCATTACGGGTCTTTCACCTGGATTGAACCTCCTATTCTCCTACAACACCTTGGTATAAATAGAAGACGATAGCCAAAGCCAAAGGACATCCATAAATTGCTAGGAAACGATTCTAATACCGATTTTAATTTGTAATACATAATTTAGTAGTTGTAATTATTGTTTTGAAGATCGAATCATGTATTCCTTCATCCTATTGTGCGGTTCATCATCAAGGATGAACTAACCGTCCATTAATCTAGGAATTGGGAGGTAACTTGTATCGAATCTATTGCTTAATATATTTTTATTCGTTCAATTCTTGTTGATTGTGAATTTTATCAACCCCTTTATTGTCTAGCTTTGACCAAATGAATGGAATCGCAAGTAATAAATGCATAGAGGTGCGGATAGCTGCACGACCAAATGCATATGTCATACACTGGCTCATCATCATGATAAATTGACCTTATCGATGCACGAGAGTGATACGTTAGAATCAGGTTCATATATATGACCTAAGTGACAGATAGGATCCATATGTTCTTGTTCTTAGGATATAGATTGGATGAATTGTTTGGGATGGAGACTGAACTATAATTTGACAAGCTATATCTATCTTTCGTGAACGAACCCAAGTTATTGAATGATACTTTATTTAAACAAGCAATAAAGTAGATGCAAGTGAAACCTCAATCCTAGATTTCTCTCTTCCATAAGATATTTATAAATTGTGATTACTTAGTTAAATAAATTTCATGTTTTACTATAATAAAATTAGTTTAAATAAAACAAATAAACCCCCCCCCTAGTTTAAATTGCTACCAATATACTTGTCATTAGTATTCTTCTTGTCTTTGTGGTTCGACCCTTGCTTCCCAAGATATTCTAGAATAATCTTGTGCACTTGCAAGGAATTAATTAAAATAAGACACGATCAAGTTTTTGGCGCCGGGAACAACTAGTTTTCTTAGTTAGTTTGTTGGTAGCGTTGTTTTTAAAATTCAGCTTTTATAAAAAAAAATACAAAAAAATATTTATTTCTAGTTTAAAATTTTTATTTGTCATTTATTTGCTTTTGTTATTTTATGCACGATCGTAGATCTTTAAATCCCAAGCTAGCAGAATTAAATCAAAATATAAATAATCTTGGAAAGAATCAGGAAGACCCGAATAATTTGGAAAACCAGCTCGTTAATCAAGAACAGTTGAATCGAGAGGATCCTCTGGTTGATCCTCCAATGGATAACAACAAAATCAAAATCCTGAAAATCTGGTTCCTCCGATAAATTTGAATCAAAGAAGGGAAGAACATGCTGGTAGAAATATGGAAGTAATAATCAATCAAAGAACTATAAATGATTATGGTCGACCCATGTTGAATGCAACACCATCATGTTTAGTTTTACCAGAAGCGGTAAGAAACTTTGAACTTAAAGATCACTTTTATAACATGTTGCCTTCATTCCATGGATTGCCATCTGAAGATCTTGTAACTTTTGTTAAGGAATATGGTTTTATGATTGATAATTTTCCGTTAGGAGGTTTGACAGAAGATCATATAAAAATGAGATATTTTCAATGTGCATTAAAAGATGCGGCGAGAAGATGGTTTATGAATCTAGCACCAAGAAGTGTTTATACATGGGCTCAACTATATGATTTGTTTATGGGTAAATTCTATCAACATGCATCCCTTTCAGAATATAGGAAACAAATTATGTCTTTTCAAACTGAACCGGGAGAGACTGTAGACACCCCAATTTCGTACCCCTGGTATGTAACATGACATGAAATATCAAGACCTGTTAAAACTTAACCAATGTCAAGTTATAGGGTTCAAAGATGTAAAAGACGAAGCATGATACGCAAAACAGTGAAATGCAGGGGGCCAAAGTTCCAGAAAAGGACTAAAAATGAAACCAGGCGCCACACACACATGAAGTGCGCTCGGCGCCCATTTTGGCCATGGGAAGCGCCAGGTTTATGCTACAGTAATCTCACAAGTGCTACAGGACAGCTACAGTTCGTGTAAAGTGCAAGATTTCTGGCGTTCTGTACAATCATCTGAAGCATGAAGAGAGAAAAAAATATTTCCTCCCTTGTCCTTTGTTCAGCCTATAAATAAGGCTTCGAGGTTCACTCTTAGAGAAAAAAAAACGCACTAAAAATACGCCCAAACTCTCTGCGTTGATTTTACACCGTGAGAATTCTGAATGATCGAGAGATAGTGAGGATCCCCTCCTATAAAGCCTTGAAACCTTGCCAAATCTCCTCCAAACTCAAAACTAACCGGTCAAAGTGAGCCTTAGCCCCCCCAGCTAGGTTTCCACCCTATTCCTCCAATCCAAAAATCTTGGAAAGAGCAGTTGCTCTGCCCGAGTAAAAAGGCCAAATCCGCCAGAAACAAGCCGTTGTTCTGCCCGATTTCCGCCTCCCTCAATCAAATCAACCAACCAATCTTAAGCAGTTGCTCCGCCCGGATCCCAAGGCTAAAGCAACTTTCGGAAGCAGTTATTCTGTCCGAATCCCGCACCACTTCATCAAAAAAAGACTCCCTCTCCCTGAAGGACAGAGCGAGCACACCCTAGTCCGCTAATAGGTAAGTTTTAAGATTTTTATTTGTAAAAAGTGCTACTTTTCATCCGGCCCAATGTAAAAATATAAGCAGTTGTGCTGTCCGGATTTATTTAGAAAATAGCACTAAAAAGAGCCTTTATTATGGCCAAATATTTTTAAGTATATTTGTAACTATTTGTAAAGAAACGGCTGCAAGTCCGTAAATAATGTAGCCACGGATGTATTTTTTTTTATTTCCTATCTTTTAATGCTTTATTTATTCACTAAATAAATATAACAAAAAGCATACTTTAGCCAAAAACCATTTTGAGACCGAAATGGCGAGTTGGGTGCCTAGGACCTTCCCAACTCGTAACTTAGCCTCCGAACCTGTTTTTACAATCTCTGGTTTTCTTTTTTGGTTTTTATTTATTTCTTCCTCAAAATAAAGATGGCGACTCTATAAAACATTTCGGATCCAATGGGGCATCACAATACTCCTTTCTTGCACTTTTCCGTTTTCCCCTAAAAAGGGGAGAATGAGAATGAAAGGATGATGTATTCCTATATCCTGGTATCCTCTAAAAAAGGATAACTTGATATAGAAAACCCAAAGCACTCATAGTGATCCGAAATAGGCCATAAGACAATTTTCATAAAATCCATAGTGGGGCCTCACAACATTCTTTCTTGCACTTTCCATTTTCCCCTAAACAAGGGAAGATGTGAATGAAAGAGTGATGTATTCCTATATCCTGGTATCCCCTAAAAAGGGGATAACTTGATGTAGAAAACCCAAAGCTCCCATATTAGACCAAAAATTCACTGAAGTTACCGAGGCGTATTCAACACGCTATTCAAATAGCACCCTTTCCGCATTTTTAATTTCGCCATCCTCTACACAAGGGAGGGTGGAATGGAAAGCGTGGTGTCCCACTTCCGTACGTACGTGCACCCCTATCCAAGGGCGCGTGGGGCACGGGCGCACTCCGGGGGACCCACAGAGACATTCCATGAAGCATGAGATAGATTTAAAAATTACTTATTTTGTGTCCCCATCATAATTTATCTCAAGATGTGTTAGTAACCCAGTTTTATCATGATCTTTCGACTGCCTTGCAAACTATGGTTGATAGTGCATCCGGTGGTTCTATTAATAGAATGACACCGGCTGAATTAGAAAAATTGCTTGAGATGTTAAGTGCGAATTCTCAACAGAAAAGTACGACAAGAAAAAGTATAAGTTTGTTTCAAGTCCAAGAAGATTCAGATACTCAAGCCCAAATAGCTCAAATGAAAGCTCAAATTGAACATTTGCAAAATAGAACACAAATTCAAGAAGCATGTACTATCTGTGGATTAAATTCTCATGATACTAACTTGTGTCCATCTAGTGTTGTGTATCCTGAACAGGTTAATGCGATGAACATGTACCCTCAAAGGCAAAGGAATGATCCCTTAGCTCATATGTATGCTTAGATTCAATATCTTGCTCATTGACATCGATTGATATGCTTGTATGCATCTTTCCTATACGTTCTGCTTTGAGACTTTGGTTAATGATATATGTTGGATGCACATGTAGAAATGTTAGAGATCATTCATAACATCCTTAAATTGATTTAGATGTTGATTGAATGCTTGTTACATCAACGGTGTGATTGTTAGATTACTTCTAGTTGTTGTTCTTCTTCGTTTGGCTTTTTCGGTTGTTGTTCGTGAGAGTTTTGTTTGAGTTCTAGACCATCTTGGAGTGAGGTTTGAACCTTGGATGTTTTTGTTGTGAATTGGAGACCTTTAAGATTGAATTCTAGACCCTTTTGGCATTGGAGGACTTGAGGATGCAAGGGGGAGAGACCTAGGCCGAGCAAGGAAGCAACAAAGTTGAGATTGCATTTTTCTGGAGCAAAGCGCTCGCATGCCAGAGACACCATGCAACCGCATGGTGCCCATTCCCTGTTACGAACTGTTTTGAATATTTGACCAAATTATCTAACCTAACCCCACCCAAATCCATCCTAAACCACTCCTAAACCTTCCTAACTATCTTATACTATATCCTAACCATCTAATTCAGTTTTAGAGTGGATTAGTTGGGGTTAATCAAGGGGAGACCACCACAACAATTGGACACCGAACCCACTTACTTTCTAACCTTTGTGGACCACAAACACTTGACTTAACCTCCCATTTTCAGCCTTCATTCTAAAAAAACCTGGGCGAGTCTCTTGGGAGCTTGAGAGAGAGTTCCCTAAGGTTTCTTGGGAGTCCATTCTTGGATTCCATAGCTTGAGAGCTCCATTGCCCAAACCAAGCCATAGAATGGAAGAGGAGGTTAAGGAGAACACTTTCCACTAATTGGATTTTTGATTTGGTTGCTTGAAGTGGTGATATCAATTAAGTTACTACATCTCTTTCTCTTTGTTTTTGCCTCATTGACCCTAGGGAAAACAATCTTTGTGCTATGTGTGGTCAATTAGTGCAATCTAGGGCTTTTTAGACATGCCATGATTCCCAAATGCCTAAATGATGATTTTGGTTGGATGAACTTGCTAGAGAGCATGATTAGTATGATATTCATGTGTAGTGTAGTATGTTAATCCATTCTATGTGATTTATTCAAGTATTGAGAGCATGATTGATGAAATGGCTTAAATGGGTACATGCTTAAAATGTGATTTTTGCCCTTTGATTCCTAATTGGGGGTTTTGTTGGGATTTTACTGTTTCAATGAACTTGGGAATATAGTCATTGATGTTAGTTATGAACATATGAGGGTATTGTGGCTAATGGCTTCTATGCCCTAATTTTTGGAAAGTGTAGATTAGACTCAACGGAGTCAACCTTTGGGTTAGTATGATTTTAAGGAACTATATACTTAAGTCCTACGGAATTTGGGGTATATTTGATGGAGGTTAAGCCTCCAAGCATTTTAGAAGTGTATGAAGGACACTTGATTATTATATTCTTAATATTATTCTCTAATGTGATTTTATGCTAGTTGCGAATGAAATGCATGACTAGTGGATGGTAGAGTATATGCCTACTTGTTTGAGCATATGAGTATATATTACTTGTGCTTGAGTTTGAGTCCAGCTGGAGTCAGTTTGTTGAGTCTGTGGCAGGACAATGCATCGTCTTCACGAATTGCGGGATTCGTGATTGATCGATATCTTATTTTAATTATTTCCTTGCAAGTGGACAAGACTATTGGAGAATAGTTTTGGAAGCAAGGGTCGAACCCACAGAGACAAGAGATCGCAAATAGCACAATTTATTGATAGCTAAATTATTAATCTATGGGGGTTTTTATAATTATTCTATTCTAAACTACTATTATAATTTAGGTGTTTTAACTAATTAGTAGGAATTACAGGTTATGAAGATCTTATAGTGGATGGCAATCTAGGATTAGGGATTCACTTGTATCTCCTCTATGTTTAATTCAAAATAATTATCATTCAATTTCTTGGGTTCATTCACAAAAGATAGATATAGTCTGTTGAATTATTGGTTCAGCCTCCATCCCCGCATCATTCATTCATTCTATATCCTAAGCACAAGAACATATGATCTATCTGTCATCTAGGTCATGTATGAACCTGGCCCTAACTTATCACTCTCGTGCATCAATAGGTCCAATTTATTGTGATGGTGAGCCAGTGTACGACATATGCACATTGGTCATGCAGTTATCCGCACCTCTAGGCCTTTATTATTTGCGATTACATTCATTTGTTCAAAGCGAAATAATATAGGGATTGATAAACACCACAATCAACAAGAATTGAATTAACATATATATGAATTAAAACATAAATTTGATACAAGTTACCTCTCACCTCCTAGATTAATGATGATTTAGTTCATCATTGACGATGAACAGCACATGGAGATGAATGGAGACATGATTTGATCTTCAATACATGTAATTACACAATCTAAATATGTTATACAACCTAAAATCTATCCTAAAGCTATACAGAACTGTTTCCAGCCGTTTCTAGTCGTCCTAGGCTTTGGCTACTGACTCCTATTTATACCGAGGAGTTGTATTGCAATCGAATCTCTAGTGAAAACGCCAAAAATCACATTCTGACTACCTTGCGGTCGCAAGGTCTGGCACACCTTGTCCGCAAGGTCCTTGCAAATCCGGGGTTTTATTTTTTCTTCTTTCTGTCCACCTTGAGGGGGCAAGTTCTGGAACACCTTGTGAACGCAAGGTCTCCAGCATGATATTTCTTCTTTTCTTCTTCAATTTTCATCTTGGACCCTTCCTGGATTTTTCATATAAAAGTCTTGTGCTTTGCATATTTTCACTAAAAACTCTGAAACTCACAAAACTCACTGAAAACACATATCAGTAGCCAAAAGCCTCGTGAATTAGCATAATTTAAGTCATAGAAGTATATAAAATCGACGTATAAAATACATCGATTAGTGATCGCGATGGATCGCTGCCAGGTTGCACACACCCCTCCATCGATGGCCACGGTGGGGAAGTAGTTAATCTTAGTTATAGTAATACACATGACTTTGATAACTATGAAACTCGAGCGGGGATTGTCTCGGGGACGTCGATATCCACGAAAGGGATATCGAGGACACATAAGGTTTGCACGTGTTTTTGCAGGAGCGAGACGATGAAAAAATGGTAATGGTATCATATCTCTTTTATATGAATTGACTCACAAGTACTTATATGTGAATAATGTGCTATGTGAATATGATATGATATGATGGTTGAGATGGTTTAGTAAATTGTTATACTTTATTGATAACATGAATCTTTGATAGTTGAGCATGAATGCCTTGACATGATTATTAATAAAATGTTATTCTATGATGATAGCATGATTTATTATTGTTGAACATGATGCCATGACAGGAAGTTATGTTTATTAACTTACTAAGTCATTATGACTTACTCCTATTTGTTTGATTGTTTTCCCTAGATCCGAGTCGCGCTAGCGGATCGAAGTGATTGTCGAGTTGCGTTGGTGAAGTTTTTGGCAAGGTTGCTACCTAATAGTTTAGTACCTTTTCTTTTGGCAAGGACGTTTGGGGAAAGTAAAGTTATGTATACTTTATTTTGGGTAGCAAGTCTTTTGAGTATACTTGATGTTTGTACTTATGATTATTAGTACTTATTCTTTTGGTAGCCGACTTGTAGTAGTTGTGCTTGGTGTATGTTGATGATTACAATTTAGTTATGTTATCGTGATGGTTAATTTACCATGTTTGTTTTCCGGCATGCTTTTAGCCGTTGAGTATATTAGACTAGAGTTGTAAACTTAGTTTAATGTTGGGTTCCGGCTGTAACGTCGCCGATGACTTGGTTTATTAATTGCTATCTATTATATAAAACAGATCAGGAAGCTAATTACCGGTCAGGATCTGTTTTCACAAAGCTATTCAGCGATCAGGATTAAATTTTTTAAAAAAGCTATTCAGCGGCTAGGATCTGTTTTTACAAAAGACATTCGACGATCGGGATTAACTTTCACACATTTTATCGAAAACCGTTTTTTACAGTTTTGATTTATGAAAAACCGTTTTCAGCCTTTTTCAGGCTCCGTCTCCTATTCAACAGTAAACTCCGTCTACTACTCCTACTCCATCACGACTCCAAAACAGTTATAATACCGCGTTTCTTCATCACGCATTCACGCCTCTCTCTTCTCTGTTCCCCGAGCCTCTCTCTCTTCTGTTTCTCTCTTCTCCTCCCTCTTCACGCCATCTTACCCGACTTCCTCCTCCCTCTTCACGCCGTCTTCATCCGTTCAACAGATCGCGCCGTCTTCATCCGTTCAACAGATCACGCTGTCGTTCAACAGATCACGCCGTTCCGCCGTCTTCATCCGTTCAACAGATCACGCTGTCGTTCAACAGATCACGCCGTTCCGCCGTCTTCATCCGTCCTGTTCAGTTGTCCGCCGTCTTCATCCGTTCCGGCGTTTCTTCAGCCTCGACTCTCTCACTGTTCGGTTGTCCGGCGTTTCTTCGGACTCACCTCCTTTCGGTTGTCCAGCCTCGCCTCGCCAGCATCGCCATCTCTCTCTCACTGTTTAAGTTCTCGCCGTTTATTGCTCGCCGTTTTTGGGGTGGGTTTGTTGGGGGTGGGGAGAATTAAGAAAGTAACGGAGGAGGAAAGTGTGTGGGGGGGAGACTGCAAGTCTGCAAGGCTGCAAAAGTGAATGACCGGTAATATAAAAGTGTGTGCTGCGGTAAGTTTAATTTGGGTTAGGTTAATTTTTAAAAGTGAATGAACGGTAAGTTTAATTTGGGTTAGGTTGATTTTTTAATTTTTTTTCAATTCAAACCTTAGGTGTTAGAAACTTAGAAGCCATGACATGATTTTTTTAATGACCGGTAAGTTTAATTTGTATTTTGATATTTATTTCAATTTGTACTTTTACAATTATTTAAAATTACCGATTATAGTAATAGTTTTAAGAAATTAACAATTATTTCAAAAGAAACATTTTTTTAATAGTTTTCTTTTAGTTCCTTAAAAATACAAAAAATCAAAAAAAATGTTTAAAAAGTTTAAATTTTCTGCAAAAAATTATGAAATAAATATTTGACAAAGAATGAAATTGGCCCAAAGCGAACAATTGACACTGCCATTAATTTATAAATTGTGAGATTTTATTGTTGGAGGTCAATTGTGCCATAGTCCGAACTTCGGTTTTGTGCAACGATTGTTAATGCGCGTGGGTTATTGTAACATATATTTGGAAAATTAAAAATAAATTTAATTTATTTTTAAGTCTAACTCAATCTTTACTCCCTTCTTTTCAGGAAGATAATTTTTTTTAAAAATTTTTTGTGTCAATTATTAAAACTTTAATTATAAATTTACATATTCTAATGAGATTCTAAAAACAGTTATTGGAGTAGTAATGTTAATATTGTATATTTGTATTATATTGATTTATTTGAATACTAACACCGTTCTATACTGATATCGTTTTATACTGGTATCGTCCTATACTGGCGCCGTGCCATAGGCACGGGCACAAAGTCTAGTATATTTATATTGCATGACATGTGGTTTTGTTATACGTGCCCAATGTTGCGTCACATGATTTTAAGTTTTGGACCGAGAGATTTATTATCTCTTTGGTTGTATTTAGTTTGAGCTTGTTAGCTGGGCGCCACTGTATTTATGTTTCGCTTCCGCATGTGTTAAAGTTGTTGGCGTATCGTTGTTATAGCCTTACCCATTATTTGCTTGTTGTTGCTTGTTTCTGGCGGCACGACCTTGGGATCTCGTCTTGGGATCCGGGTCGGGCCATCATATACAATCCAGGTTGGAGGAATCATCCTAACTTTCATGGGGAGGAAATAAGCCATTACATCCTCAACAATTCCTTAAGCAAGGACAGCTATGGATCGAAGAAGCTCCGAAATTGGAAGGATTAAATAGTGGAAAAGTTTCTCTTAATAAATACTTATTGGAAACCGTGGAAAGATTGCAAAAAGATCTTGCAAAATATCAAGAAAGAGAAGAAGGGAAGTTCCTAGTCAGACAGAACAAGCGAAATTTATCACTACTCTACGAAGTGGTAGAATCATTGGAGAGGAGGTAAGTAACCCTATTCAATCTACTGATGTGCCTGATAAAATAAATAACTCTGGTAAAAAAGTTGAAAAAGATAAAAGTGAAAATATTCAAGCAAAAGATAAAGAAATAGAAAAAGAGATTTTGAATAAAGAAAGTCAAGATAAAGAAAAAGTCACTCAAGAAAATGAGCAAGAGGCAGAACTTCTTGAGGAACCATATGTTGCTCCTCCACCATATGTTCCTCCAATATCATTCCCTAGTAGACTAATGAAAAACAAGATTGATAAGCAATTTACGAAAATTTATAATATGTTGTCCAAAGTGAACTTTAACTCCCTTTGCTTAATGTCATTAAAAATATTCCGTCTTATGCTAAGTTTTTCAAAGATCTCCACTCTAGGAAACACAAATTCGAAAAGAATGAGAAAATAATTGTTTCTGAAAACGTCAGTGCAGTATTACAACCTGAACTTCCCCCTAAATTAAAAGATCCAGATAGTTTTAATATCCAAGTCTCCTTGGGTAGTTCTAAAATGATGAAAGTTATGCTAGATCTAGGAGCGAGTATCAATTTAATGCCTTTTGCTACCTATAAACAATTAGGATTGGGTGAATTAAAACACACTATCGTGTCCTTACAATTAGCTGATCGTTCGGTTAAACATCCTTTGGAAACAATAGAGGACATTCTAGTGCAAGTAGATATGTTGATCATCCTAGTTGATTTTGTGGTTCTAGAGATGGAAAGAAAAATATGCACTAATAATGAAGTTCCTATTCTGTTAGGAAGACCTTTTACGGCCACCGCTCGCTAATACAATGATTAATGTGAAGAATGGTAAACTTTCAATGCCATTTATGGGAGAAACTGTAGAAATTTTAGTTTTTGATGCGTAAGATAGACCGAGTGACATGAATGCATGTTTCTCAATTGATGAAATTGAAGATCTTACAACCTATGTGACGACCTGACCCGGATCCCAAGATGAGATCCCAAGGTCGTGCCATCAGGACAAGCTAAGAGACAGACAAGCACCTGCTAAGCATAATGGTGCGAGTCAAAAGACGAGCCAACAAGCTCAAGACAAGAAGACAAAGCCATAACGGCGATACAGGATAATAAAAACTAAAACCTGCGGAAGCAAAAACAAAATTGGACCCGAGCTAACAAGCTCCGAAATATAAACAACCAAAGAGATAGTAAATCTCTCGGCCCAAAAATTCGACGCACGTGACGCAACATTAGACACGCGCAACAAACCATCGGCAACCATGGCCGGCAACTAACAAAATCCCAACCTGATAAACACCACTCAACGGCTATAACATGCCGGAGGAACAATTCGACTACAACAATATAATATCAATGCTAAACCACCAACCAAGATCTCACGACTAAAACTATCGGAGGTAGGAACCACAATAACACAAAACTAGAATAAATGAGCCACACGTGCTCGAAATGACAACGGGAATCATTTCTAAAGATATAATAGCTCGGAATACAATCTGGCTCCCAAATACATAACCATAATATATTACTATAATCTACCCAAGTAAAGTCTACATAACTTTACATCCGAGTCTCACAAATAAATAACAACATTAATATAAAACAACTCCAAGCTTATGGCTTGGAAGACCACCTGCTAGAGATCTCTATCCGAAGTCGCCGCGCGTACTAACGGGATCACTGCACACACTAGGGAAAAACAACCACACGGAGTGAGTCATAATGACCCAGTAAGTTACTACATGCAACTGCATGGCATATTATGTCATGGCATGGCATAATGCATGAACATATAAGTATCATGGTATCATACTAGTATACCAAAAATAAACATGCACTTAATTATCAAGCACATAATCCCACATAAGCCACATAGCATAATATTTTTCATATAAATGCTCATAAATAACCATGTGTAACAAGAAACGTAAATCGAACTGTTAAAACCAAATCCGGGTCTAACACCCAACCAACCTTACCATGGGATCCATCTTCAAACCAAAATCCGGGTTCAATACCCAACCAATCATACCCTGGGGTTTCGTCCCCAAATAATCACAACTCATCAGTTTTCCTTTAATGAGTACTCGTTACATTCATCAAGTCTCCGGATGAGAAATGGGAGCTCGAAAGTAGGCTAGATGGCTCTATCTCGAGACCACATCCCACTATTGGCCAAATAGTGAGGAGAAAGGGAACCAATGCAACGATTCATAGCGATTGTTTCCAAAGACTATGAATCGTCCCATTGCCGACACAACAACCAAACCCGCCAGCTGGACTTAAACCAAAACGATCAAGTAGATATTTACTTGCATAAACCAATGAGACCAAGTTCATTAATATTGGGCTCATTAAATCATGTAGGACATAATGCTCTACAACAATCTCATAAATCATGCACATAATTGCATACAAACAAGTAGGGCATAATGCTCCACGAAATCCCATAATCCATGCACATATTTGCATATAATCAAGTAGGACATAATGCTCTACCAAGTATCATGAACAATGCATATATTTGCATATAACCATTGTGTTCAACTAACTTACAAGTTTAGTTCAAGAACTACATATTGAGGTACTCATTATTCCTCAAGTCATCACCCAAATCAAGTATAGCATACAAGCTTAATAAAATATAATGTGAGGTCTACCATAATCCTCAACTCAAAATCAAACCAAAGACTACTACGTTAGTCTAAGAATATCCACAACTCAAGACTTAATATTTTTGTCTTTATTTTAAGTACATCGGACTCAATCTTAGTCCTAATCGTCATATATGATCGACATCACTAATTCCATACTCAAGAACATCATGACTACTCCGTAGTCACTTTCTCACAAGCGTTTCCATATACACGCAACCCAAAATCCTTAAAGAGAGAATTCTTTCTTAATCTTCTCTTAATTATACTCGTGACTATACGTGGGTCTCTATTGTCCCATGCTCTAACAAGCATTCCCAAAAATATATTTCTAATAAGTCTCCATAACATGAATGTCAGAATCGGACACAAACCCAACAACTCGGTATGCACAAACATAACCCAAACAAACCCAAACATTGTAGGGTTTCAACCCAAGGTTCTTTATCATTTTATTGGCCTTATAACGACTCCGTTGAGTCTTACTAACACATTTCATTCTTTATGTGTTTTATAAATTCACACTGTAATAATTCATTAAAGTTTACAACCAAATCCCAATAGTCATTCGGGCTTGATTCCCAAGCCTAAAAATCCATAAAGTTCATCATAATCATAATTCCATTTAATGTTTGGAGACTATGCATTTCACAACATTAATCAAACGAAATTCAATCGTTGTAGGATTTCAACCCAAGTTCGTTAAGCACGTTATCAAACTTATAATGACTCCGTTGAGTCTAATGTACACTTTCCAAAAATTAGGGCATAGAAGCTTGGGCTACAATACCCTCCCCATGTTCATAACTTACATCAATCACCATATTCCCAAGTTCATTAAACCCACACAATCCCAACAAAACACTTAACAAGGCAACATAGGGCAATTTCACATTTTTTTGTGCATAAACCCATTTAGGTCACCTCACCAATCATGCCTACCAAACATGAACAAATCACATAAAATGGATTAATATACTATACTACTCATGTATATTATACTAATCAAGGTTTTAATCATATTCATCCAAGCCAATTCATCATTTGGGCAAAATCCCCTTCCAAGTATCTTCACCAATCATGCTCATAAACATGAAATAAATCACATAGCAAGGATGAATAGGCTACTTAACATTTGAATATCATATAAATCTAGGTCCCAAATAGGTTCACCCAAGCCAATTCATCCTCTAGAATCTAAGGTTCATAGTATCTCTAGAAAGCCCTAAATGCACCCATTGACCTCACATAGCACAAAGGTTGTTTTCCCTAGGGTCGATGGGGCAAAAACAAAGAGAGATAGGTGTAGTAGCTTACCTCAAATCAGCCCCTTCAAGCTTCCAACTCGAAATTCCAATTGGTGGGTCTTGTTCTCCTCAACCTCCTCCTCAAATTTATGGTGTGGATTGAGAAATGGAGCTCTCAAGCTATGGAACCCATGAAGAACACTCAAGAAACCCTAGAAGACTCCCCTTTCAGCTCTCAAGAGGTTCTCTCCCGTTTTTTAGAAGTGAAGGCTGAATAAGAGAGGTTTAAGTGAAGTGTTTGTGGCTTATATGGGTTAGAAAGTAAGTAAGTGGTGTTTAGATTGATAGGTTTGTTTCTCCTTAATTACCCACACTAATCCACCTCCAAATCTCAATTAGATGGCTAGGACATGTCTTAAGATAGTTAGGAGGGTTTAGGAGTGGGTTAGGTTGGGTTTGGGTAGGGTTAGGATGGACAACATTCCAAAACCCCAAAGAAATCCCGTCACAGGGACCAGCTTCAATGCGGTCGCATGGTGTCAATACCATGCAAGCGCTTCCTCCTGTTGTTAGGCCATTCCAACTTTGTTGCTTTCTTGCTCGACCTCGGACTCTCCCGCATGCATTCGCAAGCCTTGAAGCTTCAAAATGGCTCATAATTGAACCCTTAAAGTCCTCAAACACTAAACTAATCCATCCAAGTCTCAAACCACTTTTAAAGTAGGTCTAAACTCCCATAAACAACACCCGAAACAACCCGGGGCGAAACCGACGCAAGGCGTAACAACTTTCTAACGAAACGTCGAATGAAATCACAAACCGACGGGTAATAACCCATGATTGTAAACACCTATAAGGGCTACAAAATAGGCCTGAATGTCTCTCAGATGATGAACAACAGATAGGAGAAAAGGGCTCCCGAAAGATGAGACGATCACCCGGCTCAATCTCGAACTACGCGATAAGGAGAATTGATATCCTCGAAGAGTCGAAACTTCACGAAACTTAAGGAATACATCCAACTAGAACTCTAATACATCTAAACATGTTATTTAATCATCATGTAAAGATCTAAGACCAAATCGAGGTCAGGAACACAAAACCCGAGTAAACTCTCAATCGCGTCGCATTTCGACTATCGTCGGGTTACGACTTGTGACTTTAGCAAGTCCACAACTATATGGCATATCTTAATAGCATTTTGGTCTTAATGTGATCTCTCATACACATCTACACTCTCTCACGAACCAAACAAGCGATTAACCAAAGAAGAAATGCGAGCATTGCACGCAATTCAAGCTAACTGGGAATCGGGGTCTTACAACCTAAAGCTTTGAAGCAAATTTAAATGATGATGAGTTAGAGAAAGATATGTTTGGAGTAGATGATGATGATAGAATCTTCTCCCATGTAAGAATTGACATAGAATAGTTAGAAAGAGAACTCCAAGAGACCGATGCTAGGAAAGAGAAGGAAAGATTAGAAGCTCTCATGAATGATAGTGAAGATAAGGAAGAAGTAGAAAATCAAAAATCAAAAATTAGTTCCAATAAAATAGAAATTAATGAGGATAAAGAAGAGATTCTTAAGTAGGATGATAAAGAAGAAAAAGTGAAACCGAAAATTCCTAAATTTATTCCTTCTATTAAATCCCCTCCTGAAGTAGAATTAAAGTCATTACCATCCCATTTTGAAATATGCATTTTTAGGGGAAGGTAAAACTCTACCTGTTATAATTGCTGCGGATTTAATAGAAGAACAAGAATCAAGCTTGTTAAAAGTTTTATGGACTCATAGAGAAACTATAGGTTGGTCCTTAGAAGATTTGAAAGGTATTAGTCCATCTATGCGTATGCATAGAATTCATTTAGAAGAAGGTAGCAAATCTTCTAGAGAACGACAAAGAATACTTAACTCTTATATGGAAGAAGCAGTTAGAAAAGAAGTGCTTAAGCTTCTTGATGCGGGTATAATTTACCCGATCTATGATAGTAAATGGGTTAGTCCATTCCAAGTAGTTCCAAAGAAATCAGGAATTACTGTTGTTAAGAATGAGAAAGCAGAGTTAGTTCCCACATGAACTATTATTGGCAATAGGATGTGCATTGATTTGAGGAAACTAAATGCGGCTACAATGAAAGATCACTTTCCTTTGCCATTCATTGACCAAATCCTTGAAAGATTAGCTGGCCATGAGTACTATTGTTGTCTTGATGGTTTTTCTGGTTATAATCAGATTCCACTTGCACTGGAAGATCAAGAGAAAACCACATTTACATGTCCCTATGGTACCTTAGCATTTAGGAGAATGCCCTTTGGATTATGTAATGCCCCAGCTACTTTTCAAAGATGCATGATTTTTATATTTTCCGAACTAGTGGAAAGATGTGTGGAAGTATTTATGGATGACTTCTGTGTATTCGGAAATTCTTTTGATCATTGTCTAGAAAATCTAACTTCGGTTCTAAAAAGATGTTGTGAAACTAATTTGACTCTAGGTTAGGAGAAAATCCATTTCATGGTTAAACATGAGATAGTTTTAGGTCATGTTGTGTCTAACAAAGGAATTGAAGTTGATAAAGCCAAAATTGAAGTTATATCACAATTACCTCCCCCAACTACAGTCAAGGGTGTTAGAAGTTTTCTAGGACACGCAGGTTTTTACAGAAGATTTATAAAACATTTTTCCAAAATCTGTAAACCTTTATGTAATCTTTTGGCAAAAGATACCGAATTTATTTTTGACCAAGAATGCTTGAATGCATTTAATTTGTTAAAAGAACAATTAACATCAGCTCCTATTTTAACCAGCCCTGACTGGTCTCTACCTTTCGAAATCATGTGCGATGCATTAGATTTCGCAATTGGAGCTGTGTTAGGACAAAGGATAGACAAGAAACCTCATGTGATTCATTATGCTAGTAGGACGTTGAGTGATGCACAACTCAATTATACAACCACTGAAAAATGATTTTTAGCAGTTGTGTTTGCATTAGAAAAATTTAGATCCTATTTGCTAGGTTCAAAAGTAATTATATTCTCAGACATGCAGCCCTAAAATACTTATTAAGTAAGAAAGAGGCAAAGCCTAGACTCATTAGATGAATGTTATTATTGCAAGAATTTGACATTACTATTAAAGATAAAAATGGAACAGAAAACGTTGTAGCCGACCACTTGTCTAGGTTGGAATTTTTACCTTTGCTTGAACGTCAATTTTTTGATAATAAAATTCTTATGAATGAAGATTTCCCTGATGAACAATTGTTAGCAGTTAAAAATTTTGTACCGTGGTATGCTGATTTTGTTAACTACCATGTTGCAGACATTATAAATCTTGATTTTGATTTTTATCAAAGAAAGAAAATTTTAACTAATGCAAAAAAAATATTTTTGGGAAGAACCATATTTATTTAAAATATGTTCAAACTCCATAATTAGAAAATGTATTCCAGAACAAGAACAACAAAGTATTTTGACATTTTGTCATGAATACTCTTGTGGTGGTCATTTTAGTGGTACCAAAACTGCTAGGAAAATCATGCAATCTGATTTATATTGGCCTACTGTTTTTAGAGACTCTTAAATATTTTTCAAAACATGTGATAAATGCCAAAGGACTGACGAAATTAGTAAAAGGAATGAGATGCCTTTGTATAATAATTTAGTTGTGGAAATTTTTGATGTTTGGGGTGTTGATTTTATGGGTCCTTTTCCAATTTCAAATGGTTGTGAGTATATTTTAGTTGCTGTTGATTATGTGTCCAAAAGGATAGAAGCCATTGCTACTCGAAATAATGATGGTCGATCAAACTATAGTCAGGTTTTTGGATGATATATTTTCTCGGTATGGAGTACCGAAGGCAATAATTAGTGATCACGGAACACATTTCACCAATTGGTTGTTAAATGCGAGCCTTAGAAAACATGGTGTAAGTCAAAATTTAGCTACACCATATCATCCTCAGACTTCTGGCCAAGTAGAAGTTAGCAACAGACAGATAGAAGCAGTCCTTGAAAAGATTGTTAGATCAAATCGTAAGGATTGGGAACCAAAGCTTAAAGATGCTCTTTGGGCATATCGCATTGCGTATAAAACCCCAATTGGAATGAGTCCTTATATGATGGTGTACGGGAAAACATGCCATTTACCAGTAGAAATTGAACATAAAGATTTTTGGGCCATTAAAACTCTTAATTTTGATCTAGCTTTAGCTGGTGAAGAAAGACTTTTTAAGTTAAATGAGTTAGAAGAGCATATGTTAAATTCGTATGAGAATGCAAAAATATATAAAGAAAAGACCAAAAGATATCATGATATGGGAAGTACTAAAATGATGTTACGTCCAGGATTGAAAGTGCTCCTTTTTAATTTTAGACTTAGATTATTTCCAAGTAAATTAAAATCAAAATGGTCCGGTCCTTTCATTATAGTACGAATTTATCCACATGGAGCCGTCGATATTAAGAATCCAAAGACCGATGAAGTATTTAAAGTTAATGGTCACCGACTCAAACCGTACTTTGAACCTATGTCAGTAGAGAGAACAATTGAACTCATTCGTCTCTCTGATACCAAACCCCTAAGAGAATAGGTTTGCAGTTGGGTCGAGCCAAAGACGTTAAACAAGTGCGCTAGGTGGGAGGCAACCCACTATGATGAAATTTTATTTGCTTTTGTAGTGTAATTTAAACATGTTGTTCTCCGTCTTATTTCATTATGAACATTTTAATTAAATGTTTTCCAACATTGGCATAATTTAAGTTTGGGGGAGAAAAGCATCTTTGTGTTGTGTTTATATGTTTTTAATATTTTAGTTTAGAAGTTTTTGTAGAATATTCAGAGTGCAGGAAAGAAACGGACTTAACGTAACGTAACAAAAGGACTAAACCGAAGACTACTCAAAAATCTGTGAAGCAGCTCCCAAGGCACAAAATTGTTGAACCTTGCAGACGCAAGGTCTAAAACACCTTGCAACCGCAAGGCCCTATTAATGGCAATTAACGCGTGAACCTTGCGGTGGCAAGCCTAAAGACCTATGCCACGCAAGCCCTGCCTCAGCATCCGTGCCCGCGGGTACCTTGCGGACGCAAGCTATAAACACCTTGCGACCGCAAGGCCCTCTTTATAAGTCGAAGCAAGGCAGTCACCAGATTCACAGCTTTTCAAGTCTCTTTCTCTTCAAATTCCGGCAATCTCTCTCTCTCTTGCAAATCTTCGGCGAAGCTTCTCCCCAAATTCCAGCCAAGCTAAGGATTCAAGTGTTCCTCCTCTCTTCAAGCTTCCTCATCACCTCCACTCTCCATCTCACCGCATCCAAAGCTTTGAAGAAGAAGTGCTGCCATTTTTGCCGACGTGAAGCTTTGGAATTCTAGCCAACCAACCATCGCAGTAAAGCATCGCAATCCACGTATCTTCTATCCCCTCTCTATTAAATTTTTGATTCGTCAAATTTTTACATGTTAGGGTGTTAGAATTATTTTTTATTATTTTGACTTGCATGCTTTAGTTGTTTTAGTTAGGTTGTTTGTTTTTTAAACTTTTTTTAAAGAGTAGATTTATTTTTCGAAATGGCCCCCAAGTGTAGAAACACCGGACCGTCCTCGTCCCGCTCCGAAGATGAGGAGCAACACTATGACCCCACTAGATTCGTATCATACGAGGCATCAGAGAGCTACACTAGGAAGCTCTCCAAAAGCATAATCCCTGAGAGGGGATTTAAGGCTAAGGACTTTTCTCTCCCTGCCCACTTCGCCCGTTGAAGGTGGGGCAATCTTTGTACAACCCCGGGCGTGGCCATCGTGGCCTTAGTCCATGAATTCTACGCCAACGTGCATATTTCTATTTCTGGCGAGGTGGTTGACGTTAGTGCTGTTAGGGGTAGGAATGTCGATTTTTCGCCCCATAATATTAACAATTATTTTGGCACTCCTAATTTTGCGAGTGGTGCTAACCAGTACAGTATCCATATTGCTAATCATGTCCCTCTCCCGGTGTTAAATGCGGCTATCCAACACCCGATGCGGTTTGGACCTTCCACCAAGGTCCACCGTTTGGCCCCCACACCATGGACGTGACCCATCTCACGAACACGGCCAAGGCCGTGTTCAAATTTATTTGTGCACGCCTTATGCCTTCCAGCCATGAGCACACGGTGTCTTGCATATGGCCATTCTGATCAACACCATTTTGTCCGGTGGGTTTGTTGATGTAGGGCGTCTGATCAATGCCCAAATTCAGATCCTCATTAGAGGTACGACTAACTCGGGATTCGTTTTCCTGAGTTTGATTATCGGATTTGTGTAGTGGAAATTTGAGTCACTTGGGCTCAGTTCAGAGAGTTCGGGCGGTCCACGACATTACCGGGGTGCTTACGTTTGTGCACCCTCGCCGACCACATGAGAGAGGCCCACGTGATGAGCCTCAAGAGGAGGAGGATCCCTTGGAGGCTATCTCCAATAGGTAGGAGGAGATCCTACTATAGCAAGAGATGATTAGTCAGCAGTTGGCGCAAATGCGCACTGACCAGACTAATCTCTTTGGCTGGGTTAACCAGGTGGGGCACAATGTCTCCACATATTATGGGATGCCACCTGGCATGATCCCCAAGTTTTGTCCTCCTTCGTTATTTCCTCTCGACTCGCCATGAGTCAAAGCCCAAGTTTCTTCCTCTTTCGTTAGGCGGGCCACCTATTTCCTTTTGATATTTCTACTCCATCAACCCTCTCATAGGACATTCCTCAATTTTGAGGACAAAATAAAATTTAAGTTTTTTGGGGGAATTCTAAGCCCAAGTCCTTTGCAAGTCCCAACCTAAGGAAGAGTGGAGTTGGGCTACGTTTTGTAGGGTGAGAGAAAATTTTTGTCCCTCTATCGTTTCTCCTCCTCATTCTATTTTCTTGCTTTTTATATTTTCTTATTTTCGGAGATGTTGCCTTGACCAGAATACACTAATATTTGGTTCCTTCGGGGACCCATCAAAAGAGTCATCGTCATCGCCCATCTCCATTTTCTTTACATAAAAAATTTCAAAAATGAAAAAAAATGCTTTAATTCAAAATTTTCATTCTCGAGTCCGGGTGTGGTCATCTCGGTCGATGAGGAGTTAATGCAATGAACCACATAACTTTTCCATATATCATTTTGGAATTTACTTGATTCTGCAAAATTCTTGATTTTCTCCAAATCTCTATGCACTTACACCAGTCATAATTATGGATTGATTTGAACATTTTTAATAAGTTTATAGCACACATTTCATTTTAGCAACAATATATGCACAAGAATATGATGAATAGCCGTCCTAACATGATTGTTTCATTAAATTGCAACTTAGGGTCAATTGCATGATAGTTAGATCCCTTGGATTTTTCTTACTAATATATCTCAAGCACACTTTTGAACCGTGTGTGCATGTTAGTCTTGACTGCTCCTACATCTTTTCTAGCGAATGCTTATGTGAAATCCAGTGATGCTAAATCTTCAATTCCACAACTTTGATAATGGATATGATATTTTATGTGTTCTGTTTTCTTAAAAATTGCATGAGTATTTTGGCATTAAGATAAGATATAGGTCATCTTTGGATCGTTTGAGCCTATATATTTTCCGACCTTACTAAAAATATCCCTAGTGTCCCTTTTGAACTTTATTAAAAAGAATGGAGTGTGCTAAGTACACATTGAACCCCCATTCGACTTCGTTTCTTTAACCCACATTAACTTAACCCTAAAGCTTATACACTTTAGCCTACCCTTGAGACAGTAGGATGTGGGTGGGGAATTAATTTTATGAGACCAATTTTCAGTTAGAAACGCTTTCCGAAGACTTCTTCCCCGTCGAAATTCAAAAAGAAAAAAAATCGACGAAAAAATAAAACAGAAGTAGAAGAGTGCAAGAAGATTCAAATGAAAGGATAGCTTTCAAGAGAAAAATATGATAGAAAAGTTCTTCTAAAAATGGAACACTAGTGATTTTTAGCTTGATATATTGTACAAAACAAGTTTAGGGGAAAAGTCCCCACTTGTGGTCTTTGCAAGTCCTAGCCTAATTGGGAAAAACTTCCTTTTGCTTGGAAGTAGTTGGGATTAAGGGTAGTCTTGCTCTCTCACTTCATATCCCCCAACATCTTGGCCTTACATTACAAGCTTATTAAAGACCTATTGATCTTCTTGCCAATGCTTGTGTTGATTGATTTGATTGCATTACATGTAAATTGATCCTCACTTCATATATTCATATTATCTACAAGCTCACTGTGTTAGCATAATCTTAGCTATTGTAAGTAACTGGGGTATGAAAGCATTGTATGCCATACATAGGAAGTGCATGGGATGGATGTATAAGTATTTGAAATCCTTGGTGTTCTCTCTTTTTGTGATAGACCGGGTTTGGATGGTAGAGCTCATGTTCTATGTTGCATTAGTTTTATTAAAAATCCTGATTTTTAGAATAAATATTGTGCTTTGCTAAGTAAAACTGTTTAAGTTAAGATATTTTCTATGACTGGTTATCACACACATACACACACAGAGAAATTGAGAATGGTAGCAGTTTGAGTATAAGTCAGTTTGTTCTGTGAATTAGTCTGCACATATGTGGTGAGCATCTTTCTGAGACAACTGTGATTTGCTATGCCTTAGTGATTTGAGATGGAAACCAAAAAGATTTTTGTTTTTTTAATTTATTGTTGTTAGAGTAATTTTTACTTGGTTTTGTATTTATTAGTTTTTGTATTTACCTGCATAGTCGAGTTGCTCGTCAGAGTCTCCTTGAGTTTGTGTGTTTCTAGAGGAGTGTAAATAATGTCACCCTCCAAAAAGATCTTCTTAATTTTTGTATTTTTAATTGCTTTTGTATTTATAAGTATTGTTTACTCGTGGACGAGCAAAGTCTAAGTTTGGGGGTGTTTGATAGACGTATTTTATAAGTCTTTATCAGATACTTTTATGACTTAGAAATAGCAATTCCACTAGGTTTTGGCTACTAATATGTGTTTTTTATTGTGAGTTTCAGGGTTTTAGGTGAACTTATGAGATTTATAGAGCTTTTATCAAAGATTTTCGAAAAATGGTGCAAAGTGCAACATTGGAAAAGATGCAAAAGAAGATATATGTACACCTTGTGGCCGAAAGTCTCCAAGGCCTTGCCTTCGCAAGGTAGACAGAAAGAAGCATTGCCCGTTCAAAACCCTTACTGACGCAAGGTGTAAACACAATGCGACCGCAAGACCCCTAGAAACTGCCTTTATGAGTCTTTCACCTGGATTGAACCTCCTATTTCCCTATAACACCTTGGTATAAATGAAAGACGATAACCAAAGCCAAAGGACATCCAGAAATTGCTAGGAAACGGTTCTAATACCGATTTTATTTTGTAATACATAATTTAGTAGTTGTAATTATAGTTTTGAAGATCGATTCATGTATTCCTTCATCCCGCTGTGTGGTTCATCGTCAAGGATGAACTAACCGTCCATTAATCTAGGAATTGGGAGGTAACTAGTATCGAATCTATTGCTTAATATATTTTTATTCATTCAATTCTTGTTGATTGTGATGTTATCAACCCCTTTATTGTCTAGCTTTGACCAAATGAATGGAATCGCAAGTAATAAAGGCCTAGAGGTGCGGATAGGCACGACCGATGCATATGTCGTACCGACTCACCATCATGATAAATTGACTTTATCGATGCACCAGAGTGATAAGTTAGGGTCAGGTTCATATATATGACCTAAGTGACAGATAGGATTCATATGTTCTTGTTCTTAGGAAATAGATTGGATGAATTATTTGGGATGGAGACTAAACTATAATTTGACAAGCTATATCTATCTTTCGTGAACGAACCCAAGTTATTGAATGGTACTTTATTTAAACAAGCAATAGAGTAGATGCAAGTGAAACCCCAATCCTAGATTTCTCTCCTTGATAAGATCTTTATAAATTGTGAGTACTTAGTTAATTAAATTTCCTCTTTTAGTAGAATAAAATTAGTTTAAATAAAACAAATAACCCCCCCCTTAGTTTAAATTGCTACCAATATACCTGCCATTAGTATTCTTCTTGTCTCTGTGGTTCGACCCTTGCTTCCCAAGCTATTCTACAATAGTCTTGTGCACTTGCAAGAAATTAATTAAAATAAGACACGATCACTACGCAAGAGGAGCTGAACCAGTTCGAAAGATGGAAAGTGTGGAGCTTAGTTCAAAGACCTATTGGCCATCCAGTCATAGGCACCAAATGGGTATTCAGGAACAATAGAGATGAAGATGCAAATGTCACCAGAAACAAAGCTAGACTGGTTGCTCAAGGCTACCGACAGGAAGAAGGAATTGACTTCGATTAAACATTTGCTCCTGTTGCCATATTAGAGGCAATCACACTATTTCTAGCCTATGCGTCGTTCATGAACTTCAAGGTATATCAGATGGATGTAAAGAGTGTCTTTCTCAATGGTGATCTTCAAGAAACAGTATACGTTGAACAACCTTCAGGTTTTGTCATCCAAGACAAAGTGGATCAAATATATCATCTGAAGAAAGCACTATATGGCCTCAAACAAGCTCCCAGAGCTTGGTATGAAAATCTATCCAAGTTCTTAATCGAACAAGGATTCGTGAGAGGAAGAGTAGATACAACTATGTTCATCCTCAAGAACAAAGGTCATTCTTTTCTAGTACAAATCTATGTGGACGACATCATCTTTGGATCTACAAATCAAAGCATGTGCAAGAGATTCGAGAAGCTGATGCAAAGCATGTTCGAGATGAGCATGATGGGAGAGCTCACCTACTTTCTAGGACTTCAGATTCAACAAACTTCAGACGGGATCTTCATCAGCTAAACCAAATATGCAAAGGAACTTGTCAAGAAATTTGGTCTTGATTCAGCTAAAGGGTTCGAGACACCAATGTCTACTGACTGCCATCTTGACAAAGATGAGAAGGGAAAGTGAGAGAACATAACCAAGTATTGAGGAATCATAGGTTCACTTCTTTACCTTACTGCCAGTAGACCTGACATTATGTTTGTTGATTGTGTTTGTGCTAGATTTCAGGTAGATTCAAGGGAATCACAGTTGCTTGCTGCTAAACATATCATCAGATATGTTTCAACAGCTACAAATCTGGGTATCTGGTATTCAAGAAGGAATAACTTTGATCTAGTTGGATACTTAGATGCAAACTATGCAGCCTGCAAAGTAAGCAGAAGAAGTACCGATGGGACCTGTCAATTTCTTGGAAATAGAATTGTTTCATGGTCATGCAAAAAGCAACGATCAGTTGCAAATTCAACCACAAAGGTAGAATACATTGTTGCCAGCAGCTGTTGCTCTCAACTACTTTGGATGAAGCAGCAACTTGTGGACTACAACATCAAGACTACAAATTGTCCTATCATGTGTGAAAACACATATGCAATTTCAGTCTCAAAGAATCCAGTGATGCACTCCAAGACAAAGCACATTGATATTTGTTATCATTTCCTCAAGGACCTTGTGGAAAAAGGTAACATCAGTTTGGAATATGTTCCAACTGAACATCAATTGGCTAACATTCTCACCAAACCACTGGATGCTACTAGGTTTGCTTATTTAAGGAGAAATCTTGGTACGATTGATCCTATAGCTTAAAGCTTATTTTTTATGTTTAAAAGTTATCTCATACCAGCAGACGCTAAGTGACAACCCGACCCGAATCCCAATACGAGACCCCAAGGTCGTGCCGCCAAAACACACAAAATAACAAACAAAGGATAAGGCTATAACAGCGATACACCAATGACTCAACAAATGCGGAAGCAAATAACTTAAATGGACCCGAGCTAACAAGCTCCAAAATACAAAGAAACCAAAGAGATTATTATTTTTAATGCCTTGAAAGGCTACAATTATATATATATATGATGTCTTTGGTGTGGCTCGAACAAATGGTGCCTCTGGTGAGACTTTGAACACCCGACCTCTCGGTTGAGAGTAGTTAAGTCTGTGGTGCCTCTGGTTTGAATACTCAACCTCTCCGTTAAGATAAGTGAATAACTAAATGGGGCCTTTGGATAAGGCTTTAACAATAAGAGGCTTGAACACCCGACTTCTCTTGAGTTGTAAAGTCCAGGGTGTCTCTAGTGAGACTCGAACACCCAACCTCTCCGTTAGGAGAAGTGAGCAGTACCAGTTGAGCTAGAGCTCGTTGGTCAAAGCAACCAAAGAGATAGTAAATCTTTTGGCCCAAAAATATTCGACGCACATGACGCAACATTGGACATGTACTACAAACTCCCTATTACAATTTATAAACAATATTATAACCAAGTCATCGGTGATGTTACAACCGGAACCCAACATTAAACTAAGTCTACAACTCTAGTCTACACTCTACGGCTAAACATGCCGGAGTACAACAACCAACAGTAATATTACTCAAGATGGAATAAATGCGTACTTAAACAAAAATGGCTCGACTAATATCTGTCGGCTCACAAAAACAAAGTACTAATTAAACAAATACAAGTACCAAATCCATAACACAAATCTTAGTACCCAAAGTGAAGTTTATATAACTTCACTTCCCAAACGTCCTTACCAACAAACTAAGGTTACAAGATAATAATAATGGTAGCAACCTTCATAAAAATTACACTTCTATTGTAGACTCGGCGGTTTCCTTCGAATTACTAGCTCGGCTCGAATCTAAGGAAAACAAAGCAAACGAGTAAGTCATAATGACTTAGTAAGCTACTAAAGATGCAATGTCATGGCATGACATTATGCTCAAATAAAACATGTACATCTCATGTCATACTTATGATATAAAATTTCATAGTATAATTCTTAACATAAACCAATTTTCATCCATAGCCACATAGAACATAATTCTTCATAATTCATCATAAATTAAATCATATCAAATAGATTATGATTCTAAATTCAAAAATGTGTAGCATTTTATTTCCACATTTAACCTATCATCAAACCACCAACCACACAACTCAATTATACCATGAGTCTCATAATTCTTCACTTAACACAACTCATATGATAATTCATATATGAGAGACTATTGTTTTCATTCTATCATGAATAACATGTTATATTTTTAGTATAATATCATATCATAAAAATCATCATTTCATTAACATGTTATATTTTTACTATAACATTTCGTCAAGTAATCATCATCTCTTGTAAATCATATCATTAACCACATAGCACATCAATTCATATAAGTGCTCGTAAAATAAACCACATAAGAGAGAGAAGATGATTTTCCTTTCCGTTTCCGTCGTGCAACTCCTGCGGAAACAAATGTGTCCTCGATATCCCTTTCGTGGATATCGACGTCCCCGAAAACAGTCCCCGTTCGGGTTCTATAGCTATCAGAGGTAGGTGTATTACTCTAGCAATGATCAGCTACTTCCCCACCGTGGCCATCGATGGAGGGGTGTGTGCAAACCCGGCGCGGCGATCCATTGCGATCACGAATCCCACAATTCGTGAAGACAATGCATCGTCCCACCAAAAAACTCAAACCAAAACCGCCAGCTGGACTCAAACACAAGCACATGTAATATATACTCACATGCTCAATCAAAGGAAAAGTACAACACACTGTACTAATCCAATCAAGTAGATATTTACTTTTAAATCATATAGTTATGCATTTCTATGCTAACTAACACATAAACACATTAGAGAACTAATATCAAGTCTCTAATACCCAAGTGTTCTTCATACACTTGAAAACGCTTGGAGGCTTAACCTCCATCAAAACTATCCCAAATTCTGTAGGATCTTAATATGTGATTCACTATATTCATATTAGTCTCATAATCGACTCCATTGAGTCATTTCTACTATTTTCAAATTTGGAGGCATAGAAGCTATTTGCACCATAGCCCTCCTATTATTCATTAGCTAATATTCATGGCTAAGTTATCAAGGTTAGCAACATTGTGCCACCCAACAATCCATACCTTCCCAACAAAATCCTCAAAACATGGTTCATATGTCAACACTTAACATTTAGAGTCAACCATCACATTTCAAGCATGTATCTCAAGATAGCAATTAATCAAGCATGCTTTCATCCAAAATAACCATTTATCTAAACAAGATGTAATTTCATCTAGCATGTTCATCACCAAGATATAAATTCATCTAGCATGCTCATAACTTTCAATTCTTAAATTAGAGTTGAACAACATACTCTTCTATAACATGAAAGTCAACATATTCCATGAAAGTCAAATGTTACATTTTTATCATGTAATCCATAGTGATAATTCATCATTCATACTCACAACCGAAAATTCATGAATTAGATAGCATCATACTCTTATATGCACGAAAGTCAACTCTATTCTTAAAAGTCAAACGAAACATTCAAACATGTAATCCATTGTGTTGATTCATTTTTCATACTCACAACCAAAATAGAAGTTCATCAAGTATACTTCCAAACCTTAAATCTATAACATGTGTGATTCCAACAACTCATAACATTCCATAAAATTCCCCAAAATCATTCATATAATCAAGAACCCATCTAATACATAATCATCTTATCAAACCCTAGGTTTCTAGAGAATTATGTACCCGTCATTCTCAATTCCAAACACACAAAATGAAGCTTAATAACATACTTCATTAAACATAGAAAGCATCCTATTCATGCTTCTAACAAGTTCACCCATCAAAAATCAAAAACTCAAAATAAAATCACACACAACATGCATGTGTACGCATTGACCTCAAATAGCAAGCCCTTTTGTTTTCCTTAGGGTCAATGAGCACAAAATCAATCGAAGAAGGAGTCTAGTAGCTTACCTAGCTTGAGTGAAAACTCAAGAGAATCGAAATCCAATCGGTGAAGTTATTCTACTAGTCGAGGGCTTCACGAATCCGAAGTTTGGAGGCGATCCAACGGTTAGATCTTCATGGATTGGAGGAAGAAGAAGCTAGGGCTTCAAAGCTTCCATATCTCCCACACTCTCTCTATCATACGTATAAGAAGAAGGAGGAAAGAATGAGGGGTTTTCTGAATTTACAAAGGGGGTTAGGCTATATATACTTCCCAAACAAGTGAGGGCACAAATGGGATTTACATGGTACAATTAGTGAATGTTAGGAGTAATCAACCCTTAATCAAACCTTAATTAACTCCCCAAACATGTTAGGACATGATTAGGACTAAGTATGTGTGTTAGGAATGGTTTAGAGGAGGTTTAGTAAGGGTAGAATAGGAATTACATTTCAAAACATCAAAATAGGGACAATCTGCCCTAAGGCACCATGTGCTCGCATGGCTGAATAGCATGTGACTACTTCAAACCAATTTCCTCCCTTGGTGAGTTTTGTGCAACATTGTTCGAGTGCGGTCCTTCCCGCATGCAACCGCAAGCCTTAAAGCTTCGAAATGGCCTATAATTCAACCCTTAAAGTCCTCAAACACTTAGCTAAACCAACTATAGACACCCCAATTTCGTACCCCTGGTATGTGACTGACATAAAATATCAAGAACTGTTAAAACTTAACAAATGTCAAGTTGCAGGAGTCAAAAATGCGAAAGGAAAAGCAGGATGCACGAACAGTGAACTGCAGGGGGGAAAGTGCAAAAATATGAAAGCTGTAAAGGAGCATGGTGCCGCACCAAAGCCCCTTGGTGCCGCACCAAGGGTGCCTTGGCCGCACCATGCCTGCCATGTAAGACCCCGATTCCCGGTTAGCTTGAATTACGTGCAATGCTAGCATTTCTTCTTTGGTTGATTGCTCGTTGGGCTTGTGAGAGAGTCTGGATGTGTATGAGAGATCACATTATAACCAAAATACATTTAAGACATGCCATATAGTTGTGGAGTTGCTAAAGTCGCAAGTCGTAACTCGACGATAGTCGAAATGCGACGCGATTGAGAATTCGCTTGTGTTTCGTGTTCCTGACCTCGTTTTGGTCCTAGATCTTTACATGATGATTAAATAAAATGTTTAGATGTATTATACTTCTAGTTGGATGCATTCCCTAAGTCTTGTGAAGTTTCGACGCTTCGAGGATAGCAATTCTCCTTATCGCGTAGTTCGAAATTGAGCCGGGTGATCGCCTCGCCCTTCGAGAGTCCTTTTCTCCTATCTATTGTTCATCATCTGAGAGGCATTCAGGCCTATTTTGTAGCCCTTTTAAGTGTTAATAACCATGGGTTGTTTCCCGTCGGTTTGTGGTTTCATTCGATGTTTCGTTAGAGAGATGTTGCGCCTTGCGTCGGTTTCGTATCGGGTTGTTTCGAGAGTTGTTGTGAGGGTTCTGGACCTACTTTGAGGGTGGTTTGAGACTTGTTTTGTTTAGCCAAGTGTTTGAGGTCCTTTAGGGTTGAATTATAGGCCGTTTCAAAGGTTTAAGGGTTGCGGTTGCATGCGGGAAAGACCGGACACGAGAAAGGAAGCAACAAAAGCCGGGAAGAGGAAGCCAGGGACCATGCGCTCGCATGGCCTGGTATGATGCGACCGCATCACCTCCAGATCCCTGTTACGGGATTTTTGATGTATTTTGGTAAGTTGTCTATCCTATCCCCACCCAAACCCAACCTAACCCACTCCTAAACCCTCCTAACTACCCTAAGACATATCCTAAACACCTAATTGAGTTTTAGAGGTGGATTAGTGTGGTTGATTAAAGGGAAACAAACCTATCATCTAAACACATCACCCACTTACTTTCCTAATCTATTTGAGCCCTAACACTTCATTTAACTCCCACATTCAGCCTACCACCTCTAAAAAAACGTGGGAGACCCTCTTGGGAGCTTAGAGAAGAGTTTCTAGGGTTCTTGAGAGCCCAACCCTTGGAATCCATAGCTTGGGGCCTCCATTTCACAATCCACTCCATAGAATTGAAGAGGAGAGTGAGGAGAACAAGACCCACCAATTGGAATTTCGAATTGGAAGCTTAAAGGGTTGAATCAAGGTAAGTTACTACACCTATCTCTCTTTGTTTTTGCCCCATTGACCCTAGGGAAAACAACCATTGTGCTATGTGAGGTCAATGGGTGCATTTAGGGCTTTTCTAGAGATGCCATGAACCCTAGATTTCTAAATAGAGATTTTGCTTGGATGAACCTACTTGGGACCTTGATTAGCATGTTATTAATGTGTAGAGTAGCCTATTCATCCTTGTTATGTGATTTATTCATGTGTTGTGAGCATGATTGGTGAAGTTACTTGGAAGGGTATATGCCCAAATGATGAATTGGCTTGGATGAACATGATTAAAACCTTGATTAGTATAATATACATGGGTAGTATAGTATATTAATCCATTTTATGTGATTTGTTCATGTTTTCTAGGCATGATTGGTGAGGTGACCTAAATGGGTTTATGCACAAAAATGTGAAATTGCCCTATGTTGCCTTGTTAAGTGTTTTGTTGGGATTATGTGGGTTTAATGAACTTGGGAATATGGTGATTGATGTTAGTTATGAACATGGGGAGGGTATTGTAGCCCAAGCTTCTATGCCCTAATTTTTGGAAAGTGTACATTAGACTCAACGGAGTCGTTATAAGTTCAATAATGTGCTAAACGAACTTGGGTTGAAATCCTACGACGATTGGATTTCGTTTGATTAATGTTGTGAAATGCATAGTCTCCAAACATTAAAGGAAATTATGATTATGATGAACTTTATGGATTTTTAGGCTTGGGAATCAAGCCCGAATGAATATTGGGATTCTGTTGTAAACTTTAATGAGATATTAAAGTGTGGATTTATGAAACACACAAAAAAATGAAATGTAGTATTAAGACTCAACGGAGTCGTTATAAGGCCAATAAAATGATAATGAGCCTTGGGTCGAAACCCTACAATGTTTGGGTTTTGTTTGGTTATGATTGTGCACACCGGGTTTTTGGGTTTGTGACCAATTGAGACATTCATGTTATGGAGACTTATGAGAACTGTATTTTGAGCGTGCTTGTTAGAGCACGGGACATTAGAGACCAACGTATGGTCATGAGTATAATTAAGAGAAGATTAAGAAATAATTCTCTCCTTAAGGATTTTGGTTGCGTGCATATAAAAGCACTTGTGAGAAAGTGACTACGGAGTAGTCATGATGTTCTTGAGTATGGAATTAGTGATGTCGATCATATATGACGATTAGGACTATGATTGAGTCCGATGTACTTAAAATAAAGACAAAAATATTAAGTCTTGAGTTGTGGATATTCTTAGACTAACGTAGTAGTCTTTGGTTTGATTTTGAGTTGAGGATTATGGTAGACCTCACATTATATTTTATTAAGCTTGTATGCTATACTTGATTTGGGTGATGACTTGAGGAATAATGAGTACCTCAATATGTAGTTCTTGAACTAAACTTGTAAGTTAGTTGAACACAATGGTTATATGCAAATATATGCATTGTTCATGATACTTGGTAGAGCATTATGTCCTACTTGATTATATGCAAATATGTGCATGGATTATGGGATTTCGTGGAGCATTATGCCCTACTTGTTTGTATGCAATTATGTGCATGGTTTATGAGATTGTTGTAGAGCATTATGTCCTACATGATTTAATGAGCCCAATATTAATGAACTTGGTCTCATTGGTTTATGCAAGTAAATATCTACTTGATCATTTTGGTTTAAGTCCAGCTGGCGGGTTTGGTTGTTGTGTCGGCAATGGGACGATTCATAGTCTTTGGAAACAATCGCTATGAATCGTTGCATTGGTTCCCTTTCTCCTCACTATTTGGCCAATAGTGGGATGTGGTCTCGAGATAGAGCCATCTAGCCTACTTTCGAGCTCCCATTTCTCATCCGGAGACTGGATGAATGTAACGAGTACTCATTAAAGGAAAACTGATGAGTTGTGATTATTTGGGGACGAAACCCCAGGGTATGATTGATTGGGTAATGAGCCCGGATTTTGGTTTGAGGATGGATCCCATGGTAAGTTTGGTTGGGTGTTGGACCCAGATTTGGTTGTAACGGTTCGAGTTACGTTTCTTGTTACACATGTTTATTTATGAGCATTTATATGAAAGATATTATGCTATGTGGTTTTTGTGGGATTATGTGCTTTGGTAATTAAGTGCATGTTTATTGTTGGTATACTAGAATGATACCATAATTTTTATATGATTGTGCATTATGCCATGCCATGACATAATATGCCATACAGTTGCATTTAGTAACTTACTGGGTCATTATGACTCACTCAGGTGTGGTTGTTTTCCCTAGTGTGTGCGGTGATCCCGTTAATGCGCGACTTCGGATAGCAATTTCTAGCAGGTGGTCTTCCGAGCAATAAGCTTGGAGTTAATATTACTATTTTTATTAATTTAATTGTGAGACTCGGATGTAAAGTTATGTAGACTTTACTTGGGTAGATTATGTTAGTATTTTATTGTTGTGATATTTGGGAGCCGGCTATCATAGCCGAGTTGTTGTATCTTTTAGAAGTTATTTTCCGTTGTTATTTCGAGCAAGTGTGGCTCGTCTATTCTAGTATTGGGATATTATTGTTTCTATCTCAAATGACTTTAGTCGTGAGATCTTGGTTGGTGGTTTAGCATTTGATATTAATATTGTTGTAGTTGAATTGTCCCTCAGGCATGTTGTAGCCGTTGAGTGGTTGTTTATCGGGTTGGGATTTTGTTAGTTGCCGGCCTTTGGTTGCCGATGGTTTGTTGCGCGTGTCTAATGTTGCGTCACGTGCGTCGAATTTTTGGGCCGAGAGATTTACTATCTCTTTGGTTGTTTTTATTTCGGAGCTTGTTAGCTCGGGTCCCATTTGGTTTTGCTTCCGCAGAGGTTTTAGTTTTATTATCCGTATCGCCGTTATGGCTTTGTCTTCTGTCTCGAGCTTGTTGGCTCATCTTTTGACTTCGCACCATTATGCTTAGCGGGTGCTTGTGCGTCTCTTAGCTTGTCTGATGGCACGACCTTGGGATCTCGTCTTGGGATCCCGGGTCGTCATTTATCGAGCTATTGGTTAGCTATTTCGCGTGGATAGGTTCCTTGGCCTAGTTGGGTTGGGTTTATTGTTGAGATTTTTAACGTCGAGTGTTCCTTGTAGGTATATTATGTCAGGAGCTTGGCGTGGAGCTAGTTCCAGTAGACCTCGTTCGAGTACCGCTCGTGGTAATGAGAGAGGGGAAAACGTTAATGATCCGCGTGTGACTCCTCAACAAATGTTTAGAGGGAAGGCGATTCCACTATACTTGGGAGATTCTTGAAGTTGAAACACGAGGGCTTCGATGGAGAGCCGATGCTTCTAAAGCGAACATTGGTTAGAAAGCATGGAGAAGATCTTTGAAGTTATGGGTTGTACGTCAGAAGAGATGGTGACCCTAGCAGTGTTTAAGTTGAGTGGTGCGGCTGACCATTGGTGGCATGTGTTACGAGATAGTTGGAGACACCATGGAGTGCCTCAAGTGTGGGAAAACTTCATAATGGAGTTTAGGGCACAGTTTATTTCGGCAGTGGTTCGGGAAAGAAGAGTGATGGAATTCCTTGCACTTGAACAAGGAGATATGACTGTGGCTTAGTATTCAGCGAAGTTCACAGAATTGGCTCGTTATTGTAGTTACTTAGTACCAAATGAAGCTAAGAAGGCTCATCGGTTTGTAAAAGGCCTAAGGATGAAGTATCGTAGGCAGCTTATCCCATTACAGCTCACGTACCGAGATGTTGTGAATCGTGCTTATGCGATGGAGTTGGACATCGAGGAGTATGCTCAAAAGAGAACCTCGAGGGCTATTAAGAGTGATGATGGTATTGGAGGGCAAGTAGCACCTCAGAAAGTTAGTCAAGGAATCGTATGTACTGGTAGACGGAGTGATGTTCCTACCTCTAGTCGGAGACGACGAGGCGGCGAGTTGATATGTAATTTTTGTATGAGGACAGGACATGCCGAGAACAGATGTTGGGGCAAGGCAGGAAAGTGCTTTGCTTGTGGCGGTGATCATGTTCGTAAAGATTGCCCAAGGATGAGAGTTAATCGGTCTGGGAGTGCTAGCCAACAATCTTGTGGCTCAAAGAGAGATGGTGATGGTCGGCCTAGAGTTTGAGGTCGCGTGGCGGTTGGCCATTGCGGAGTTTTGAAACCTATTCGAATAGGAAGGTATGTTGTCGTATATATATTATACCGTTACTACTATTATTGTTATTATGAGTACACATCTTATCGGTAGCTCATGTGCATTCATACATACATTACATGGTGTATTGCATATTATTGGTTTATTGTTTGATTGGGGATAAAGCCCCAATGTGGTGTTGGTATGTGATATTGTTTGATTTGTGAATTGCCGGTAGGTAATCACACATGGTTTGTGGATTCTTGTGTAGTCTATGTATATATAGGACTATACTATATATAAAGAACATTGAGGATGAATTTATGTTACGACGATAGTAATCGATGGTATTATGGGGTTGCAGTTTCGTAGGCCTATATTAAGAGCCGAGATGTGATTATATGTATATATACGTATATATATATATATGAAGCATGAATTGTATGATGATCCTTATTGGTTTTGATATGATACTTGTATATCCTATGGGATATGTTTAATGTGGTGAATAATATAATTTTATAATATTGTTAAATGATTATTATGCGAGTAGGATACACTCGATAAGTGCGAAAGTTATGTGTTGCGATTTATCGGTTGATTTGAGTGCGCGGACAAGTATGATGTTTCACCGCAATTTTGTTGAAGTGTTGATGTTTTGGGGACGTTAGAATATGCGTTGGTTGTAGGCTTGGTCTAGAGCTTAAGAAAGGTTGGAATTGTGGAGTATAGACGTTACGACTACTAGTAGCCGCGTCGGTACGTGGTGACTTCTAGCGAGTTTTCATGGTTGTGTGCTAGGTACACGAGTTTTGTGGTAAATATGATTGTTGTTTGCCAAGGTAATAGACCTTGTTACTTGACTTGATTTTATTCAATTATGTGCATTAGTTATAGGAACACCTACTTGATGCATCTACATTGTAGTATATTAAATTCTCATTTCATAAATTATTATCTCTTGCTCATTCATTTCATTAGCATAGGAGCTGTTGAAGGATGCTTAAGATTTTCTCATAACCCTTCGCATCCTTGCAAAAGCTTTTGAAATCCAAATTTAGCCGGTACCCTAAATTGGTGATCAAAAGAGGTTCGTTGGTGGACTAGGATTGGTATGAGTAGGTTAGAAATTGACTAAACCTCTTACCAAATGGAATGGACGAAATGGAAAGAATTTTCAAAACATTTCATTGTTGTGCTCTCATGTGTTCTTACCCGCGATAGGGAGATCGCGAGTACGATTTACATGGCTTGAAATGTCAACTTGATTGTCTCTAATTTGGTTGAGAATTGCTCTATAGGCAATTATTACTTCTTGTAACTTAAGATCTTTTATGCGTAAATTTCATGGTGTGCCCGAGACAAATAGTTTCGGTAGTTGAATGTTTATGGTATGCTTGAACTTGTTTTCATGTTAAACTTTGGGATTTGTGTACAAAATTGGTTAGTGTTGTTCGTATGTCTTTTCGCGACTCGAATATGAACCATATTTTTTCAAATCTGAAGAGTTTAGTGTTGTTGTGCCTATTGAGAGGTCTCGAAACCTGAGTCCGGATCACGGTAGTTTGATCCTCATGTACTTGTTTGAGTTATTGTGATGGTAGACTCGGAGATTGAGTCTAGGTTTATGGTTTTTGGACATTTAGTGTTCACTCGGAATTGAGAGACACCGTAGTTGTATTTGGGTAATTGTTGTTGGGGGATGACCCGACGTTGGTTTGTGTCACGGTTTAGAATTCGGGACGAATTCTTTTTAAGGGGGAGAGGATGTAAGACCCCGATTCCCGGTTAGCTTGAATTGCGTGCAATGCTCGCATTTCTTCTTTGGTTGATTGCTCGTTGGGTTTGTGAGAGAGTCTAGATGTGTATGAGAGATCACATTAAGACCAAAATGCTTTTAAGATATGTCATATGGTTGTGAACTTGCTAAAGTCACAAGTCGTAACTCGACGATAGTCGAAATGCGACGCGATTGAGAGTTTACTTGCGTTTCGCGTTCCTGACCTCGATTTGGTCCTAGATCTTTACATGATGATTAAATAACATGTTTAGATGTATTAGACTTCTAGTTGGATGTATTCCTTAAGTCTCGTGAAGTTTCGACGCTTCGAGGATAGCAATTCTCCTTATCGCGTAGTTCGAGATTGAGCCGGGTGATCGTCTCGCCCTTCGGGAGTCCTTTTCTCCTATCTGTTGTTCATCATCTGAGAGGCATTCAGGCCTATTCTATAGCTCTTTGAAGTGTTAATTACCATGGGTTGTTGCCCGTCGGTTTGTGGTTTCATTCGACGTTTCGTTAGAGAGATGTTGCGCCTTGCGTCGGTTTCGCACCGGGTTGTTTCCGGAGTTGTTGTGAGGGTTCTGGACCTACTTTGAGGGTGGTTTGAGACTTGGTTTGTTTAGCCAAGTGTTTGAGGTCCTTTAGGGTTGAATTATAGGCCGTTTCGAAGCTTTAAGGCTTGCGGTTGCATGCGGGAAAGACCGGACACGAGAAAGGAAGCAACAAAAGCTGGGAAGAGGAAGCCAGGGACCATGCGCTCGCATGGCCTGCCATGATGCGACCGCATCACTCCCAGATCCCTGTTACGGGATTTTTGATGTGTTTTGCTATGTTGCCTATCCTACCCCCACCCAAACCCATCCTAAACTAATCCTAAACCTTCCTAACTACCTTAAGACATGTCCTAAACATCTAATTGAGATTTGGAGGTGGATTAGAGGGGTTAATCAAAGGGAAACAACCCAATCAATCTAAACATAACCCACTTGACTTTCTAACCTATTTGAAGCCCTAACTCCTCACTTAACCTCCCATATTCAGCCAACACATTCAAAAAACGTGGGAGACTTCTTAGAGAGCTTGAGAGGAGAGTTTCTAGGGTTCTTGAGAGCCCAACCCTTGGAATCCATAGCTTGGGGCCTCCATTTCACAATCCACTCCATAGAATTGAAGAGGAGAGTGAGGAGAACAAGACCCACCAATTGGAATTTCGAATTGGAAGCTTAAAGGGGCTGAATCAAGGTAAGTTACTACACCTATCTCTCTTTGTTTTTGCCCCATTGACCCTAGGGAAAACAACCATTGTGCTATGTGAGGTCAATGGGTGCATTTAGGGCTTTTCTAGAGATGCCATGAACCCTAGATTTCTAAATAGAGATTTTGCTTGGATGAACCTACTTGGGACCTTGATTAGCATGTTATTAATGTGTAGAGTAGCCTATTCATCCTTGTTATGTGATTTATTCATGTGTTGTGAGCATGATTGGTGAAGTTACTTGGAAGGGTATATGCCCAAATGATGAATTGGCTTGGATGAATATGATTAAAACCTTGATTAGTATAATATACATGTGTAGTATAGTATATTAATCCATTTTATGTGATTTGTTCATGTTTGGTAGGCATGATTGGTGAGGTGACCTAAATGGGTTTATGCACAAAAATGTGAAATTGCCCTATGTTGCCTTGTTAAGTGTTTTGTTGGGATTATGTGGGTTTAATGAACTTGGGAATATGGTGATTGATGTTAGTTATGAACATGGGGAGGGTATTGTAGCCCAAGCTTCTATGCCCTAATTTTTGGAAAGTGTACATTAGACTCAACGGAGTCATTATAAGTTTGATAACGTGCTTAACGAACTTGGGTTGAAATCCTACAACGATTGGATTTCGTTTGATTAATGTTGTGAAATGCATAGTCTCCAAACTTTAAATGGAATTATGATTATGATGAACTTTATGGATTTTTAGGCTTGGGAATTAAACCCAAATGAATATTGGGATTTTGTTGTACACTTTAATGAAATATTAAAGTGTGGATTTATGAAACACATAAAGAATGAAATGTAGTATTAAGACTCAACGGAGTCGTTATAAGGCCAATAAAATGATAATGAGCCTTGGGTTGAAACCCTACAATGTTTGGGTTTTGTTTGGTTATGTTTGTGCACACCAGGTTTTTGGGTTTGGGTCCAATTGAGAGGCTCATGTTATGGAGACTTATTAGAAATATATTTTGAGCATGCTTGTTAGAGCATAGGACATTAGAGTCCAACGTATGGTCATGAGTATAATTAAGAAATAATTCTCTCCTTAAGGATTTTGGTTGCGTGCATATAAAAGCACTTGTGAGAAAGTGACTACGGAGTAGTCATGATGTTCTTGAGTATGGAATTAGTGATGTCGACCATATACGACAATTAGGACTATGATTGAGTCCGGTGTACTTAAAATAAAGACTAAAGTATTAAGTCTTGAGTTGTAGATATTTTTAGACTAACGTAGTAGTCTTTGGTTTGATTTTGAGTGGAGGATTATTGTAGACCTCACATTATGATTTATTAAGCTTATATGCTATCTTTGATTTGGGTGATGACTTGAGGAATGATGAGTACCTCAATATGTAGTTCTTGAACTAAACTTGTAAGTTAGTTGAACACGTTGGTTATATGCAAATATATGCATTGTTCATGAGACTTTGTAGAGCATTATGTCCTACTTGATTATATACAAATATATGCATGGATTATGGGACTTCGTAGAGTGTTATGTCCTACTTGTTTATATGCCAATATGTGCATGGTTTATGAGATGTTGTAGAGCATTATGTCCTACATGATTTAATGACCCCGATATTAATGAACTTGGTCTCATTGATTTTTTACAAGTAAATATCTACTTGATCATTTTGGTTTAAGTCCAGCTTGCGGGTTTGGTCGTAGTGTCGGCAATGGGACGATTCATAGTCTTTGGAAACAATCGCTATGAATCGTTGCATTGGTTCCCTTTCTCCTCACTATTTGGCCAATAGTGGGATGTGGTCTCGAGATAGAGCCATCTAGCCTAATTTCGAGCTCCCATTTCTCATCCGGGGATTGGATGAATGTAACGAGTACTCATTAAAGGAAAACTGATGAGTTGTGATTATTTGGGAATGAAACCCAAGGTATGATTGGTTGGGTGTTGAACCCGGATTTTGGTTTGAGGATGGATCCCATGGTAAGTTTGGTTGGGTGTTGGACCCGGATTTGGTTGTAACGGTTCGAGTTACGTTTCTTGTTACACATGTTTATTTATGAGCATTTATATGAAAGATATTATGCTATGTGGTTTTTGTGGGATTATATGCTTTGGTAATTAAGTGCATGTTTATTGTTGGTATACTAGCATGATACCATGATTTTTATATGATTGTGCATTATGCCATGCCATGACATAATATGCCATACAGTTGCATTTAGTAACTTACTGGGTCATTATGACTCACTCCGTGTGGTTGTTTTCCCTAGTGTGTGTAGTGATCGCGTTAGTACGCGCGGCGACTTCGGATAGCGATTTCTAGCAGGTGGTCTTCCGGCCTATAAGCTTGGAGTTATTTAATATTATTGTTGTTATTCATTTGTGAGACACGGATGTAAAGTTATGTAGACTTTACTTGGGTATATTATAGTAGTATATTATTGTTATGTATTTGGGAGCCGGCTGGTATAGCCGAGCTATTGTATCTTTAGAAGTTATTCCCATTGTCATTTCAAGCATGTGTGGCTCGTTTATTCTAATAATGTGTTATTGTTGTTCCTACCTCCGACAGCTTTAGTCGTGAGATCTTGGTTGGTGGTTTAGAATTTGATATTATATTGTTGTAGTTGAATTGTCCCTCCGGCATGTTGTAGCCGTTGAGTGGTGTTTATTAGGTTGGGATTTTGTTAGTTGCCGGCCTTTGGTTGCCGATGGTTTGTTGCGCGTGTCTCATGTTACGTCACGTGCGCTGAATTTTTAGGCCGAGAGATTTACTATCTCCTTGGTTGTTTTTATTTCGGAGCTTGTTAGCTCGGGTCCCATTTTGGATTTGCTTCCGCAGGTTTTAGTTTTATTATCATGTATCGCCGTTATGGCTTTGTCTTCCTGTCTCGAGCTTGTTGGCTCATCTTTTGACTCGCACCATTATGTTTAGCAGGTGCTTGTCTATCTCTTAGCCTATCCTGACGGCACGACCTTCGGATCTCGTCTTGGGATCCAGGTCGGGTCATCACAACTAAGGCAGGATTGCTATGCTGATGTGAATAAGGTGTTAGTTTCTGCTTCATGGAACGATGGCATCCAGAGACTAACACTTTTCATATGCCTTTCGGGGAGATGACCATTACTTTAGACGATGTGTTTTGTCTGCTTAGTCTTCTGATTGTGGGTGATCCATTATCTTGTGTTAGGGATGTCGATGTCGCATATGTGAGTCAGATGTTGGGAGTGTCACTTTAAGAGGTTTTTTAGGGCATGAGAAATAAGAGGGGAGCTTCGGTGACATTGAAGTGGCTACGTGTGAGGTTTAATGATGATGTCACGTCTGAGGATGAGTTTAGAGTGGGTTGTGCTGTGAGGGCATACTTCTTATTGGTCTTGGGTTGCACGATATTTGCTGATAAGAGCGGGACCCGTGTACCTATTCCATACTTAGAGTGGCTTGAGGATCTTGAAAATGTAGATACTTATGCATGGGGAACTGCCACCTTTGCATATTTATATAGACAGCTAGGACAAGGATATAGGTATTACACAAAGCAGATAGTTGGTTCCATGGCATTACTTGAGGTAATAATTATAATTATTTTATACTTTTATGTTGTGTATTTACTATTAAAGTTAAGATGTTTTATTTGATACTTTAATCCCTTAAAATGTATGTTTTATTACTTTTAGGCGTGGATCTACTTGCGGTTTCTATATCTAAGGCCTCCACATAATGTTGATTATATGTCCAGATACCCGCTTGCACGTAGGTGGATCCCGTAAGGGAATCAGGGACGACGTACGGACTATTTGTTGGCATCACGTGAGCAGTTAGATAGACTGACGAGCCGTGACGTGAATATATACGTATTTTTCTATCAATTTCAACAACTTTTTAATATTAGGCTTTGTATTAAAAGTTTTTTACTTTTTGTTGGTCTATTGTTTTAGGTTGATTGGCTTCCTTACAACAGTAAGGTCAGAGACCGGTTTGCATCGCATCAGATTGCCACTTATCTAGGATGCAAACAAATGGGTTATATTGTCGAGCCATACCATCCAGACAGAGTCCATCGACAGTTCGAGCATGTGCAAACGATTTTGAGGACAATCATTGCTCCGAACTGCGGTCCTTGAGAAAACTCGAAGGCCTTGCCTATGTGGCTTGGTTTTGCTGGGTACTGGTAGACGTCAGATAGCCGTCTCCTATCTAAAGAACGTATCAATAGGCGTGCCCTTCGTGCTTGGGATTGTGATCCTAGTTATTTAGACAGGTACCGGGAGTGTTCACATGTAGTCGTCCAGCCTCATGGTAGACGATCCAGATACGTTAACACCACTACGACTGACGCCATTGTAGCCGACTTAGATGGCAGGATGTTGGGACTTGTGAGGACTATGATTGATCCCACAATGCGGCGCTGGAGATCTGGTGACTGATTTATACCGTATAAGGAGTTGGGCTTATTGTTTGATAGAGTTCACACATTTATAAACGATCTACCTAATGACGCGGGATCGTCTTATATAAGGCAATAGTGATATGGACTATGTTTATTTTTTTAATGTTATGAATTGTAAACCAGTTTTTAGTATTTTTTGTGGTTATGAAATTTTTAGCAAACCATTCATGAATTCGTGCGGCTTGGTTTTAATGTTATTTTCTTATTCCAGACTTTGTATAGTATATGACATTTCAGAGCAACATAAAAGAAGCATTAGCAGAACCTCAATATCATACATAATTTAAATACATATAATTGAAGCATCATTAAAAAGAGATAATTAACCGAAATGACACATTCAAATACATGCTTTTAATATAATACAATCAGAACTACTCCAAATATATACTATCAGAACTACCAACAACTCTAGCTGTACACATATAGTCACTATATGAAAGTTGTCAATTAATATAAAGTAATTTCCACGCATTAGCAGACGACGAGCAATTATGGTCCCAGACCCACGGCATAGCTGCTAAAGGGTAACCATCACGTAAAAAAAACCTACAAATAAATTAAGATGATGTCAATAAATAATTTAAACCAAATAATATGTCAACCAATTGTAAATAAGTGAAGTAAAGCAATTGAAAGTGATCAAACCTAAATAAAGTGATCACCGTTTACTCTTCCGATACAAATAATATGTGGATCATTTGGGGGTGCGGTCCTCAATGGTAAGTAAGTGAAGCAATGTTTTTTATCTAATACCATGAAATCAATGTTGTAACATGATGCCACCAAATGACCCATATCATTTGTATCAAACCAATATGCCTTGGGGGCACTAATGTCGTTGTATTGGAGACTGGCGTTCACTTTAGTAACATGATTATGTTCAATTAAGACACGTATGTACAACTCCTGGTTTGGCATCAACTCCATCGACAAGTCTGCTCGAACCCTGCTCCATGACTCCTCACTTCTATACATAAACCCGGCTATGTCACGAAAACCGTAATGACCATCACCAATGATATTCGTTGTGCCCAATATGAAAGGCCGAAATTCCTTCAGGAATTACTGAACGTAATTACCACTAGCTTTCCCGGCCCTCGTACGTGGTCGCACAACCTATTGAAAGTTAAGACATATTAAATTCATAATATATATATATATATATATATATATATATATACATACATATATATATACATACATATATATATATATATATATGTATATATATATATATATATATATATATACATATATATATATATATAGCAAACCTCGTATAACAATCCTTAAAATAAAAGAAGATTAATACCGGAATCTTTTCGTTAAGCTAGGGAACTGTAGTGAACGTGGGAGGTTGCTACGATGGACCAACCTCGTATAACAATCCTTGATCACAAGGGGAGCATCTATCTATCATCGACTCCACATGCTCAAATAAACTCGGATCACGCTTGGTTGATTTTTTTTTTTTTACCTTCGCAGGCTTCGGACGACCACGAGTGCGCACTTCATCCTTTGGAACAATCAAGGAGTTTGTTCTCGCCTCTTTCACCTCCATCAATATTTTTAATGATTAACAACTTTTCAGACTCATGAGCGTTCTCATAATATTCACGAATCTCATCATACGTGTTATTGAATCGATTGCCTATATCCAGCTTCACTGAAACTTCAACATTCTCAGGAGTAGGTAACATATCTAATTTCATCAAAAATGAATCAACATGATCAAGGGGAATTGGACAATCATTTCTCATATACTCAGCAATCTCATGAAAACAAGGCAGCACGCATGTTCTTCAAAGTACACAACCACATAACAACGGGTTTATATAACCATCTTCAGGTATATTAGTCATCTCATTGTATATCAGACTCAATGCATGAATAGACACCAAACCTCAAAGTTGTTGAAATATAACTGATCTGTATTTCAGAAGAACAACTGTAAGGCTCTTCGTGAATGATACCTTGATTGCAATGTGAGATGTCTCAATCAGGGTGTGCAACTGTTTCCAACATGTCTCAAAGTCACATTGACTTGATTTCAACCGTCTTTTTAAAGTTGCATGTTGACTCTCCACCCTAAAATAAGATACAATTAATATTTGTATTGCATGACAAAATTTATAGAAAACAATGAAATGTTAAAAACATTTAAATACATGTTTGTTGTATTGTTGTCGAAATGCATTACATTATTCGTCCAAACCGACACAAATCTTTCCTTGTACGACCGTATCCATTGCTTCATGGCGTATTCAACTGCAGCAGGATAATCAATAAAATCCATCTGAAATCTCTTCAGGCATTCTTAATATATTTGCTCGTTTTTTGCATCCACCAAAAAATTCCAACATAAGGTAAATTGATCCCATTGCACTTTCGTGCAAAAGTATTTCTTATAATTCGCAAGGATATTTTTGTTGTTATGTCATCGACAAAGGAAGTGTTGGGAGTTAGGAAAGTTACCTCATTGCATTTATTAATGCAAGATCTCTGTCAGTTACTATCACAATTGGTGAGGAGGATTGATTCATCAAAGCTTTCAAGATACCAAGCACCCAAATGTAGTTATCTTGCAACTTCGACCCCATATACACAGCTCTAACCAAAAATGTCATATTTGGCGACGTGACAACAACAATATCCAACAAGGGTAACTTATATATGTTTGTCTTGTAAGTGCAATCCATGAAGAGAACCTTCGGAAAAGAACGCAATAGCAAATGAGATTTCATAGCAACATAAAAAAAGTATTAGCAGAACCTCAATATCATACATAATTTAAATACACATAACCGGAGCATCATTAAAAAGAGATAATTAACCAAAATGGCACGTTCAAATACATGTTTTTAATATAATACAATCAGAACTACTCCAAATCTATACTATCAGAACTACCAACAACTCTAGTTGTGCCCACATATTCACTATATGAAAGTTGTCGATTAATATAAAACAATTTTCATGCATTAGCAGACGACGAGCAATTCTGGTCCCAGACCCACAACACAGCTGCTAAAGGGTAACCATCACGTAAAAAACCTACAAATAAATTGAGATGATGTCAATAAATAATTTAAACCAAATAATATATCAACCAATTGTAAATAAGTGGAGTAAAGCAATTGAAAGTGATCAAACCTGAATAAAGACATCACCGTTTACTCTTTCGATACAAATAAAATGTGGATCATTTGGGGGTGCGGTCCTCAATGGTAAGTAAGTGAACCAATGTTTTTTTTATCTAATACCATGAAAGCAATGTTGTAATACGATGCCACCAAATGACCCATATCATTTGCATCAAACCAATATGCCTTGGGAGCACTAATGTCGTTGTATTGAAGACTTGTGTTCACTTTAGTAACACGATTACGTTCAATTAAGACACATGTGTACAACTCCTGGTTTGGCATCACCTCCATCGACAAGTCTGCTCGAACCTTCCTCAATGACTCCTCACTTCTATACATAAACCCAGCTACGGCACGACAATATGAAAGGCCAAAATTCCTTCGGGAATTGCTGAACGTAATTACCACTAGCTTTCCCGGCTAGAATGAGATGAACAGAAGTGAGAGTGTTCGGCCAGGATGAGATGAGCATAAGTGAAAGTGTTCGGTCATGCTGAGATGAACAACAGTGAGAGTGTTCGGCCATTCTGAGATGAACATAAGTGTTGGTGTTCAACCACAGTATGGTGAATACCCTTAAGGCTGTTTGTCCAGCACTGGCCGAACAGCCTTAAGGGTGTTCATCACACTAGAGCCGAATAGCTGTCATACCCAGCTCGATTTTTTTTGGCAAAAAGCCAAATTTTAATCGAAGAAAGTGAAAGAAATACTTACATTATCCAACCCCATAACTTCTTTAAGCTCCTTGTAATGCTATTTTTAACAATGTGATTATGTTTAGGGTTGGTTTTGAGAGAGTTTTGAAAAAAAAAATTGGACGAAGAAAAAACAATGAAGGTCCCGTAAGCACTCTACATGTATTTATGAATTGTGATGTAAATATAACACAATGGGGTGTAGGGAGTATTATTTTTCTTTTAGTATAAGGGTATTATATTTATTTCAATGGGGTGTAGAGATTAATTGATGGGGTGTAAAGATTAATTGATGGGGTGTAATGCTTAGAAGGGCTTATTAGGCCATTTCACTTAATGGCATTTGTGTAATTATTACAAGTGGGGTGTAGAGATAGGTTTTTGGGGTGAATATCCCCACCCTAAAGTAAATTGAAGTATTGAACCACTGTGTGCTCTATCGGAAATTCGGCCGCTCTTTTTCAGGTGCACAGAAAACCCCAAATCCTAGTTTTTGTTTAGAGTGGGTTAAACACCCCCAATATCCTATTTCTACCCCCCAACTTAAAAATGTTACAGAAATGCATAAAGTGAAAAGACCTAATAAACTCTTCCTGTAAATACACAACATAAATTACTCTTTACACCTCACTCAAATGACAATAATACCCTTATTCAAAAAGACAAATAATACTCCATACACCCAACTATAACATCCTAATTCTATTTACACCCTAACCCATAAATATATATGGACTCAACAGCAACATTACATGCATTCCTTCCTCATTCTTCCTCCAATTTCTTTTTCCAAAACTCTCTCAAAACCAACCCTAAATATAATCACATTGTAAAAAAAAAAAAAAAAAAAAAAAAACCTTACAAGGAGCTTAAAGAAGTCACGGGGACGAATAACGTAAATACTTCTTACACTTTATTCGATTAAAAGTTGATTTATTTTCAAAAAAAAATCAAGCCGAGTATTATCTGTTGTTCAGCTCTGGTGTGATGAACACCCTTAAGGTTGTTCGTCTAGCACTAGCTGCACAACTCATAGGGTGTTCACCACACCCTGGCCGAACACCTATCCCTCTACTCATCACACACTAGCCGCACAAGTCCATAGGTGTTCATCACACCCTCCCCAAACACATCTTTTTCTGTTCATCACACACTGGCCGAACAGTGCATAATCAACAATTTGACATGTTTTTTTGTTTATTTTCAGGAACATGTTTCCTACAAAGTACAGTTCCGCTAGTCTTGTAAATGATGGAATCATTCTTGTTGAACAATTAATTATTATGGATTACACCAATATGTTCATAAATCAGACTTATTTTTCATCTCGGGAAGATTTCTATGATTGGGTGCATGCGACCGGAAGGGAGAATAGGCTTGTCATAATAATTACTAGGTCTGATAGTGGTATGGAAAATAGAGGACCTCGGTTGACTTTAGGTTGTGAACTTGGTGGGCAACCTCGTCAAAAAAAAAGGTAATGATTCGAATAAAGTAACAAATGATAGCAATAGAGAATGTGGATAAAAGAAATGTGGTTGTCCATCGTTTGAAAGGCATACAATTATGTGAAGAAGTATGAGAACTTCAAGCTGAATGTGGGTTGCATAACCATCTTGCTGCGCCTCACATGTATGGCCACTCATTTATTGATTGATTATCAGAACAAGAGAAGGCTTATGTTCTTGACATGTCACATGTCAATTCTCGGCCCAAGGGAATTTTGCTAGGTTTACACGAGAAGTTTAAAGATAATAAGTCTTCAATAAGGACTATTACAGCACTCGTAAGAAGAATAAAATTATCGAGCGTGATGGTAGATCGCAAATGCAACAACTTGTGGTAAAATTGATGGAGCATGGATATAATTATCATCATATAAGATGTGAGAAAATTAACACTGTTCAAGATTTGTTCATTGCTCACCCAATGAGCGTTGAGCTATTGCGTTTTTTTCCTAAGGTTTTCTTCATTGATTCCACTTATAAGACAAACAGATATAAGTTGCCCCTGTTGGAGATTATTGGTGGCACGTCGACACATATAAATTTTTTGTTGGAACTACCTAGATGGGGTCTGAGGTGCAAGAGAACTACATTTAGGCACTTGGTATCTTGAAAACTTTAATGAATCAATCCTCCTTCCCAACTGCAATAGTAACTGACATAGATCTTGCATTAGTGAATCCAATTGAGGTAACTTTTTCTATTTCGAAACATTTCCTTTGTCGGTGGCATATCAACAAAAACATTATGTTGCATTGTAAGAAATACTTTCGCACGAAAGTGGAATGAGATCAATTTAGCATATGTTGGAGTGGTGGATGCAAAAACCGAGTCAACGTATGAAGAATACCTGAGGAGATTTAAGTTGGATTTTAGTGATCATCTCGATGTTGTTGAATACATCATGCAACTATGGATAGGACCTTACAAGGAAATATTTGTGTCTGCTTGGAGGAATAATGTAATGCACTTCGACAATAACACAACAGCATGTATTTAAATGTTTTCAATATTTCATTGCTTTCTATAAATTTAGAAATGAAATATAAATATTAACTGTATCTAATTTCAGGGTGGAGAATCAACATGCAGCTTCGAAAAGATAGCTGAAATCAAGTCAGGGTGACTTTGACACATGTTGGAAAAATTTACACGCCCTAATTGAGACATCTCACGTTGCAATCAAGGTCTCATTTACGAAGAGCACTACGGTGGTTCTTCAAAAATATAGATCGGTCTTATTTCAATACTTACGAGGTTTGGTGTCTATTCATGCATTGAATATAATATACGATGAGATAATATACCTAAAGATGATTATATAGACCTGTTGTTGTGTGTTTCAAAAGACATGCGGGCAGCCTTTTTGTCATGAGATTGCTGAGTATAAGAGAAATTACGTGTCAATTCCACCTGATCAGGTTGATGCATTTTGGAGGAAACTAGATATGTTACCTTCATATGAGAATGTTTAAGTTTCAGTGATGCTGAATATGGACAGTCGATTAACTAGCACGTATGATCAGATTCGCGAAAATTATGAGAAAGCCCCAGAGTCATAGAAGTTGTTAATGATTAAAAGAATGATGGAGGTTGGAGAGGGGAGAACAAAATCCTTAATTGTGCCACAGGATGAGGCTCGCACTCGTGGTCGTCCGAAGCCCACAAAGGTAAAAAAAATTAAATCTACCAAATGTGATATGAGTTTGTTTTAGCATGTGAAGTCGAAAGATAGATAGTTGTTCCCCTTGTGATCAAGGTTTGCTATACGAAGTTAATCCATCGCAGCAATTTCCCATGTTCACTACAGTTTCACACCCCAAGGAAAAGATGTCAGTATTAATCTTGGCTTCGTGGGGCCAGGACGTGATGAACAACCTTGTTGCTGTGTGGCTAGACTTGGTCGATCACCACTAAGGGTGTATATCAAACTAGGTCTGAACCGTGGGATGTATCAAGGTTTTTTTTCTTTTTTTTTTTTTTTTTAACAATTGCAACCCAACATTATTCCCGTCATAATCCTACATTGTTATTGATACTTAAATTAGGGTGTGTTTGGTCCCGCGTTTTGTCCAAAACGCTTGCCAAAAAAGGAGCGTTTCCTCAAAATAGGTGTTTCAACGGGCGTCGAAAAATGTTCGCGTTTACGAGCGAAAATCGAGCGGTGGTGGAAAACGCAGCTTTTGTAACGCTGCTGCAAAATAATTTTCCTAGGATACCCTCCTTTCTTCTCTTCGTTGCTGTGCGACTTTCTTGGGAGGTTCTCAACAGTGCTGGAAGGTGCACTATTCAGCTCTCTTGTACTCCGCATCTTGGCGAATCCCACTCAGCAACCTTGCTTCGTCTTCGAGTAGAGATGTGAGCTTTTGGACCACGAATCGGACAACACCTTCGGCCATTTTTCTCTCCGATAGTATTCTTCAATTCTTTCTAGTGGGTGGTGTCTGTATTTTTTAAATAAGAGACAGGATCATCAGGTTGATCGATATCTTACAAAGTTACAAGCAAAAACAAAAAAAGTCAACTCTAATTGTCGGCTAGCTACTACTAGGCCACTTCAAGCATTTTCTATATATATCTTATACAGTATTTCATTTTTTAAAAGGTGACCTAGTTTATTGGGTACTAGTTAGAACCTGTAAGTGTTTTAATAAAAAATTTGTAAAAGTTGTTTATATTAATAGGATTTTCTAAAATTTTAATTATTTTGAATAAAACTAAAATAAGGTGATCGAGATTGGATAATTAAAAGATATGTATTGAAATTTTCTGAAAAAATATGTGTGTGTATATATATATATATATATATTCAAGAAAGGGTAAAATCGTCATTTTGACAAATACTCAGATTTATGAAACTAGCGTTTTGAAAATGTATCCCAAACGCTGCGTTTTCAAAACGATGTACCAAATAGGCCCTTAGACCTAAAACTAGAATTCAAATGTAGGAGGAGAATGAAAATTCATACTTATGATTGAGCTTGAAGGAATTGTAGTATATGGGTTTCAAAATAGAGAAAGTACGTTGTTGTCGTTGCTTCAGGACAATGGAGTTCTTCTTGTTGTTTTGTTGTTAATATATGTTCACTTGATCCTGGACGAAAAAGAGGGAGTGCATAATGTATCGATTTCGGCAAGAAGAAAAAGGAGTCTCTGTTATGCACACGAATTTGGCAGGAGTTGGGAAGGGGGTGGGTTTGTAAATTGTTCGGTAAGAATGTATAGGTTAGTAATTAATTGGGTTGGTGGGTTGTTAATTGAGTTGAATAAAAATAGAAAAAAAGGGTAAAATGGATAGTTAGGTGGGGTGTAGAGATAGGAAATTAGGGTGTGGTTAGCCCCACTCTTTTGTTTTTCCTTTCCAATTTCCTTATTTTATTTTCTTCTTTTACTTATTTGGCCTGAAAAGTATTCAATGTGTACCCATGTAGTTTAGCCAAATTGTATTGCCACCTCTTGTTTTCAAACAATGACAAATCATGTATACCATATTCATCACCTCAAGGACGTTAGAGGTCCATTATGCCCTTACTTTTCTTTTCGTTTTGTTTCTTTTCTTCTTAAAGATGATCAAAAGTGGTTCTACACTTACCCCATAGTGACTCGAACATCCAACATATGTTAATTGTTGGTGAAGCTTTTTACCATTCATGTTGCGCTTTGTTGTCTCCATTACGCCCTTACTCAAGATAGCAAATGATGCTAACACAAAGGTTGAATGTCGGAGAAGTAGGGAAAATAAATAATATTTTAAAAATAAGTGTTCATGTGTTTTACATGTTTTTTATTAATACAAAGAAATCTGACAACCACCATAACTATTTTCCTATTAGAAAATTTTCCACAAATTGCATCCCACACTTTTAGTAAGATTTAACAGAATATACTAGACTAGCTATCTGTTTGGCGATCAATAAAGGTCATTCACACATCAAGTGTGTATGGAACTGTGTCTCTCTTGTTGATCAAGGAATCACAATGCACAATGGAACAAAATAAATCTTGGTATAACCTCATTTTAACCATCGTACTTAGTTTTGAATTAGAGTTTAGTAATTGTACAATATTTTTTCTTTCATTTCTATCATCAAATTCAAATTTCTCTTTCTATTTTGGCCCAACAATCTAACATGATCCAATTTATTCAACGGTTAGCTAGATAAACAAGAGCACAAGATGGCACGTGACTCAAGAATTAAGCATAGTTAAACCCGATGGATAATTATATATTACATTTGAGCCCTTTGCAAATAGGTTTAATTTTTTTTCTTTTTCTATTCACCTAAGTCAGATCCTTTATGGTTAACACACACTACACCACCATTAAGTTCATTACTACTCCCTGCCTGCGCACAAGATTTATGAACCACCATCTCCACCTTAGCCGGTTGCTACAAGTCTACCTCCAACACCAACCCAGTAGAAGACAATATAATCAAACATTTGCCAACATCATCACTTTATCCAAACCCAACCAAGTTGCAATTAAACCCAATCATCCCATGAATACATACAAATATTAGCATATAACAAAGTATATAGCAAAACACAATAATCTTTACCACCTATCCTACATCAGGTAGATGTGGGGGACTTGAATTTGGTTTATAAGTAGCCACCTAGTACCATTAGGCCACAACATTATCCATTAACTTTTGGGTTAGCTTTTGGTAGGCATGGTGACCCAAGATGTTAGGTGGGTAGTGGGCTAGTGCATCGACTACACATAGCAGATCGAACTTTTGGGCTCCGGGCATTACAAATGGCATCAAAGTGGAACCCCGACCGAAAATGTGGGAACAAAGTGCTACGTGGGCTAAAGTGCTACACCGCGGGAGGTAGGAGCCACCTCTTGAGTTATGTATCGCCCAGGTGTACGATATTACTGACTGTTTGGCTGGCTTGACAAGATCATCAAGGATTTAAGTAAGGGAGATTATAATACTTCATATCCCACATCGGGTAGATGCGTGGCTTAAAGTAGTTTATAAAGTGGCCACCCACTGCCATTGGGTACCAATATTGACTTTTCGGGTCGGCTTATGGTAGGCCTAATGACCCAAGGTGCTAGGTGCTTAGTTGACAAGTGCATCGGCTACACATAGCGGACCAGACTTTCGAGTTCAGGGCATTCAAATTATTGTAATATCTCTCCATCCCACATCTTGGAAAATGTGAGGCTTGTGTGTGATTTATAAGGTGGCGACCCACTACCATTGGGCACCAACATACTATTGGATCGACTTGTGGTGGACTTAATGACCCAAAGTGCTACATGCTTAGTGGGCCAGTATGTACGCTACACGTAGCAGACCAAGGTCTCGGGCTCGGGGCGTTACGAATGGTATTAAAGCAGGTCCCGCTGGGAAAATGTCGGAAGAAAGTGTTGTGTGGGCCAAAGTACTACACCACGGGAGGTAAGAGCTACATCTTGATCCTCATACAACCCACCTCTTGAACACTGCATCACCCAGAGTATGATTTAGCCTTTACGAGGACGTCAATGATTTAAGTCGGGGAGATTGTAATAGGCCCATTCCACATCGAGTATATGTGAGGAATGAACGTGATTTATTAATTGGTCACTCACTACCATTGAACACCAACATCATCCATGAACTTTTGAGTCGGCTTGTGGTAGACCTCGTGACCCAATGTACTAGGTGTTTAGTGGGCCAGTGATGCGTTTATGAAACCCTACTTTGATAGCTTGCGAAAAAAAAAACTAAGAAAGTCTTGACAAGAAACAAAAGGATAGTCGTGGAATGAAGAACTATGGAGGGTTCACCGGGTAGATTTTACTCACCTAACGTAAAGATCCCTTTGTAAATACCTCCTAAACCTAAGGAATGTAAATACAACAGATTGAACAAAAACTTTGTCCATTTTCTATTTATTTTCTCTTCAAAACGTGAATTATAACTAAGAAAGTAAAGGTCTGTATATAGGCAGCAAAAATACTCCTAATCTTCCAAGGACTAACAATGAATCCTATTACTTGGAAAACTAAATTAAATAACTCCTAATCCTTAAGGGATTTTATTACAAAGCAATAAGGAAATTAAATTAAATAGCTCATAATCCTTAAGGGAATTAAATAACAACTCAAATTAAACTAAGAAACATATACATCCTACTTAAATTAAGAAATAGGAAACTAAACAATTTAGAAAACTAGAAAACAAAATAAACTATGAAACCAAAAGCTCCCCACATTTTTCTAGCCCGACAAGGTTTTAGACAAAACCGTGTTTGTTGCCTTTTTGCTCAAGCCGTGTCCATGATGCCTTTTGCATGCTTTCAGGCCCTCTTGCATGCTTCCAGCCCATTTGTCTCTTTTATCTCCACCTTGTGATACACGTGACTTTCATATAAGTCCCCTAGGTCGTGCCACTTATTGATGCTCAACCTCCAAGCTTCAAATAATGATGTTACATCTCCTTTGCATGTTATTGGAAAAAAAACGTGGTTGCCTTTTAGTTTGGGTTGCCCTCTTTTCCAACTCTTGCCATCCATTTGAGTAACACAAGCTTTCCCAAACCATTAACCTAGCTTGCTACTTCTCACCTTTATTGTTTTAGGTGCATGAACCAATGTGATACTAACCATGACGTTAGCCATAGGTTTTGCATTGAAGACCTTACTTGCTGAATTCTCTCTTGCATCCATTGCAACCACATCATACTCCTTTTCATTTAAAAGAATTGTCCTCAATTATTCATCCTTCATTTTTTAATGTAAGGATACAAATAGCCCATACTACAACTAGCAATTACCATCCTTCATGTGTAGCCTGAACTAGGAACTCGCTTCTCGAACCCTTTAGGATGGAATACCCGAATGAAACTATGTCGTATTTTATTGATTTTGCAATTGAAAAAAGGGTGGGGATAACAATACCCCAATTCCCTATTTCTACACCCCACTTATTTCCCACATCTCACTCTACACCCCCACATAACTACCAATTTTACCCTTCCCAACATCTCTCTACATCGTCTTCCTCCTCAGTCTGATAACACCTCCGTCTTCCTCGCGTTCTGCATCCCCTGCGTTCGTCTTTCCTCCCTCCATTTTGCGTTCCTCGACTTCCCACCACCGTTCTACGTCCCTTCAGTCCGGTCGTCTTCTTCGTCGTCGGCTCCCTGCAAATCCCATCTTCGATGCCGGAGTATCTCACACTGGTCGAACACAAATGAGAGTGTTCGACTCATGGTGGCCGAACCAACCTCAACCATTTCGACTCAGTGGCCGAACCAATCTCGGCCATTTCATCACTCCATAACTGAACAATATCAGAGCGTAGGAGGTCGGTTTTTATGTCTTTTCACTCAATGACATTTGTGTAATATTTTTAAGTAGGGTGTAAAAATATGATTTTGGGGTGTGGTTATCCCCCGGAAAAAAACTTAACCCAGACTAAATTAAAGAAACCCCAATTAGATTTCATCCCTTCTTTTGCCCTCCTTCTTTCGCACGACCTCCGTCCTCTCCAGCCTTTTCTTCTCAAAATCCGTCTTCTCCTCCCGGCAGCACACGAAACGCCATCTAACTCATCCTCACTCTCGGATTTGAAGCTGTTCTAGCCTGAGTTCGGTCAACTTCGCTCAACTCTTTCTCTCTCCTCCGAACAAGCTATTATTCTCTCTCTATTTACAGTTTTGTAAAGGGAAGAGCAACAATCTTTTCTGGTGATTTATGCGTACCAGAGTGTGTTTGTACTTTAAATCTAAATGGTAGATGCTATGTTCCGATGGTAAATAAGGCTTCCAGATTAAACAATTTACCAAAAATCTTTAAGCCACTCTGCATATTTATCACCTGTATGTTTTCTGTAGCTCGTTATGTTTCTCTTCTTTCTTAAAACTTTATATCCTCTGCACGTACTAAGGATCAACCGTAAGAGACAAAAATGAATTCTGCCTTCGACCTTTGCCGCTTGAATCATGTTTGGGCCAAATGTATGCCTCACCAATCACCATAGAGCTCTAGTTACATCTTTTAACATTTACTTGTTAGATACAATTATAGCAACGAGAACGACACTACCAGTAGTGCTAGTGTCTCTTATTTTCTTTGTTTATTTAGAACTATTTTAGTACTGCTTTTACAGGTTTTGGTTTTTTTTTTCTTATATGTCAGATTGCTACAATACCTCCCTTTATTTCTTTTAGGTTTCTTAAATTTTGTAAGCTATTAATTTCATACTTGTTTCCCCGGGTTATAAAGTTCTCTGATCTAGACATGATATGGTAATCTTGTGTATGATCATTTGGTGTGTCTGTGCATGTGTTTTTTGTAGGTCTGTAGATCGTATTATACTGAATCTAACTTATATGAATAAAACTTTGGTATTGGCTTGTATTTAGTTTGTTTTCCTATATGTAATTGTTATCCCTGCCATTTTCTTTTCTACTTCCAGATATGTTTGGAAATGATGTATTTTGCAAGCCATTCTGGTGATGCTGACAGTAGCATTGTGTGAGAGACCTGGTCTAGACTCATTGATCAAGCTCTTTCAAGGGGTGGCATTGCTGAAGCTTGTTCAGTGCTGAATAGGGTTGGTTCACATGTTTATCCTGGAGATGCTACTGTTCTGCCTTTAGACATATTGTGTCTTCACCTTGAAAAAGTTGCATTGGTATGGGATATTCTTTTTTGGTTCACTTTTCAAGCCTTCCCTTTTACGCTCCAAGTTCATCTAGAAAGCTTGAGCTTCTTACTAAAATCACATATTTCTTTGGTCAAGACAAATACTAATTGTATATTGCAGCTGTGTAGTGTGTAGCACTTGATACTTGACATAATCGATGTCCAGTCATGCTCGATCATTCTAGTGATAGGCTGGATTGAAGTTATTTATGGCCTTAAGGGAGTCCTGGGTTGTGTCCCTTCTCATTGAGATTTTTTTTTAGTTTTTTTTTTTTTGGGGGGGGGGGTAATACTTAGGGTTGTCAGATTTAGAATGACAAGTCACTACATAAGGGTTATGTTTTCAAATCTTTGAGGGTGTTTTATGGAGAGGAATGCTAGGGTTTGCATAGGGGAAGCCCTTCTTTCCCTTTCTCCATTTACATGTTTTATGTCTTTCTCTCTTTTTTTAAAGCCATACTTCTCACTCGTTCTCATCTTCGCATCATTGAATCTTCATCTTTATCCCTCGGCCCCGACCACAATAAGCCTGAAGAAGTTAGCATGTGGCAGATTTATTCCTTTGTTGAGCTCTTCTCTTTGATTTCTGGTAGGAACGATTGGCTTCAGGGGTTGAAGCTGTTGAAGATGAAGATGTTCCAAGAGCTCTTCTTTCCGCTTGCAAGGGTGCAGTAGAACCTGTACTAAATACTTACGATCATTTGTTATCTAGTGGGGCGATTTTACCATCACCAGGTCTAAAGCTACGACTTCTCCCCTCAGTGTTAGCGTTACTCCGAGAGTGGGCTATGTTTTTTTTTGCGTAGAGAATGGGCACAAGTTCTAGTGGAGCTTCTCTCATTCTCCGTGGATTATTTTCACTAGAACAAATGTCTATCAACCAAGGGGTTCATGATAAAATCACAAGTGCAGCAAACAGGTCGGTGATTAATGTCCTATTTTTCAGTTATACCCGCATAAGTTGTATTATTGTACATGTTTATGTAGGTTTTATTCTAGATTTTGCATAAGCTGTATTATTGCATCTTTTAGCGAAAGATTGTTGAAGTGAAGATGCTTTTATGGATTATGAGTATGCATCTAAAATCTAATTCTCCCATCTTTGACCAATTTCAGTGTTTGACTTTACCTCGTTCTAATGGCAAAAAAGAATCGTGTAACTGAACCTAATTGGGACATAGTCCTGTTGAGTTGGAAAAATTTAGTGATGAACCCTTTATATAGAGCTAAGAAAATTGTTCACTGCTTATTTGCACTGGTCTTATTAGTTTTTGTTTTTACTATCTTTGGCAAATTTTTAGACTTAGCAAGTTGGAACTCATATTGGTCATTGTTTTTGGAAAAATTAAATTGAAAATGAGGTAAAGTTGATCTAGGTGTCCTTTAAGTGTCGTTAAATAAATGAAACTTGAATCAAGCGTAAAAGCTCACTGAAAGACCAGCAATGCTTACTAGTGAAAAAACATGCAGTTATTCAATATTAGAGAACTATGCCATAAACTAGCACTACAAACTAGTTAGACATGAACGATCTAGTTTTCTTATTATGCGTTTGGGTACTAAAAATTAGCAAATCATAGCACCTGTTCCTTCTTCATTTTCTAGAGATCAGCTTTAAAGGATCTTAGTTTCTCAGCACGCACTCGTGCATCCTCTAAAGGATTTGCCTTTGATGGGTTTCCATTTCTTATTGATCCCCCAACCTTCTTATCTGAAACAACATGGCCAAATTTTGACATCTAATCCTTGATTGCATTCTTAGACCCTTGCTTTGAAGCAGTTACATCTTCCTTGTTTCTTTTATCGGGTAAAGAAGCATCTTTCACCAAGAACTACCTTTCGTAATCTAAAGCAGGGTCGTACCCAATAGACCTCTTCTCTGACCCGCGTTCTGGCATTAAGCTCAACTAATGCGGCTCATAAATATCATGCAGTATGTGGACTTCTATAAGGAATATGAACAGATTAGGAGAGGTAGTTAACAAAGGCACCACGATATTGGAAGGTATGCAGGTACATATATGCATTACTTTTTAGAAACTATAGCATGCATCATATATATGTCGTAACAAATTCTCGTTCGTATTTTGTAACTACAGGATGAATGTAACATCATATGCAGCTAGGATTTCATGAAAGTAAATGTCAATTGTTTAAGGCTATATAACATACATGTTGTTTTCCAAATTGTATTGGTTCTCTCCTTTTAGCTATAACAAATTCACTTCTGTCACTTTTGATTATTTGAGTGTCGCTGGAGTTGTTCATTTCTTACCATTTGCATGCACAATAGCAGACAACAAAAATCATAGGAAAACTATATTCAGTGAACTCCATCTCGTCCATTCCCTCTCTAATGTACCAATGCAGGAAAGCCTTCCTTCGGAACATAGCAGTGAAGTACTTGCTAACCCTTCTAAAATGGCATACAAGTACAGAACTCTAGATCACCGTAATCTTCTATTGCAATTTTTCTTTAGTATTTGTTTGACAAATCAAGTCTGTTAATAATATCATCTGTAGGTACCACTCATGTAATCAGGTGCAGACCCTGTTTTGGACCATTTTCTAAAAATTTATGTAGCAAACCTGTGAATGAAAATGGGCTAATTTTTTGGTATGTTGTACTTATATGTGTTAGGTAGTTACCTCGAGGTCGGTAAGCAGCTTAAGTGGGTCGTGAACCACCACTGCGTTTGTGAAACTGTTAGCATAAATCCTGGTTAGTAACCTGGATTTTGAATGGTCATAACTTGATGAATATAGACCCTAATTAGGTGATTCAAAGTGCTAAATTGTACTTTAAAGTGTCTAGTTTTAGAATATGCAAATTTGGTAAAGTTTGAAGTTTTGTGGAGTATTTGGTGAATTTATTGGTTACACAATGCATCATATGCTACTTATTTCCTTTTTCCTTGTAGACCATTATCTTTTTGGACAACCTGCCATATTTGCTAAGCATGCTGCTGTATCATCGACTACTTATTTCTTCAGATTAGTGTAGTTTGCAAGCTTTTATAGGACATAGTTTGAAGTATTGCTTGAGCAATTCTTAATTTAGGGACCTGATTTATTTATAATCATCTTTTTAGTTCATTGCCTGATTTTGGCAGCCTAAGATCTACGTGGGAAGGGGAATGTGAAACTATCTGATGATGACATTCCTCAGGGTGTGTCTGTCCCAGCCCTTGACAAGGACATACTCTGGAAATTCCAGCCTTAAAAAATTGGTAGCTTTATCATCATTTTCCTTTTTTTTTAGCTTATACTAGTTTAACTTGGTTAATATATACCGAAATTGCTTTTATATGTTTACTAATTCAGGATTACCTTCTGATGGTAGGAGAAGGAGATCTTCAGGATCCTTACATAATTTGAACATAGAATAGAGTTTGCTAGAATCACAACATCCTCCCTTTCTTCAAAAGAAATTGCCTTCAAATCGGAACATGGAACCCATGATGCAAATTGATTTGGCCCTTTGAATTCAAATGGATCTTTGTATGCATGTGATAGCTTCAAGTTTTCACGAACCACTTTCAGCTTCTCTTCTTCTTCCTCTTGCGTAATTCTTTCCTTTTTAATAATTTCTCATTTGAGATTTTCTTTTTCTAAACTTGCCTTTTCAAGCTTCTCTCTTTCGATTGCTTGTTTCGCCCCATTCTCACTAGACACTAAACTTGTCTTTTGTGGTGCCACTTTGATTGGGAGTACTTTAGAAGGTGACAATGGGTTTTGTTTAAACTTCTTTCCATCCTTTTTCATAAAATAGACATTTTCTCTCCCATCATGAATTACAAATTGATCGTATTGCCATGTAAGTCCCAACAATATATGGCATGCATCCATTGGAATAACATCACATAACAATTCATCTTTATAACTACCCATGGAAAGAGAGATTAAGGTTTGACGACTTACTAAGACTTCAGACTCATTGTTGAGCCAATGCAATTTGTAAGGCCGTTGGTGTGTTGTCTTTGGAACTTGGAACTTTTAATTTGTCAATGAGTATGGTGGAGACTGCGTTGGCACAACTTCCCCCATCAACTACCATGTTGCACACTTTCCCTTGTACAAGACATCTGACATCTTGTATGAAAAATCTGCTCACTTTGCATGTTCACGGATTCGTTCGCCATGATCGTTTACGAAATTGGAATTCTTAAAAAAACTTTTGCTTTGATACCACTTGATGCGTATATGAAACCCTACTATGATAGCTTGCGGAAAAAGCTAAGAAAGTCTTGAGAATAAACAAAAGGATAGTCGCGGAATGAAGAATTATGGAGGGTTCACCGGCTAGGCTTTACTCACCTAACGTAAAGATCCTTTTGTAAATACCTCCTAAACCTAAAGAAAGTAAATACGACATATTAAACAAAAACTTTGTTTGTTTTCTATTTATTTTCTCTTTAAAGCGTGAATTACAACTAAGAAAGTAAAGGTGTGTATATAGGCAGCAAAAATACTCCTAATCTTCGAGGGATTAACAATGACTCCTATTCCTTGAAGAACTAAATTAAATAACTCCTAATCCTTAAGGGATTTATTATGAAGAAATAAGGAAAATAAATTAAATAACTTCTAATCCTTAAGGGATTTATTATGAAGAAATAAGGAAAATAAATTAAATAACTTCTAATCCTTAAGGGATTTATTACAAAGCAATAAAGAAACTAAATTAAATAACTCCTAATCCTTAAAGGAATTAAATAACAATTTAAATTAATCTAAGAAACATATAAATAGTACTTAAAGTAGGAAATAGGAAACTAAACAATTTAGAAAACTAGAAAACAAAATAAACTAGGAAACCAAAAACTCCCCACGTTTTGCTAGCCCCACAAGGTTTTAGGCAAAACCGTGTTTATTGCCTTCTTGCCCAAGCCGTGTCCATGAGACCTTTTGCACGCTTCCAACCCACTTACATGCTTCCGGCCCATTTGCCTCTTTTATCTCCACCTTGTGATGGATGTGAATTTGATATAAGTCCCCCTGGTCGTGCCACATATTGATGCTCAACCTCCAAGCTTCAAATAATGATGCTACATCTCCTTTGCACGTTCTTTAAAAAACGTGGTTGCCTTTTAGTTTGAGCTGCCCTCTTTTCCAACTCTTGCCATCCATTTGAGTAACACAAGCCTTCCCAAACCATTTGCCTTGCTACTTCCACCTTCATTATTTTAGGTGCATGAACCAAAGTGATACTAACCATGACATTAACCATATGTTTTGTATTGAAGACCTTACTTGTTGAATTCTCTCTTGCATCCATTGCAGCTGCATCAGCGAGTGTTTGGGCTACACATAGCAAACCGGGTTTTGAGATCAGATCGTTACAAGTGGTATCAGAGTGGATTCCCCGCCGGAAGTGTGGGAACAAAGTGTTGTACGGGCCAAAGTGTTCTTACACCCTATGAAGTTCTGCTTGGTCAGAAGCCTTCCTATTCTGATCTTAGGGTATTTGGTTGTCTATGTTTTGCCTCTACCCTAAGTCACAATAGAAATAAAATTTGTTCTAGGTCCAGAAAATGTGTGTTTATGGGCTACCCTTTTGGCAAAAAGGCCTATAAGCTTTATAACCTGCAAACTAAACAGATTTTCTATTGTAGAGATGCTATGTTTCATGAAATTCATTTTCTCTACTCTAATTTAGTCTCTTCGACTTGTCATTCTTCCTCTGTGAATTCTTCCCCTGATCCTCTAGATGAAGACTTATTTCCTCCTACTTCATCAAGTGTTAATCCTGATACATCCTCATCTTCATCATATCATCTTCTTCCCTTCTTACCACAGATCGTCCTACTCATGAGTCTTCTACTTCAGCTCAGCCTGTACCTACTAGATCTGCTAGAACCAGAGTTCTACCTTCCAAGTACAAGGATTGTACTGGGCTACCCTTCACTATATGAGCCTCTTCTGCATTTTGTGGTCTCATATATCCACTTCACTTTGTCCATAATGTTTTCTCCTTCACAGTACCAACCTTCATTGCCAATATTGACACAATCTTTAAGCTTAAGACTTATACTCAGGTTGTTAAATACACTCACTGGTGCAAGGACATGACTACTGAGTTAGAAGCACTTGAAAGAAACAATACCTGGACTGTACAAGATTTTCCTGCTGGGAAGAAAGGTGTGGGTTGCAAATGGATCTATAAGGTCAAATATAAAGTTGATGGCTCAGTGGACAAGTATAAGGCTAGATTGGTTACTAAGGGCTTCACTCAAACTGAAGGCTTGGATTATTTTGAGACCTTTGCCCCTATGGCTAAAATGACCATTGTTAGGGTGTTATTAGTTGTAGCTGCTATGAATCAGCAGCCACTTCATCAAATGGATGGCTCCAATGCCTTATTGCATGGTGATTTGCAAGAGGAGGTGTATATGACTCTTCCTCCTGGCTATTGCTCTCCTTCTCCTGGCTTAGGTCTTAATCCTGTTTGCCAGCTTGTCAAATCTCTTTATGGCTTGAAACATGCACCTATGCAATGGTTTCACAAATTATTTTTAGCCTTGAAACTGTTTGGTTACACTTAGGCAGCTAGTGATAATACATTGTTCACCAAGGTGTCTGCCACTTCCTACATAGCTATCCTGGTATATGTAGATGGCATAGTCATAACTGGCTCCCCCTTTTATTATTGACCAACTGCAGCAGTATCTCCACTATCAATTTTCCATTAAGGATCTAGGGTAATTAAAATACTTTCTAGGCCTTGAGCTGGCCAGAAACTCTTCAGGGACCTGTCTTCACCAAAGGAAGTATGATCTTGATATTATCAAGGAAGCTGGCCTTACACTTTCCAAAGTGACTTCTATTCCCATTCCTACAACTCACAGTTTGTTTGTTGACTCTAGAGTGTTACTGTCCAATCCATATAAATACACGAGGTTGGTTGGTAGGTTGATCTATCTTACCATCACTAGACCTGAAATTATTTATGTTGTCATGCTCTCAGTTAGTTCTTGGCTCAACATAGACAACCTCATCTTCATGCAGCCTTGAGAGTTGACTTCTTAAACAAGTTTCTGGTTAAGGTCTCTTCTTGTCTGCTACTTCATCTCCAATTCTGTCTGCATACTGTGATGCAAATTGGGCTGTTTGCCCTACCATAAGAAATTATGTTATTGGCTTATGTTTGTTTATAGGGTCCTCCTTGATCTCTAGGAAGATTAAGAAGAAGACTACAATTTCCAGGTCCTGTGTCGAATCACAGTACAGATCCATGGCTTCCACGTGTTGTGAGTTGATCTGGTTAAAATCTCTGGCATTCCCACTCCAATTTCCCTTTACTATGACAACAAGGTTGCCCTTCATATTGCAGGTAATCTTGTCTATCATGAAAGGATTACACATATTGACATAGAGAGAGAAGGTCGATCAGGGCCTCATTGACACCTCTCATATTCCTTCTAAAGAACAACCTACACATTTATTTACGAAGGCCCTTCCTTGGTCTCAGCTGGTGCATCCCTTGTCAAGTTGTCTGTGGTCAACTTGTTTACCACTTCCAACTTGAGGGATTAGGGGTGTTAAGAATATAGGGGGGACTCAAGGTATAAAACCTGAATTTGTCGGGTAGGGAGGATGATGGGAATTTTTGGAATGGGTTTTCGGTCGAGATATTCGACACGATGAAGCTGGGGTAAGCATAAGGATCATTGTCTTTTTTGAGGAATGGAAATTTGAAGGTGAAGGATTTATGGCGGGTGAGTCGGGCAGCTTCTGTTGAGTTAGGCTAGCGGACATGAAGTGTATCGAGGATGGAGTATCATTGAATGGCGGTTTGTTTGGGACCGGAGTCTTTGCCGGTAGTTGATCGATGAATGAACAAAAGACAATGGAGGCGATGAGCCTATTTCTGTACATAGATTACCATGATTAGTCGGAGGATACATGTGAAGTGGAATACATCACGGATAAAGAAGGGGAGGAGGACATCGACATGGGTCAAGCAATTGTAGGTGTTGGGAAGGCTTTGGGGGTGGCGGGTTCGGGATATGAGGATAAGATTTTGGCACTTCTTACGGACATCGAAAAGAAGTGGAGAACATCGGTAGTGGCGGTGTTAAGAGGAGAACAACACTAGGGAGAAAGGTAAAGGGAACTAAAGCATTTGTGTAGTAGTCTTAACCACGATAAGTTTCTTTGCCGGGAAGGGGGGATAGAAGGAGGAAGAAAATAGTTTAATATGCATATCAAAGTTGTGTCTTGGAATGTATGGGGCCTCAATGATGTAAATAAAAGAATGTTGATAAAAGGTTTGATCGGAGATGGAAGCGAGTCAATTGTTTGTCTTCGAGGAAACAAAAATGGAGAAAATAGATGTTCGAATCATAGATAGTATTTGGAGTGCAAGAGGGGTGGATTGGGTTCATTTAGATTCCGTTGGAGCGGGGGGTCCTTGTTATGTGGGACAAGCGTGCGTTAACGAAGTTGATTTTGTGTTGGGCGAATTCTCGGTCTCTTGTCTTATGAAGCATTTGGATGATAATAGAGAGTGGCTTTTTACGGGGTTTATGGGCCTTGTTGCAATGCTATGAGGGAGAGATTTTGGGCGGAACTTCGGCATATAAAGGCTAGATGGAATGTGCCATGGTGTGTAGGGGTGATTTTAATGCGGTTAGATTCCCTCACGAGCGATCAGTTCACGTATTTACTCAAGAGATATGATGAAATTTAATGATTTTGTTAATGAAATGGAATTGGTGGATCTTGCTTTGGTAGGGGTGACTTCACTTGGTTTAGAAATGGGGGCGTCATCGGTTTTCGAGAATTGATAGATTTTTAATTTGGTGTGGGAGTCTTTGCTTTGGTAGTTACGTTCGTCATGTCTCGAGGCTCTCTTCGGATCATGTGCCTTTACTTACGGAGTGTGATGGTTTTTCAAAGGAGAACTCCTTTTCGGTTTGAAAACATGTGGCTAAAAGAACAGGGTTCTTGGATTGGGTGAAGGCTAGATGGGCCTCTTATGGGGTGGAAGGTGATCCAAGTTTCGATTAGCTAGGAAGCTGAAATTGCTTAAGGAGGACTTAAAGGTTTGGAATAGAGATCTTCGGCGTGGTGGAGTTTAAAATCAAATCTATATCGGAAGAGGTGCGCGAGAATGGAAGCGAGGGGTTGGTACATTGTAGAGGATGAAGAATCCCTTAGGGTGCGGCTTAATCGGGAGTTGAGGAGCCTTCTTATTCGCGAAGAGATTTGTTGGCGTCGAAGTCGCGGGTTCGGTGGTTAAAGGAGGGGGATAATAACACCAAGTTCTTTCATAGAATGGCAAAGATACGTGGAGCGAAAAAAAATTAAGTCTGTCAAGATCGAAGGTGTGCGGTTAGAGGATGAGGCGAGATTAGAGCTGGCATCATGAATTTTTTAGGCACCGGTTTGAAGAGAATGGGGGTTGGAGACCTAATTTGGATGGGGTGGCTTTTGATAGTATCGCGATGATTCGGCGGCCTTGGAGTGTCCTTTTTCGATGGAGGAAGTGGCAAATGTTCTTCGCAAGATGGAGGAGATAAAGCACCGGGGCACGATGGGTTTTCTATGGCGTTCTTCGGCATTCTTTGGGAAGTGATCAAAGGGGATATTATGGAGGTATTTCAGTTTTTCATTCGGGATGAGATTCGAGAAAAGCCTTAATGCCGCTTTCATAGCTTTGATCCCGAAAAAGTGGAGCCAATGATTTGAAAGATTTTCGACGTCGGTCTAGTTGGTGGCATCTATAAGTTGATATCCAAAGTGTTAGCCCAACGCATGAAGAGGGTTATGGGTGGTATAATTTCGAGTCGCAGCATGCCTTTGTGAAGGATGATATTGGATCGTCTTTTATCGCCAATGAAGTGGTGGATGATAGGTTGAAGCGGAGTTCCGGGGTTGTTGTTGTGGACATAGAAAGCGTATGATAATGTGAACTGGGATTTTTGCTTTATTTGTTGGAAAGGATGGGTTTCGGTAGCAAGTGGATCCAATGGATTAGATTACGTATTTCTACGGTTCGCTTCTGTTTTGGTGAATGGGGAACCATCGGGATTCTTTTCGACTCTAGAGGTCTCGACAAGGTGACCCATTGTCCCGTTTACGTTTATCGTAGTTATGGAGGCTCTTAGTAGGTTGATAGAGCGAGCTGTGATGGAAGGTTTTATTAGAGGTTATCGGGTGGGGAGGAGAGGGGAGAGGGAGGTGACGGTATCACACCTTCTCTTCGCGAGATGATACTTTAGTCTTTGCGATGCGAGATAAGGCTCACTGGGTCACCTTCGTTTGGTATTATTATTCTTTCAAGCGGTTTGAGGATTCAATTAACATTTCAAAGAGTGAAATAATTCCGGTAAGGCGTGGAAAATGTAGGGGATCTTGCTGAATTTTTGGGTGTAAATCGCCTTTCTTCGCCTATTACCTTGGTCTTCCCATAGGTGCAGTCGAAGTAGGCGTTGTGGAACCCAGTGGTCGTGCGCTTGGCGAGTAGATTGGCGGGGTGGAAGCGTCAACTTCTATCGAGGGGGAGATTAGTCTTAATCAAGAACACTCTTGCTAACTTACCGACTTATTTCTTATCGCTATTTGTGATTCCGGTCTCAATAAGGCAAAGATTAGAAAAGTTGGAAAGAGATTTCTTGTGGGAAGAGCGGAGACAGATGGGCACAAGTATCATTTAGTAAAGTGGGAAAAGGTGTGTGCTAGGATCCAAGAAGGGGGGTTGAATGTTAGAAGACTAAAATTATTTAATGAGGCTTTGTTGGGAAAATGGCGTGGAGGTATCTCACAAATAAGGAAGCTTTTGGAGACAAGTAGTGGTTTGCAAGTATGGAGAAGGGGCTCATTGTTGGTTCCCTAATGAGGTCAATTCTCCTTATGGGGAGATGCGGCGTGGAATAAGGAAAGGGTGGAACTCTTTTGAAAGGCTCATTGCTTTTGAGGTTGGTAATGGGAACTCGGTAAGATTATGGGAAGATAGGTGGTGTGGGGAAAATTGTTTGAAGGAAGAGTTCCAGATTTTATACGAGCTATCCATGGATAAGGGTTGTAGAGTTAGCTCTATCTACTCCTTGGTAGAAGGCAATCATACCGGAATCCCACTTTCGAAGGAATTTTCGGGATTGGGAAGTTGAGTCTATTGTGCGTTTTTAGGGAGGCTTCAAGAGCGAGAAGATGGATAGGGTGGAGGACCAAGTGGTTTGGAAAGGAAAGGGGCCCTCTTTTCTCGATAAACTCGTATTATCTCAAGCTTCTCAACCGTGGTAGAACTTCTTTCCCATGGAGAGCGATCGAAGTCCAAGGCCCCTAAGCGAGTGGCTTTTTTCATGTGGGAAGCGACTCTTGAAGCTATTCTAACCGTGGACAAATTGCGGAAACGTAATATGGTTCTTGTCAACAGGTGTTATTTGTGCAAGGATAGTGAGGAGAGTGTTAATCATTTGCTTCTGCATTGCCAAGTGGCTTTAGAGCTTTGGTATTTTGTGTTGGGAATGTTCAGATGAATTGGGTCATGTCGAGTTCGATGATTGATCATGTAAGAAGGCTGGTTTGCGGGGTATAGAAAGAGGAGAAGTCGTACTTGGGGGACAGCTCTTTTGGGAGTGTGTTGGGTTCTATGGAAGGAAAGAAATCGCAGGGCTTTCGAGAATGTGGAAATGTCAGTCTTGGATTTGAAGAATTTGTTGTTGCGCACTCTTTATTTTTGGTGTTTCGAGACTGACCTTTCTTTGCCTAGATCCAACACTGAATTTGTAGATCTTGTAAATAGATTAGACACTGATTAATGTTTGGTTTGGTATACCTCTAGTGTACAAAGGACGCATCACCTCTTTTGATGCTTTTAATATTATACTTACTTATCAAAAAAAAAGGAGATTAATAAGAATTTTCACTCAAACCTCAATAATTCTCTTTAAATTCGACATATAATTAATGAAATCATCCCAGAAGATATGTATAATTATTTATTTTTGACATCATGTTTATCTTTTTGGACCGGTTGGATGTAATACTCGAAAAACAATTACTATTTTAGAAAGAGAAAAGAGGAGAGTACTGGTACAACGGAAAGAGATCAAGTGAGAAACAAAGGGAATAAATGTACATCCTTCATCATGACAATTTGCTAGTCTCGTGTAATTTGAGTTTGGGAAGCCAAGGATGGTGGTTAGGCCAATTGGGTGGGTTGGATCGGGCATTGGTCAGGTAACGGATTAAAACGGGTCCAATCCATTATAATCTAAATATTAACCGAGTCGAAATAAGTCAGGTTGAATTGAGTCGTATTATAGCGAATGACGGGTTAAAACGTGTCGGCCCATCTTAATCCAGATTTTATCCCAAAAATCAATTCATTTATAGAATAAAAAACTATCGAGTTAAAATAGGTAATGAGTTTGACTCGTTTTAACCTGAACCGAATCAAATAATTAATATTGGAACAATTACGGGCCGATCCTTTTTTCAAAATTATAACCTCTCCGGTGTGTTATTTTTTTATCCAACAGCATAAGACTATTTTCTTTAATTTCTTCCTAAAATTCCCTTCCTTCTCCTGTTAATGGATATCAATCACCGGAGTTTGTGTGAATTCAACGAAGAAGTGCGATGCCAAATAAGTGGTGGAATCCAGACATTAATTTCTTTTCTCTTTAATTTCTCTTCTATTGATCAATGTCCAGGATCCCTTGGGACAACCTCATACAAAAAACAAAGTGTCTCTATCACTTGCAAACAACAAAAGAACCACAAGGAAAAGAAACTCAATGCAACTACCTCAGACAGAAATAGAGAACCATAGGTGAGTAAACTTGTAGCTCCGGTAAGAAAGTCTACCACAACTCTGTAAATACTTGCGTCGTAGGTTCTGATGTTTTCCTCGTAACCTTTAATACTTGTGTCGTAGGTTCCGATGTTTGTGTCGTAGGCTTCAATGCTTGCGTCGTAGGCTCCGATATTTGTCTTGTAGGCTTCAATGCTAGCGTCGTAGGAATGAATGAGAAGGAAAGAGAAATAGCAAGTGTATTTAGGAAAGAGAAAGTGTGTGACTGCTGAGAAAGAGAAAGTGTATTACAAATCTGATGAGAGAGTGTGTGAGAGGACACATCACCATCAATCATATTCCAATGCACTGGTTCTCACTCAATGTTTTCTTTTGTGCACCGATACTCAAATTTGGGTAACAGTTTTTTACATTGCGAAGCCCAAATGCATTACGATGCCCAATTTTTTGAGCGAAGCCCAAATTGGGATAGTGACTTTGTGTGCGTCTCTTTTCTTTATTAAGGGTATCTTCGTTATTTTTCATCCAAAAGTATACTTTAGCGATTGAAAACAAATATATAAAACTTTTCTGGTTATAATATCATGATAGTGGATCGGTCCAGTTATCACCCATTAATATTTGTGAGTTGAAAGAGGTTACTCATTTCAACCTAAAAATATTAATTGGTTGAGATGGGTAGGGTTGGGTGTTTTTAAAGTAGGTTGGTTGAGTTAACAAACTTCGGTTTATAATTGTCAGGTCTAATGTGATCAAGTGATATGCAAGAACATTATCTATTAGTGAATCCAGATCTATATTCCCACAAAACAATATGATTCATGTTCAAATTTGCCAAGGATCGAATACAGTTTGGTATATACAGATCTCAACGACCCACCCTCAAGTCACACTCACAGTTGCCCTTCCATGGAGGGCATTCCATTGCAAATGATACACGGCACACTTATTACTAGTCATCATCCATCCAAACTAGATCGGACATATTTACGCCTACTACATTTTTTTATTTTTTTATTGAAATTAAAAAAATTATTTTTAAATTATTTTAATAATAAACGTCATTAATACTAGTATTAAATATTAATTTCTATAGGTAACATAAAATGTGTAGATATGTGTCAAAATAAATAAAGTTACACAGAAATAAATACTTATTTAAATCGAATTTTTTTTATTAAAATGAATAGCCATTTTAAGGAATGAGTGTATTTATTGATGTCACTGCTAGCTAGAGAACAAAAAAAGCTGATCATGTGGATTATAATGGCCGATTGATTAAGAAGCTGACAATCAATACTATTTCTAGAGTCTCAGATAAAGCTTAAACCAGTCGATGGATCAAATTTTTGATCCAAATCCAATCTAAATCGATGCTATTTTTAGAATATAAATTTAAATTTTAAATCCGATAACTTGATTTTGATATGAATCCAAAAATCTAAAAGCTTAACAAAACAGATATGGATTAAGGTGTTTCGATCGTTAATAATTTGATCTGATCCGATAAAAAATACAAAGTATATTAATATTATAGATATATATTAATAGTCTTTTGTTAATTCATATCGTCTCATTCAATTTGTTTTATAGTTTTTGTCTGAGATTTCTATTTTTAAGTTTATTTCAATTAACAAGTATTGGATTAGTGTATGTGAGAGAGAATGCTTTTGGATGTTTAATTATACTTGGATGATTTACAAAATTTTACAGTCAATAAAATGTGTTTTTCTTTAGTTTTTTGTATGTCGTATTTGCTTTGTGTACTGTACATTGATCTGATCCCTACAAAATCTCAAGCATATATTAATTTATTCACATCATACTTACTTCATACATTGATCATCTTCATATTGATACGGTGTCATAGGCACGAGTACAAAATCTAGTATAGATTAATATTATATATATAAAGTTACTAATGATGAGTTTTTAGTCATTAATCATTACTAATTCTTCTAAATATAAATTTTACGATGAACTCTAAAATCTTACTAATATTATTATTTATATTTGTGTAAGTTAAAAGCACAAATTTTTAATTTTATTCAACCATTGATTATGAAAAAATATCTTATATTAATTTTATTTAGTATTTTAATTAGGGGCAAATAAAATCTGAATTCGAAAATTTAAGATATGGATCGAGCTTTTGAATATTCGAAAGATAATTCGATCCGATTCAATTTCGATAATTTCTTAACGAATCGGATAATGTATTTGACTTGACTGATCTGAATAGGATTCATTGTCAGGCCCACGTCTCTCATCATTACTACTTGGGCCTTCACAACACCACATCACGCTCATCCATATATCTTTGTCCTTATTATGGCCCCCATGCAAGATGACATATGAAATTGAAGAAGAATAGTTCTTATTTGAGATCGTTTTACGGATCTTAATTTTAAGATGAAGTCTTATTTTTTTACAACTCAATCCACAAATATATAATAGGTCTTGTCAAAGATAATCCATTTTACATGCATAAATTAACGATTTATAAGATGTTACATAGGTGTAGCATAAGATTTCAAGCTGTGGAAGAACATCACCACCGAACATGGTTTTGCTCAAATTAGTGGTCCACTACGTCATTGATAGGTGAAACGTATTAGAATTACTCCGTCAAAAGGTTAATTAATGTTTAAAAAAATGTAATGATACACATCCTTGATTTATATGAAACAAATGAGATCCAATGATACACCTCTCCACCTCCTTGTGCGAAACAAAAGAGAGCGATAATATTTGAATGGGTAAAGAGTGTGTCATTTCATTTTGAAATGTTTTACTTAAAATATTATTTATTTAACCTTCAAAATATTTCAACATTAATAACCCGTCATTTCAAAATAGGATACGAGGAACATGCATGGTTTACTTTCACATAAAAAGGAAAGGTCGAAATAGCAATTTGGTCATCTTACTTTTCAGCTTCTTTAATTAAGATCACTCAACTTTTTTTTTTCTTCACTTTAATCACTCTACTTGAACATCAATAACACGTTCATCATTCTGTTAAGATTTTTGGATAAAAACTTTAAAACATTTATGAAAATCCGAAAATACCATTTGAGAGAAGACAAGTAAGGATTGCAACGACCATTGACCACTATTATGGTTACGAAAGAGAATAAACTCACTTTCTTTATTGTTATTGTCTCGCTCTCAAGCACTTTGTTTTTGTCTTGGTCAAGATGTCGACCAGCCTTTGTCATCCCCCAACATCTAGAACCCTTATCTGAACCTTAAATGAGAGTCGTGCTAGCTATCACTTGAGCTTAGAAGTTGCAGAAACCCTAGTTGGCTCATATTAGTACATCAAAGACATAGCAGATTTAACCCGACTGAATTTTCCACATAATTATATCCAACCAGATTTAGATCGATCCAGATCCCATTCATCTTTTAATTCCTTGATTTCTCAGCCTAGCTTTCCAGTATGGCATTTGACATTCATTTATGAAGTTAGTGAGGAAAGATGGCATGAAACCAAGTAACATCCGTTCTTGGTTTTGTTCTGTGACTAAGTTTGCAAGACTATCAACGATAATGGAAGTTATCTTGATGTGATTTTGAAAGGGAAATTCGAAGGTTAAAGCTTGTAGTAGATTCCTTACTTGTTTTCAACTCACAACATAAGATTTTTTTCATGGAGAGAGGTCCCAGATACAAAGTCTACACCGATTTGAGAGAATACAAGCTAACATTGAAGTGCTCGAAAAATCCACCATCGTCCCCACATCACGAATTCAATCTTACTCCGCCGAAGAAACAAGTCAAGTTTCAGGGTAATTTGATGGGTACACAAGGAAAAGGGTCCTCTGTTTTGACTATGTTGTTCCTGATTTCTCTGTTGCGTTGAGGAAAGAGAACATGAAGTCGGTTGGTACACTGCCACCCTTTGATGGAGAAGTCTGCTACGCCTTCATTGAAAAGTTCTTCGAAATTGTATGGGATTGGGGCGAAATCGAGAAGGAGTAAGTCAGTGAATGCTGGTGAGAAGAGGGGTGGGGGGCTGTTGATGGCAAGGAAGAGTTGTGTGAGTGTGGAGGATTTGAAGGGATTTCTCATTCACAAACCGAAGAATCGAAGGATCCATCTCACAAACCGAAGAATCGATTAATTGTGTTCATAAGTTTTTTTCGTTTATTTCATAATGTATTTCTACTTCTTATTATTATTATCCTAGTGGCATAGTGATTATCACAATAAAAAGGATTGTGTTTGGAAAATAAAAAAAAAGCAGTCAATTAAGCACAAAAAAGATGATTTTTAATGGGGAAGAGAAGGATGCTCCAATCCACGTGCACATCATGTGTCCAAGAGGGGGATTTAAGTCTTTTTGTAAATTTTCGTCCAAGATAACTAATAGAAACGACTTGAGTGATCTTATCGAATCTCTAGACCTAGTACAGATACACTGATTAAATTGAGAAAAAAAAGAGTTGAGTGATTTTAATTAAAAAACTGAAAAATAGGGTGACCAAATTGGTATTTAAGCCAAAAGGAAATTAAAAAGAAAAAGAAAGCTGAAAAGAAACTGAAAAGGGATTAATGTGTAACAAATTATCGTTTTAGCTTACTTTAAGTTTTGTTGCAGGTTATATTGGTATAAAATATTAATAAAATTAACCGATTCGGCATCTAGTTTCTAGTCGATTTTGCAAGATATGTAATTTAGACTATCGTTTTCTGTCCTCTCAAAAATCACCATCATTCATTATCACCTCAATTTAATGATTTAATCCATTCTCACAGCATCTACAGACTACTATCTTGTCCATCACAGGGGTACGTAGTTACCTGCCAATATAGAAAGGGCCCCTCCTTGTCGGGTAATATCGCTAGCTTCCACTCCATGTATATACTTACATGTATGTTGGAGGTCCGAAACCGAAATCTGGTAGCAATAACTAAGATAAAAGAATTGAACAAGAAAAGGCAAAAGGCAAAAGGCGAAAGGCAAAAGCAAAAGAGAGACAAGTAGAAATAAAAAGAAGGAAATGCGAGCACTTGTACCAGTAGACGCAGCAGCAGTACCAGTACCAGTACCAGCACCAGCAGCAGTCGCAAGATGCGATGCACACACATGCCCCTGGTGGCCTTACTCTGACTCCAAGGATTTCAGAACAAGCGCAGCCTTGATCCTGATCATCCTCTTTTCCCTTCTCTTATGCGTTATAGCTCTCGTCAGTGCCATCCGTTACCTCCTGCGCCATGCTCAGGCTCGGGTAGCACAAGTAGTGGTACCAGCCGCGCCAAAGGTAACTGATCTTACAAGAAACACGGAGGATGATGATTTTAGCCAATTGAGAGCTGGGCTACCGAGGGTGCAGGTGTACGCCAAGGGAGCAAGGGAGGAGGAGCAGGAGGCAGAGTGCGCCATATGCCTATCGGAGTTTGTTGAGGGAGAGGGAATTAAGGTGCTGGGTAAGTGCAATCACGTCTTCCATGTTCAATGCATCCAGCAATGGCTAAATTCACAATCCTCTTGTCCCACTTGCCGCTCCAATTGTCTCCTCCTCCTGTCCTCTAGTCCAGCTGCTCACTCTACCCATCGCTCTCCTGCTAACTAGTTATATATCTCGAGAATTTCTGGTCAACTGCATATATATGTGCTGCCACCGAGTCATTTCTGGTTAACTTCTCTAGTTCTTTATAAATCATTTCTCGTTGATTTTATGGTCATTTTTGAGTTAATGCGCTGAAGAATCATAGTGATATGGAAGAACTTATGGCCGTTGTTACGCAACACTACGAACATGGAAGACTTGATTTCCTAAAGGCTTAAATCACAATTTGGTTCATACTTTTACAATTTTTTCGTTAAGCTCATTGTATATTTTTTTCATTGTCAATTTAATCACTGTACTTGGTCAATTAAGCCAATAAGATCACCCAATGATCATTTCTGTTAAATGATTAAAATGCTCTTACTAATGTTAAAGATTTTCAGTTTGAAATGTTAATAATTAACGGATCAAACCAAAAGATCAAAATATCAATATATCCTTAGATGCTCTTGATTACGGGGTTGAAGAACCAAAATACAATAGAGACTATTGCCTCTTTAGTAACTGAAAGAAGATAATCTGTGGGTTGTTTATTGATCACAATCACTTAAATATACATCACATATAAGAGGGAGTCTGCTCTATCATTTAGGAAATTACAGATTTGCCAAATATACATAAGTCACGGCTAAAGAGTAGGTAGCATACACTTGCTATATTTACAAATATTAACATATGTACCCTCGCAGTCGAAACGGGAGGAGGAAGAACGCTGAGACTGTGCCGAAAATCTTCAAACAAAACTAATGGAAGGCCTTTGGTGAAGATGCTAGCAATTTGATACCGCGAAGGCACATGGAGAACTCGAACCTGGCCACGAGCAACCTTTTCACGAACAAAGTGAATATCAATCTCAACATGTTTTGTACGCTGATGTTGAACTGGGTTGCCGGATAGATAGATGGCACTAACTTTGTCACAATAGACTAAAGTGGTAGTAGAAATAGGACAATGAAGTTCCAAAAGGAGGTTACGTAACCAACATGACTCAGAAACCACATTGGCCACCCCGAGGTACTCGGCTTCGACACTAGATCGATACAATGTAGCTTGTTGTACGTTTAGAAGACCAAGAGAGAAGATTATCACCCAAATAAACACAATAACCCGATATTGAGCGTCTTGTATCAGGACACCCACCCCAACTGGCGTTAGTGAAGGAGATTAGAGTGGATGTCGAATTGAAGACGAAGAGAGATGCAAGCCAAGATCGAGGGAGCCTTTGATGTAGCGCACAATGCGTTTGAGAGCATGCATGTGGTCTTCCATAGGGTTGTGCATGAACAAACATACCTGCTAAACTGCATAAGAAATGTTGGGCCGTGTGAATGTGAGGTATTGTAGGGCACCGGTGAGACTAAGATAGTAGGAGGGATCAACATATGGTGTGGTGGAGGAGGCGTTGAGTTTGGGCTTAGTGTCAATCAGTGTAGGACTAGACTTGCAGGAGGACATGCCATGGTAGTTTAGGACGGCAAAAAAGGACTAAGGCAGTGGAAGAATATAATTTAACCCTAGCGCTCTAATACCATGAAAGAAGATAATCCGTGGGTTGTTTATTGATAACAATCACTTAAATATATATCTCATATCAGAGGGAGTCTAACCTATCATTTAGGTAATTACAGATTTGCCAAATATACATAAGCCACGGCTAAAGAGTAGGTAGCATACACTTGCTATATTTACAAATATTAACATATTCTATTAGTAATTACTAGTGAAGCACCCGTGCGTTGCATGATTTGTACGTTGGTGTAAAATCTTATACTCAATTAAAGTTGAATAATAGACAATTAAAAATATTAATACGATCAAAATAAACAAAATTAATAAACAATAAAATTAAAGATAGAAAATCAAATAGATTTGAAAAAAATTATTATAAATTTTGAATACTTCTTTATATACAACATTTGCCGTTGAACATGTATGACTATCACATAACAAAATTTGAAGACTCTTAGGATTAGTAACTCTAGACAAAGCGACATACAACTGGTCATTACTAAAAATAGTTTTTTAAAAAAATGAAATCTGATGTTAGACAATGACTGACACTGACTTTTATTTATAGACATTGCGTAAGAGACCATTAGCAAAAACTGTCTTCTCTGAAATTTAAATGGAAACTGTGATCACATTGATATTTTTAGAATCAAAACAATACCACCAAAATGACCCTTTAAAAGAACTTAACTTTTAAAAATATGGTTTGCCAAAAATGATAGTATTCTGGAAGTATATGTTTATTATGATATGTTTATTGTCATATATTCATATCATAATTAACAACCATAATTATGGTTTTGGACTTCCAATGTAATTTAAAAATATTAGGGATAAAAAAATACAAAACTATATAAATAATATATATAAGCTAATAAAACTACAAACAATTAACAGTACTTAGAAGTCCAAAATCATTTATCTAAATTCTGAACAACTTACAAGAACAAATAAAAAACAAGTCAATTTATTAGAGTCACAAACAAAACATCACTAAGAAAAAAATCAACATTTTAAATTACAACAATTTAAAAAAGTCAATAAAAAATTTAAAAATATATATCAATAAATGTAATAATATTACAAAAAAATATTACTCCTAGATCACAATGTCTTCGAGAAATATACTAATAGTCTTAGTATTCCGGCATCCTATCTCAATATGATAGGGAGACGTTTTTGCAGCCAACATGACAATAACATCTTCAAAATGTATATTGCTAAAGTTATAATTTATAATATACCATACTTTAATCCAAAAATCAATACAACAGAATATGATTATATAAAATTGGAAATAAATTTGCCAATAAAACCAATTCATCAACTGAATCCATGTTTGACAAACCAACAAAAGGCTTGAAGTCATATGCCTATCACATGAATGTGCCTTCATAAAGGTTGATAAAAGTGTTTTACCAACTAAAATGAACGATAATAGATTGGAACTATTTAATCTATTCATGTGTGATAATTGAATGTATCCCTACATTAAAAAAAGAACAGATTATATAAATGAAAATGCAAAAAAAAAAAACAAAAAAAAAAAAAAAAAAAAACCAATTTAAGATGGTACTCGTGCCTTATGGAAAACATATTTAAGAATTCTGACTATCCATTACAGCTTGCTCGGATTGATCTCTTTCGTTGAACTCAATACTAGAGGCATTTTGCACAATTTTTTTCAAATGTTATTGCTCAAGTGTTCATATGAAATGAATCTCACTATTTGTACCAATTTAAGAATTCCAAATTTTATCATTTATTTAATTACTCATGTAATCCTTCGGCAGCCAATGACTTAGATTCGCTAACCGTTAATTACAATATAATAAATGCAAAAACAACATTCAATTAATTTGATTCCAAATAATGAAGAGGTTTTTCATAATTCTAAATTAAAAAAAAATATATGAAGTAGTACTTATTTCCAAAGCAGATTTTGGACTTTCCATGCAAACAAATCATGTTCCATGTGACGACCCGACCCAGATTTCAACACGAAATCCCGAGGTTGTACCGCTAGGACAATGCAAGAAAAGGACAAGCACCTACTAAACAATAGTGCAAAAATCGAACGGTTGAGCTGACAAGCTCTAAACACGAACATAAAGCCGTACTAAAATACGAGTTTACAAAAATCGAATATGCGGAAGCAATAATGAAATGAAGCCCCGAGCTATGAAGCTCGAAATCAAAACCAAAGAAACCAAGAGAGACATTATTTGACAAAGGGGAAAACAAAACTCGCGTGCCGTAACATTTCTGACACCGAGTAAACCATCGGCAACCCAAGGCCAACGAAACAACAAGAACCCAACCTGATATAACAATTACCCAACGGTTAAAGTATACTGGGGTTAACCAACAACTATAACAACTAGAATAAAGAAAATCCCCAAAGCTACTGCATGCCCGGGAGACAACCGAATAGATACTAAAACCACAAATAACGGCTTGACAAAACACGTCGGCCTAAGAAGAAATGAATACAAATACCAAAGTATTCTACTCAACCCTAAAGTCTAAATAACTTTACAAGATATTGATCTCACAAGAATAGCAAAGTACATAAAACAAATGACGATGCTACAAAGAAATAGGAATCCACAAGCTACAACAAGGGGAAGTCTAATAACACGAACACACGATTTAATTTCGATCTATCGATCAATTGCGCTCTACTATAATAACGATCTACTCGTCCTCAACATGGCAAACAGATAACTGCAACTAGAAAACAAAGTACGAGATAAGTCATAATGACTCAATACACTACTACAAAAGATATGCAACTTATAATTATGCAAGATATAAATAATCATGGTGCCATTTTACAAATGACACAAAACCCATGAAGGGGCGTCATATCATTTAGATACGCTACAAGGTAACAATTTTTTCTTACTTACTAAACCGTCCAAATGAACCAGGGTGCAATTCCTCATTCAAACATAAATCAAATGAATTAGAAGGTAGTTCTCATGAAAACATCATAGGCAAGTATGTGTAACTATATATATATACACATCGAGACATTCACGAAAATTTCAAGTAAAAGTATGTATATCTACATATATACATATCAAGCAGTTTATAGAATCATTGTTAATATCAAGCAATCAATAACAAGTACATATAAGCATTTAGCTCATATATTCATGGTAGCATTTTGATTTCACATAAGTATTAGAAAGTAGACCACATATAAGAGGATATGATATAGAACCGGTGCCGCAAGGTAGCTCCTGCAATACAAGGCGTTAACACGAACGTATTGTCGGATGTACGTGATTGATACATCAATCAAGAATAGCATTATTCCAAGCACCCTTATGGTTTCGACAAGATACTCTTCTCCAAAGTGATCAAGAGAGGAGGGTGTGTGCATGATTCTGGTTCGGCAATTCATCACTATCACGAATCTCATGATTCATAACGGTGATGCATCGTCTACCAGGGAAGATAAGAACAAGTACGCCAGCTGGACTAATGAGGGGACAAGTAGATGCTTACCTATCATTCATAAACATGTAGATGATCGAGTTCGACAAGAGCGGACTGATTCAATTCAAGTATATGTTTACTCACTTATGAAATCAAGTAGGGACGAGCTCGACAAAAGCGATCTCGTCCAAGTCAAATAGGCATGTTATACTCTATGACTAACAATCAAGCATTAATATGAATCCAATCAAGAATATCAGAACTAGTATTCTAGTTACGTTGCAAGCATGGACATCAATCCAAATCAAAATCTCAAAACTAGTATTCTAGTTAAACAAATTTCAAACGTCGTAGGGATTGATCGTTGAGCTGGTATTGTTCAATGGCTCACTAGTATCGACTCTGTCGAATCATTTTTATAATTCCAACCGAATATAGTTGAACACTATATGTGTTCCAAGACTCTTTTCTATGTTCTAGTTTGAGGCTTAGCTAGGTTCTTGTTCCGTTTATGAACCCTAGTTCAAAATCACTAGGTGTAGACACCCAAATTTTGTACCCCTAGTATCTAACTCTGACATGCGATATTAAGACATGTTAAAACTTAACAAATGTCAAGTTACAGGGATTAAAAATGCAAAAGGCAAAGTAGGATGCGCAAAACAGTTAAATACAGGGGCTAAAATGTCAAAAATGGGCTGAAGAATGAACAGTTGGCGCTGCCTAAATGAAAATTTGGCGCGGCGCCCAAAAGGGCTTATGGCAGCGCCCATTTCTGCTACAGTGATTCCCAAACTGCTACAGGAGTGCTACGGTCGACGCATTGTGTAATTATTCGAGCGCGCTGTACAAGCAAATGAAACACGCAAAGAGAAAAAGAAATGATCGTGGAGTCCCTCTCTCAACCTATAAATAGAGGCACCGGGGTTCGCTTCCAGGACACCGAAAATTCCCCAAAGCTTTTCAGCATTGTTGTTACGCTGTTAAGATAGTGAGCGATCGAGCGATATTGAGCGCCCCCTCCTATAAAGCCTCGAAGCCCTACCCAAACTCCTCCAAACGCAAATCCAACCGGTCAAAGTGATTCTTAGCCCCCAAGATAGGTATCCACCCAATTTCCCCGGTCCAAAAGTCTCGGAAAGAGCAGTTGCTCTGCCCGAGTAAAAACGCCAAATCCGCTAGAAACAAGCCGTTGTTTTGCCTAATTTCTGCCAGCAGCAAGCCCACAGCAGCAAAAAAATAAGCAGTTGTTTCGCCCGTTTCACGGTGCCCAAAAGCAACTTTCGGAAGTAGTCACTCTGCCCGAACAGCAGCAACAAAACAAAAAAACAAAAAAAGACTCCCTCTACCGAGAAGGACAGAGTGAGCACACCAACGTTCTTAAAGGTGAGCCTTTAAGAGTTTATTTATTAAAAAAAATTAATTTCCATCTGGCCCAATGTAAAAATATAAGCAGTTGTGCTGCACGGATTTATTTAGAAAATAGCATTCAAAACAACCATTATTATTGCCAAATATTTTTAAATGTATTTGTAAATTATTGGAAGGAGTCGACTGTAAGTTCGTAAATAATGTAGACATGGATGTGTTGGTTTTCTTCTCTCTCTTTAAATGCTTTATTTATTTGCTAGGAAAATATAACAAAAAGCATACTTTAGCCAAAAACTGCTTTTGAGACCGAAAGGACGAGTTGGGTACCTAGCACCTTCCCAACTCGTAACTTAGCCTCTGAACCCGTTTTTGCAATCTCTGGTTTTCTTTTTTGGTTTTTCTTTATTTCTTCCTTAAAATAAAGATGGCGACTCTATTAAAACATTTTGGATCGCAGTGAGACATCGCAACATCATTTCTTACACTTTTCTGTTTTCCCCTAAATAAGGGAGAATGAGAATGAAAGGGTGATGTATTTTTATATCCTGGTATCCCCTAAAAAAGGAATAACTTGATATAGAAAACTCAAAGCACTCATAGTGATCCGAAATAGGTCATAAGACAATTTTCATAAAATCTGTAGTGGGGCCCGCAACATCCTTTCTTGCACTTTCTATTTTCCCCTACACAGGGGACGATGCGAATGAAAGGGTGATGTTTTCATGTATCATGTTATCCCCTAAAAAAGGGATAACCTGATACAGAAAACTCATAGCTCCCATAACGGACAAAAAAAAATCACTAAAGTGACCGAGACGTATTCAACGCGCTTTTTGACAACACCCTTTCTGCATTTTTAATTTTGTATTTCCCTAGATAAGGGAAGATGTAATGGAAAGCGTGATGTCCGCATCCGCACGCCGCATTCCCCTAACCAAAGGGAGCGCGGGCGCGTGGGACGCATCGGGGCACCCACAGTGGCGACCCTGCTGGGGTGATCGTTTTTATTTTAAATAAAAATGGAGGGCTAGACTCAATAATATTTTTTTATGTTTTTCTTTTGTTTTTGGCTAAAGTATGCTTGTTATATTTGTTTTAAGCATTTGAATATTGTGTTCCTATACATCTGTGTATATATTTGTGGATATGATCCTCCATCTTGCAGTAGTTTCGTTCCAATCACTGTTACAGGTATATTTAAAAATATATATTTTTCAAAAAAAAATCAAAAAAAAAAATAAGTGCAATAAATTTCCAGGCAGCACAATAAAAAGGGTTGGGGCTCTATTTTTATTATTGCTTTATTTCCTGCTCTATATTATTATTCCTTTCTGCTTTATTTCTATTACGCAAAATTTGTACATTTATTATTTCATTATGTCATTTTATTTTGGGCCTATGACCAATTTGTAATTAATAGGAATAGATAGATTCCCTACTTTTCTTTCTATTTCTTGATGTGATTGGCTTGCTTACTCGCGCTCAAATTAAAAAAGCCGAGAAAATCCACAAATAACAGCAAGATAGGCCATATATGTTTTATTTTATGTTTTATATCTAAAAAAATAAAAAAAAAGATTTTACTGCTTTCTAGATACCGCACACACACGCACGCATGTAAATATATTTCGAATTACTACCCTACACCATGGCCAGCCTACCCCCTGCATAAGTCATCGTTAGAATGCATATAGATTTTCAGGACACTTCAAAGACCGACCGGTTTTTGCATCTCTGAATCGTTAGTCAGCCCTTGTGAAAAAAATGAAATCGAAAAAAAAATGATGATGGAAAAAAATGAATGAAAAAAAAATGCGCAAGTCAAAAAAAAAAAGCGCAAGAAAAAATATACACAGGGGCTGATTAATTATTTTCTGATGTTTGACTTAGATCATTTTGAATGGTGGATCCCAGAAAGAGTATAGGCCCTTCGCGTGGGATCAGTCCGATCTTGAGGAGTTGAAAGGCAGGTGGAATACGAGGGTCCTATACTCTGGAGAAAGAATCCACTGTTCCAGGAATAGTCCTGAGACTGTCAAAACAAAGCAGGTGCTTGTTCAGTCACTTGTAGGGAAAATGAATAATAATAAAAAATATTAATAAAGGCACGTTGTACTCCTAGTCCAGAAAGCTTTCAACCAACCTTTCTGATACCTCCAAACCCACTTTTCTCAGAAACCTGACCCACATTTGGAAAAACATAGATAATACTGGCCGGTTGATATGAGAAACAAGCACAGAAATCAGATCAGAAAGTGTCAGGGACAGATCAGAAAAGGGCAGAATCAATTCAGAGGGTACAGATCTGAGCAGTATGGCACAGAAAGTGAGCAGCCCGCTATGGGTACGGATACAGGGGCTCCAAGGGACGCTCCGACTTCGGCTATGCAACAGTGGCTAGACCAAAATTTGGGTGCACAGGCTGATCGTATAATGGGCCAAATTGCTAATCTTGTGCAAAATTTAAAATCTAGTGGTTAGGTAATCTCTTCCCCTGCAGTCCCTCAAGAAGCATCAACCTCCCGTGTTCCTCCAAATCCTACTCCTCAGCCAAACACCAACCCACCAAATACTACCATTACCCCAAATCCAAATCCTCCACCAAATTTCTACTACCCAAATATTAACCTTTTCTCATCCTATCCCCCATACCCTTTTCCCATCACCAACCCATTCCAAAACAGACCGCATATGGACCCAAGAAGCTATAACCCGCCAGGCCAAGTTACAACCTATTTACCCTTCAATGACCCTGGTCACCAAATAGAAACCATCAATAACCCACCTCTCCAAAATCCTTACCAGAACCCTTACCAAATGCCTCCTCAAAATCCTTACCAAATGCCACAGCCAGAAATAACCCCAGCTTTCCCCAATCCTTCCAACATATACCAAAACCCAACATCTCCTCCCACAAAATTTGAGGCATATATGGAGAACCTAAAAAGTATGATGTAGAAGGTCTTGAACAAAGAGAAATTTTCTACGTGGGCATTAACGTTAAAACCTTCAGCCATACTACTCTTAAGTTTCAAAATGCCCGACATAGAAAAATTCGATGGGACTGGATGCCTTATTTCCCACCTAAAATCTTACTCTACTGGCATGCAGTCAAGAGGAGCTAGTTTCGAAGCCATGGCCTCCAATTTTCATCTTACCTTGATAAAGGCTGCCAAGCAATGGTTAATGCTAGCAGATGATAGCACCATGGTCAATTGGGACTAAATAGCTGAAGGGTTCCTAGAAAGATACAAGGACAATACTACCCCTGAAAATAAAAGAGATCTTGAGGCATGCACCCAAAAAGAAAATGAAACTGTTGTTTCTCAATTATATTTTGATTTACATATGTTCATACATTACATCTGTTTTATACTATAGTGGCTAATTGGGCTGCGTATCAATTAGCGTGGCAACTATGTATAAAACATTGCTATAGGATAGTTTATAAGGCTTCACAGGTTCAGCGGAAGACTTCAGCCTTCCTTCAGCGGAAGACTTCAGTATTGCTCCAGCGGTAGACTTTGTCTACAGACGCTCAATGCATGACGTGTCCAGCCTACCAAATCTTAGTGGGTTAATTCAAAATTGTCTTTTACCATTTCGAATTTGAATTCAAATATTCCCAAACTTCTCAGATACACTTAAACAGCTTTCCGAAAAGCTGGAAGTCTTTTTCACCCTCTGAACAGTGACAAAAGCAGATGGAACAATCTGACACTTGCAGGTCTGATATTCTGATTATTCGGCTACCAACTCCTACAAAACAACTCTGCACCACTCCCTGCTTAGTATCAGTTAGGACGAATTCTACAAGACATCTCCATGCATTTAATGCATTCAACCTAATAGAGCTATTACTCTTCGTCCTCTCCAACGAATCTCTAGAATGCTCATACTATAAATACCGCCATTAAAGACTGAAGAACAACAACACTGTCCGTCCTGAAATGCTCTGAAATTCTACAAATCTATGTCTTTATACTCAGCGCATTCAAGAGATCATTAACTGATCAAGAAGTCCTCGACAACAACAAGAAGATCTGCTTCAACATTTATTTTAAGCTTCTTATTGTTGTCTTCTTTAAACTATTCTTTTGCACGAATTGAATATCTTGTTTATCTAGATATTCAATTCCCAAACCCCCAAACATAAGTCAAATATTTTGTACACGATCCATTAGATATATTCCTTGTAATAGAACTACTGGAAAACATAGTGCACATTTTAAATCCAAGGTTGACTGCCTTTGTGGTGGACGTAGCACTCTTTAAAGTGTGAACCATCTCAAACACTTGTGTTCTTTCCGTACTGTTGATTATACCCTCATACTGTTTCTTATTTCCTTTACTTATTGATCGATGTCTTATTTTAATTATTTTCCTTGCAAGTGGACAAGACTATTGGAGAATAGTTTTGGGAAGCAAGGGTCGAACCACCGAGATAAGAAGATCACATATAACACAATTTATTGATAGCAATTATTAATCTAAGGGGGGTTTTGTGTTGATATTAATCTAAACTAATTTATTATTATTCAGGTGTTTACTAATTAGCAGCAATTACAGGTTATGAAGATCGTATGGTGGATGACAATCTAGGATTATGGTTTCACTTGTATCTCCTCTATGCTTAATTTTAATAAATTATCATTCAATCTCTTGGGTTCGTTCACTAAATATAGATATAGCCTGTTGAATTACTGTTCAGTCTCCATCTCCAAATAATTCATTCATTCTATATCCTAGGCACAAGAACATATGATCTATCTGTCACTTAGGTCATATATGGAACCTGGCCCTAACTTATCACTCTCGTGCATCGATAGGTCCAATTTATTGTGATGGTGAGCCAGTGTACGACATATGCACATTGATCATGCAGTTATCTGCACCTCTAGGCCTTTATTATTCACGATTACATTCATTTGTTCAAAGTGAAATAATATAGGGATTGATAAACACCACAATCAACAAGAATTGAATGAACATAAATATAAATTAAAGCATAGATTCAATACAAGTTACCTCCCACCTCCTAGATTAATGAAGATTTAATTCATCCTTGAAGATGAACAACACATGGAGATGAATGAGTTCATGAGTCGATCTTCAATACTTGTAATTACAATGACTAATTATGTTATACAACCTAAAATCTATTCTAAAACTATAGAAAACTACTTTCTAGCCGTCTCTAGCCATTCCTAACCTCCTATGCTCTGGCTACCGACCTTTATTTATACCAGGGAGTTGTAATGCAATTATATCTCTTGTGAAAACGCAAATTCGGGCATTCTGACTACCTTGCGGTCGCAAGGTCTGAGGCACCTTGCATCCACAAGGTCCTTCAATAATCCGGGGTTGAAATCCTGACTTTTTGTCCACCTTGCGGAGGCAAGGTCTACTGCACCTTGCGACCGCTAGGTTCCCAGCTTGGCTCTTCTTCGTTTCTTCTTCACTTTTACACTCTGACCCACTTCAACAAAAAGGAGTATTTACAACGTTTGTTTCACAATGTTTTTAGACAAACGTTGTTAAAAGTTGGTTTTAGACAACATTTTTTTAGTTACGGGGCCCGCCGCATGTCAAAACGAAGCTCTCGAAAAGATGAACAAAATTAACCGAGTAAAACTCGGTTACAAGCATTTTTTTAAGGAAAAAAAACGTCGTTTAGACAGTGTTACGGGCGACTGAAGTTTTTTTTTTTTTATAGATATAGACAGAAAATAAAACAGATATGACATGTCTTGCTGTTATTTGTAGATTCTCTCGGCTTTTTAGTTTGAGCGCGAGCAAGCAAGCACATCACATTAAGAAATAGAAAGAAAAGCAGGGAATCTATCTATTCATATTAATTACAAATTGGCCCTATATTCCAAAAATAAAATGACATAATGAAATAGTATGTACTTTTTTTTTTGCGTAATAAAAGTAAAGCGAACGGAATAATGATATAAAGCAGAAAATATAAAAATAAGGTGATAAAAATAAAGTTCCAGCCCTTTTATTGTGCTGCCTGAAATTTTATTGCAAACATAAATATGGCATATATATATATATATAATTTTTTGAAACTTTTTTTTGGAATTTTTTTTGCTTTTTTTTAAAAAAAGGAATATTTTTAAATATACCTGCAATAGTTATCAGAATGAAACTGCCGCAAGATGGAGGACCATATCTACAAATATAGACACGAATGTATAGGAACACAATATTAAAATGCATAAATTAATATAACAAGCATACTTTAGCCATAAACAAATAAAAACAAATTTTTTTTTATGAGTCTAGCCCTCTATTTTATTTAAAATAAAAATATCTCTCCAGTCGCCACTTGTGGGTTCCCGGGACGGTGCGCGCCCGCACCCTTGGATAGGGGGTGCGTGTGATGCGGACACCACGCTCTCGTTCCAGCCTCCCTTGTTTAGGGGAAGACGAAATCAAAAGTGCGAAAGGAGTGCTGTCTATAGTAGTGCGTTGGAATGCGCCTCGGTTGCCTTTAATGGATTTTTGATCCAATATGGGAATTTTGGGTTTCCCGCATCAAGTTATCATTTTTTTAGGGGGTACCAGGATATGAGAATGCATCACCCTTTCATTCTCATTTTCCCTTTTTTAGGGGAAAACGGGAAAGTGCAAAAAAGGATGTTGCGACGCCCCCACTATGGATTTTATTAAAAATAGTCTTTATGGCCCATTTTGGATCAGTATGGGAGCTTTGTGTTTCCCGCATCAAGTTATCCCTTTTTTAGGGGATACCAGGATATGAGAATACACCACCCTTTCATTCTCATTTTCCCTTTTTTAGGGGAAAACAGAAAAGTTCAAGAAAGGAGTGCTGCGAGGCCCCACTGGATCCAAAAAGTTTTAGAGTCGTCATCTTTATTTTAAGGCAAAAATAAAGCAAAACCAGAAAAAAGAAAACCAGAGATGAAAACGGGTTCGGAGGCTAAGTTACGAGTTGGGAAGGTGCTAGGCATCTAACTCACCCTTTTGGTCTCAAAATAGTTTTTGGCTAAAATATGCTTATTGTTATATTTATTTAGCAAATAAATAAAGCATTAAAAAGACAGGAAAATAAAACAAATACATCAGTGGCTACATTATTTACGGACTTGCAGCCATTTCCTTACAATAATTACAAATATATTTAAAAATATTTGGTCATTATAATAGCTCTTTTACATAATATTTTCTAATTTAATCTGGGCAGCACAACGATTTTTTGTTGTTGTTGTGTATTTCAGCCTATTACTCGGGCTGAGTAACGGCTTACTTTATGGATTTTGGGCTGGGGAAGTAAGGTGGATACCTAACTAAAAGGCTAGGGATCACTTTTGACCGGTGAATTTGTGTTTTTGCGGAGTTTGGACGGGGTTTGGAAGTTTTGGTGGGCTACACACACCTATCTCACTTCTCTCGCTACTTCGGCGTTGTTGAGACGCGGAGGAAATTTTCCTTCAGCGTTTCGTCTCTCTGATTTTGTGTGTCTGAAGGGGGAGCCCAGCACCTCTATTTATAGTAGGAAGGAGTGACTCATCGGGAATTAAGATTTCCCTCAGCGCGCAGCAATTCATTGTACACCGGCCTTCACAACTTGCACAATGCATTAAGTCCCAGAGCTACTGTAGCTCACTTGGCGCCGACATCTCCATGGCATGGCACGGCGCCCAATCACAATTTTGGCCGCGCCATGCTCCTGTTCAAGTTTTATTTTTGGCACTTTCACCCCTCGCAATTTACTGTTTTGCGCATCCTGCTTTGCCTTTCGCATTTTTGACTCCTGTAACTTGACATTTGTTAATTTTAAACAGTTCTTGATATCATATGTCAGAGTCACATATCAGGGGTACGAAATTGGGGTGTCTACAAATTATGACGGGAAATTTTAAAGCATTTGTCATTACTGGAGTAAGAAATATTATCTCTATGTCATAAACTTGGCAAATGGTTCATACTTTAACATATAACTCTTCACATGTACTTTCATTACTGATACCAATTCCTCTTGGATTCCGTTTGTCAATAAATTTCCATGAGCATCCGACGATGTCGTCTTCAACAAAATGTCCAAAAAAATAAGTGAGGGCCAAAAAATTGAAGTCATATCTGGAATATTGAACATAATAAATAAGTACATTCATATACTCAATATATTCCAATGTTAAAGGAATAAATTGCCTTACCAAACCATGTGCATTTAATCAACCATTTATATTTTGCAACCATAAAAAAGAGATACTTATACATTCATGTCAGTTTGCAACCCTGTTTCATAAACCACATACCAGTTAACAGAAACTGACAAACTGGTTTATCAATGGTTTATCAATAAACCACTTGACAAACCATTTGATAAACCAGTTTCATTAAGCAACATAATGTGTAACTAAACCAACATTAACCAGTTAACTGAAAGTGAGATGGTTTATCCATGGTTTATCAATAAACCAGTTGATTAAACCAATAGATACACCAGTTGATAAACCAGTTTGGTAACCAGTTTCATAAACGACCACACACTAGTTAACAAACACTCACCTGGTTTATCTGTGATTTATCAATAAACCAGTTTGCAAACCAAGGTGCAAATATGTTTGGTAACTTTTTAAATAAACCACAGACCAGTTAACACAGTTAACAGACAATGACATGATTTATTTATGGTTTATTAATAAACCAGTAGATAAACCAGTTTCATAAACGATCACACACCAGTTAACAGGCACTCACCTGGTTTATCTATGGTTTATCAATAAACCAGTTTGCAAACCAAGGTGCAAACCTGTTTGGTAACCTTTTTTTATAAACCACAGACCAATTAACACAGTTAACAAACAATGACATGATTTATCTATGGTTTATTAATAAACCAGTAGATAAACTAGTTTACAAACCTGTTTGGTTATCAGTTTCATAAATGACCACACACCAGTTAACAGACACTCACCTGGTTTATCTATGATTTATCAATAAATAAGTTGATAAACCAGTTTGCAAACCAAGGAGCAAACCTGTTTGGTAACCTTTTTTATAAACCACAGACCAGTTAACACAGTTAACAGACAATGGCATGGTTTATCTATGGTTTATTAATAAACCAGTTGATAATCCAGTAGATACACCAGTTGATAAATCAGTTTGCAAACCTGTTTGGTAGCCAGTTTCATAAACGAGCACACACCACGTAACAGACACTCACCTGGTTTATCAATAAACCAGTTTGCAAACCAAGGTACAAACCTGTTTGGTAACCTTTTTTATAAACCATAGATGAGTTAACACAGCTAACAGACAATGACATGGTTTATCTATGGTTTATTAATAAACCATAGATAAACTAATTTGCAAACCTATTTGGTAACAAGTTTCATAAACGACCACACACCACGTAACAGACTCTCACCTGGTTTATATATGGTTTATCAATAAACCAGTTGATAAACCAGTTTGCAAACCAAGGTACAAACCTGCTTGATAACTTTTTTTATAAACCACAGACCAGTTAACATATTTATAACAAGTTTCATAAACGACCACACACCATGTAACAGACTCTCACCTAGTTTATCTATGGTTTATCAATAAACCAGTTTGCAAACCAAGGTACAACCCTGCTTGATAACTTTTTTTTATAAACCACAGACCAATTAACATATTTAACCGACAAAGACATGATTTATCTATGGTTTATTAATAAACCAGTTGATAAACCAGTTTGCAAACCTGATTGGTAACCAGTTTCATAAACGACCACACACCATGTAACATACTCTCACCTGGTTTATTTATGGTTTATCAATAAACCAGTTTGCAAACCAAGGTGCAAACCTGTTTGGTAACCTTTTTTATAAACCACAGACCAGTTAACACAGTTAACAGACAATGACATGATTTATCTATGGTTTATTAATAAACCAGTAGATAAACCAGTTTGCAAACCTGTTTATTAACCAGTTTCATAAACGACCACATACCAGTTAACAGACACTCACCTGGTTTATCTATGATTTATCAATAAACTAGTTTCATAAACCAATTAGCAATTATTTATTAACCAAAAATGTTTTTTTTTTTTTGCAAACTGACATTGTGGATTGATAAACCAGGTTACGTGCCAATGTATAAGGTACCAGTTCAAAATGTATATGATTGTCGAATGGTTGTGCATTTTGCATAGAAAGACCAGTTTTGGACCATGGTTGAATTTGCAGAAAACTAAAATAGATTCAAATAAATGTTTATAGAAGCGAACCTGAATACTAAGCACACAATTGATGGGCTTGCTTCGAATTTGATAGATAACTTTTCTGAACTCCACGACACGACTGAGGGAGGGAATATTCGACGAGGGGGACAAACCTGAATACTTAGCACACAGTTGATGAGCTTCGAATTTGAGAGAGAACACTGGATTTCGAATGTTACGACTTTGGGTAATGATCCTAACGAACTTTGCCGAACTCTGTTCTTGCGGCTGAGGGAGAGAGTATTCGATATACGTATACAGTGTACAAACCAATACAAAAAAAAAAGATAAATAAAAGGTTGTTCAGATATTTCACAACTGAAGTGGCCATATAAGTATTTTTTTAAAAGTTTGGCTAAAAATGACAAGTCTTGTTTGACTTGGTCGTTTTTGTAAATACCCCATAACTTGGTGTCTATGGTTAAACCTCGGGGGATTTACAAAAATGGCCAAGTCAAAGATAACTTGGTCATTTGTAGCCTCACTTAAAAAAATACTCTTTATGGCTTGATTTATTGATAAACCACTGATAAATCGCAACTGGTTTATCGGTAAACCAGTAAAAATGCACCCCTCAACATCCGAAATCACTGGTTTATCAAGTGGTCGACAGATCGACCAGTTGTCGACAGTGTAAACCACTTGGTCGATAACTGGTTTATCAATAAGTCAATGTAAACCACTAGGTCGACAACTGGACCAAGTGGTTTATGGTCAAAAGTCATATATGTTCATCAACCGGGTCAAATAAACATATTTGACCAATGTGACGTTAAAACACCCCCCATCTCCCATCCCCTACCCAAAAAACAAAAAAAAAAAAATATATATATATATATATATATATTACAATACAACTTGGATTGCACATGTGCAATTGATAAATGCTAATGAGGGGTCGAGATCAATTCATTTACCGAGATCCTACAGTCCCAATTTCGTTTAGATTTCACATGTGCGAAGGGCGGTTGAACGGCGGTTGAGCAACCCCTACACACCCCTTCTCACATGTTCTCTCCACCTCCTCTCTTTGAATCGATATAATTCCAACTGGTATTGTTGTCCTATTTAAGAATAATTATTTAAGAATAAAAATAATTATTTACAAAGTTAAGAAAAATACTAAAATTTTAAATTGAAAAATAGTCAATTTAAATCAATAGAAGTGATAATAATAATAATTTAAATTGAGTGTATAAAACATTCTTCCGATTTTTAATGTTGTTAAGAAGGGTGGATTCATCTTTTTTTTTTAAAATGTCTAAAACACAATTTATTGAGTTTTTCTTTAGGTGGTTTGAGTTTTAAAATGAGTATTATCTTTTTTGGAAATTTTTTGGTTTAACTAAGAATATGTATAATCATTAAGACCACTCTAAAAGATAAACTGTTTTTATATTATTAAGACCACTCGAAAAGATAAATTGTTTTTATTTTATTTTTTAAAAATAAGAATAAGTAATAATATGTATAATTACTAATTTGGAATTCTTTCGATTTTTTACGTTCTTAATAATATGTATAAAATATAAAATACACTTTTCATTAAATAAAACAGGTTACACAGTTAAAAAAAAGTTAAAAAAATTAATACCCTTGGTGTACGTGTTAAAAAAGAGTTTATATTTTAACGAAAGATTATTAATTGTATAAGGGCAAAGTTGGTTGTCCTCCTCAAAATCTAACAAGGTATCGTCTCTGTTTCTTTAAAAAAAATTACAAATAAATAAAATCTAACAAGGTACTGCATCTGTTTTTTTAAATAAAATTATAAATAAATGTTTTAATTTTTTTTCCACTGTTAACATCCTCCCCTACTTGCGTCATGTTATAGTCACGGACACAAATACTATATATATATATATATATATATATAAGGGACAGTGATAAAAATGAAGGGTTTGGGTAATGTTAGGACCAGTCTAATAGCACTCAATTTTGGGTACCATATGTATCATATTATTAATATAATTTTTTAACTTATAGTGGGACCAATAAAATACTAAATAAAATAACACATTACAAACCACATCATTTAACACACAAATTTGAGTAGTCGTTGCTCTAGCATTACTCAAAAATGAAATGAGTGCGGGGACTAGGCACTAGGAAAGGGTTACCTGTCTGCTACTAATTGCAAGTTTGGCATAGTTGAAGGAGGGAGGGAGGAAGGAACGGCCGTAGAGAAAATTAAAACTTGTCGTCGGTGTATCTGGACGGAGTTTGACAACTGAATCGATTGAGAGAGTTGTGGGAATGTGGCTGGGAGGTGGAGGAAATGGAGTGGCGACAATATTCGTTAGGTACATGTCAAGGGAAAGGGCTCAAAATTTGAGGAAGATCAACCCTAAGGTACCGCAGCAGGAGGCTGTTTCCATTGCTGAAGGTCTCTACAATGTCATCAAGCGAAACGGCCCTCTTTCCATCTCCAACACTTGGAACCTTTCCAAGGTCCTCCCTCTCCCTCTCCCTCTCCGGTTTTCTTTTTCTTTTACGTTTTTTTTTTCTATAAATTTTAATTTGGATCACCTGAGGACCAATCACATCATGGAATGATGTCCTCAAGGCATCACCTTTTGCCACTTTAAATTCAACTAGGGCTTTTTTGTCTCAATTTGCGTCTTTCTATTTTGACTCAAAACTACACATTCATCATTTCATTTGAAGTCCAACCGATATATACTTGGAAGTTATAATTGGGTTTGCATCCAAATTAGTTGAAATGGCCATTTTGCAAATAGATTGTATTACCTTGGGTTTTCTTGATGAATGGCCCCTTATTTAATGGCTTATAAAGTTTGGTGGATATGAGCCTTAGGTCTTAGCTAGATGAATTGCCGCGTACTTAATCGATTCAAGGTGAGCTGGATGGACTTATTGAGATCCATATATCTTATATTTTCTTCAACTATCCTGCAAATGTATTGTCTCCCACATCTGCTATGTACTCATAATTTAAGGAGTCCCATATGAAAAGCCCAACCATTTTATGAAATACGGAATCCTCCTAGAAAATGTTCATGCGTAGTAAATTATCTCATAGTTTCTAACTTATTTATTATCTTTGATCTTTTTCCTGAGATTAGAGTTTGTGTGCATGGAAGTTGTACGCTTGATTCTTGGGAAGAGCCTATCAAAATGAGACAAAGATGTAGTATGTCCTTCTAGCCAAGTAAGATGGACATGTAGTTGATGCCTGTGCTATGACACTAGGACAAAGCTATACTGAAAAGTAGATGTCATGCTGGGGTACTGTATGCTTCTAGTATACGTGGATTTCTTACATACGGCATAATTTGTAAATCTGTTGTGTCTATTTTATTTAACCTTAAAATGTTAATCTGTTGTGTCTATTTTATTTAACCTTAAAATTATTGGTATACTTGGTGTACTTCTCATATTTGAAAAGAGCACAGATGTCTATTTTAAAGCTATAAAATACTCTGGCTTAGACATGGATCAAAGAACAATCCATCCCTCTCCTACCCCCTGGATTAGTTTGTATCACAGCCAGGCTTTTGATTATTCTTGGTACCGTATCATCTATCTATGGGCTTGATTTTCTTTTACCTTTTCTTGTAAAGGAATAGATGTAGATCAAGATTATGTTAGCTGAATGCCTAGGAATTTATTGATTCTTGGTTTTGACATAGAACGATAGTCCACTACTCATCAGATGTGCTCGGTCCTTAATATTGTTGATTTGTGTTGTTTCATTGGCAGTCATCTCGATACACATCATCCTTACAGTTTACTTTTGTGTGCAATCAATACTGCAGGTTCTGGGTTAATCTAGGTTTAGCAGGCTGCATTCTGTAAATTAAAAAGTGTTCTTGATTATTAACTGTTAAAGTAATGCTAGATTCACAGCAAATAACTACAGAAACATATACAGAAAATGATGTGGCACATTAGTTGTATAGCCATGTCACATCCTTTTTGAAAGAAAAAAGTACATTAATCAAACAAACAAAAAAAAAGAGAGAACACTTGGAGGTTGTTCCAAGATGGTTCCCTTGCTTCAATAGACCTCCTTCCCCAAAATACTCCGCCTTCTCAGTCACCACCTTCACTGTAGAGCTCCTTCAACGATCATGGGGACCATGGCTACTGCAAACTCTTATAACAGCCTTTGCATTATATTTTATAAAAATCCTAGGTTTCCTTCATGCAACAATTTTCTCAACTTCTCAACCCTAGAAACTTCCATCCTCATCCATAGTCTTTGCACTTTACCTCCCTGCCTTGAATAAGTTGTTGATTAAACAATCAAATGTCTTGAAAAAAAGTTAAATTGAAAATGAGATCTATTTACGAAAGAGTGATTATCATATCAATAGTGTAGATCCAATATCTCACCTAACAATCTAATCTCACCAATTACTGAAAATTAGTGAGAAGCACCCATCATTAATACCGCATTCCGCTCCACACCACCAACACAACCATCGCCGCCGCCACCACCGATGTCATCTTCACCTATGCAAACACTCAAATCCATTGAAATTTGGAGAGCATCCAAGGACTTTTTGTTAGGAGGCAGAGAGGAACACATACAGAAAAGTCCAATTAAGTAAAATCTCACCATTTGATGTATCTACTTCTGATACTCCATCGCTTTTGGCTTCCTTATCTTTCAATTCTTCTCGTGTATAATCATTATATTAATTTTTGCCCATCCTAAATTAAACCCTTAAGAAACCCTCTCCAGCTCTGAAAATCAAAGGTTCTGGTGGATCTCAACTCACCCTAAAAGAAATCAAGAAAGAGAAGAAAGCAAAAAGAATGATCTTTGAGGTCGGGTACATGAATTCTTTTCTGCCACTCGATTCAGTCCAAAGCAAGGTTATACACACACACTCATTCATATCTTTCTATTATGGATGTCCATGTTAATTTGGGTTTTCCGCTTGCCCAACTTGTATTCTGGTTGATATGAATACACTTGCACTTCCTAATGGGTGCAATAAGCGGTTTATGCTTGATACTGGACAAATTTGTACTCAATCAAAGAAGGCCTTTTGGTCAATTGGAAAGTGTCCATGGTAAATTAGAATTAGTATTTATTTATTTAAATGCTTTATTAATTAGGAAACTAAAAAGGCGCAAAAAAGGTGATAAAGGCGACAAAAGGCACAAAAAAGGCGCTCATCGCCTGGGGTCGAAGTGCCAGACCCTTGCCTCATCTCGCCTCTCGCCTCAGGCGCAAGAGGCGCATGCTTTTTCAACTATGGTAATATTGTAATCCTAGCCCTTGGTTGTATAGTTAGGAGAATTTCTTAGCCTATAAATACCATGTAAACCCCAAGGGGTGGGACTTGGGAGAGATGGCAAGGGCAGGCAAAGACCTTGAGGTCATTAGTTCCAATCTCCAAACAAAGGGTCACACTTACCTATATAAAATAAATAAATAAATACCGATGTTATGCCTTCGAATTATTTAGAGTTGATTATTCATTTGAGTTGTGCTTTAAGCTGATTGTACGTGCTTCTTTCTCTCCTGCCTGCTCATTCTGTCATTCATCTTATTCTTGTTTTTAACCTTTTTATTGGCTTCCACATTCAACGTTGTATGTGTCTAAACCATCTTTCTCTCGTTTTATTAGATATTGGGGCGACTTTTACTATCACAAATTTGTTCATTACGAATTCTATCTCTCCTAGTTTTACCACTTGTCCATTTCAACATTCGCATTTGAGCCACACTCATCATGTTAACATTATGATTAATATGATTTCCCATCTTTCCGCCTATTAATTGTAAGTAAATAATGAGATTGATCCGTCTGTTGTGTTATTTGTCAATTAAACTTAATTGTGTATGCACCAGTACTCGTATGTTTACTTGCATTGCATGTACTCCATTTTATTCCTTCTATTGAAGTGTTTCTTCACGTTTTCTAGTTTAGCATTATCCCTAGCCTTCATATAATGAATATTACATCGTCAAATAACATACCCATATATGTAAATATTATCTTCTATATGTTTGGTAAATTTTTCTACCACCAAAACAAAAAGTTAAGCATTTAAAATCAGATCCTTGGTGCAGTCCTATAGTAATCAGGAATCACAATTTTTTCCACTGATTAGTTCTAACTATAGTCATAGCTCTATATTACAATCTTTAATCACAACATAATATCTTACTTCAACTCCTTTCTTCTCATAAACACGCCAAGTTATCTATTTAGGGGCTCTTCTCTATGTCCAAAAAATGTGTGTGTGTGTGTATATATATTATATAGTTGTCAGTCCTAAGATTGATGTTCATTAGGTTCGGACAGACCTTTATGCTGTTGGTGTAAGGCTAAATACAACCCTTCTTGGGCACTGCTTTTGTCAGTCTTATGCTGTATATGTAAAACCTATCTAAGGTGATTTTCATTTAAGCCTTGGCTGTACACATACATTACATAAACATTGTTGCAGGAAGCTGGAGTTGATGGTTTAAACAGCAAAACACACATGAAGATAATGCTCAAATGGATGAGAGGGAGGAAGATGCTTAAGCTAATCTGCAACCATATTGGTTCCAGCAAGAAGTTTTTGCTCCGTACTCTGCCTGAAGAACCACAAACTGAGCAATCAAAGAACTCTTTGCAACTGAATACACAGCCTGAGAAAGATAATGTGAAGAGGAAAAAGGGCACTTGATAATATACACCTGAACCGAGCTCTGACCAGACTACATACTGTTGGGAACTCATATTATTTCTCGCTTCTTGTTATCCTTTGTAGCTGCTGCTTTTGCTGGTCCACAGCATCAAATAATCCTCTTACCGCAATAGGGCTAGAGTACTCATATGGCAATGTATTTTGCCTTTCGGATGCTGCTTCTTTTGCCCTCTTCCTCTTAGTAACTATGTAGTATCGTAGACCGTCCTTGTTTTCTGGTTATGGGAGATGATTAATAATTATGACTGGGCCAATAGTAGTTTACTAAGACATATGACTGGCTTTTGATCAGCACCTAGTATAGGATGGTGAATAGGTCCTTTCTTTGCTATCAGGTAACCATCTAAACTGGTTCTGCTATCTGAGGTGCACATCTTCTAATCTTCCATGAGTTTTATCATTTTATGCTACTGGTGATGTCTCCTCAAGGCTCCAAGCATTAGAATGAAAAGTCTACTTTTGACTTTGTAACATGCGATCTTGCAAGATTAGACAAAAGAGGGCATGTAGTAAGAATGGGGGTCCTGGTGCTATGTTTTGGCTGCGTGGCCATTGGCGAAGCCAAATTTTTAATTTTTTTTAACCATTTACTCCTCTGTGTTCATTTTTATTAACGAACATGGGTAAAATGCAGCCCCACCCCTTATTGTTTGGCCAAGTTCTAGAGCCACCCCCGATTAGATTGGCCTATTGCATGGCACCTGTTCTCTGAGATTCCATAAATTTTAGTATTTGTTAATCGAAGGGTTAATCGGTCATTTCCTAGTATTTTATCCTTGATATTCAAACAGTATCAATGAATGGTTCAGGTACTATTTTATCTCTGCAACAAAACAACCTGTACCTTCCTTAACATCACCAATGCTGTTGCCAAACAAGGGGGAAAAAAGAAGGGAAAACGACTGCTTTGTGCCATTGCGTGTGTGTGCGCGTGTGTTTAGACGATAGTGAGGGCCGAAAGGGATAAAAGTGTACAAGTGAACAGGATATGATACAAGAGGTGGCTATGCTACAGGCCAAACTAGTAAGGAGTGACACTGGAATTTGGCCAAATTGTGGGGGGTGCACTGCATTTTACCCCAACAAATACTCATTGTAGGACAAAGGAGCATTTTATTATTTTTGCATTTTGGAAGTAATACATTGAAAGCTTAAGTAATTTTATGTATCAAAGAGAAACGTATGAAAAAACATGGCACCAAAATGGTTTGGTGCTAGCCAGCTTGGGGATTAGACTTGGGCTTTCAAACGTGGAAATACCTTGAACAACTCAAAAAAAATGAAAAAATTATAAGTCGGTACATTTTTTATAAAATGTTTTCAAATGAATCCAATTATTTTTTGAACATATCTTTTAGGTACATTTTTGAGGTGAAAGTACATCACTGTCCTTTGAAATCCATGTAGTAGCTCCACGCCTTTGAAAGCTCACACTCACAACACAGACACACAGTAACTCTCTCTCTCTCTTTCTCCCCCCCTTCTCTCTCTCTCTTTCTCCCCCCCTTCTCTCGTACCGATACCAACTTTACAAAATTTGAATTCGAAGGGTATAATTGTTCTTCCTAAATGTTTTCATCTCGTACTAACAAGGTCCAAGGAATAAAGTTTAGTTAGAGAAACAGTATGTGAAAGCTTTGACTTGTTGCATTTGATAATTCTTTTAAACCAAAATGATTCATTCTTATTTATTAATTTGTGGACACGGTGTGGAGTCGTTTTTATAAAATTCTTGCGTAATAATTGGTTTTGCATGTTAAGGTGTTAGCGAGAGGTTTGTAATTAGGTACGTACTCATCTGTTTGACAAAATGAGCCTCAATCTCGTTTGGCTCATGACACTGTTTGTTGCAGTTGCTTAGAAGTCGCAGATGGATTGTTAATTACTATGATTATTTGTTAAGTAACCCGACAATGGTTGATTACACGAGTCTAGGAGGCGGTTACATGAGTAGTTTTCAACCTTAAACGGGTCTTTGAACTCGTTACATGGTCTGGCAATTATAGTCTAGTTCTCTATCTGCATTCTGGTTGTCAAATAGATTGGAGGTTTTTTGGTCATGTCCAAATAGATGTTAGCATGTTAGTCCCCGACTTTTCTCTGAAAAAAAAAACCATGCTGGCAAAGGGGCATTTAAGCCAAGTTCTACTCAAGTCAATTGCTAGGAATATTATTATCAATCTGTGATGAATTTAATCATTTCTAAGCAACAACCTTTATGTGGTTTAGTTTTTTTAAATATTTTTAGTTTATGTGTACACTCCCTATAAAAGACTCAATGATACGTGTAGTCGTAGACTTCATTCACACTAAGATTTGGGAAATTTACAAGAAAAGATGGAGAACTTGAAGGTTGCAGTAGAGAAGGCTTTGCGAAAGAGAGATATGAGATTAACGAGATCTCGAAACATTCATAGGGCCACGAGAAACAATACTTTGGATGCCATTGCACAACTAAGTAGTTGTAGTGGTGGCAACGTCGTTATTTCACATGATGAAAGTGGAGAGGTGAGGCTAAAAATTCTAGTTAAAAAGCAAGATCTGAAACAAGTGGAAGATCAGTTGACGAAAAACAGGAACATTAATGAACACCGTTCATTGCATTTCTGGATGACAACGACATTGTCATTAAAACATCGTCTGAATCTTATGCGGAGAAGGCATAATTTTATAGCTAATCTTGGATCAGTATTTTTTTAATTTTTTTCGGCTTGAAAAAACTGTGAAAACAGTCCTGATACTTAATCTTGACATCAGCATTTTTTAATTTTTTTGACTTGAAAAAACTGTGAAAAGAGTCCTGATGCCTAGCATTGACATCAGCATTTTTTGATTTTTTTTGTCTTCATTAATGACACTTTTGCCATTTGACAACCAATTTATAGTTATATGAAATATCCAAAAAATTGATGGACCTACGTGAAAACATATTTCTAAAATTGTACCCACTTGAAATTTAACCAAAAAAATATTCAAAAAAGTTGCGGGTCGGTCCACTTTTCAAAATTTTCAATCGATCTAGTCTCATGTTTTTTTTTGTCAAAATACGAAAAACACCCTAAAGTTTTTACTCAATCCCAAAATGGTACCCAACCTAAACTTTGTGCCATAATCATACATGGTATTGCAAATTGTCCCATTTTACACCCTATCCCTAACGGCCGTTAAAAAACTAACAGAAAGTTAGCATGTACATCTCACATGCGGGTAATTTAGTTTTTTTCATCAAAAAATTTCTTTAATTCATCTTCTTCTTCTTCTTCTTCTTCTTCTTCTTCTTCTTCTTATTATTATTATTATTATTATTATTATTATTATTATTATTATTATTATTATTATTATTATTATTATTATTATTATTATTATTATGATTATTATTATGATTATTATGATTTATATTATGATTTATATTATTATTATTATGATTATTATTATTATTATTATTATTATTATGATTATAATTATGATTATGATTATTATTATTATTATTATTATTATTATTATTATTATTAGGAGGAGGAGGAATTAAATCTCAGGTAGACTTCCCCATGGCATGGGCCCATCTCATTCTCTTTTCTCTGTTCATTCTTAGCAACAAGACACACACAGTTACCTACACCCACTAATTTATTCTAGTTTATTTTTTAAAAAATACTAATTAAGGATATGGGTTTTGTGGGTTTTGGCTTTAGAAGAATTCATCATGCTTGGCGGGTGTCAAACCGTCAAAAATAATTTTCATTTTTCCCAAATACAAGTATAGAGTAGTAAGGTTTGTCTCCACAGGGAACGTTGTATTTATGTCCTTAAGAAATTTATATAGTAACAAAAACTGAGATTTTTGTTTTTGCTTAACTAACTAACTAAACTCGAATGAAGTAAAATATTAATTTTTATAAACTTAAATAATAACTAAATTAAATTCAATGCTGATAAAGGTCCAGTTAATGAACTGAAGCAATTCCAAAAATTAGCTACTGATCATCGACTCCAACTCGACTCAATTGACTGCAAATAAACCAGTTATAGTTGTTGACAAACGCCTAACACCCAATTTCTCCTTACTGATTCGATAATTAGGAGAAGCTCACTAATTATACTCTAATCAAAAGACAACCCTCGAACGCTCGAAAGATTTAATGTTTTGAAAGCTTTAAGATAAGAGAAACCCGGTTCTAGATAACGATATTAAAGTAATATCATTTAACCTAGATTAATCATCCTCGCAACACGGACCGAATATGCTTGTGATGCCTAAACGGTGTGTCACTTGCTACTCCGTTAGAACCCGAAGACAATTACGGATCAACGGTTCTCAACTAGCAATGGATTAAAATATCTAACCAAAATCTGGGCCCTAGAAATTAATTAAACATACTAATCCTAAGTTACAATTCCTTTGCAACAAGAAAGATAGAGAATGACTAAATACTTGCCCCAATTTGAGACTTTGAACAATACCGTATACTAAGGATCTCACAGTAGCAATTTCTGAAAAAATACTACGGGTTCATTAACTGGAATAAAAGCTTTAGCCACAAAACATGACTAAAATTTACTTACAAATTGAAAAGAGAAACAACTTCGCAAGTGATGAGAGGAAGAAATTAGACTGCCCTATTGATCTATAAATCAAACTTTAAGTTATTGTGTTTACAGTGCAAGAGAGAAAATGAGTGAGAGAGAGAAAGCGTGCGAGTGGATCTGTGTGTCCCCTTTGAGAGATCTCGCCCCCTTCCTTTATAGCTGTCTCTCCTAACTGCTCCAGCCATTTCCCCCAAAATAGAAGACACGATCCCTTGTTCCTCATCCATAAACAGAGCAGTTGATGACCAAGTCTTTTCCCAATATTTACAATGTGTTTGGGAAAAGAAACTAATAAATAAAAAGTTATTTTTATTTACAGAACTGCCAAAAATGACCAATGTCTGAAATACCCTCTTCTAACTCCTTCAGTCTTGTAACAGGACGTACTCTGTTTTTTCGTTTCTGCTACAGTATTTTATGGGTTAGCAAATGCCCATTCGGTACTTTGACTTTTTTTCAAAATCTGTCTTTGCTTCTTCTTTTCTTCCATCCAGCTTCCTTAAGACATGTGAACACCAATGATGCAAAATACATGTGAAAGTACAACATTTTCCTTAAAATCATAGTATAAAATCACAATAAATATTGTACTTTATTTAAAGCTATCGATGCTCGTCCTAATTAATTATTTTGTGTAAAGATTGAGTTTTTAGGGTAAGAAGACAGACGATGGCATTGAGTGGAACGGAGAAAGAAATGAGGATGCAAAGCTTATTGCCTTACAACCATCTCATTCGAGAATCTTCGTCGGAAACCCTTGATCATGGGGACCCAGATCAGTTTGGGGTCTCTGGAGCTATGATTTCACCCATTTACGTCAGAGAATGTCTGAAGAACCATGCTGCCAACATCGGCGGTAATATCACTGACGGCTGTGGCGAGTTCATGCCCAGTTGCGAACACGACACACTAGAAGCGCTCAAATGCGCCGCCTATAACTATCATCGCAACTTCCACCGTAAGGAAACCACCACCGTGAACCCCACCGAATTCTCAAGAGACGAATAAAACCAGTACTTTTAGGACGAATTGTTTTCATTCGCTTCTTGACTCAATTTGCGTCTATTGTTCGTTCGCTTTAATGTGTGTAGAAGATGAATTAAATAATTTTTTTGATGAAATAGACTAAATTACCCATGTATGTGAGATGCACATGCTAACTTTCTGTTAGTTTTCTAACGCCCGTTAGGGTCAGGGTGCAAAATGGGACAATTTGCAATGTCAGGTATGATTATGGCACAAACCTTAGGTGAGGTACCGTTTTGGAATTGGGTGAAAACTTCAGGGTGTTTTTCGTATTTTGGCCTTTTTTTTTTTCAAATCGGAAAAATACACTTTTTGGAGGTAAAAAGACTACGATACCTTTAATGAGCATGAGACGAACTACGAAAATGAATTGCGGTGCATTGACTATTGAACCGCAATGGATCAATAATATTAAATTAATTTTTGCATCGCGATTCATCAGTTTCATTGGTGCATTCACTATTGAACCGCAATGCATCGATTTTATTAAATTAATTTTTGCACCGCGATTCATCACTTTAATTGATTAGCCTATTTTTGAAATGCGATACATCAATGTTTGCAATGCGATACATTAATCAAATATTTTTGCACCGTGATACAAAATCATGAAGAACCAAACCATGTCATCCACCTTCTTCTTCCATCTCATCCGTTGTAAGCCATTTTCTTCTTCGTCCTCCTCCACATCTACCTTCATCTCTACCGAAAAATCACAACCCAGCATAAATCCATTACAGTTTCGTAATTTATAAATAAATAAAAATTGTTTACCTTTTAGGGGCGTTGCCCCCATACCCTCACGAAGGGGTGCTACCCCCTTCACCCCCACGATCTGATCGAGTAGGTCGATCCCCATTTCGTTACGCAACAATGATGATTTTCGAATCCAATGTGTGTTTCCGGAGCTGTTGAAGGAGACGATGACATTTTCGAAACAATATTTTCGAAAAATGAACTTTTGTGCAAGAAAAAAAGAACGATAGACTTTCGAGGTTACAAACATTGAAAAAAGGACCAGTCATAATTTTACCCAAATTTTTTTGCCAAAACATAATAGTGGAATTGATAGTTTTTAGTGGAGCCATATGCTAATTCATGAATGTTGAGAATGTGATGGCTCGATTACTCAGGCAACATGCCAGGTGGTAGGACTTGATTGGACCTTAAAGTGGGGGTGCAGGGGGCGTAGCCCCCCGCGATACGGATTGTTCGGATTTTGGACAAGTGCATCGCAACTTATAGGATCCTTTGAGGCATGCTACTGGATTATGCGCGGTCACCCAGTGCTTTGGGCTGAGCGACCACTCGGCCCCGTTTTTTAGGTTTTTACTCTTTGTCCGTTTTTTATACTTTTAAGGGTTTTAGGGTTTCTATTGTATCCATATAAATAGTTGTATCCGTAAAACGTTTTCAAGAGGAACTCTAATAAAATTTCGACAGTCCGTTGGCCCCCAATCTCTCTTTCTCTTCTTTGTGATTGATCCTATTATACTATGTTAATTTGTTTGCTAGTCTTTCGTTGTGCACAACAACTGGTATCAGAGCATAGGTCAACATGTCTACTTTAGGATCAAGTTTCTCTTCTTCCAAACAAGAAGTTCAGAAGTTCGATGGAACAGGGAATTTCGCTTTGTGGCAGAGAAGGGTTAAGGATGCCTTGGTGGAGGCTGGTTTAGGGAAGGTTCTTCGGAACAAAACTAGACCTGAAGATGTAAAGGAGGATGATTGAAAGGAACTCCAATGGAGGGCCATCTCAACAATTCGTTCGTGCCTTGCGGATGAATTGGTGTATCCTGTAATTGATGAAGAGTTGGCTACACAGGTATGGGGAATTTTAGAGGCAAAATATATGTCAAAATCCTTGTCAAATAAGCTGCATCTCAAGCAAAGATTATATGAGCTGAAGATGATAAAAGGGGCTTGATCGATGTCTTATTTTAATTATTTCCTTGCAAGTGGACAAGACTATTGTAGAATAGTTTTGGGAAGGAAGAGTCGAACCACAGAGACAAGAAGATCACAGATAGAACAATTTATCGGTAGCAATATATTAAACTAATGGGGTTTTTCTATTGATTTTATTCTAAACTAATTATTATTATTATGTTTAACTAATTAGCAGCAATTACAATTTATGAAGATCTAATGGTGGATGGAAATCTAGGATTCGGGTTTCACTTGTATCTCCTCTATGCTTATTTTAATAAAAATATCATTCAATCTCTTGGGTTCGTTCACAAAATATAGATATAGCCTGTTGAATTACCGTTCAGTCTCCATCTTCAAATAATTCATCAATTCTATATCCTAGGCACAAGAACATATGATCTAACTGTCACTTAGGTCATATATGGAACATGACCCTAACTTATCACTCTCGTGCATCGATAGGTTCAATTTATTGTGATGGTGAGCCAGTGTACGACATATGCACATTGATCATGCAATTATCCGCACCTCTAGGCCTTTATTATTCACGATTACATTCATTTGTTCAAAGTGAAATAATAGAGGGATTGATAAACACCACAATCAACAAGAATTGAATGAATAAAAATATAATTAAAGCATAGATTCGATACAAGTTACCTCCCACCTCCTAGATTAATGGTAGATTAGTTCATCCTTGAAGATGAACAACACATGGAGATGATAGAATACATGAATCGATCTTCAATCCTTGTAATTACAACAACTAATTATGTTATACAACCTAAAATCTATTCTAAAGCTATAGAAAACTACTTTTTGGCCATCCTAATGCCTTGGCTACTGGCCTCTATTTATATCATGGAGTTGTAGGGCGATTAGATCTCTTGGCCTAAAGTGAAAACGCAAAATTGAGCATTCTGACCACCTTGCGGTCGCAAGGTATGAGGCACCTTGCGTCCGCAAGGTCCTTGATTTATCCGGGGCTGGAATTCTGAAGTTTCTGCCTACCTTGCGGAGGCAAGGTATACTACACCTTGCGACCGCAAGGTGTCCAATATTGGTCTTCTTTGTTTCTTCTTCAATTTACACTCTGGCCCCTTCTTGGAATTTTCACCAAAAAGCCTTATAATCTGTATACTTTCACCTAAAAACCTGAAACTCATAAAATCACTGAAAAACACACATCAGTAGCCAAAAGCCTCGTGGAATCGCTCAATTTAAGTCATAAAGGTATACGAAATCGACGTATAAAATACATTGATCAAATACCCCAAAACTTAAACTTTGCTCATCCACGAGTAAACAATACTTAAAAATACAAAAGCATTTAAATAACAAAATAACGAAAATCTTTTTGGATGGTGACACTATTTACACTCCTCTAGAAACCCACAAACTCAAGGAGACTCTTACGAGTGACTCGACTATGCAGATAAATACAAAAGCTTATAGATACAAAAGCAGATAAAAATTAAACTAAAAACAAAAATCTTTTTGGCTTCAACCTCAAGTTATAATAGCATGACATCACAAAGCAGTCTTAGTCCGATGCTCACCACATATGTGCAGACTTAATCACATACAACCGGCTGACTTTTACTTAAGACTGCTACTACTCTTAATTTCTTCGTGTGTGTGTGATCACTAGTCTTAAAGAATATCTCAACTAAAACAGTTTTATTAAGTTAAGCAACACATTCATATGAAAATCAGAATTTAATTAAAACCAATGCATCATAAAATATGAGATCTACCATCCCAACCTGGTCTATTACAGAAAGAAAGATCACCGAGGATTTCAAAAACTTATACATCCATCCCATGAACTTCTATGTATGACATACAATGCTCTCCTATCCCAATTACTTGTAATAGCTAAGATTATGCTAACACAGTGAGCTTTGGCGAATAATAGGAATATGAAGTGTTAGATCAATTCTATATGACTCACTTAGTAGGGAAAACACACACAAGCTTTGGCAAGAAGATCATTAGGTCATTATTAGCTCGTAATGTAAGGCCAAGGTGTTGGGGGATATGAAGGAAAGAGATTGGAATTCAAAGTGAGAGAGTAAGACTACCCTTTATCCCTCATACTTCCAAGCAAAAGGAAGTCTTCCCTATTTAGGCTAGGAACTGTAAAGACTACAAGTGGGGGGTGTTTTCTTTTTCTTTTACTTTTCAGTTTTCTTCTCTCCCCCCCCCAAACTTGTTTTGGGCAATATAACCATCTAAAAATATCTCCTCATTTTTCTCAGCAACATTTTTCTAACATATTTTCTTTTGAAAGTTATGCTTTCATTTGAAATTTCTTGCACTCTTTTTCTCCCGTTTCATTTTTCGTCGATCTATTTTTTTTTTCGACTAATAGGAAGAAAGAAGTCTTCAGAAAGCTTGCTTGACTGAAAAATGGTCTCATAAAATTAATTCCCCACCCACATCATACTCTCTCAAAGGGTAGGTTAAAAGTGTATAGGCTTTTAGGGTTAAGTTAATGTGGGTAATAGAAACGATGTCGAATGGGAGTTTAATGTGTGCTTAGCACACTCCATTCTTTTTAATTAGGCTCAAAAGGGGACACTAGGGATATTTTTAGTAAAGGTCAGAGAATATTTAGGCTCAAACGATCCAAAGATGGCCTAAGTCATTTCTTAATGCCAAATGCTCATGTAGTTTTTAAAGCAAGTGAGATACACAAAATATCATATCAACTATGAGAATTGTGGGGTTGAATGTTAAGCATCACTGGATTTCACATAAGCATTCGCTAAGACAAATGGTAGGGACAATCGAGACTAACATGCAGACACGGTTCGAAAGTGTGCTTGAGATATATAAGTGAGCAAAATCCAAGGGATCTAACTATCATGCAATTGACCCTAAGTTACAATTTAATGCAACAATCATGTTCGGACAGCTATTCTTCATATTCTTGTGCATATCTTGTTGAAATGAAGTAGATGCTATAAGCTTTATAAAACTATTCTAATCAATCCATAATTATGACTGGTGTGGGTGCATGAAGAATTTGGAGAAAAGTAAGAATTTCGCAAAATCAAGTAAATTCCAGAAGGATCTACGGACAAGTTATGTGGTTCATTGCATTAACTCCTCATTGACTAGTACTACCACACCAAAACTTGAGGAAAATCTTTTTTAATTAAAATATTTTTTATTTTTATTTTTTTATAAAGAAAATTGGAGATGATGATGACACAATTGAAGATGGATCCCCATGTGAGGAATCCACGAGCATCCAAATTTATAGTATTCTAGTCGAGGCAACATGTCCGAAAATAAGAAAAATTCAAAAGCAAGAAAGGCGGGTGAGGAGAAGACACGATAGATGGAAACGAAATTTTTCCCCACCCTAAAAACGTAGCCCAACTCCATTCCTCCTTAGGCTAGGACCTGCTAAGACTCTGGACTTAAAATCCCCCCCCCCCCCAAACTTAATTTCTATTTTGTCCCCAAAATTGAGGAATATATGAGAGGCTTGATGGGGAAGGACAAATATAAAAAGGACATAGAAGGCCCACCTAACGAAACTTGGGCCTCGACTCACGGTGAGTCGGGAGGAAATAACGAACGAGGACGAAACTCGGGGATTGTGCCAGGTGGCATCCCAAAATAGTTGGAGACATTTTGCCCCACTAGGTTGACCCAACCAAACAAATCTTCTTGGTTGGCACGCATAAGTGCCAACTGCTGATTTGCCATGCTGGCTTCAAGGGCAACCTCGTCTAGCCTATTGGAGATTGCCACCAACGGTTCCTCCTCCTCGTCTTCGAGTTCCTCCTCGTGAGGAATCCTTTCTCGCGGCTGGCGGTAGTGCTCAAACAAAATTGCCCTAGTAATAGCGGGTACCTTCTTCAGCCTCTCCAAATCACGAGTCCACCCCGCATTTGTAATCAAATGCGGAGCGAACCTCTAAGGGTCTTAATTTGGCCGTTGATCAGGCGGCCGACATCAACAAACCCATGGGTCAGGATGGTGTAGATCAGGACGGCCTTAGCCCAAGTCACCGTGTGTTGGTGACTGGAAGGCATAAGGCGGGAGCTAATAAATTTGAACACGGCCTTGGCCGTGTCCAACAGGAAGGACTCCTCCATGGTGCGTGGACCGAATGGTGGGTTACGGTTTTGGGTCCACACCACACCAGGGAGTTAGATGGTCGCATTGACCACCTCGACAGGGACATGAGCAGAAAGGTGGCGGCTATAGTCATCAGCACCCTCCGCAAAGTTGGAGGTGCCATAGTACATGTTAATGCTTTGGGACATAAAACTAACGCTTATGCCCCTAACATTAACAGCCTCTATCACCCCACCGTCTATGCTAATGCGGCCATTAGCATAGAACTCACTGACAATAGGCACGATTGCCTTGTCCGGAGACTCAATCAAGGTACCCCACCTACGCATTCTAAAATTATTTTGGAGGCCAAATTCAGCAGCCTTAAATCTCCTCTCGGGTATCAAGGACTTGGAGAGCTTCGCGGTGTAGCTCTCCGATGCCTCAAAAGATATGAAGCGTGTGTGGTAAAAAACTTGCTCATTCTCCTCGACGGGGCGAGAAGTGGAGGGGCCAGTGTTCCTACATTTCGGGGCCATTGTTTGTTTGAGCACAAAAAATTACAATGTAAAAATTTCTATTCTTTTTAAAAAAATTAAACCTATCACCTAAAGCATGCAAAAAAATTAATTCTACGTAAATTATTCTAACACCTTAACATGCAAGTAATTTTTGTACGTAAAAATAAAAGAAGGGTGAGAGATACTTGGAGTTTTGCAGCTTGAAGGTGAAGAGTCGCCGAAATTGGAGCTTCTTCGCCGGAAAAAATGGAGTCTCCTTTTTCAGCTCTTCGAATGGGCATTGGAGGATGAAATATGGGAGGATAGTTGAAGGGGAGGACACCTTGGTCTTGGATCAGGCCAAAATTGAAGAGTTCTTGCTGGAATTGAAGAGGGAGGAGAGCTGCTACTGCTTTTGAAGGAGGGAGGAGATTTTCGGGTGTTCTGATGCTGAAGCCCAGCAGTTCCTTATATAAAGGCACCTTGCGGCCGCAAGGTCTCTTTTACCTTGTCCGTCCAAGGTAGTCGAATGTCCCGATTCCTCGACTCGCATGACGGTCATGCTTCCTGTATTTATGGGGACCTTGCGGTCGCAAGGTATTAAGCACCTTGCGTCCACAAGGTAAGCAGAATGTATCTCCTTTGATTTCCTTTCATCCTTTTTGCAGTTTTGACACTTAGATCCGTCCGTTAAGTTCCGTTACGTTCCATTACTTTCCTGCATTCTAAAATTTCTACAAAAACTCTAAACTAACAATATTAGCAACATATAAATACAACACTAAGATGCTTTTCTTCCCCAAACTTGAATTTGGGCATATTTAATTTTAATTTAAATGTCCAGAATTAAATTTAACGGAGAATAGCATATTTAAATTAACTACAAAAGCAAATAAAATTCATCATAGTGGGTTGCCTCCAACTTAGCGCACTTGTTTAACGTCTTTGGCTCGACCCAACTGCAAACCTAATCATCGGGTGGTGCATTGTCAGCGAGACGAATTAGTTCAATTGTTCGTTCGACTGACATCGGTTCAAGATACGGTTTGAGTCGGTGACCATTAACTTTAAACACTTTATTGGCCCTTGGATTTCTTATGTCTATTGCTCCATGAGGGTAAATTCAGACAATTGTGAAAGGACGAGACCACTTTGATTTTAGTTTTCCGGGAAATAACCTAAGTCTCAAATTAAATAATAAAACTTTTAATCCTGGACGAAACATTTTATTAGCTAATCCCATGTCATGATATTTCTTGGTCTTTTCTTTATATGTTTTAGCATTCTCGTTCGAATTTAGCCTATGTTCCTCCAACTCATTTAATTGAAATAGTCTTTCTTCACCAGCCACGATTAAGTCTAAATTTAATTCTTTGACAGCCCAATAGACTTTATGTTCAATTTCAACTGGTAAATGACATGCCTTACCATACACCATTCGGTACGGACTCATTCCTATCGGGGTCTTATAAGCAGTTCGATATGCCCATAAAGCATCCTTAAGTTTAGACTCCCAATCTTTACGATTGGGTCTAACTGTCTTTTCTAACACAACTTTTATTTGTCTATTGCTAACTTCTACTTGGCCAGATGTCTGAGGATGATAGGGTGTAGCTAACTTGTGAGTTACACCGTGTTTTCTAAGGACATTATTTAATAATTTATTAGTAAAATGAGTTCCTTCATCACTGATTATGGTCTTCGGTACTCCATACCGGGCAAAAAGATCTTCAACAAATTTAACCACAGTTTTACCATCATTAGTTTTAGTACCTATGGCTTCTATCCATTTGGATACATAATCAACGACTACTAAAATATATTTACAGTTATTAGAGACGGGGAAAGGACCCATAAAGTCAATGCCCCAAACATTGAAAATTTCTACAACCATATTTGTATGCAAGGGCATTTCATTTCATTTTCCTATTCCACCAGTTCTCTGACACTTATCACAAGTTCTATAGAATAGGTCACAGTCTCTAAAAACAGTAGGCCAATATAAACCAGATTGTAAAATTTTTCTAGCAGTTTCATTTCCACTAAAATGACCACCACAAGAGTATTCATGACATAATTCCATAATACTTTGTTGGTCTTTTTCTGGAACACATCGCCTGATTAAAGAGTCTGAACACATTTTATATAAATGAGGCTCTTCCAAAAAATAATTCTTTGCTTCAGTCAAAAATTTCTTTCTTTGATAAAAATCAAAATCAGGGTTTATAATATCAGACACATAATAATTGACAAAATCAGCATACCAAGGGTCTGAATCTTTGACTGCTAATAGTTGTTCTTCGGGGAAGTTTTCATTCACAGGAATTTTATTATCAAGAAATTGACGTTCAAGTAAGGGTGAAAATTCTAATCTAGACAAATGGTCGGCTACGACATTTTCGGTTCCCTTTTTATCCTTAATGGTTATGTCAAATTCTTGCAATAATAGCATCCACCTAATGAGTCTAGGCTTAGCATCTTTCTTGCTCAATAAATATTTTAAAGCAGAATGATCAGAAAATATTATTACTTTTGATCCTAAAAGATATGGTCTAAAATTTTCCAATGCATACACAACTACTAAAAATTCTTTTTCGGTTGTTGTGTAATTTAGTTGTGCATCATTTAATGTTCTACTAGCATAATGGATCACATGTGGCTTCCTATCTACCCTTTGTCCTAACACGGCTCCAATTGCAAAATCTGAAGCATCGCACATGATCTCGAAAGGGAGAGACCAATCGGGGCCGGATAAAATATGGGCAGTGGTTAATCTTTCTTTTAATAAGTTGAATGCATTTAAGCATTCTTCATCAAAAACAATCTCTGTGTCTTTTGCTAACAAGTTACATAGAGGTTTACAGATATTTGAAAAATCTTTTATGAATCTTCTATAAAAGCCTGCATGCCCTAGAAAACTTCTAACACCTTTAATAGAAGTTGGAGGAGGTAGTTGTGATATGACTTCAATTTTTGCCTTATCAACTTCTATTCCTTTATTCGACACAACATGCCCTAAGACGATTCCATGTTTGACCATGAAGTGACTTTTCTCCCAACTTAGGGTTAAATTTGTTTCACAACATCTTTTTAAGACAAATGTAAGATTTTCTAGGCACTAATCAAAAGAGTTTCCAAAAACTAAAAAATCATCCATGAAAACTTCAACACATCCTTCTACTAAATCTGAAAATATAGATATCATGCATCTTTGAAAGGTAGCTGGTGCATTACATAGTCCAAAGGGCATTCTCCTAAATGCAAAGGCATGTAAAGGTGGTTTTCTTGGTCTTGGCAAGCACAGAATTTGGTTGTAACTAGAAAAACCATCAAGAAAACAATAATATTCATGACCTGCTAATCTTTCAAGGATTTGGTCAATAAATGGCAAGGGAAAGTGGTCTTTCCTAGTTGTCGCATTTATTTTTCTCAAATCAATGCACATTTTATAACCGGTGATTGTTTTAGGGACTAAC
>CM028379.1:38539011-38587128 GCA_013146195.2 Codonopsis lanceolata | reverse complement strand
AACCAATCATGCCAAACATGAATAAATCACATAAAATGGATTAATATACTATACTACACATGTATATTATACTAATCAAGGTTTTAATCATATTCATCCAAGCCATCATCATTTGGGCATATACCCTTCCAAGTAACTTCACCAATCATGCTCACAACACATGAATAAATCACATAACAAGGATGAATAGGCTATTACACATGAATAACATGCTAATCAAGGTCCCAAGTAGGTTCATCCAAGCAAAATCATCATTTAGAAATCTAGGTTCATGGCATCTCTAGAAAGCCCTAAATGCACCCATTGACCTCACATAGCACAATGGTTGTTTTCCCTAGGGTCAATGGGGCAAAACAAAGAGAAATAGGTGTAGTAACTTACCTGATTCAGCCCTTCAAGCTTCCAATTCGAAATTCCAATTGGTGGGTTTTGTTCTCCTCACCTCCTCTTCAATTCTATGGAGTGGATTGTGAAATGGAGGTCCAAGCTATGGATTCCAAGGGTTGGGCTCTCAAGAACCCTAGAAACTCTCCTCTCAAGCTCTAAGAAGTCTCTCACGTTTTTGAAGTGGTACTGAATATGGAGGTTAAGAGTTAGGTCAAATGGTTAGAAAGTAAGTGGGTTATGTTTAGATTGATTGGGGTTGTTTTCCTGAACCCCTCTAATCCACCTCCAAATATTAGTTGTTTAAGATATGTCTTAGGTTAGTTAGAAGGGTTTAGGATTAGTTTAGGATGGGTTTGGGTGGGGATAGTTTGACAACTTGGCAAAATCATCAAAATTCCCTTAGGAATAGCACAATTTATGACGCTGTCGAGATGGTTCCTCTTCCATGCGAGCGGACCACTTCATTTCCAATTTTCTCGCTTCCTTTTCGCTGCCTTGGTCCTTCCCAGCATGCAACCGCAAGCCTTAAAGTCAAACGCCTATAATTGAACCCTTAAAGTCCTCATACTTTAGCTAAACAAAACAAGTCTCAAACCACCTTAAAGTAGGTCTAAACCCTACAACAACTCCCGAAACAACCCGGAGCGAAACCGACGCAAGGCGCGACATCTCGCTAACTAAACGCCGAATGAAACCACAAACCGACGCAACAACCCATGGTTATTAACACTTCAAAGAGCTATAGAATAGGCCTGAATGCCTCTCGATGATGAACAACATATAGGAGAAAAGGACTCCTAAGAAGGGCGAGACGATCACACCTGGGCCAATCTCGAACTACGCCGATAAGGAGAATTGCTATCCTCGGCGTCGAAACTTCACGAGACTTAAGGAATACATCCAAATAGAAGTCTAATACATCTAAACATGTTATTTAATAATCATGTAAATATCTAGGACCAAATGGAGGTCAGGAACGCGAAACGTAATTAAACTCTCAATCGCGTCGCATTTCGACTATCGTCAAGTTACGACTTGTGACTTTAGCAAGTTCACAACCATATGACATATCTTAAAAGCATTTTGGTCTTAATGTGATCTCTCATACACATCTAGACACTCTCACAGCACAATCAAACAATCAACCAAGGAAGAAATGCGATCTTTGCACGCAATTCAAGCTAATCGGGAATCGGGGTCTTACATCCTCTCCCCCTTAAAAAGAATTCGTCCCGAATTCTAAACCGTGACACAAACCAACGTCGGGTCATCCCCCAACAACAATTACCCAAATACAACTACGGTGTCTCTCAATTCCGAGTGAACACTAAATGTCCAAAAACCATAAACCTAGACTCAATCTCCGAGTCTACTATCACAACAACTCAAACAAACACGTGAGGATCAAACTACCGTGATCCGGACTCAGGTTTCAGGACCTCTCAATAGGCACAACAACACTAAACCCTTAAGATTGGAAATAATATGACTCATACTTGAGTCGTGAAAACACATACGAACAACACTAACCAATCTGGTATACAAACCCCAAAGTTTAACATGAAAACAAGTTCAAGCATACCATAAACATTCAACTACCGAAACTATTTGTCTCGGGGAACAACATGAAGTTTACGCATAAAAGATCTTAAGTTACAAGAAGTAATAATTGCCTATAGAGCAATTCTCAACCAAATTAGAGACAATCAAGTTGACATTTCAAGCCATGTAAATCGTACTCGCGATCTCCCTATCGCGGGTAAGAACACATGAGAGCACAACAATGAAATGTTTTGAAAATTCTTTTCGTGTCTGTCCATTCCATTTGGTAAGAGGTTTAGTCAATTTCTAACCTACTCGCTACCAATCCTAGTCCACCAACGAACCTCTTTTGATCACCAATTTAGGGTACCGGCTTATTTGGATTTCAAAAGCTTTCGTTGCAAGGATGCGAAGGGTTATGAGAAAATCTTAAGCATCCTTCAACAGTCTCCTATGCTAATGAAATGAATGAGCAAGAGATAATAATTTATGAAATGAGAATTTAATATACTACAATGTAGATGTATCAAGTAGGTGTTCCTATAAATAATGCACATAATTGAATAAAATCAAGCCAAGTAACAAGGTCTATTACCTTGGCAAACAACAATCATATTTACCACAAAACTCGTGCACCTGGCACACAACCAAGAAAACTCGCTAGAAGTCACCACGTACCGACGCGTCTACTAGTAGTCGTAACGTCTATACTCCACAATTCCAGCCTTTCTTAAGCTCTAGACCAAGCCTACAACCAACGCATATTCTAACGTCCCCAAAACATCAACACTTCAACAAAATTGCGGTGAAACATCATACTTGTCCGCGCACTCAAATCAACCGATAAATCGCAACACATAACTTTCGCACTTATCGAGTGTATCCTACTCGCATAATAATCTTTAACAATATTATAAAATTTATATTATTCACCACATTAAACATATCCCCATAGGATATACAAGTATCATATAAAACCAATAAGGATCATCATACAATTCATGCTTCATATATATATATATACGTATATATACATATAATCACATCTCGGCTCTTAATATAGGCCTACGAAACTGCAACCCCATAATACCATCGATTACTATCGTCGTAACATAAATTCATCCTCAATGTTCTTTATATATAGTATAGTCCTATATATACATAGACTACACAAGAATCCACAAACCATGTGTGATTACCTACCGGCAATTCACAAATCAAACAATATCACATACCAACACCACATTGGGGCTTTATCCCCAATCAAACAATAAACCAATAATATGCAATACACCATGTAATGTATGTATGAATGCACATGAGCTACCGATAAGATGTGTACTCATAATAACAATAATAGTAGTAACGGTATAATATATATACGACAACATACCTTCCTATTCGAATAGGTTTCAAAACTCCGCAATGGCCAACTGCCACGCGCACACGACCTCAAACTCTAGGTCGACCATCACCATCTCTCTTTGAGCCACAAGATTGTTGGCTAGCACTCCCAGACCGATTAACTCTCATCCTTGGGCAATCTTTACGAACATGATCACCGCCACAAGCAAAGCACTTTCCTGCCTTGCCCCAACATCTCGTTCTGCATGTCCCGTCCTCATACAAAATTTACATATCAACTCGCCGCCTGTCGCCTCTCCGACTAGAGGTAGGAACATCACTCCGTCTACCAGTACGTACGATTCCTTGACTAACTTTCTGAGGTGCTACTTGCCCTCCAATACCATCATCACTCTTAATAGCCCTCGAGGTTCTCTTTTGAGCATACTCCTCGATGTCCAACTCCATCGCATAAGCACGATTCACAGCATCTCGGTACTCTGTGAGCTGTAATGGGATAAGCTGCCTACGATACTTCATCCTTAGGCCTTTTACAAACCGATGAGCCTTCTTAGCTTCATTTGGTACTAAGTAACTACAATAACGAGCCAATTCTGTGAACTTCGCTGAATACTAAGCCACAGTCATATCTCCTTGTTCAAGTGCAAGGAATTCCATCTCTCTTCTTTCCCGAACCACTGCCGGAATAAACTGTGCCCTAAACTCCATTATGAAGTCTTCCCACACTTGAGGCACTCCATGGTGTCTCCAACTATCTCGTAACACATGCCACCAATGGTCAGCCGCACCACTCAACTTAAACACTGCTAGGGTCACCATCTCTTCTGACGTACAACCCATAACTTCAAAGATCTTCTCCATGCTTTCTAACCAATGTTCGGCTTTAGAAGCATCGGGCTCTCCATCGAAGCCCTCAGGTTTCAACTTCAAGAATCTCCCAAGTATAGTGGAATCGTCTTCCCCTCTAAACATTTGTTGAGGAGTCACACGCGGATCATTAACGTTTTCCCCTCTCTCATTACCACGAGCGGTACTCGAACGAGGTCTACTGGAACTAGCTCCACGCCAAGCTCCTGACATAATATACCTACAAGGAACACTCGACGTTAAAAATCTCAACAATAAACCCAACCCAACTAGGCCAAGTAACCTATCCTGGCGAAATAGCTAACCAATAGCTCTAATTCCAACTGTTATGACCCGACCCGGATCCCAAGACGAGATCCGAAGGTCGTGCCGTCAGGATAGGCTAAGAGACAGACAAGCACCTGCTAAGCATAATGGTGCGAGTCAAAAGATGAGCCAACAAGCTCGAGACAGGAAGACAAAGCCATAACGGCGATACAGAATAATAAAACTAAAACCTGCGGAAGCAAAAACAAAATGGGACCCGAGCTAACAAGCTCCGAAATAAAAACAACCAAAGAGATAGTAAATCTCTCGGCCCAAAAATTCGACGCACGTGACGCAACATTAGACACGCACAACAAACCATCGGCAACCAAAGGCCGGCAACTAACAAAATCCCAACTTGATAAACACCATTCAACGACTACAACATGCCGGAGGGACAATTCAACTACAACAATATAATATCAAATTCTAAACCACCAACCAAGATCTCACGACTAAAGCTGTCGGAGGTAGGAACAACAATAACACAGTACTAGAATAAACGAGCCACACATTCTTGAAATGACAATGGAAATAACTTCTAAAGATACAATAGCTCGGCTATACTAGCCGGCTCCCAAATACATAACAATAATATACTACTATAATCTACCCAAGTAAAGTCTACATAACTTTACATCCGTGTCTCACAAATGAATAACAACAATAATATTAAATAACTCCAAGCTTATAGGCCGGAAGACCACCTGCTAGAAATCGCTATCCGAAGTCGCCGCGCGTACTAACGCGATCACTACACACACTAGGGAAAACAACCACACGGAGTGAGTCATAATGACCCAGTAAGTTACTAAATGCAACTGTATGGCATATTATGTCATGGCATGGCATAATGCACAATCATATAAAAATCATGGTATCATGCTAGTATACCAACAATAAACATGCACTTAATTACCAAAGCACATAATCCCACAAAAACCACATAGCATAATATCTTTCATATAAATGCTCATAAATAAACATGTGTAACAAGAAACGTAACTCGAACCGTTACAACCAAATCCGGGTCAAACACCCAACCAAACTTACCATGGGATCCATCCTCAAACCAAAATCCGGGTTCAACACCCAACCAATCATACCTTGGGTTTCATTCCCAAATAATCACAACTCATCAGTTTTCCTTTAATGAGTACTCGTTACATTCATCCAATCCCCGGATGAGAAATGGGAGCTCGAAATTAGGCTAGATGGCTCTATCTCGAGACCACATCCCACTATTGGCCAAATAGTTAGGAGAAAGGGAACCAATGCAACGATTCATAGCGATTGTTTCCAAAGACTATGAATCGTCCCATTGCCGACACTACAACCAAACCCGCAAGCTGGACTTAAACCAAAATGATCAAGTAGATATTTACTTGTAAAAAATCAATGAGACCAAGTTCATTAATATCGGGGTCATTAAATCATGTAGGACATAATGCTCTACAACATCTCATAAACCATGCACATATTGGCATATAAACAAGTAGGACATAACACTCTACGAAGTCCCATAATCCATGCACATATTTGTATATAATCAAGTAGGACATAATGCTCTACAAAGTCTCATGAACAATGCATATATTTGCATATAACCAACGTGTTCAACTAACTTACAAGTTTAGTTCAAGAACTACATATTGAGGTACTCATCATTCCTCAAGTCATCACCCAAATCAAAGATAGCATATAAGCTTAATAAATCATAATGTGAGGTCTACAATAATCCTCCACTCAAAATCAAACCAAAGACTACTACGTTAGTCTAAAAATATCTACAACTCAAGACTTAATACTTTAGTCTTTATTTTAAGTACACCGGACTCAATCATAGTCCTAATTGTCGTATATGGTCGACATCACTAATTCCATACTCAAGAACATCATGACTACTCCGTAGTCACTTTCTCACAAGTGCTTTTATATGCACGCAACCAAAATCCTTAAGGAGAGAATTATTTCTTAATTATACTCATGACCATACGTTGGACTCTAATGTCCCGTATGCTCTAACAAGCATGCTCAAAATATATTTCTAATAAGTCTCCATAACATGAGCCTCTCAATTGGACCCAAACCCAAAAACCTGGTGTGCACAAACATAACCAAACAAAACCCAAACATTGTAGGGTTTCAACCCAAGGCTCATTATCATTTTATTGGCCTTATAACGACTCCGTTGAGTCTTAATACTACATTTCATTCTTTATGTGTTTCATAAATCCACACTTTAATATTTCATTAAAGTGTACAAAAAAATCCCAATATTCATTTGGGTTTAATTCCCAAGCCTAAAAATCCATAAAGTTCATCATAATCATAATTCCATTTAAAGTTTGGAGACTATGCATTTCACAACATTAATCAAACGAAATCCAATCGTTGTAGGATTTCAACCCAAGTTCGTTAAGCACGTTATCAAACTTATAATGACTCCGTTGAGTCTAATGTACACTTTCCAAAAATTAGGGCATAGAAGCTTGGGCTACAATACCCTCCCCATGTTCATAACTAACATCAATCACCATATTCCCAAGTTCATTAAACCCACATAATCCCAACAAAACACTTAACAAGGCAACATAGGGCAATTTCACATTTTTGTGCATAAACCCATTTAGGTCACCTCACCAATCATGCCTACCAAACATGAACAAATCACATAAAATGGATTAATATATTATACTACACATGTATATTATACTAATCAAGGTTTTAATCATATTCATCCAAGCCAATTCATCATTTGGGCATATACCCTTCCAAGTAACTTCACCAATCATGCTCACAACACATGAATAAATCACATAACAAGGATGAATAGGCTACTCTACACATTAATAACATGCTAATCAAGGTCCCAAGTAGGTTCATCCAAGCAAAATCTCTATTTAGAAATCTAGGGTTCATGGAATCTCTAGAAAAGCCCTAAATGCACCCATTGACCTCACATAGCACAATGGTTGTTTTCCCTAGGGTCAATGGGGCAAAACAAAGAGATAGGTGTAGTAACTTACCTTGATTCAGCCCCTTTAAGCTTCCAATTCGAAATTCCAATTGGTGGGTCTTGTTCTCCTCACTCTCCTCTTCAATTCTATGGAGTGGATTGTGAAATGGAGGCCCCAAGCTATGGATTCCAAGGGTTGGGCTCTCAAGAACCATAGAAACTTTCCTCTCAAGCTCTCTAAGAAGTCTCCCACGTTTTTTTGAAAGTGTTGGCTGAATATGGGAGGTTAAGTGAGGAGTTAGGGCTTCAAATAGGTTAGAAAGTCAAGTGGGTTATGTTTAGATTGATTGGGTTGTTTCCCTTTGATTAACCCCTCTAATCCACCTCCAAATCTCAATTAGATGTTTAGGACATGTCTTAAGGTAGTTAGGAAGGTTTAGGATTAGTTTAGGATGGGTTTGGGTGGGGGTAGGATAGGCAACATAGCAAAACACATCAAAAATCCCGTAACAGGGATCTGGGAGTGATGCGGTCGCATCATGGCAGGCCATGCGAGCGCATGGTCCCTGGCTTCCTCTTCCCGACTTTTGTTGCTTCCTTTCTCGTGTCCGGTCTTTCCCGTATGCAACCGCAAGCCTTAAAGCTTCGAAACGGCCTATAATTCAACCCTAAAGGACCTCAAACACTTGGCTAAACAAACCAAGTCTCAAACCACCCTCAAAGTAGGTCCAGAACCCTCACAATAACTCCCGAAACAACACGGTGTGAAACCGACGCAAGGCGCAACATCTCTCTAACGAAACTTCGAATGAAACCACAAACCGACGGGCAACAACCCATGGAAATTAACACTTCAAAGAGCTATAGAATAGGCCTGAATGCCTCTCAGATGATGAACAACAGATAGGAGAAAAGGACTCCCGAAGGGCGAGACGATCACCCGGCTCAATCTCGAACTACGCGATAAGGAGAATTGTTATCCTCGAAGCGTCGAAACTTCACGAGACTTAAGGAATACATCCAAATAGAAGTATAATACATCTAAACATGTTATTTAATCATCATGTAAAGATCTAGGACCAAATGGAGGCCAGGAACGCGAAACGCAAGTAAACTCTCAATCGCGTCGCATTTCGACTATCGTCGAGTTACGACTTGTGACTTTAGCAAGTTCACAACCATATGACATCTCTTAAAAGCATTTCGGTCTTAATGTGATCTCTCATACAAATCTAGACACTCTCACAACACAATCAAGCAATCAACCAAGGAAGAAATGCGAGCTTTGCACGCAATTCAAGCTAATCGGGAATCAGGGTCTTACATTAGTCGACTAAGCGAACTGACCCTGACCATACCCCGAAAGATCCTTGAATCTTTGCCATTAGGAATGACCCAATTAAGCAACTTATGTGTGTGATTGTGGCATTTTAGAATAACATGTTTTTCTTTACCAGCCCAAATATATGCAACTGCGTGTGACTCATATGAAGTCAGCAACAATGTATCACGCAGACCACCGGGAAATCCGCGCTCAATCTGAGGCTCATAAGTATGCTGAAACTACCCCTGCGATTGCTCAAACTGAAATGGCTCATGATCCTGTTCAAAAGTCTGATGGAACTGCCCTTGTGACTGTTCAAACTAAAAATAGACCTGGTCCTGCTGAAAATGATCATCTTCCTGGCCCTGCTGAAAATGCTCATGCTCAAAAGTCTGCTGGAACTGCTTATCTTCCCGTCCCTGCTCATGAACCAACCCGTGCCCATGCTCATGCTCATGTTCTTGTTGGCGTACTTGTTCCATTTCTTTCCTAGCGGATGTCGTCACCTTTTTCCCTGTATAAATGTTTCTAAACAATTTTCATGTAAACACCAAATAAAATAAATCATAATTAGGTTATAGTTCCAATTAAACAAAATCAAAGTTTGAAAAGTGTGCCCAGTCTGAGTTTCAGCCAGTGCGAGATGAACAGTCCATGGGTTGTTCGGCCAGAGTGAGATGAACAACCCATGGGCTGTTCGGCCAGAGTAAGATGAACACTACATGGGCTGTTCGGCCAGAGTGAGATGAACAACCCATGGGCTGTTCGGCTAGTGTGAGATGAACACCCTTAAGACTATCCGGCCAAAGTGAGATGAACGCCCTATTTAGTGTTCGGCCAGCTTGAGATGAACAACCTATGGGGTGTTCGACTAGCTTGAGATGAATAGCTTATTGAGTGTTCATTAAACCAGGTTCGAACAGCGAGATTTTTACAGTCTGCCTTAATTCAAATTTTTTTTAAAATTTTGTAAAGAAAATTCAACACAAATTCATGCATTACATACACTTGATATTTAAATTAGATCTAAAACTAGTATTTAAATGTAGAAGATGATGAAAATTTATACCAATAGATGAAGACATTGTTGATCACTTTCTTCAGGTTTGTTGAACATAATGTAGATGTTGTTGTTGTTGTTGTTGCTGAGAGTAAGGGGCTGAGGGGCTGAGATGAGAGTAATAGTTTGGTTTGTTTTTTGAATTACAAGAATTGCGCGCAGGAGGGGGATGACGTTCTACGCTGCTTCCTTTCTTCAAATGGCAGTGTAGAGTGTTTGGGGTGGGAAGTTAGGTACGTAATTAACCTGGTTGGTGGTAATTAAATGGTTTGGTTGGGGAAAAGAGTACAATAAGTATTTATCTGGGATGTAGAGAATGATGTAAGAAAGGAATGGGGTGTAGAGAGTAATTGGGGTGTAGAGATAGGTTTTTGGGGTGTGAATATCCCCACCCTTTAGAGCGTCCACAATGGACACCGGTAACAACACTCCAAAACTGATTTTGGATATTTTTAACATAACTCAACCGCACAATGGACTCTCAATTCCACACTCAATCCCTATACCCCGGCAAATGGATCGCAACAGATCGGGGGACTCGTAGCGTGAACAGTTGCTCTTCGTTCCCTCACTTCTCTCTCTTCCCAACCGTCTTCTTCGTTCTCTCTCTTCCCAACTGTTGTTCTCTCCTCCCCAGTCTTATCTCTTCTTTCTCCCCCTCCGTCTTCCTCGCTCTATCTCGCCACACCACTCCTCTCAACAACAAAACCCTCTACCGCCGCCGCCGCCTCCATCTCCACTCACCGGCCAACAAAAATTTCGGAGATAACAATGCGCCCAATACGCCCTCTCATTGAGAAGAGATATTCAAGGGAGAGAGAGAGAGATAGACACAAAAACAACACTAATTTTACTCTTCCCTTTGAATCCGTGAAGGGATCTTTTGTTTTTGAGGTACAATTTTTTAAATTTCCTATCATTTTGCATTTGATTTTTATTTTCCCATTCATTTTCTATGATTTTGTTTAATTTTATCATACCCCTTCCGGAGAGAACTCTGTTACTGCACCAGAAAAGTTGAATCTATTGCTAAATTATTTTTGACTAGAATAGAGAATCCATTAGTGAGAGTTAAAATGTAAATTGTAAACATTCTTTCACTCATCTATGAACAAATCTTTTTTTTTTTTAAAGTAAAAAAATAATCTATCTTAGTGTACTTTGATCTGTGACTAATGGACACTGTTTAGTCCTTTTGGGGTGATAAACTAGAGTTTCTGATGTAAATACTGCTTTAGTGTTGATCCGAAGGTATGTTAGATTCTATGTCGAGTACCCAAGTTCAAAATTGATCCGTCAATTCAAGCATATATGTCTCAGTGTCGTCTTGGTCCATGCATTGTTTGGCATTTGAATTTTGTTCATTAAATTCGAATTCTGTTCGTTTTACTGTTAGTCTCAAATGAGTATTTTATTTATTTTCTTTAAAGAAAGAAAAAAACTCTATTGATGATGAAGAGTTGAAATTGAACATCGTCAAATCTCATCAGCTTATAGTGGCGTGCTCGTCCAAATTTCTGGTTTGGCATTTATAGAATGTTGTTCAATTGTTCTGACACTGAACTGGAGTTTTGACGAGAATTGGGCGCAAGTGTTAGTTTGAACCTAGTTTTGACACTATTTCCATAAGCAGGGTTCAAAATCAACACCCACAAGTAACAACACGTTTGCCTTTGCTATGCTTTTTGGTTTGTACCTAGGTTTCAATCATGTCATTTGGGCATTGAACAATTTTTTTTTACCTGAATGGTTTCTATGAGTTGGTTTCATATTAATTCGCCTCTCTCTGTCCATTTGTTGTTGGTGCTTGACTTGGTGTCAATTGGATGTTGTTCAGGTAGTTTAGAAGTTGAACAAGATTTTTCAACCTAAATGGTGATTATGTGTTGGTAAATATATATAGTTCATGACATGATACAAATTAACATATACTAAAATGATTCTAGTAACTAAGCAGGGAAGGGATCTATAGCCATTGTTCCGCTTTGTCTTTGAAATAAATCAAAATTTTCTTCCCATTGCAACAAAAACTAGATAAGTACATATAACTTTCTATCCTGAATAAACAATACCCAAGAACAATTTTGCTTAGTTAAAAAAATTTACAACGTGACCCTAAAGACTCCGGAGTGGATTAGTTGATGGCCAGCTAGTTATATTCTTGTGGGAGAGAACAAACAATTGCATAATGAGTTTACATAAATCCAACCCGAAAGAAGGAAAAGAAACAGATAAATAAAACACAAAACTGTAATAGAGATCAGAAACATTATTCTGAAACAACTGGTGATGAATCCTATACTAAAGTTACCCATCTAAGTTTGACAAACTTTGACCCATACTAATCATCATCTGTGCACTTTGTCGAGCCATTTCCATCTGAAGCTGAAGCCTTTGCATCTGTAACTGAGCATAAGATACTTAAGGACCTTAAGAAAGAGATACAGTTGTTCAAGACCCAGAACTTGGCTAGGTAGATAAATGATTTGTTGGGGTGCCCTCGTTTGATGGGTGTGCACCATTTTTTTGTTGTTATACGTAAAAGCTTTGGCTTGAATGATTTGTTAAACCTCATTTTAATAAAAAGTAAGCGAGAAATGAGACATGTAGTTGTTCTAGTGTCTTTGAAAGAGAAGCGAAAACCCATAAGCTAAAAAAATGCATCCAGGAGTGTGTTGGGAAGGACTAGCATGACTCTAGCTCTTCCAGTTATGTCACTTATGGTTCTGATACATGAAAACATCCCCAAAAACCAAGCTGAGCAAAACAATTTTAAATTACAAGAAGGCTAGCGGGATCTCTCCTTAACAACCACAATCACACACAAAATTAACACAAAAGAACAATTTGGCGGAATGGGTATGAATGATCGGCCCGCACAAAACCTTAACTGGAATCTTTCAACCAAAAGCAATTATTCAAATGAGAGAGAGAAAAAGAAATTATTCAAACTTCATTAGCCTTGACAAATCGACCCTTAACCCGCTTTCTAGTGTCAGCTCTTGCCTTCCTCAGACTCATACCGGATGTGTTTATCATACCTACACCATACAGCTGTTATAAGAAGGTGTTAATTTGTGGCCTTGCAAAGGAAAATAGTAGAAGTAGGGCATTTAATAAACCTATGCCCAAGCTCAGCTTGACTTGTGTTGGGTTTGAGTCGAGCTCAAACATGATTTTGGTAGTTGCTAAGTAGGCATGTTTCAATTTTTATACTACATGACTATGTTATTAGCAGAATGCAGAGTAGGTATGTTTCAATTTTTATACTTTCATGTTTCAGTTAGTATATAGTATATACTGTATAGTACTTACTACTTAGTTGTATAGTGCTTAGAAGTTGTTGCCCTGTTGCATGTTTTGGCCCTATTTTGCTGTTGTTTTTGGACTGTGTTTTGCTGCTGTTTTAGAGCAGTTTTGAGGCTGTTTTGATGTTGTTTGTGGGCTGTTTTGGGGTTGTTTTGCTGCTGTTTTTGGGCTGATTTTTTTGCTGATGTTATGCTACTGTTATGTTGCAATTTGCAAGTGGTGCTACCTTACTTTTTGGTTGTAAGTTGTAAGTTGTAAGTTGTAAATTGTAACTTGTAACTTGTATGCTATTGATGTTAGTTAATTAGTTAATTAGTTACAATTTTATTTTACATACATGTATTTGAGTCTTCCATGTGCCGGGTCATCCCGTTTCTAACCCGTCCTGCCCCAAGCCGTAACCCACGTGGGTTCGACTCGCCTTGAAATAGATTCATATTTTCCCAACCCAACCCACCTCTTCTAGGTGGCGGGCTGGGCTGACCTAACGGGCCCAACCCCTTTTGACAGCTCTGTTTATTCCCTTTAAGACTACGAAGGGCAGCTACTACTTCCTCCTCTACAAATGCCTCTAGGTTCCGAGGGTCGGTTCTTTGGGTTTGGTGCACAGCCCTAACAAGCAGTGTGTTGAAATGGTCTTGGTCATATTTGTATAGCTAAATAACATTCTATTTTATCTATGAAAACTTTAGAATGTGATGTAGACAGTCTCGCGCTTGATTATCTCGACCGTTTAGACTGGTTGCGCGGAAAAGGGTATAACTTTTGACTCGGGTGGAGTTACGTTGTTTAGATAGTGTTACGGGCCACTGAAGTTTTTTTTGTCAGTTTTGAGGTTTTTTTTTGTAATTTCAACTATTCATTGCTTTTAGGGTTTTAGACATATTTAAACACTTTTAGGGTTGTTTTGAGAGGCAGTTTTTGCCGGTTTATGAATAAGATACTTTTCCCAATTCCGGTATTCATTGAATCAACCTGAATTGATGCCTAGATCGTGGTAGGTTTTGCGAACCTCAACAGGATTTGGAAGATCAACGCTGGTAGTCATGTGCGATCTCAACAGTTTTTATATTTGTCGGTTACTTTTAATTACCTTCCACTACATCAGAATGGTTGTAGTACTGATGTTACTGTACATGAGCATAAGTGCCTCACTTGTTGGAGTGAGTGCTGTAGCACTATGGTCAAATTTCCAATAGGCTTGACTCATGAGCACACATGTTTTTGCCAATTAAAGTTAAGGCACTTGAATTGCCTCTCTTTTGTTTTCCGTAACTATCTTAATATGGATGGGTAGGTGTCTTATAAAAAAATAAAAAATAAAAAATGAAGAATATGGATGAGTAGGTGTATTATCTTGTGAGGTTATTAATTGTCAACTTAGTAGTTACCTAACATGACTGATTGATTACTATTACGACCTGCAACCTTGCCATTGTTCTTAAATCTGACTAAAATGTAGGACGCTTAGAGACAAGTGGAAGTCAACATGCCTATGCCTCCTATTGCAACTATAATTCCGCGAGTATTGGATCTATAGTGAATCAGAATATATGGTTGAAACAAAACAAAAGAAGCATTGCTTATTCTGTTTCTCCTTCTCATCATTTCCAAATTAGGTACTGCTTCCACCATAGATGTCCAATTAGTTTTAGTTGGGTGTGGGACAGTTTTAAGTAGTCCCGTACTTGCATGCTTGTTACAGTGCTAATGCTTAAATCATGATTCCACTGTTTGTGCAGGCGGTTGCTATTAATTGCTTGACGACAGCTCTATCCACTTCTCCTCCTTCGATGAAAGTCAAAGATATATTTATGATGGAGCTATCAAGAGGTTAGCTTTTCAAATCCAAACATGGGTTATGGAAGAGTTGATCTTCTTCTTTTAGTTTGTGCGCTTCTTCTGTGGTGGTTGCAAGAATTGTGCCCTTTGCTGCATACCCACGAGTTATTATTGGTTTGATAGTTGTCTTGTAGAATTTCCCTTTATTGCGCAGAAGTCCCAAGTCCCAATGCACTTGTGCACTTGGCCAAAACATGACATAATTTTTTTCCTTGATAAGTAGACATAATCACTTAAAACTAAGCAGAAAGGTGGAAAAGGAGGTCTAGGCAGGCGCTGCAACGCCACAGCTCTAACTCAACAGGTTTTGCAACCACATTCTCCAAGAAATGCTGTTGAGAAATGAACTGAGAGTGAAATTACTGTACTAAATAGGCCAAACAGGTCACAATAGATATGCTACTGTACTGTCCCACATGTGACATATGCAAGTCAAACCTCATGGGGTTGATTTGAGCTGGGAAAAACACCCCGGAAGTTCCCAACGTCGAAGTCTGACCGATCATATATGAAATTACTTCGAATATCACAAAAAGCGTTAAATTATTTATTTTAATGGTGAAAAATTGTTGATGATGCTTAGAGAAGTGATGTGCCCCTGACAAGCTTGACAAGATTTATCTGTGTATGCCATTGCTCGTACACTTCTACGCTAGCCTCCCTGGTAGCTCCCTCTTTGCTCAAAGTGATCGATGTGGAACTGATCTATTCCTCTGATACCATGAAGAGCAAGATAGTGAGAATTTAAAAGATGAAATCATGGTTTATAGAATATATGGGGATGGAGTTATTAGTGGTGTTAAATCACATGCTCAAACAATTGTATAAGAGCCCATTTACTCTCAGTATTAGAGGTGGCAAATGGGCGGGCATGGATGGGTCTAAATGGGCGGCGGGGTCAAATGGGCGGACAAGTAAGTGTCCATTTAATAATAAGGGCATATATGGGCGGGCACTAAATGGCCATGGGCGCCCATTTACTCATTAACATACAATTATAAAAAAGCTACCAAAACAACAAAAAAATCATTTCCATCTACAAAAAATTACTCAAAATTTACAACTAACCATACATATTCATGGTTGCAACTTTGAAAATTACTTATAAGTATACAAATCCGGGAAGTATTGAATATATATCAGTTATAATATAAGTAGTAGCCGAAGATGTTATGTCCTCAATTATACAAACATCGAATGACCTTGAGAATGTTACCATAAGAAGCTGCAATGGTACCCAACCTTAACAATATACTAAAATCAAACATTGTAAAACTTAGGCTCCGTTTGTTTCACAGAAAATGATTTCTAGAAAATGATTTTCGGAAAATGAAAAGATTTCGTTTTCAGATGTTTGGTAAATCTTTTGAAAATGTACCGGAAAACATTTTCGGGTGTTTGGAAAATGCACGAAAAATGCTACGGAAAACAATATGTAAATAAATTAAAATATATATATTCTAATATTAATGTTCATATTGAATATAAGATAATGTTGTTCTTTAAGTAATTTTCCATTAGTAACTTCAATTTATCATTAGTCGTGTCAAATCAATAAGATCTATCTTTTTTCAATCTCACAAATACAAATAATATTGATATGAAAAAAAAAACGTTTAAAAAAAGAATATGAATAATATTTGGAACGTTCCTAAATAATATAGTTGACACTAATTTTAAGACGTAGTGAGTATTTATTAAAATTATAATTTATATAGTGTGCACAAACTCTATTTATATTTCTAAACAATTTATTTGTTTAGTGAAATATTGTGTGTATATGTAAATATTTGTAATTGTGGAAAGGGGCGAAGGGGTGCTCGAACTTTTGGAAAATGAATCCGTAAGTCATTTTTCGGAAAATAAGGCTTCATTTTTCGTTGACTCGGAAAATCTTTTACGTTGACTACATTTTCACAAGGTTACCAAATACCGGAAAATAAGAAAAACGTTTTCCGAAAGTCATTTTCCGTGAAATAAACGGAGCCTTAATGCGACATTATCCGCCTCGCTTTTCTTTGATGAGTTATAAAGTGGATGAATATAAGCACCAGTCTGACTTTATAAATAAACCTTGATTTACAACAAAATATTCAACCATGAGTCGATGTAAAATAAAAGAAACAAAATTTTTAGAAGGATACTTAAATGATCAATAGAATGCACAACTAGTTTGAGAATGATAAAAAACTATAAAGCTAATCATAGACTAAAGAAGATACCCAGAATCTAGTATAAATCAGCAACTTAATCTAGTATCAAAGGAAGCAAGGGTTTGATTGACTGGATCAAATAACACTGGTAGATTCATCAAACCATCATTGGGTTGCAAAACCATCATAACTTAATGAGAATTAAGCTGTCAAAAAATTGTATACGGTAAATGATTTTAATGTCTATTCTTACTAGGTAGAATTTCATCATAAAAAGCTTCATATTACTCATTGATTTGGATTAATGTGACCCTTCTCCTTTTCCTGCAAAAGGGAAGTTGTGCTTAACATGTTATTTTAGTGTAATGGTCAATGGGGGGCCAAATACCAGAGCTAGCAATAAATGGCATGGTAATGGCAATAGCAATGGCAGCACATTGATTCAGGAGAAAAGGGTCAACTACATTGGATGGTTGACATTTAATTAGGGATCACAGATCGGGGATCACCGGTACTTATGCACACTGTTGTGGCTGCTGGTGACTGGCAAATGAATCCCCTCATCTTCTTTGCCCCCTTCATGTTTTTTTTTCATGTTCATAATTCTTAACTAATATCTTTATGTGTGTTATGATTTGTGCCCATGCTCCATCCACATTTCTGTCATGGAAAGACTTTTATAATTAGCGGATCATCCATATATTTCTAATCTTTAGGAAGTCCGAGTAGAATATTTCTTAGAACACTGGTAGAAATTGTATGCCAACTTAGTGGTATGAATAGCTGTGTACAACACTATCATTTACCAGAAGTAAAAACACAAATTAGATACTGCTGGCACAAAGGCATGCAGCAAGAATTTTAATAGGCTGATTGGTTAGGTATGTGTTTAATCATTGAAGTAAGTTGCACCACATAGATAAGGCTGCAAATGAATTTCAAAGCATGCTTTGAATAGAAGTGAAATAGTAATTTACAAAGTGTGATTAAGTTATTTAGACAGTATTGCAGAGTGTGAATGAACATGCAATGAAGTTTGCATGATTGCTTCCTAAATGTAGAGAGTTATTGAAGCATAATGTGCTATCTAATATGTAAAAGTGCCAGACATGAAGGAAATAACTTGAACTAGTTTATAGTCTAATAGGAGTAATAGTAGCTATAGCATAGAGTAATAGTAGTTGTACCAAAATGAGTAGTCGGTCAGCATTTTATACAAACAGATGCTGTGCATTTTATACAAACAACAATTTATACATAAATTGTAATATTTCCTTTTAAATTGAAATGTCTATTAATCAAAATGTGAAACCCATGAATCAGATTATTGAAACAATAGTTCACTATTAATGAAATAATTAGTAATCAAAACTTGAAAACCATCAATAATGAAAATCCCAAATGAACACAACCCCTCTTGAAAGAGAGAAAGAGATAAAAGTGTACCACGTATGAATGGGATCCGACGAGATGGCTAGGTCGGCCTACAAGAGAGGTCCCTCTCTTGTTGACGGATCGAATGAGGAATGAACTGGGAGTCGAGAGAGAGAATTGAGAGCGAGAGAGAACTGGGGGAGACGAATGATCGTGAGGTGCAAAGTGTGAGACTGTGATGCCGCCCAAACGTGATCGACCTAAACGTGGGCGCCAATTTAAGCCCATATTACGCCCATAAAATTTAATAGTCTAAGTGGGCATGCCCATTTGTGCCTAGATTAAAATTCAAGTGCGCCCATGCTTATTTTTTAGTGAGCGGTCTGGACGGACATATGAGCATAGGCAGAATGTACCAATTACCTAAGCATTTCTAACAATCATTTTGTTTGTACATCTTCATTCTCTAACTTATCGAAAAAAAGAAGAAGAAGATATTACTAAATCATCTGCATCTGCTTCCATATTTGTTTTTGTTTTCTTTTGTTTTTTCTTGTTGCGGTCTTGTAGAGCATTGACTGGCTTCTGTTTTTGGAAACTCTCTGTTAGTTATTTCTTTCAATTGGCCATAGAGCAAATATTCTTTCTACTTCATCTGTGTTTAATAGATGCATTCATTATTTTAATGCCTGATTGGAGGCATTTCTCTCTCAAGTGACTTGTCCACAGGCCCGGTTTTGGAAGGGTTCAAAGTGATTGATGAACAGGGCTCCTAATGTAAGAGGACTCAATTTTATATATGTTTAGGCTAGTTTTATAGATATAATATAAATAGTGTAATAATAGTGAACAAATTGTTTTTTGACTCAATGGATTGTGTAATTGTATATTGATGAGTGTAATGAAGTCCAAGGTTAAGCCCCTTCATTGTCATTTTTGTAATTTTTTTTTTATTTTGAGTCAACAGTCAATTATTATTAGTATTATTTTATATGCATATTATATCATATACTCCCCCGATTTAATTAAATAATCAACTTTTTAAAAATATGCTTATAATTTCACAATATTTCATCTTATCCTCCACTTGTATTATAAATATAATTGTTGTGGTTAAGTTTTTTTTATTTTTTATTATCAACTTCAAATCTACTTATATATGTTTTAATTACTTCGGAACCTAATGAATAAAGAGTTACTATATAAAGATAAATAGTTTGTATTCAGTTTTAGTAGAGTTATTCAACCTTAATTTTATTTTGCATTCGCTAAATTTACTTATAAAAAAAAATTAGTTGACCATCAAATTTTTTATCTAGGTTATAAAAAATGACAATTGATTGGGCATATAATATCAATATTTCAAGCAAAAATCAAATTATATTGTTATGTTACTATCATTTTTAATTATTTCTTATGTTTATTTAATTCTTTGCTTGTTAGTTGATTGTTTTTTAACTTGAATTTATAGTGCATAATATATGTTACCAAAAAAATATCCATCTACAAGTCAAAACGTAAATAAAAGAAAATTTTATTAAGTATATTTTTTTTATTGTAAATTATTTTAACGAATGAAAAATAACAATTTTTAATAATTATTTAATACTTATTTTCTTATATACTCCCTCCGTCCCTAATTTATTGTCATGCTTGACCCGGCGTACAGATTAAGAAAAAACAATTGACTTGATTATTTATATTGGTTTAATGTGTAGTTTCCTTTAAAGCCCATGTATATGTGGCACATAATTAAAGTAAGGTGAAAAAGTAAGGGTAAAATGGTAAAAGTTATGTTCTAAAAAGGTAAGTTTCAAAGTGGACAATTATTTTGGGACGGACGAAAAAGGAAAGGAAGACGATAATTTAGGGACGGAGGGAGTATATGTTTGGGTACTATCCATTTTCAATACTTCAAATAATAAAAAATCAAATAAATTATTTGTCTAAAATTCATATGCTTATATTTTTTAAGGACCCCTTATTCTTTTTTTGCTATGAACCCTAAAAGTTCAGGGCCACCCTGCTTGTCCATTTGCTTTTTTTGGCTTCTTATTCTTGTTTATGTTGGACCGGTCGTCACTTTTCTTTCTTTCAATAAAATTCTATTTTACACATGCCAGTTTTTGGTACATTGGTATGCAAATGATATACTCTGAAGAGTGAAGATGGTTAAGAGATGGAAAAATCTTTGTTGACCCCAGCTCTACGTTCTCAAACAATACTAAAATGAATCCACAATAAAATGAAAAAGAATAAAATCATGGGCAGGAATAAATAAGGTTTGATGTCCCATACTGTAGCGTCCGAGAATTTTCTTGCATTTATTATGATATTTATTTGTTAATCACAAAATGATTAATGTTATATTTGTAATGCTAGCATGTTAGTCAAATAGTATTTTGACTTGAGTTTTGAGTTTTAATGAGAACTTGGTTATATTGTGAGTTCGACTTGTGCATGCAGTGCAGTGTTCTAAAAATCGGCCTAGGCGCCCGCCTAGGCGCTAGTCGCCTCCTTAACGCCGCGATTTCCTCCAAATCGCCCAAAAAAATCGCCGGGAGAAAAGTCGCCGTCTAATCGTGCTAGGCGCCGCCTAATAATCCTAGGCGCTGCTCGCCGCTAGACATCTTCATTCAAGCCGGTAGATGGAGAGACGGGGATGAAAGGGAGGACTTACGACGACGACGGCTTCGATGATAGAAAGCAAAGTTACAGTAACCCATGAGAGAGAGAGAGTGAAAGACGATGCCCACAGTTTATTGCTTCGTCTTCTGGAATCAATCTTCGCATGGAGATGGTCTTTGCGTCGCCGGCAGCTCTTGAGGAGGAAGGGACGGAGATCTTGATCACTTTCAAAATTTAATAAAAAAAAAAGAAGGAAATGGGAAAGTCATCTTTGGCGAAGGGCTAGGGTGTGACAAGTTTCATAGGCTGTCTTGGTCAGTTGGTCTAGTGTCTAGTTGTCTAGGTAGTCTTGGTCTAGTGCATAGTAAATGAATATAGACTATATAGTGAATGAATACAGACTATAGAGTAAATGGTATCCACTTGTCATGGGGAAATGTAAATTGTGCAATTTACGAGTTATAATTTTAAAGTTTCAAACAATGCTTTTTAACTTTGTATTTTATTTATTTATTTTCTTTATTCTTATTCAAATACATAATTTGTAATTTTGACTCAAAATTTTCTTTTTGGTATTTATATTTTCTTAGGATTTGCATTTTATGTAATAAAATTAAATTGTTAAATTTAAAATTTTAATCTTGTAAATTTTAATATTATCATAATTTTAATATTTTTAAATTATTAGATGATATTTAATATTATTATATATAAAAGTTTTAATACTTGTTAGTTAAATTATATTAGAAAAATAAAAAATAATTGTAGTTATCCCTTAATTTCTCGGCCCCGCCTAGGCGCTCTAGGCGCTAGGCCTCAGTTTAACGCCTAGCACCCGCCTGGCGACTTTTAGAACCTTGATGCAGTGGTACGTTTGAAGTCCAATTGTGTTATTTATGTGTTTTGCATTATTTATGTGTTTTAGGTTGTGAACTTGGGTAATTGCCCTATGAGAGTCCATTTGAGCTCAAGATATGTGAGCTTGATGTGTGATGTATTTAAAGTCCATATTGAACTTTGATTATATTAGTTATAATTTATAACGTTTGAATAAGAAATGATAAGTTAGAACTAGAAAATATATATTTTCAGCTAGATTGATCCGAAGTGTATTATACATTACATATATTTTTTATATTATTAAAATATATTTTTATTTTAAACTTGACTAATTTATAATAATTAGTTAATGTTTAAATGGGTCTAATCGATGAGTATTTGGTTTGACTATTGACCAAACAATAATGTTTGACACTTTAATTGATTGAATATTTTAAGCATAGCCAAGTGAATGATCACTTGCATTTCGGCCGCACAACATGAAGTCGACAATTATTTTCTTTTCTTTTCCTTTGTTTGTGATTTGACCGTGTTTTCTTAATTTGATCGGTGGTGTGACCCACCTCTTCAATCTTCAAAACATCAATTGAGCATCAGCAGCTCATTTTTCCTTCCCTATTCCTGCCGTCCGCCCTGAGTTATTAAGGGTTCGAGCCTTATGCTCAATTTGCGACATATTTATTTGTCCATTTTAAATTTCGACATTGCACAGACGTTGCACATATTAAGGACTATATTTATATCTGAATATTTTATGTTTTTACCAATATTTTTTGGAAAAGGTAAATTACTATTCCATTCCCTTTATATGTAATAAGTGCATACATGTACTGTGAGCTACCCCCACGTGATTTGTTTTGAATTTAGAGTAAAAATACTCTCGTTATTAATTATTGAATATTTGAGTTGATATGTGTATTTAAATGCTTGACATTATTATTTGAGCCGAATTAATTATCGGTGAGATTGTGTTAGGACGAATCCTGCAAATCGTAGTGATGCCTGAAATTTATAAATAATAAATAAATGACTCAACGGAGTCGATTTAGACACAATAAAATATAAAGAATGTTGTATTGTGTTCCTACGATATTGGAAAATATTTTGAGTTTGACATTTTATATGAAATATCATATATGTGTTAGTTGTGTTTAAGCAAATAAATGCTTACGTGTTTTAATGAGATAATTGCATAAAAAACTCTGGCCTATTTTATGTTTTGCAAATTGAACCCTGACAATTGTTTATAGGCATATTGAACCCCAGACTATTATTTTCAGTTCAATTCAAACCCTTCGTCTATTTCATACGTTAACTTATAACGGGAAGGTGAGTAGGATGCCAACGTGGCATCCTACGTGGCCAATTTTATTTCATTATAAACCTTGTACAAATTTTGTAATTTCATAAAAAACCCTAAAATTTATTTTCACCAAATAAAGCCTTAAATTTTAAAATAAATAGTTATTTATATATCAATTTCATTTTAAAAAAATAAATTTATTTTTTTTAGAAAATAGGGCTCAAAATATGATGCAAGTTTCAATGAGTATTTAATATTTAATACACATCCAATCCTAAATAATCATCATGTTTGATTTCGTACACAAATTAAGAAAAACAAATTATCTCTATTATAATATTGATATAATTTGTATAAATTATTTATTTAATATGTAATATTTTAATAAAAATTAAAAATTAATATATTTGTTTTAAAATTTATTTGTAACATTTAATATTATGTTTAAAACTATAATTTTAAATTATAAATTTTCTTAAAGAAGTTAAAAACTAATTAAAGTAAAATTTGTTACCCATTTGATATTTTAGAAAATTTTAAATTATAGTTGTTTAAAAAAGGATTAAATAATTATTTGGTTGACCGGGCGCACCGTTTAAGAAAACCTATTTGATTGGATTATTAATATTGGTATTTGTGTGAATTTCCAATTTTACCCCTATGAATAAAAGAGAAATGACATATGATGTCCATCACATCACAACCAAAATTGGATGATTTCAGTGAAGGAGTTGGAAGCAGTAGACATGGCGGTTGGGTATTGGAGGGGGCGATTTGGCCGAGGAGATTCGAGATGAAGATGATGGACACCGAATGAGGATGGCGGTTGATGCTTGAGCATATGGAGGCAGCAGGCGGGTACGACTTTTAGGATGGGGGAACGAACTGGAAGAGGGTCTGAATGAGAATTGGGTTGCTGGGTGTCTGAATGGCTGGGGAGATTAAGGGACCGGCTGGAGTGGGTGAGATGAATGGGGAGATGAAGCACGAACTGGGGGAGATGGGTGGGGGACATGGAGATTCGCCGGGAAAAGATAGAGAAGCTGCTGGGTCTAAATAGGGGCGGCGGCTGGGACGGAGTCGACTTGGGAGATGAAGAGGCGGTAGATATGGGAGAAGGGGTGACGCCGGCAGCTATGGTGGGCATGGGAGGTATCGGCACTTAGAGAAAGAGCCGTGTGAAGCTTCGCCGGAGAGGAAGAAGGAGTTCACCGAAGAAGAGATGAAGGGGCTTGGGTTTGAGCAGTTGAGGGAGGGAGATGGAGGGATTCCGGAGATGAAATCGGGATGGAGAGGGCTAGAATGGTGGTATGAACTTGCTAGAGAGAGAAAGATGGCGCAGAGATGGACGGACGCCGGCTCGATGGGGTATACCAATTCCTCGGTCCAAGCTATCGCTCAAATACCGAGGATCGAGTGTACCAATGCAGTTTATGTGGGCTCGTGTTTCCAGACCTGAAAGCGGTGTGCTGGCATACGAGAATTCATCCATATCGGTCGTATGGGGAGGGTATACCACCGCCACCACCACCTCCGCCTCCAGGTTATTTCCTTAACCACCCGGCTATTGGTTGTAGTGAAGCGATGGTGGAGCAAACGGAAACGGAGAATCAGAATGCTACCCCCACAGTTGTTGATCATGATGCCGCACCAGGCATTGGCGAAGAAATTCAATCTCAGCCTGCAGCCCGTGGCAACTAGGAGTATGTCGTGATGACAATGTTTGAGACACAAATATGTTATGTTGTGTATGTATCTTAGACTTTATAAACAAAGCGTGGGTGTTTGTATTATGTTGTTCCAACATTCTGTTCTGAATTCTAAAGACTGGGAGATCAGTTAATTAATTAATTGCTTCCGGCCGCCTTTGTTTCGAAAAAAAAGTGGGAGAAATGGGGAGAGAAAGGCACAGCTGTTATACACTTAAGGGTAAAATGGTAAAAAGCACTTCTCAAAAAGGAAAGTTTCAAACTGGACAATTTTTTTAGACGGACGAAAAAGGAAAGGAAGACGATAATTTAGAGACGGAGGGAGTATAATTTAAAAATATCTAAAATATCAAATGGGTAACAAATTTTACTTTAATTAGTTTTTAACTTGTTTAAGAAAATTTATAATTTAAAATTATAGTTTTAAACATAATATTAAATGTTACAAATAAATTTTAAAACAAATATATTAATTTTTAATTTTTATTAAAATATTACATATTAAATAAATACTTTATACAAATTATGCCAATATTATAATAGATATAATTTGTTTTTCTTAATTTGTGTGCGAAATCAAACATGATGATTATTTAGGATCGGATATGTATTAAATATTAAATACTCATTGGAACTTGCATCATATTTTGAGCCCTATTTTCTAAAAAAAAAATAACTTTATTTTCTTAAAATGAAATTGGTATATAAATAAATATTTATTTTAAATTTTATGGCTTTATTTGGTGAAAATAAATTTTAGGGTTTTTTATGAAATTACAAAATTTGTACAAGGTTTATAATGAAATAAAATTGGCCACGTAGGATGCCACGTTGGCATCCTACTCATCTTCCCGTTAGAAGTTAACGTATGAAATAGACGAAGGGTTTGAATTGAACTGAAAATAATAGTCTGGGGTTCAATATGCCTATAAACAATTGTCAGGGTTCAATTTGCAAAACCTAAAATAGGCCAGGGTTTTTTTATGCAATTATCCCTATTTTAATTCAAGCAAATAAGCAAACTTGTATGTACGTCGAGCCCCCGTACTTGAGAATCGATTGTTGTGTTTTATTACAAGTAAACAACTACTTGTGCATCGCATTGAGTCCAGCTGACATATGTGGTTGTGTCGACAATGAGACGACAATATTCTTTACGAGAGTTAAATCTCGTAATCGCTACGGGTCGTTGCATGGGTCTCTCCCTTGTTATTGGCCGTGACAAGGATGTAGCCTTTCCTGAACAATTCGCATGACAAACAGAAGGCTAGACTCTTGGGTAAAACTCGGGGTAATGAGACTTCCGGTTAAGTCTCAAGGTCATTGGTCCTGGATACTATGGGGTTTAGACATGATTTCAGCATGTGTACAACAACAACAACGCAACTACAACTCTTGGGTAAAACTCGAGGTAATGAGACTCCTGGTTAAGTCCCAATGTCGGTATTTTCTAGATACTATTGGATTCAGACGTGACTTTGGTTTTCAGTTCTGGATATTATCAGATTCAGACAGTATATTATATATATCGCGACAACAACACATCTACAGTGTTCTTTTGGATTTCTAGTGCAGTTATATATGTGTATTGCTTCAGCAGCACAACTACAATGTTTATAGCAGGACAAGTCAAGAGGTCTCTTGCAGATTCAGATCAGATACAAGTCAGATTGAGATACTGATTTATATCTTGACTATGTGTTTGTATTACGTTGAGTCAATGTGTATTATAACACGATCAACGTGAATTGTGTGCAAATATATGAATTGCTATACTTGGTGTATCGTGTATCGTACATTATTTATTGGCTATATGTGCATAACAACATGCCATATAGATCACGTAATAACTTACTGAGTTTATCACTCACCCCATTCCTTTTGTTTTCCTTATATCCAAGCCAGGCAGGAAATACACGATGAGGTCGACGAGATTTATTAGACGTCGACAGTATTTGGTATGCAGCACTTCAGGAGGTTGTATTGTGTTTTGTGAGGACATGAGTTTATAGGAGAGTTATGTAAACTCTTCCTTGGGTTTGTGTTTCATATGGTATTATTCATTTGTTGCTGACGTGTAATGTCGTGCTTGTATATGATACTGTAGTGTTGGTTGGCTTCAGAGCTTGATGTAGTCCGGGCAGTGGCTCGTTGACTTTGTTATTTTCTTTATCGGCCTTTGGTGCTGTGGAATTTTTAATTATCTTATTAGTGGTTAATAATTTGTTAATCAGATTTTTTGTTTAGACAACTTTTAGCCGGGGCTTTGCACGTGTTTTAATTTAGACTAGTGTGTTTTGTTTTGATGTTACAACTTACACGCTTGACCCATATTTCTTATAGAGATTTGGGATCGGGTCGTATCACATACAATCTAGTTCCAGCCGAGAAAAGTAATCAATCAGACCCGTGTTCCGAAAACTCAGATTTTCATCTTTGTTGATTTATGTCACAACCAAATACCTTCTCATACGAAATTCAAAATACAGTAACAGATATAAAATGATAATACAATATTGCACTAGAAGAAAAGTTAATGTAGTCATAAAAGTACTTTTTTCATGTGCATGCATGCCCTTTCTGTCTATTAGATATATGCGTGTTCATTGCTTAACAACAATACAATTTCAGGTTTTGTAGAGGTTCAAGGGACATCTGGTGTTCTCTCTACCTTGTTTCTCTATTCTCGACCTGTTACAAACCCAACAATTAGCATTGACGCTCTCCAGGTACTGTTGAAGCAAAACTATCACTGTTAACATTTATAATCATAAAGATCATTGATCTTCATTTAGGTTGTACGTCGTAAGTTTTCTGAGCAACATTTTTTCTGTGCAGCATTTCTTCTTACTATCAAGCCTTTACAACTGTCTAAAAGTTTTAGCTTTTAGGTTATGTACAAGCTGTTTATTTTCTAAAAGTACACTACATTTGTAGCTTACATGCATTTTGACTTGGGTCTCGACTCAGTTTGACTTAGTGCCTGGCCCGATTTCAGAGGGGTTCAAAGTGATTGATCGAACAGGGCCCCCAATGTAAAAGGGCCCAATTTTATATATGTTTAGGCTAGTTTTATAAATATAATATAAATAATGTAATATTAGTGGACAAATTATCTTTTGACTCAATGAATTTAGTAATTGTATATCGATGAGTGTAATATAGTCCAAGGTTCAAGCCCCTTCATTGCCATTTTTGTAATTTTTTTTATTTTGGGTCAACGGTCAATTATTATTAGTATTATTTTATATGCATATTATATCATATACTCCCCCAATTTAGTTAAATAGTCCCCTATATTATTTTGATATATGTTTTACGTAAATAATCAACTTTTAAAAAATATGCTTATAATTTCACAATATTTCATCTTATCCTCCACTTGTATTGTAAATACAATTGTTGTGGTTATGTTTTTTTTAATTTTTTATTATCAACTTCAAATCTACTTATATATGTTTTAATTATTCCGGAACCTAATGAATAAAGAGTTATTATATAAAGATAAATAGTTTGTATTGAGTTTTAGTAGAGTTATTCAACCTTAATTTTATTTTGCCTTCGGTAAATTTACTTATAATAGAAGTTAGTTGACCATCAATTTTTTTTATCTAGGTCATAAAAAATAACAATTGATTGGGCATATAATATCAATATTTCAAGCAAAAATCAAATTATATTGTTATGTTACTATTATTTTTAATTATTTCTTATGTTTATTTAATTCTTTGCTTGTTAGTTGATTGTTTTTTAACTTGAATTTATAGTGCACAATACTTGTTACCAAAAAAATATCAATCTAGAAGTCGATCAAAACATAAATAAAAGAAAAAAATTGATTAAATATATTCTTTTTATTGTAAATTATTTTAACAAATGAAAAATTACAGTTTTTAGTAATTATTTAATACTTATTTTCTTATATGTTTGGGTATTATCCATTTTCAATACTTCAAATAATGAAAATTCAAATAAATTGTTCGATGCTTATATTTTTTAAAGGGCCCCTTATTTTCTTTTCGCTGTAGACCCCTAAAAATTCATGACCGATTTAGTGCCACGTGGTGTGTCCCAGAAAAGATGCTACACCTCCGAACTAAATCCCAACAATCTCCCCTAGCATTTGATGTGGATCGAAGCAAGGCCATTTTATAATAGCAATTGTTGGGAACAATCATGTACACTCGTTAAAATCTTAAACCAACGCATGAACTTAAGATTTAACCACCTTGCATTAGCAACGCATTTTGTGTGGCCTTTGCTGACTTCAGCCAGCTTATCTTTATCGATCTGAACTCTATTCGTCACGCTTACTTGAGCTGGCATGCTGTGTGCCCAGGATTGTCCTGCTAGTAGAAGCGGTTCAAAATCGTCTATCACACTCTCTGTCACATTCAGTGTCCCATTGAATCTCGGCCGTACACATTCCTTATTATTTTAGTCAGTCTTCTTTTTATAAGGAAACATGTGAGGCTGAGATTCAATGAGACAGAGGATGTGACAGAGAGCGGGACAGATGATTTGAAGCCTGTAGAAGCTCGCGTCTTTGTTGTGTGTGTTTTTTTCCTCTAATAAGCCTACTTTAGGTTCTATTTCTGTACTCTATCTCTAAAGCGCCTGATTCTTTCTTGTCAAAAGAGAAGCTTCAATTCAAGTCCAACTGTAACCAACAACGGGTAAGAGTGTTAAAATTGTGAGTAACCCTTATATCCCCTTGTTTTAGGCTGTACAGCTGTGCTTCAACCTCAAACAGTTCAGAAGTATTCTCTGTGCTCGAATACGTTTCACGCGCTGCCTCCCATGTCTCCTTGGCTGTCTTGTAGAGTAGAAAGTTTTCTCCAACGTCAGTGGTCATAGAACTTATCAGCCAAGACATGACTTGGTGATCATCAGTTTTCCAGGATCGATGTTTGGGATCCGTAGCCTTTGGAGCAGCCGTTTCACCATGAGATGGCCATCCTTCCGTCTGCTGCAGACAAACATGAACACGGACTGTGACCATTGCAGAAAATTTTGACCATGGAATTTGTGATTTGTGACGAGGGGAGAAGAATTAAGAATCGAGGGAACTGGTGGAATGGTCTTGGATCTGGAAGTAACTTACGAAGAAGTAGATTGTGAAGCCATGCCATATTTGGTCATTGGAGAGAGCAGGCCAGATGAATGAATAACTGAGAGGTCTGACGAAGAGGAATTAAAGAGAATTAGGGCTCAGAAAAGCTGCTCAGTTACCATGAAGAAATTGTGAATTTTCTTTCTTCAATTAAACAAGAGAATTACATCCTAATATAGTAGAGGGAGCGTCCAGTCACAAAAGTAGGAAACTAAATTCCTTCAAATCAAGATTTCCTTTCATTCAGGAATTCCATTAAATCAGGGAACTAAAATAGGAAAACCATAATTAAATCTAATCTAATCTTTTCTAAATAAGAAAAGTCTATTTCCTAGTTTATTTACATAATTCGATGCATATTTCTACAGTCTTCGTGTTTTGAAGTACTTTATGGGGTCTGAGGTATATTTATTTCTCAAAAAGTATATTCTTGATCTTCTTTGTTAGGATCGTAAGGTAGTAATATGAGAATTATAAGTTCTGAATTTTATGGAGAGGAATAGAGTAGGAGATGTATAAGAGAAGACTTATATTTTGTAACTCATATATTTATCACATCTTAGCCAATACATCAACCACATATTTATACTAGAGTGATGAATATTCCAGACTCAATCTAGATACATTCTCCAACATTAACTAAAACATAAAGAAGGAAAACTAAAGGTCTTTGGAATGAGAAAAGAATGACTGAATGTATCAACACATTAATCTCAATACTCCCCCTAAATGTGCTGCCACAACTCCAAGAAGCTCCCTTAATTTATGGAACTTTTCTTTGGGAAGTGCTTTTGTAAAGATATCCGCCACTTGCTCCTCACTCTTGTAATAGTTGAGCTTGATCCCTCCTTCAATAGCGTCACGAATGAAATGATGTTTGATAGCAATGTGGCGAGTACGTCTATGATAAATTGGATTCTTCGACATAGCAATAGCAGATTTGTTGTCACAAAAAATTGTAGTAGATTCCTTTTGAATCTCTCCAACATCTTCCAAAATTGTTCGCAACCATATATCTTGAGAAGTAGCTATAGCAGCTGAAACATACTCCGTTTCAGCAGATGATTGAGCCACATATTTTTGCTTCTTTGATGACCAAGAAAACATACTTGAACCAAGAGAAAGTGCATAGCCGGAGGTGCTTTTCATATCATCACCACAACCTCCCCAATCACTATCACAATAACCATGTAACTTAGCATTTGCATTCTTCTCATACTTCATGCCAAAATTGGTAGTACCTCTAATGTATCTCAACACCCTTTTTGCTGCCCCAAAATGAATTTGACTCAGATCATGCATAAATCTTGTCAACAAACTTGCAACAAACATTATGTCCGGCCTTGTAGCCGTAAGATACAACAACTTTCCAACCAAACTTCTATAAATAGAGGCATAAGCCTTTTTTGCATCATCATCTTTCAACAACTTCTCATTCACATTGAGAAGTGTTTCCGTGTGATTGCAATCATCCATCCCAAACTTTGCCAAAATATTTTCAGTATATTTCTTTTGACAAAGGAACACACCATCTTCTTTTTGATAAATCTCTAGACCAAGAAAATGATATAGCAAGCCCATGTCATTCATCTCATATCTTTTCATCATATCCTTCTTGAACTCAAGGATCATTTTCTCATTGTTACCGGTATAAAGCAAATCATCAACATAAAGAGCAACAACAAGAATAGAGCTACCTTCGGTCCTCATGTACAAAGTTGGCTCACTTTTGCTCTTTTGGAACCCCTTTTGAACAAAATAAGAGTCAATGTTGATGTACCAAGCACGAGGTGCTTGCTTCAACCCGTACAATGCCTTCTTCAACTTGTGCACCTTCTCTTCTTTGCCTTTTTGTTTGAAACCTTGTGGCTACTCCACATAGATCTCTTCTTCCAATTTTCCATTCAAAAACGCAGATTTGACATCCAATTGATAAAGCTTCCATGATTTTTGGGCTTCTATGGAAATGATAGCTCTAATCGTATCAAGACGAGCCACCGGTGCAAATGTTTCATTGAAATCAATTTCGGGCTGTTGTGTACAGCCTTTAACAACCAACCTTGCCTTCTTTTTATTGATAGATCCATCCGGATTCAACTTTACCTTGAACACCCATTTCACTCCAATGACCTTCTTCTCATTTGGATTTTTAACTAGCTTCCAAGTCTTGTTCTTCTCTATGGCTTGAATCTCATCTTCCATGGCTTTCCTCCAATCTTCCTCCTTGTCAGCTTCTTTAAAATTTTTCGGTTCCAAGACACAAAAATAGTATTTTGCATAAATATCACTCAAATCCATCAGTCTTATTGGAGTTGATTTGGAAGAAGATGAACTTGATCTTGGACTTGAACTTGAACTTGCTGAAGAGTTAGAAGATACATACGGGCTGCTAGGTGGACTTGAATGAACTTCGACCTCACCATTTTCTTCTTCAAGATCTTTATCATCATTATCTATAAGAGCTACACCCTTCTCGACTTTTTTGTTCTTCCAATCCCAAGAAGCATTCTCATCAACCAACACATCTCGGCTAATAAGAACTTTGTTGTCTTTCAAGCTCCAAACTCTGTACCCTTTTGACATGGTACTATACCCAATAAAGATGCATTTTTCACTAGCTTCATCAAGCTTCCTTCTCTTTTGTTTTGGAACTTGAGAATAACAAATGCTCCCGAACACCTTCAAGTGCCTCAAGGATGGCTTTCTCCCACTCCAAGCTTCAAATGGAGTTTTGTTGTACAAAGCTTTTGTTGGACTTCTATTAATCAAGTACACAGCGGTATTCACGGTTTCACCCCAAAAACTCTTTGGCAAACCCTTTGTATGAAGCATAGACTTGCCCATTTCTTCCATCGTTTGATTCTTCCTTTCGCTTACTCCATTTTGTTGAGGAGTATAGTGAATAGTGAGCTGCCTATCAATGCCTTCATCTTCACAAAACTTGTCAAATTCATTGTTATTATATTCTTTTCCTCTATCATTTCTAAGGAATTTAATAACATGACCACTTTGTTTTTCAACTAAAGCTTTAAACTTCTTAAAAATATAAAACACCTCAGATTTTTGTCTCGTGAAATAAACCCAAGTCATGCGAGTATAGTCATCAATAAAAAGAATGAAGTACCTATTACCACCATGAGTTGGATTCTCCATAGGACCACACACGTCCGTATGAATCAGTTCCAATTTTTCTTTGGCACGCCATGCACCGCCTTTTGGAAAAGATTGTCGATGATGCTTCCCAAGAGCACATTGTTCACAAACTTTATGGATCTCCTCAATTTTTGGAAGGCCTTGAACCATGTTCTTTTGTTGAAGTAGCTTGAGGCTATGAAAATTCAAGTGCCCAAGCCTTTTATGCAACAACCACGAATCTTCAAGAATGTGAGCTTTTAAAGCTACATTTTGAACATGCTTGAAGACAAGTGGGAAACTCCGGTTTCTCTCCATCTTGATAGAAGAAACCAATTCTTGTGCGCCATTTTTATCATAAATCATGCAACAATTATCTTTGAAATTCATCATGTATCCATGCTCCACAATTTGCCCAACACTCAATAAATTTTGATCCAACTCCGGAACAAGTAAAACATCATGAATTAACTTTGTACCTTTCTTCGTTTGCACACGAATCGTACCCTTTCCTTGCGCCTTTGCCAATGCTCCATTTCCCATCTTTACTTATGAGTCTATAGAAGTAATCATAGCCATAAAAATTGATTTGTCTCCATCATGTGATTGCTACAACCGCTATCCACGTACCACACATCGTTCTTGTATTCGGTTGCACTTTGACAAGTATAGAACATGTTACCTTCACCTTCTTTCTCCTCCAAGAAATTAGCTTCTTGTTGCTGTATTTACACCCTACAATCCTTCTCTTTGTGACCAAATTTTTCACACTGAAAACACTTCGGTTTACCCTTGAACCAACAATCTTCGGAATTATGGCTGTTTTTCCCACAAGTGTTACAACTTTGGGAGATCTTGAAATTTCCTCCACGACCAAAATTCTGTCTTCCTCCACCTCTTGAGCCTCTACCTCGACCTCTACCTTGGCCGCTACCATATCTACCTCCTCTAAATGACTCCTCCATTCTTCGATCACTACTTTCACCACTTTTCTCAACATCTTTCGAGCCAAAATTCAACTTAGATTGGAAAGCACTCTCAACAGATTTTTCAGAATGTCTTTCTAACCTCTTCTCATGAGCCTTCAACGAACCCATCAAATCTTGAACCGTCAACGTAGAAAAATCTTTTGTTTCTTCAATGATGGACACCATACCATCAAATTTAGGAGGCAAACTAACAAGAATATTTTCAACAATTCTACTATCTGGGACAACTTCACCAAGCCCTCTCATTTGATTAATGATATCCATCATTCTTGTATAATAATCTTTAACACTTTCAGAAATTTTCATTTTCAAATTCTCCAACTCTCTCCTATAACTTTGAATATTGACATTCTTTACCTTCAAATCGCCTTGGAACTCTTTTTGAAGAATCTCCCAAGCTTCTTTCGCCTTTGTTGCTATCATAATTCTAGAAAACAACTCCCCCGACACACCTTGCTGTAGAAACGAAAGAGCCTTTGCATCCTTCTTTCGATCCTCCCTCAATTTCTTATTTCATGCATCCTCCAATACCGCTACATCTTCGGGTTCTTCAAAACCCTCTTCAATATACTCCCACAAATCTTTGGAAATGAAGATTGTTCTTATCTTCACGACCCAGTGGTCATAATTCTCACCAAAAAATATGGGGATAGTTTCACTCGAGTTAGCCATTCTAGACTCACTCACTTTTGGATAATTTTTGGGATAAAACTACCTTCTATAGAACCGATGCTCTGATACCACTTGTTAGGATCGTAAGGTAGTAATATACGAATTATAAGTTCTGAATTTTATGGAGAGGAATAGAGTAGGAGATGTATAAGAGAAGGCTAATATTTTGTAACTCATATATTTCTCACATCTTAGCCAATACATCAACCACATATTTACACTAGAGTGATGAATATTCTAGACTCAACCTAGATACATTCTCCAACATTAACTAGAACATAAATAAGGAAAACTAAAAGACACACAGGAAAACTAAAGGTCTTTGGAATGGGAAAAGAATGGCTGAATGTATCAGCACATTAATCTCAATATTCTTGTTGTGGATGGAAAGCTAGGTGCTAAGCCTTGTTACCTATGGTTCCAAATATTCATCTTACAAAGGATGATGGAGAGCCATTTAATGGTCTTAAGCTTGTATTGAAGGTTAGTTGGGAAGCTGAAATATCTCAGTCAGTCACTCGCGCAAATATTGCATATGCAGTAAGCGTTGTGAGCCAGTTCATGGCTTCACCGAGGACTACTTACTGTTATTTATTGGAATAGACTTTTTGTTACCTTAAAGAAAATCCACATCGTGGTGTTCTCTATAGTAATCATAAACTAGTAGGGTAGAGGTTTTTTAGATGGTGATTGGGCATACAAGGTTGACTTATTTGTTGGTGGTAATTTAGCTTCTTGGAAGAGTAAAAAACAGTGTAGTTTCTCGTTCAAGTGCAGAATCAGAGTATAGAGTTATAACACAATCTATCTGTGAACTTATGTGGTCAAATCAACTTCTTAATGAGATTGGTATTGGTTGATTGACTCCTATGATATTGTGGTGTGATTATCGGGCTTCTTTCACATTGCATCCAACCTTGTTTTTCATAGGAGGACTAGCACATTGAGGTTGATAGTTATTTCATTAGAGAGAAGATCTAAGTCATGTTAGATACGAAGATTAGGCAGCTGATATTTTCATGAAAACATTGGATTGGCCACAAATTGATCATATTTCTAACAAGCTGGGCATGATTAATATCTATGGTCCACCTTAAGGGGGATAGGGGTTATAGTAATATTTGTGTGTTAGTAGAAAGGGTATAAATAGATTTTGGCTAACCTTATTAAGGTTACAGCTTCTTTGCACATTCATCTCTAGTTTTCATAGTATGTAACAATAATGTAAGGAAGCTTTGATGCCATGTGCTCCAACCCTCAGTTAGAATCCAAGTAAGGGGTTAGAAGAAAATATTAGAGAAGTGCAAAGGGATATCATTCTAATGATTGTGGCGTCTCAAATAACAAATCCACGACCTTAACTTTTATTTTTCGGAGATGGACTATAGCTGCAATAATAACAAATCCTAACCATTTACACTCCAATCCAAGATTCGTTTCATGTATTCTGCCTTTCCATTGATTGAATCACCTATTTATAGGGAGATTTACAATTAGGTTTACACATGGAGTAGGGTACAAGAAAACTATACAAGGAAGTTAACATAATAAGGAAAAAACTCTACAAGGTAATTACCACTAATTACTAATTACAAATCAACAAGAATAATGAAAAGATATTATTCTCTAACATGCCCCCGCGAGATGGACGTCTAAGAGGAGAGACCAATCTTGTGTAGTAATTGATGAAACCATTGGCGAGTAAGAGGCTTGGTTAAGGCATCGGCCAGTTGATCGGTCGAGGAGACATGACAAACTCGCATAAGCCCATCCTGAACTTGTTGCCGAATGAAATGAAAGTCCAGGGCCACATGCTTCATGTGAGTATATTCAGCTTCAGTCGAAGAGCGAGCTACAGTGCACTATTTCTTGGAGCTCCAAGAGATCGGGTTGCTTCCAAGATAGACAATGTAGGCACTGGTGGATGTGTAGTCATCCTTGTTGCCAGCCCAGACTGCATCAGTAAAGGCATAGAGAGCAGGAGGAGATTGGCGATGAAGGAGGATGCCCACATTAATAGTGCCACACAAATACCGAAGAACTCGCTTGACCGCAATCCAGTGCCCAGTGGTCGGCCTATGCATGAACTAAGAGAGTTTGTTGACAGCAAAGGCAACATCAGGCTGAGTGAGAGACATATATTGAAGACTTCCAACCATTGCTTGAAATTCTGTCGGATCTGAGTGAGCAATGTCGGTGTGAAGAGTCAAGGTAGGCGAGGTAGCAAGGGGCGTAGCTACTAGGTGAGCATCGGGCATGGCTGTGTGAGCAAGGAGGTCAACTATGTACCTACGCTGGGAGAGCAGAAGACAACTTGGGCACGTAACAACCTCAACCCCAAGAAAGTAGTGAAGATAACCAAGGTCCTTGAGAGAGATGCGATTGGCGAGCAGAGAGATGAAATTCTGAACTGCAGCAGGCTGGTTTCTAGTGACAATGATATCATCCACATACACAAGAAGATAGATGATGGTGCCCGCAGTACGAAGGATGAACAGCGAGGTGTCAGGCACCAAGTTTCTGAAGCTGGAGGCAAGAAGAAACTGATGCAGCTCATTATACCATGCTTAGGGAGCCTGCTTGAGACCATAAATAGCCTTGTGAAGTCGACACATATAATGAGGTTTGTCCTTATCTGTGAACCCAGGTGGTTGAGCCATGAATACTTCCTCGGACAGATTGCCTTGAAAAAAGGCATTGTTCACATCCAGTTGTCGAATATCCCATCCTTGACAGAGGGCCAGTGAGAGAACAAGACGAACAGTGGTCGTCTTAACCACTGGGCTGAAAGTCTCGTGATTGTCAACCCCTGGTCGCTAGTGAAATCCCTTGGCCATTAGGCGAGCTTTGTAGCGATCAATGGTGCCATCAGCATGTCTTTTGATACGGTAGATCCACTTACAACCAACAATATTACGAGCATCTATCGAAGGGACAAGTTCCCAAGTGCCATTGCGAGCTAGTGCATCAAACTCCTCAAACATGGCCTGATGCTGCTTCTCATCTTTCAGAGTAGAGATAGGCACTCTGAGTGAGCGAGTAACCAAGGAAGACACACGGAGTAGAGTGAGCAGCGAGTTTGTGAGCGGAGTAAGGGTGGAACCAAGGGTAGCAGAGACAACCAAAAGCACGAAGTTTGGTGTAGTTGGGTAGAGAGCCAAAAAGTTTATGGTAGGGAGACTGGCAAGCAAGGGTGGGTGTTGGTAGCCAGTTTATGAAATAGGTCGCGGTTTGGAAGGCAAACCACCAGAAAGGCAGCAGAAGAGAAGCACGAGAGAGAAGTGAGAGACCAGTCTCGACAATGTGGCGATGGCGACGTTCCGAGAACCCATTGTGTTCCGGGGTGTGAAGGGGCGAGGTGAGGTGAGAGATGCCATGGGCGGACAGGTAGGCTGCCAAGCCAGAGTCCCGAGAAAGCCCCATGTACTTGCCTCCATTGTCTGAGTAAAGGGTGACAATGGTTGTTTTAAAATAGTTTTCCACCAGGGCTTTAAACTTGGGAAAGATGGTGGCAACCTCAGATTTGAGTCTGAGCGGGTAAAGACAAATGTAATAGGTATAGTGATCAATAAAGAGCACATAGTATTTGAACCCATCAATAGAGGGAAAGGGGAGGTCCAAACATCAGTATAAATAGTTTGAAGAGGAAGAGTAGACACAATAGTATTTTGATGAAAAGGAAGTTTATGACTTTTATTTGAAAAGCAATCATTACAATGAATAGGAGTGCGAACAGTGTCTAATGCTAAACCTAGTCTAGAAAGTATCTGACTTTGGATGGGGCCAGACGGATGGCCAAGGCGATGATGCCAGTCTTGGTGAGAGACTTTGGAGTTAACACAAGCAGAGGGGCGAGGTGGGGTTGCTGTGGTCGGCCATTCATACACACCGTCCCTTAGGCACTGCAGTCGTAGTATTCTCCTGTCCGCCAGATCCTTCACATGAAAAGAAGTTGGTAAGAACTCAATAGAGGTATTATTGGAGATGCAAAATTGAGATATAGAGATAAGGTTCTCTTTCATGTCAGGAACAAAAAGAACATTATGAAGGGAAAAAGTGTGTGAGGGTGTATGAAGAGAGGAAAAACCAGTTTTGGAGATAGTTAACCCAGTACCATCACCAATGATTATGTCGTCCATGCCCGTGTAGGTGGAATGTAGTGAAAGGTTTCCAAGGTCGCTAGAGACATGATGAGAAGCACCACTATCAAGTAGCCAGCTCGGTGGCCCCGTGTCTGCCGTGGTTGCAAGGTATGCCCGTGGTTGCAACTTGGAACCACTTGCCAAGTTGGGAGTAGCGGGCAGAGATGTGGTGATGATCAGTTGAAAGTTGGGGCAGCGAGTAACCGAGTAGCCCTGTCGCTGTGGCCGAGGAGTGGGAAAGTGGCCAACGTTCCGAGGACTGAAGTCGATCTTACGTGGAGGATTGCCGAGCCGTCGAGATATTGCTCCTCAGGGCAGCAGGATTGGCCGAAGCAGGGTGCAAGAAGGACGCGGGCTGAGACTACTTCAAGAATAGCTCGTAATTGATGAGTTTTTCATTAAGCTCATCAAACGATATGGGAGTATCCCGTCCTTCAACCACATCCACGATGTGGCGGTAGTCATCATCCAAACCACCAAGGATGGTCTCAATGAGATCCTCGTGGTCAAGAGGTTTGCCCAGAGCAACGAGTTCATCAGCCCGACCTTTAACAGACAGCATGTAGTCGGAAATAGACTGAGTGCCTTTGGAAGCTCACTTTACAGAAATCTTGATCTGCTTGATGTGGTCGTGAGTTAGGCGAGCATAGGCATGAGCAAGGGTTTCCCAAGCATCACAGGTAGTGGCGGCCTGTTGGATCAAGGGGACCAAGGGGAAGAAAGGAAGCCGACAAGAGCACAAAACAGAAGTTTGTCTTGCCGGATCCAGGGTAGGTAATACGGGTTGGGTGTGGGAACGTCCTTCGATGATTGAGCATCCTTGGTAAGGACAGTGGGAGGCAGATATAGATGTGAGCCGTCTACAAACTTATAGAGGTCATAGCCGATGTGGGTGGCCTCAACTTGGAGTTTCCAAGCTATGTAATTGGTGGAGGTGAGTTTGGTGATGTTGTGGTGAGAGATGTTGATGAGGTCGAAGGTGTGTGTGGGATCAAGAGGGTTTTTAATGGTGAGGGAGTGGTTGCTGTTAACCATGGCTGAAAGAGTTGAGGGCAGCGGTTTAGAGGAAGAAGGCGAGGGTTTTAGGAGCAGGGCTCTGATACCATGAAGGAAACTAATAAAGTTTAGGAATAATGACATAGCCTTTCCATTGATTGAATCACCTATTTATAGGGAGATTTACAATTAGGGTTACACATGGAGTAGGGTACAAGAAACATATACAAGGAAGGTGTTGATTCTTATGTTAGATTTATATCTGTTCTGTCCATTACATCTAGTTTTATACTTCAGTGGCTAATCGGGTTGCGTATCGATTAGCGTGGCAACTGTGTATAAAACTTTGCCCAGTATAGTTTTTATAGGACTTTACAGGTTCAGCGGAAGACCTCTCCACAAGCTTTATCGGAAGACCTGCTTAAAGCCCACAAATGGTAGACCTCGTGTTCACCTGATCTTCTATGGTGTGTCCTATCCAGCAATAACTCATTGGATTAATTCAAACTTATCCTAATCATTATTTGAATTAATCCAAGACATTCCCTGACATATCAAGCCGCCGAAAGCAACTTTCTGAAAAGCAGGAAGACTTTTCGTCCTGAACAGTGAAAGCGAGGAAAAAGCGGTATCTCTACTTTGCAACAACTCTCATATCTGACACCTAAATCGCCCACCTTTTTGAAGATCTCAGAAATCATTCCCTGCTCTAGATATCTGTGAAGACGAAAATCCTTGACTGACAGCCCCATGCATTTAATGCATTGTTGAAAAGAGCTATTGAAGTATTCGTCTTCTCCAACGGATCTTTTGAAGTGCACCTGCTATAAATGCTGCCATTGAAGACTGGAAAAATAAGCAACTATACAGAATCAATTGAACACTTAAAGGATTGCTTTGAAACTTCATAACTCTTAGTCCTACAGCTCAGTGCAATCAAGAGATCCTCAACAAATCTAGAAGTCATCGTCAACAACAAGAAGCTGCTCTTCAACACTTATTGTTTTTAATTTCTTGTTGTTTACATTCATTTACTATACTTCTGCATGAATTAAATATCTTGTATTTACAGATATTTAATTCCATAGACCCCAAACACAAGTCAATATTTTGTACACGATCCATTAGGGATATTCTTTGTAATTGATCTAAGTGGAAAACATAGTGCACTATTTAAATCCAAGGTTGACTGCCTTGGTGGTGGACGTAGCACTCTTTATAGTGTGAACCATCCCAAAATACTTGTGTTATTTCTTATATGTTTGTTTGTCATTTGATCTAGTCATTACTTTGATTATCTTTATCCATTTACAGCAGAACTTAAGTATCTTGTAAAAGGTCTACCGGTAGTCCTTATCGGCAGACCTGGAACAACTATCTTGAAGGTCTTCCGCTACTTCATTCTCTTCAATAGATTGCAAGTATCCTTCAAAGAATTATTAAAAGTTTTAAGTGTTTAATAAGCTATTCAACCCCCCCTTCTAGCTTATTATTGTGCCCATTGGGACACACAATTGGTATCTGAGCCTTACTCTTTGAAAACAAGTTTTTCCAAGATTAAACTCTTGAGAGATACGATATAATGGCACAAACACACTACATGCTGCCTACATCTAATGCTAACCACGTCCCAATATTGGACGAAGGACATTTTGATGTATGGAAGGATAAAGTAATGAGATTTATGAACTCTATTGACAACAGATTATGGAAATGTGTTACTGCAGGTCAACATGTACCAATGAAGGCAAATCTTCTAGCTTCCATTGCTGGGAATCCTGCAGAAGTACCAAAGGAAGAATCTGAATGGACAGAGGATGATAGAAAGCTGGTAGAACTTGATAGCAAAGCAATAAACATAATCACCAGCTCTCTAGACACAAGCACATACCAGCAAGTGATTCGATGTACAACTGCAAAAGAGATGTGGGAAGCTCTTGTAGAATACTTGGAAGGAGACCAAGACACAAGAGATAACAGAAAATATACATACATCCAGCAGTTTGATTCTTTCAAAAAGGATCCTAAGGAAACCTTGAGACAAGCATACGATCACTTCAGTGAGGTAATAAATAGCTGCTTTTCTCTTGGTAAAACGTATGATAAAAAGGAAATGAACATGAGGTTTCTAGGCTCTCTAGGTAGCTTATGGCATGTTAAGACCCCAGCTATGAAAGAATCTAAGAACTTAAACGAGATGACTCTTCGTAGTCTCTACGCAAGTTTGAAGGTTTATGAACTTGAAGTTAATCAAGCTCTAGAGCAAGACAAACAGTTCAGAACTGTGTCCTTGTCAGCCATGGTCCAAGAAGAAATCACTGTTGAAACCAAACCTTCCACTTCTTCTTGTGAAAATGATTTTTTATCTGATGAACAATTTGCCATGTTTGTAAAACGTTTTCAAAAATTCGCAAAATATGGAAGGAAGAACACTCACCAACAATCTTTCAGAAAGAATGGTGAAAGATCATCTAAGGAAGAGCTTGTGTGTTACAACTGTAGAAAACCTGGTCATTTTGCCTCAAAATGTCCTAAGCCAAAATTTGAAGCATACCGAAAACCTTCCTTCAGAAAATTTCAAAAACAAAAAGGTATGTTGGCTGAGGACATAGAAGACAAACAGGTTGCTACATGGTTTGAGACTGATTCAGAAGAGGAGGAAGAGGATTCTGAGCAAGCTAACATATGCTTAATAGCTCATGATTAAGGCCCTACCTATGACTTTGAAAATGAAGTCAAAGTTTCACCTAGTCCTTTAGACAAAAATGAAACCAACAGTGACAGCTTCACTAAGGAAGAACTTCTCAAGGATAACCAGGATATGCTTGAAGAATTTAATTCCTTTAGAGTGGCCTATGTTAAACTTACAAAGAACTGTGAGAAACTTACAGCTGAGAAATCTTCGATGGCAGCTGAGATTCAAACTCTCAATAGCTGTCAACAAGAGAGTATCAAGCTGAAGGAAGAAAACAAATTCCTTTATGACAAAATTGATTGTCTATCTGAGCACATCAAAGGACTTGATCTAGAGAAAATTGCCTTGCAAAAGACAATTGACTCCTGGAACAGCTCCAAGGATGCATTCGAAGAAATCCTTTCAAGCCAAAAATCTAGTAATGATAAAACTGGCATATGGTATTCAGATGTGCCTCTTCCGACAATCTCTTCAGTCATAGAAGAAGGTGAATCCTCCGAGACTGCTAATGATATTTCCTTCTCTAAACAGACATTTGGAAATATAGGGAAACAAGGCCTTGGTTATTCAAGTGTCCCCTACATTTACCCCAAAGTTCAGAAAGGTAAAGCCAAAATGACTGACTCAAATGAGAAACCTGAAAAGGTAACGGTAAAGTAAAGTCTGTCGACAACAACTATGCTAAGGCAAAGTCTGCTGGCGGTAGACCTACTAAACCTCTACCGGTAACTATCAAGTTTGTCTATGAAACAGGCAAGGCTCCTTTACCTGTTGAAGGTAAACTTAAAGGTATTCTACCAAATCCTCCTGAAAAGGTAATCAACAGAAAAGCTAAAGCTAAGTCTAATGGTAACCTACCCAGGAAGATTCAAAAGAAACAAATTAAGTCTACCATCAACAAGCAAGCTGAACCAAGAATGGATGTCAAGAAAAGGAATGATCATAATCACTCGTCAGTTAAAGTCACTAACAGTTCTCTATGGACTTTCCATTTATGTCATTCTTGCAATTGTCTAGGCCATCTGGCACCAGAATGCTTGCTAAGGTTCACCCCAAGATCTGAGAGACCTAGTTCTCTCAAGGTCAAGCAGGTATGGGTTCCAAAAGGTTGCTAATCCTTAGGACCCGAAAGAAAATAAAGGGTACCTGTTTACTTTAATTCTTTTTCAGGAATGCTTCATGGCTATAGAATCAGAAAACAAAGACATCTGGTACCTAGACAAAGGGTGCTCAAGACACATGACAGGAAAGCAGTCTTCTTACGTATATAGGCTGAAGCAAAAGGACCCACTGTTATTTTCGGAGATAATGCAAGAGGAAAGACAATTGGATATGGCTCAATCACTAGAGGAAGTCTCTCCATCAACAAAGTCTCTCTAGTGAGTGGCCTAAAGCACAATCTTCTGAGCATATCTCAATTCTACGACAAAGGTCTTCTATGCCAATTCAACTCCAACCAGTGCCTCATCAAAGACAGTGAATCCTGCTCTACAATACTGACAGGCAATAGACAAGGAAATGTCTATATCGTTGACTTAAATCTTCTAGGGAGATTCTCAAGCCTTTGCCTAGTAGCTAACAACGTTCGTGACAACAGCTGGCTATGGCACAAGCGTCTCAGTCACCTCAACTTCAAGCACCTCTCTAAGCTCTCCAAAAACGGGCTTGTCAAAGGTCTACCTATGGTGTCTGCCGACCATGACAGAAGTTGTAAAGCTTGTCAACTAGGAAAACTCTCCAAGTCTTCCTTCAAAAGAAAGTCTGTTTTGTCAACAAACAGACCTCTTCAACTTCTGCATATGGATCTCTTTGGACCAATCACAACAACCAGTATTTCAGGAGACAAGTATACACTTGTAGTAGTTGATGACTACTCTAGGTTCACTTGGATTGAAACAATGACATCTAAAGATGAAACGTATGATCTAGTCACTGCTCTTTTTAAAAGACTTCAAACTCAAAAGCTTGAAGACATTAGTGACATAAGATCAGACAATGGCACTGAATTCAAGAACAATGGTGTAGAAAATGCTACCGCGATGACCACGGGATCGGACACAACTTCTCTGCTCGGTGCTCCTCAACAAAGCGGTGTAGGCTGAGCGGAAGAGAACAACGATTGAAGCGGCAAGAACAATGCCGCGAAGCTAAACTTCTAAGTATTTACAGGCGAAGCGTCAATCTTGCATGTTTTACCTCGAGAGCGGATCCACAGGTAAACAAGTTTCATAACAAAACTCCATATGAAATATGGAGAGGAAGATCCCAACATAGGATTTCTTAAAATCTTCTTGTAAATGTTTTATTCTTTATAATGGAAAAGAATATAGAGGAAAATTTGATGCAAAATCGCGATTTAGGAATTTTTCTGGGTATTCAAAACATTCAAAAGCATTTCGCATTTTCGGTAAATCTAATTTAAAAATTTTAGAATACGTGCATGTTTCTTTTGATGAATATGACTTGTTAGAGCCTAGAAAGGCTCGAACGTTGCTAATGATTCGATAATGATGAGGCAGTACAAATAAAGCATCTACTTCCACTCCTCATCGAAACGGCAACCGCTGAGAACCCTCAAGTACCGCTAACCCTTCACCTTGGTGAGCGAGAACTCGCTGGGTACAACAACTCTTGACCACGAACCCATCTCTTCGTTTTACCCCAAGCACCTTCTGAGATCACTCATCCTTCTTGTTCACCGAGAAAATGAAGGTTTTGAAGATCCTATCTCTTGAACCGATTTTGGTGAATCTCCTTCTCAACCTACTCCGAATTCTTAAGGGAAGAACTCACCGAAGTGATCTTCCTCAATCATTATTGATGCAAGAGATCATCCCATCGAGAAATAAAGTTCGAGAAGAGACTATGTTTGCTTATGCATTTGTATCGAACTCGAACCAAAGAAGATTGATGAAGCTATCGAAGATCATAAGCGGATTGAAGCTATGCAAGAAGAAATGAACCGGTTTGAAAGATATAAGGTGTGGAGCTTAGTTCAAAGATCGGCGATCATCCAGTCATCGGCACCAAGTGGGTTTCGAAACAAAAGAGATGAAGAAGGAAATGTCACGAAACAAAGCTAGGCTGGTTGCACGGGGGCTACCGTCGGGAAAGAAGGAATTGACTTTGATGAAACTTTTGCTCTGTTGCTAGACTAGAGGCAATCGAGAATCTTTCTAGCCTATGCCTCGTTCATGAACTTCAAAGTGTATCGAGATGGATGTAAAGAGTGCCTTTACGAATGGTGATCTTCAAGAAACGTATATGTGGAGCGAGCCTCGAGGATTTGTCATTTCGAGACAAAGCTGGATCACGCCTACCGACTCAGAAAGCTCTCTACGGCTGAAGCAAGCTCTAGATCTTGGTATGAAACTCTATCCAAGTTCTTAATAGAACAAGGATTCGTGAGAGGAAGAATAGACACTACTTTATTCATCCTCAAGCACTGAAAGGCCATTCTCTTCTGGTACAAATCTATGTGGACGACATCATCTTTGGATCAACTAACCAAAGCACGTGTAAAAGATTCGAGAAGGCGATGCAAAACAAGTTCGAGATGAGCATGATGGGTGAACTTACCTACTTTCTAGGACTGCAGATACAAGACGGAATCTTCATCAGCCAAACCAAATATGCAAAGGAACTAATCAAGAAGTTCGGCCTCGATTGACTAAAGGATTCGAAACTCCAATATCTATCGACTGCATCTTGACAAAGATTAGAAGGAAAGCAAGAGAACATGACCAAGTATCGAGGAATCATAGGTTCACTTCTTTACCTTCTTGCTAGTAGACGACATTATGTTTCTTTGTTTGTGTTTGTGCTAGATTTCGAGGCGAGATCGAGTCACATTTGCTTGCTGCCAAGCGTATCATCGGATATGTTTCAAAAACAACAAATCTAGGCATATGGTATGAAAAACAACAATTTCGATCTAGTTGGATACTCGGATGCGAATTATGCGACTTGCAAAGTGAGCGAAGCACCGGTGGGACTTGTCAATTCCTTGGAAATAGACTTGTCTCATGGTCTTGCAGAAACAAGGATCGGGTTGCAAACTCAACCCAGGAAGGCTGAATACATTCTTTAGGCATTTGTTGCTCTCGCTCCTATGGATGAAGCAACAACTAGTGGACTACAACATCAAGGCTACAAGCGCCAATCATGTGTGACAACACATCGGCAATTCGGTCTCAAAAATCGATGATGCACTCCAAGACAAAGCACGTTGATATCCGTTATCACTTCAGATCATGTGGAGAAAGGTAACATCGGTTTGGAATATGTTCCAAGCGAGCATCAATTAGGCGACATTCTCACAAAACCCTTGGATGCCACCGGGTTGCTTATTTAAGGAGAAATCTTGGTATGATTGATCCCTCTTTGCTTAATTCAAAGTTATTTGTTAATGTTTCTTTCATCTGGGTAGACTTGGTTTTTAGACTAATCGGAAGGCGTAAAGTTCTCCTTTCTTAGGAAGACTTAAATGTTAGTATTTTTTACTTAGTCTATTTTTTTTTAAAGAGGTTTCTAAAGCAATAAAGGGGGGTCAAGGATAAAATTTGGTATGAAAATATCTTAAGTTCAGCTTTCTCTAATTTTCAAGCCTTTAAATAGACCTTGAACCGCCTTTGCCAAACTGCCTTTGACAAAAATATTTCTCTCATTCATACTCTCTATGTATGCTTTGCTTTATGCAAATCCAAATTCTTCTTGTTTCTTCTTCTCATCGGCGGCAATGGTATGTTTTTCTACATTCTCTATGAAACTTATTGTTTTACGTTTTTGCATTTCATTTCATAACCTAAAATTATGTTTGGAATTCAGCGATTACTTTTCGAAGTTTCATAGGTTTCACTGTTGTTCTTAAAACTCTAGAATAACATCGTTTATGAATATTCATGTTTCTTATGAAAAATTACATATACATTTCTTTGGTTTGGACTCTCTAAACATTCTAGGGTTTCAAGTTTTTCTCTTAAAAAATTCCAAATATTTTCAAACAAATTCATTAAAACTCAGAGGTGAAAAAAGCCTAATTTTTTTTGTGTATTTCTTTCGGGCAAGAACTTCAAAATCAATGCAGACGAGACATATTCCTCTAGTAAGGATGTCAATCCTTAGGGATATCCTAGCTTTCCACCTCTCATGTGACATCATAGTCGCTCTGGGACCCAATTTGTACATTCAGGAATGTGCATTGGCGTTGATCTAATCTAACAATATGAAAGCATGCACGAACATGAGCGCCTCGGTATTCTACCCCTCTTACGCCTCAACGATAAAAACTCTGATCTACGAAGAATTCTATCGAAGAATGGAGCTCATGAACAAGAGAGCGCTCTCTGAGGGTGGATTCGAGGCAGATCCCATCTCCATTTCAGCTAAATCAATTTCACCATCGTCGTGC
>CM028379.1:38448084-38538911 GCA_013146195.2 Codonopsis lanceolata | reverse complement strand
TGGGAAAATGGTTTTACGATCAATAAAAAACACCACGCGGGGGGCCGCCCACTGATGTTAATGAGAGAGAGGTCAATTTGGGTTTTCTTCCATACCCATGAAGAACTCTTGATTAATGGCAGGCTGAGGTTCGAATGTCGAAGGAAAGAGCATTAACTTGGTTTACATGACAACAAGGTGAATCAGCTCCAGCTAGAGGTTCATTCAAAGAGGCGATGTCTAGAAGACATGTTTGAACCCATTTCTGAAATAACAACAAATTTGTTAAACACCCAGATGAAAAAAGACAGGAAAAGAAAGAGTAGAGATGAACAATACCGGTGGAATCTAGGGTTAGGGTTTTGAATATAAAAGCTTTTGATGAAGACGAGGTTATTTGAGAGAGAAAATTTTTTGGAGAGAGAGGAAAGGTAAGAGAGAGTGAGTGTGTGTTTTAAATAGAAAAATAGATAGTACGGATGCTTATAAAAGGTTGGGGTTTCAAAGTGAAGATATGGGTGTAGTGATAAAGTACCTGAGAATTTTGGTTTTTGTGATAAAAATAGCAATTTATGTGAGGAGAGTCATTATCCGCGATGATGAGCCATTTTTGTGAAAACACGTCATTTCAATCGCGAGTTGGTGGGATAGTGGAAAGATCATTTTGGCTTTTCAAGAAAGCTTCGGCGAGTTCAAGGAAAAAAATAAATGGCGGGAAATAAATGAAGAATTTTCAATAAATTATAGATTAAGTCTTGGTGAGATACGATCGGCTTTGACTTAAGGCTCGGAGACTTACAGACGGTGACAGTTAATCAACGTGTTATTAGGCAGAAATAATAGAGATATGTCAGGTGAACAATTGTCGACTAATAAGTCTCATTTATTGAAGGTTTGTCGGCTAATAGGCGACATTATTTTATAGCACAATTAACCGGGTATGAAGAGAATTTTGTCAGCGAAGGTTGTCGGTGAGGAGCTTTGTTCTTAAGAGCTTCATATGTCGACTCTTGGTGACAAATTTTTCTTGATATAAAATTGCTACTGACCATATAGATTGTCGACAATACATAAAAATGGAAGTATACCACATAGGTTAGACAAGCCAAATACATCTTTCTATGACATAATAAGCATTCTAATTCTCCTCTTAGAATTCAAATCATCGACTTTCAAGGCTTTAGTAAAGATGTCGGCTAATTGAAAGTTCGGTAGGAACATAATCTAACTGAACATTGCCTTTTCAACATGATCTTTCAAAAATGATATCGATGTCTATGTGTTTGGTTTTAGAATGCATGACGGGATTTTTAGAAAGCGATATAGCGAAGTATTATCACAATAAATAGGACATGTTCCATAGGCATTTCATAATCCAATAGTTCTTTGTTTCATCCAAAGAATGCGAAACAACGACTTCAGCGACAATATATTCGACTTGATAGTTGAAGTGAAGCGAGGCTTGCTTTTTGCATGCCCAAGATATCGATCATTTCCAAGGCCCGACATGTTCCAGTGCTTTTCTATTAACTCTGCAAGCTGCAGGTCGACATCTGAATATCTGTTAAATTAAAAGAAGAGTCTACGGGATACCAAATGCCAAATTTTTCGATATCAATCAAATATCTAATGATTCTTTTTGCTTGCAATCATATGAGATTCCTTAGGATTAGCTTGAAAGCGAGCACATATACATCTGCAAACATGATATCGGTCTACTAGCGAGTTAAATAAAGAAGGGATCAACTATACCTCGTACTCGGTTGTATTAAGCGGCTTACCCTTTTCATCAGTGACTAGATGACATTCAACTCCCATTGGAGTGTTTGCTGAATTGGCTTCTTGAAGATTGTATTTCTTGATCAGCTCTCTAGTGTATTTAGATTGATGGATAAAAATTCCTTCCTCAGTTTGCTTGATTTGCAAACCTAAGAAGTAAGTTAGTTCTCCCATCATACTCATCTCAAACTTTCCTTTCATAAGATGCTCAAATCTCTTGCACAAAATTTCATTAGTAGATCCAAAAATAATATCATCAACATAAATTTGAACTAGTAAAATATTACCTTTGTGCTTCAAAGAGAAAAGAGTAGTATCGATTTTACCTCTTTGAAATCCTTTTTCCATAAGGAATTTGGATAGAGTTTCATACCATGCTCTTGGGGCTTGCTTGAGACCATAAAGAGCCTTTCTTAGTTTATAAACATGGTCCTTCTTTTTAAGATCAATGAAACCGGGAGGCTGCTCAACAAATACTTGTTCTTGTAGGTCTCCATTCAAGAATGCACTTTTTACGTCCATTTGGTATACCTTGAAGTCCTTGAAGGTTGCATAAGCAAGAAATAATCTGATGGCTTCAAGTCTTGCCACATGAGCAAAAGTTTGATCATAGTCAATTCCCTCCTTTTGTCTATATCCTTGGGCTACTAACCTTGCTTTATTTCTTGTAACATTTCCATCTTCATCCAACTTGTTTCTGAACACCCATTTTGTTCCAATGACTTGTTGATCTGTGGGTCTAGGCACAAGTTCCCAAACTTTACATCTTTCAAACTGATTCAGCTCTTCTTGCATGGCCTCGATCCACTGAGGGTCTTCCAAAGCTTCATCAATCTTTTTGGGTTCAATGGAAGAGACGAAGGCATGAGAATCAAGAGTTTCATTTCTGGAGCTACTTCTGGTTCTTAGGCCAATAAAGGGGTCTCCAATGATATTTGAAACTGGGTGATGTCTGGCTTCCCTAATTTCTTTAGGAAGATCTGTAAGGGGCTCAGTTTGTAAAGTTGGAGATGGATGAATGTCAGTTGGCTGAATGGCTTCAGAATTAATTGTGTCAGCTAATTGATCTATTGTAACAGGGTTAGGTTTGCCAGCTGGCTGAAGATTGTCAGCCTGCTGAGGTTCAATCTGAATATCTATAGTTTCTGTAGGAGAAGTTGAAGATGAAGGATTGTTTTGAATTGAACCTGTACTGTTACCTGTCTCAAACATTTCAAAGTTGTTAGTAGTATCAGGAGTCTTATAAGATTCAAATAAACTTGATTCATCAAAAGTAACATGCATAGATTCAACAATTATTTGAGTTTTTCTATTATAGACTCTATAAGCTTTGCTATGCTTAGCATAACCAACAAAAATACCTTCATCAGCTTTTTCATCAAATTTTCCTCTGTAATCACCACCATTGTAGTGAATGAAGCATTTGCACCCAAATATTTTAAAGAAAGTAATGTTAGGGGTTCTACCTCTCCATATTTCATAAGGAGTCTTACCATGAAACTTGTTTATGAGAGATCTATTTTGAGTAAAACATCTTTGTGTTGACGACTTGCCCAAAAATATTTTGGCAATTTTGCTTCAGCTATCATTGTTTTACCTGCTTCAATCAGAGTCCTGTTTTTCCTTTCAGCTATACCATTTTGCTGAGGTGTTCTAATTGCTGAAAAGTTATGATCAATTCCATGATCATCACAGTATGTGTCCATCCCAAGATTTTTGAATTATGTACCATTGTCTGATCGAACACTTATAATCTCACTCTCCTTTTGAGTTTGAAGATTTCTGAATAGAGAAGTGAGAATGCTATAAGTTTCATCCTTGGATTGCATCATTTCAACCCATGTGTATCTGGAGTAGTCATCCACAACAACTAAAGTGTACTTGTTACCTCCTAGACTTGCAGTTGTTACAGGACCAAATAAATCTATGTGTAGAAGCTCAAGAGTTCTTTTGGTAGAAAGACATGGTTTTGGTTTGATGGAGGTTTTTGTTATTTTTCCCAAAATACAAGCATCACATTTTTTGTCAGTCGGAAAATTTATGGATGGCAGACCTTTTACCAAATCTCCTTTTGAAAATTTTGAAAGATACTTAAAATTCAAATGTGAAAGTCTTTTGTGTCAAAGCCATGAATTTTTGGAAATATTATTTGCTACCAGACAAATTTGAATACTGCTATCTAAAGAAAGTAGATCTATAGCAAAAACATTTCTCTTTCTTGAACCAGTGAGCAAAATTTCATTTGTGATGCTATTTTTGATAAAACAGTGTGTGGAGGAGAAAGAGCAGCTAATACCTTTATCACAGAATTGTGAGATACTTAAAAGATTGTGTTTCAAACCTTGTACCAAAGAGACATTTTCAATTATTATAGATCCTCTGATAATGGATCCATAGCCAATAGTTTTTCCTTTTGAGTTGTCTCCAAAAATTACAGAAGGTCCTTTTGCTGCAATAATGTTAGTAAGAAGTTCAGCTGATCCAGTCATGTGTCTGGAGCATCCACTGTCTAATATCCATGTGTCAGTTGAATGATTATATGCCATTAAGCATACCTGAAATATGAATATTTAAATCATGGTACCCTTTATACTTTTGGGTCCAAAGGGTTAGTTTTCTTAGGTATCCAAACTTGCCTGAAATTAGGCTTCTTAGTTCTGTCAGTAGGTTTAAATCTATATAAGCATTCATGTGACTGATGACCAAAAGTAGAGCAAATATTACACTTGTGATAACCAGGTTTATCAGTCATTTGAGGTGAATTCTTTGATTCTTTATGGTTCAGCTTAGAGGTCTTAGCAGTAACAAAATTTATTGGCTTGAACTTGTCAGTTCCCTTTCTTCTGAATCCTCCTCTTTTGTCAGCTAGGCGACATTTGTCGATTGGTGACATTTATCGATTATTGAGTTAGGCGACGATTTAGAGGCTTCGACGAAGAAGGCCGACAACGGTCATTGTTTAGCCTATCCTTTTTGTTACTGTACCTCTTGTGCTGATTCATCTTTTTGGGATAAGTGAATGGCACAGCATTATAAGCTGATCCCTTGTTCTTTAGTAGAATCTTAGGTTCACCTTTTGACTGTTTGATCTCACAGTCTTCATCATCCTTTGAGTATCCAAGACCATATTGGTCTTCATGATTTTTCTGTTGACTGATGGTGGTTTCTCTGGCTGACTTTTGACTTTGAGTAAGTATCAACAACATTGGTCAGTCGAAGATTTCTTTCCACAAGGTCAGCAATCTGGGCATCTGAGATTTTTGCTTGAATCTCATATTTTTCATTGAGACTTTTAAGTTGCAGCAATTCTTTTTGATGAACTTTGTAAAGCTCATTGATCTTTTGAAGCTCACAATTTTCTTCAGAAATTCTTTTAAAATCACTGGATAAGGAAACATGGATTCTTTTAAGTGTTTCAAACTTGGAATACATTTCTTGCATTTGTTCCAGTAAATCATCAGCACTTGAGTTAGTAATCTTCTCCTCCTGCCTTTTTGGATCATGACTTACTTTAGCAGTCCTTGGAGAAGTTGACTTAACTTTCTTTTCTGGCTGACTTATGATTCCTTGTCCATAAAATCCATTTCCTATTTTCTTAACCACAAACTGATCAGGTTTGATGACCTTTGTCAGTTTGCAGTTTGTGATAGGTGAGCTTGACAGCTCATCTTCAGGCATCTTTGAATATTTTGGACTTGGAAACTCATTTTCTGAATCATATATTGCCGATTCTGCAACAAGACTCAAATTTGCTTCTTGCTCAAAATCAGCAGATTCATCTTCAGAATCTGTTTCAATCCAAGTTGCAAGATTTTGATCTTCAGCAACCAAACCTTTTTGTTTTTCAAAATTTCTGGGAGCTCTTTTGTAATACTCATTTTTTGTAAAAGGACAATTTGAAGCAAAGCGACCAGGCTTTCTACAGTTAAAGCACAACAGTTTTTCTTTCTCAACCTTGTCTTCATTTGATTTGAAGTAAGGCTTTTGAAAGTTTGAAGTAGATGGTTTTTGGAAGCTTGAAGAAGGTTTTTGAGGGTTCGATAAAGACTTTTGAAAGTTTGCTGAAGGTTTTTGAAAGTTCCTTTTAAGAGATTTAAACTTTCTAAATTGTCTAGCAAAAACAGCAAATTCATCTTCATCAAAGTCATCATCTGACATTGATGTAGAAGTTTTTGAAGTTTCTTCTTCAGCTTGAAGAGATATACCTTTAAATTTTTTCTCAATTTCTTGAGTTTTGAGAACTTCGTTTTCATAAATTTTTAGACTTGCAACAAGACTACGTATATGAGTTTTATTCAAATCTCTAGCTTCCTTAATGGCAGTGACTTTGACATGCCATCTACTTCCCAAACTGCTAAGAAAGTGCATATTTAAATCTTTCATACTATAAACTTTACCAAGAGAAGAACATCTGTTACTTACCTCGAGAAATCTGTCATAGGCATTTTTTAAAGATTCTTTTGGGTCCTTCTTGAATGCATCAAACTCTTGTATGCAATCATAAAGTTTGTTGTCCTTGGTGTTTTGATCTCCTTATACATACTCCACAAGAGCATCCCAAATGTCTTTGGCAGTTACACAATCATATATCTGCTTGTAGTTTTCATCAGGTACAGCACTTGACAGGATATGTACAGCTTTGGCATCCAGTCCATCAGCAATTTTGTTTTCCTCAGTCCATTCTGATTGAGGTTTGAGGACATATTCTTCTTCTTCAGGAGCAAGAGGGTTTACAGTATCATCATCTGCAGCAGAAGTTTTACCAACTTTAGTATTGATTTTCATAGGTTGCATAGGACCACCTCTTACACATTCCATCAATCGTTTATCTATATTGTTCATATATCTTGTAATTCTTTCCTTCCAAATATCAAAGTGATCTTCATCAAAAATGGGTACTTGAGTGACATTGTTTGATTGAAAAGCTTTTAGAGTTGCCATGATCGAGCTTTCAAGCAGTTAGGCTTGGAAAATAGTTTTTCAAAAAAGCTAGGCTTTGATACCAATTGTAAGTCCAGATGGCAACAGTTAAGGCTAGAGGGGGGGTGAATAGCCTTTAAAAAAACTTTGGGGGTTGATTTGTAAAGCTTAAAAGATTGGCAGCGGAAAATTTAATTTGTCAGTCAACTAAAGAATTGGTCAGCTGACTGATAAATTGAAAACCCTTAGACTGATGAAGGTTGGTCAGCTGATTGACACAACTGTTTTCAAAAGAAGTTTACTGTTAATGTTTGATCACTGTATATAGAGAAGTAATTGAAATACACACTAACTGAACAATTAAATAAGCAATTGTTGTTAACTGACTGACACTTAATTAGTTTGAAAGACTTCTTAAGTGTTGAGTCAGTTTGCAAGAGTATAAGAGACGGCTGACAAATCAGTTGAAGTGGTTCACAGATAAACTGCTACGTCCACTACCAAGTTGGTCAGACTTGGATTTTGAAGTGTACTAATTTTATTAAAAATCTATTTGATCTCTAATGGATCAGTGTACAACAAAAGACCGGTGTTTGTGGAGAATGATTGAGAAACAATCAAACTCGTGAGACAAACTGACTGATTTCTAAATATTTTGGAATGAATCACTCAGTGTTTGCCTAAACAATAACTAGAAGAAAATATTCAATGAGAAATATCTAGCTAAAGTTTTCTTGGAAGACAACGTCACAGAGAAATTGAAAGTATATGAATTCTTGACTTCTATGAAAATTGTTGTCTTCAATAATGCTTCTAGTGGGTATTTATAGATAGTCTTCAAAAGCAACCCGTTAGGAACACATTTTGAATTTGAAAATGTGTTTAGCAGAGGCAAGATCTCAAAAGATCCTGGGAGATATAATCTAGCAGTATATCTACCAAAAGCACAAAGTAGGAAAGTGTCAGTAAGTATATGATTAAACAAATAAGGAAAGACAAACTGACACTAAATATATTAAGGTCAGCTAAAATGAATGGCTGACAAAATAATTTCGGGTTGACCACGGATTAACTTAAATTTCTTGGCTGACAATCAAGTGGAATGATTTTAAGCAAATCTAATTAAGTGCAAGATTCAACAGATATAGACTGTCAAATTACCGTTCAGTCTCCATCTCCAAATAATTCATCCATTCTATATCCTAGGCACAAGAACATATGGATCATAACTGTCACTTAGGTCATATATATGAACCTGACCCTAATTTATCACTCTCGTGCATCAATAGGTTCAATTTATCATGATGGTGAGCTAGTGTACGACATATGCACATTGATCATGCAGTTATCCGCACCTCTATGCCTTTATTATTCACGATTACATTCATTTGTTCAAAGTGAAATAATAGAAGGATTGATAATCACCACAATCAACAAGAATTAAATGAATAAGAATTAATATAAAACAATAGATTCGATACAAGTTACCTCAAATTTCTAGATTATGGAATTAATTCTTCATAATTGAAAGTACAAAACCTTGAACCATTCTTGGAGAATTTTTCTTCATAGACAAAGAAAAATAATACAAAACTTCTCTCCACTTTTTTCCTAACCAAAGGGATCTATTTATACCTAATTAATCCTACAACAAGAAGGAAAAGGAGATACAATATAATTACAACACTAAAAAGAATTAAACTAGGATTTCATGTTTCCCAAGACAACCATATAACAAAAAGAGGCGGCTGATTTTTGTGCTGGAAATTCTGATTTTCAACTTTTGCCTTCAAGTTTCCAACTTTTGCAGTTTGGTCCCTGAAGTTCTTCAATTCAGCATAAAGTGCCTATATTTTACACAATTATTCCAAAAGTCCCTGAAACTATAAAATAACACTAAAACATACATTAGCCAACAAAAACCTCGAGAAATAGCATAATTTAAGCCGGAATAATACCCAATAAATGCGTATAAAATACAGTCATCAATACTCATCTCCCAGAAAATCCATAGGTACTTTATTTCCCTAGGAGAATAGCTCTACTTTATTTCAAGCATATTCACAACATGTCATTAGGAACCTTTTACACTATTTACCAAGGGAGGCCACTTTGCTTTTGATCAACCCATGAAATCCAAGGATTCATAATCCCAAAAGAAAGGTGCCACAAACCTTGTTCATAGGTAGCTCTTTTCCGTTAGGTAGCTTTCACACTTTTTTTTTCAAAGGTATCCAATTTTCTCAAGATCAACCTATGAGAACCAAAGTTCCATAGTATCAAGATAAAGTGCTACAACCCTTGATTTTTAAAGGTAGCTCTTTCCTTTATGGACTTTAAACTTACATAAAACAAATAATTTTGGGAGAGAGAGTAGAGAATCAGGACAGGGAAATCACAATAGATTTTGAATACAGATCCCAGGCAACAAAAGTCACAGAACATGAGAGATGAAACTAATGTAGGATGCCTATTTTTTTTTAAAGAGTGAGTGAAGGGTCACATGACACACCTACCAAGAGATTTCCTAAGATTGATAAATCTCTCAAAGTCTATACTCTTAGTGAAAATATCAGCCAGTTAATTTTCTGTCCCTACATGTTCAATGCAAATAATACCTTGTTCAACCAAGTCTCTAATAAAATGGTGTCTTATATCAATGTGTTTAGTTCTAGAGTGTTGAGAAGGATTTTTTTTGCTATGCTTATAGCACTGGTGTTGTCACAATACATGGTTAACACATTACTGTGTAAGCCATAATCCTTGATCATTTGATTCATCGATAAAAGTTGTGTACACCCACTACCAGCAGCAATGTATTCAGATTCGACTGTGGAGAGGGCAACACAATTTTGCTTTTTTACTGAACCAAGAGATTAAGTTATTACCCAAATAAAAGCATCCACCAGATGTACTTCTCATGTCATCAAAACTACATGCCCAATCAGCATCACTAAAACCAACAAGATTGGTATTAGTGTGTTTTGTGTACCACAAACCCACAACACAAGTCTCTCCAACATATCTAATTATCCGTTTGACAACTTTCAAATGAGAGACTTTAGGGTTTGCTTGGTATCTAGCACACAAACACACACTATACATGATGTCTTGTCGGATGACAGTCAAATATAGTAGACTTCCTATCATGCTTCTATACAGTGTATGGTCAACACTTTCAGATTTCTCATCTTTGCAAAGTTTATTGGATGTACCCATAGGGGTTTTCTTTTTCTTACCATCCTTAAGACTGAATTTCTTCACCAAGTTAAGAGCATACTTGGCTTGAGAGATGAACATCCCTTCATGCATTTGCTTTATTTTAATTAATAGGAAAAATGTTAATTCTCCTACCATACTCATCTCAAAGGTTGATGTCATGCAATGAACAAATTCCTTTTCTAAGGACTTAGAAGTGGATCCAAACACACTATCATCAACATAAATTTGTGCAATCAAAATGTGTTTGCCTTTTCTTTAAGTGATAAGTGTTTTGTCCACTTCTCCCTTTTTAAACCCACTTTACAAAAGATGGTCAGTAAGTCTCCCATACCAAGCTCTAGGAGCTTGCTTGAGACCATACAGGGCCCTTTTTAGTTTAAAAACATGGTTAGGTTTATGGGGGTCCTCAAATCCCTTTGGTTGTTCCATAAAAAATTCATCTTCAAAAATACCATTTAAAAAAGCACTCTTCACATCCATTTGTTGAAGAGTAATGTCAAGAAAGCATGTTGTGGGTCCCAACGGGCACAATAACAAGCTAGAAGAAGGGGGGTTGAATAGCTTATTATACACTTAAAAACTTTTAAGTTAGTTCTTTGTAAAGTACTTACAATCTATTGAAAAGATTGAAGTAGCGGAAGTCTATTCAAAGAAGCTGGTTCAAGTCTGCCGATAAGGACTACCGGTAGACCTTAACAGGTTACTTAAGTTTGCTGTAAAGAGTAAAGATAAATAAAGTAATAAGTAACTAAATAAGAAGACAAACAGTAAAGGAATTAACACAAGTATTTTGGGATGGTTCACACTACAAAGAGTGCTACGTCCACCACCAAGGCAGTCAACCTTGGATTTAAATAGTGCACTATGTTTTCTACTAGATCTATTACAAAGAATATTCCCAATGGATCGTGTAAAAAATATTGACTTGTGTTTGGGGGTTAAGGAATTAAATATCTGTGTAAGCAGAATATTTAATTTGTGCAGAAGCATAGCTTTTGAATGAAAACAACAAGATGTAAAACAATAAGTGTTGATGTACAGCTTCTTGTTCCTGACGAGGACTTCTGGATCTGTTGAGGATCTCTTGAATGCACTGAGTGATAAGACTTAGAGTTGTTGTAGATTTTCAGAGCAATTTGTCCAGTGTTTCTTCAGTCTTTAATGGCACCATTTATAACATGAGCAATTCTAGAGATCTGTTGGAGAAGACGAAGACTTAACAGCTCTATTAGGTTTGGATGTATTAAATGCATGGGGCTGTCAATCAAGAATTTCGTCTTCACAGATATCGAGCAGGGAATGAGTACTGAGATCTTCTGGAAGTTGGGCAATCTGGATGTCAGATCTGTGAGAGTTGTTGCAGACAGTAGGTGATAGTCTGTTTTCCTGCTTTCACTGTTCAGGCTGTGAAAAAGTCTTCCTGCTTTTCAGAAAGCTGCTTTCGGCGGGTTTGAGATGTCAGGGAATGTCTCAATTTAAATTTCAAACTGATAAGGATAAATTTAAATTGATCCATTAAGAATTGCTTGACTGGACACGTCATGATTGACCGAGTGTGAAAAAGGTCTGCCGTTTGTATGTGAAGCAGGTCTTCCGATAAAGCTTGAAGAGGTCTTCCGCTGAACCTGTTGAAGTCCTATAAAAGCTATACTGGGCAAAGTTCTATAAATAGTTGCCACGCTAATCGATACGTAGCCCAATTAGTCACTGATGCATAAAACTAGTGTAATGTATGAGCAGATATATATCTAAATACAATAAGTATCAACACATGTAATGGCAAGAAGAAGATGTATGAACTCAATGCGGGCTACAGGAGCAAAGGTTTCATCAAAATCCACCCCCTCAACCTGTGTATACCCTTGAGCCACAAGTATTGCTTTATTTCTCATTATTTCTCCCACTTCATTTGATTTGTTTTTGAAAATCCACTTAGTTCCAATAACATTCACAGAAGTGGGTCTAGGAACAAGGAACCAAACATCATTCTTAGCAAATTGATCAAGCTCATCTTGTATGGCATTGATCCAACACTCATCTTTTAGGGCTTCATGCATATTTTTAGGTTCAATGGTAGATACAAAACATGAAGTATGAAACTCTTCACATTCAAGTGAAGACAAACATGCCAATTTTTTGTAGTCTACCTTACCTTTCTTCCTTGTTGACCTTCCATCATGTACATTACCTATGACTTGTGAAGATGGATGCACTTGCAGAATGCGGCTGGGAATGTCATGGCTGGGATCAGTCAGGCTGGGCTGAGTTTCAAGTTGTTCAGGATCTGTTTCTGTATCTGGTAGGTTTCTGACCAATGTAGCTTCCGATGCAGCTTCTGATGCAGCTGCATCTGGAACTGCATTCAGAGCTACATCCTGAGTCTCATTCACTGAATTTCTAGAACTTACAGATTTTGTATCTTCTCGGGCAGGAGCATTGATTTTAGTTGTAGGTTCTGAATATTGTGCAAGTGTCTCATGATCTCCAAAGTCTAGCAAGCCTGAAACATCATCCTCAACTGTTTTGTGGCCATGATCAGTTATATCATCAAACACAATATTTATAGACTCCATAATATTTTTTGTCCTATGATTAAATACTCTATAAGCACGACTATTAGAAGAATATCCCATGAAAACACACTTGTCACTTTTTGAGTCAAATTTTGAAAGATGATCTCTATCATTAAGCAGATAGCACACACACCCAAAAACATGAAAATATTTAAATGTAGGCTTTTTCCAGAATAAAATTTCATAGGGTGTCATGGTGCTACCTGGTCTTAAGAAAACCCTATTTCCTATATGACAGGCAGTGTTTAAGGCTTCTACCGAAAATCTTTTTGACAAATTTTTGGAGCTCAACATAACTCTAGCAATTTCTTGAAGTGTCCTATTCTTTCTTTCTGCCCCTCCATTTTGTTGTGGAGTTTTAGGAGCTGAGAATTCATGAGATATGCCATTTGAGGCACAATAGCTAGAAAAAGAGGAATTTTCATATTTTGTGTCATGATCAGATCTAATTCTAGTAAGCTTTAGATCATATAAGTTAATAACACGGGTGTACCATATTTTAAAAGTATCAAAAGTTTCAGATTTTTCTTTTAAGAAAACGACCCATGTATACCTAGAGAAATCATCAACACAGACAAAGGTATACTTTTTCTTCCCTAGACTTTCTACTTCAATGGGAACCATAAGATCTGTATGGATCATTTCAAGGCGTCTAGATGTGGAACACTAAGATGTGGGAAGATAAGAGGCCTTAGTTTTCTTACCTTTTTAACATGGACCACATACCTTTGGGAAGTTCTTATCTAGACTAGGCAAACCCTTCACTGCATCATGCTTCACTAGCTCATAAAGTTTACGAAAACTCATGTGCCCTAATTTTTGATGCCATAGATATGTGATATCAATACTAACACTGTGACAGGTTTGAGCATTATTGAACATATAGCAATTGCCAAATGATCTAGTACCTGTCAAAAGATACTTGTTAGATTGATCAAAAACTTCACAAGAATTCTTATCAAACCTCACCTGTAGGTCATCATCACACAGCTGACTGATGCTAATGAGGTTGGTCTTATTTTTTTTTTTTCGAGAAGCAAGGGCAGCACCCTGCGAGAATTTATTGAAAAAAAAATAGAAAAAAACAAACTAGAGGGGGACAACCAACCTTGCTCTTATAAATGGGAGGACGGAGGAGCTTGACCTCGAAAAGGAAATACAGAGCTTTAAAAAGAAAATAAAATACAACCAGCCTGAAAAAACTACTAACATCAACCAGGCCGAAAAGAGTGGAAAACAAACCTATCCATAGCTAGCAGATGCTTGATCTCTCCAGGAAATGCCACCAAGGACGAAAAAATACAGTGTGTTTTATGATCATGAGCAATATTTGCTAGACGGTCCACCACCCGATTTTGCTCCCTGAAAATGTGAGTTATTATGTAATGACGGGCTAAATTACGGCATTCACGCAACTCATAAACATATTTCCAAGGGGCATGATGATTATGCATAAGAACGTTCACAGCCATAAGAGAATCTATCTCCACATCGACGTTACACAAACCCAAGGAATGACATAAAGCCAGACCATCACGGAGTACCCATATCTCAGCCTTCATATTAGTACCACAATTATAATGATTAGAAAATGCCCTAAGAGGCGAACCTAGGGCGTCACGAATAACTCCGCCACCCGTGCAAACGCCATCCCTAGACGAACCATCTGTGTTCAGCTTAAATCTACCATGAGCAGGAGAAATCCATTTTAACCAACGACCATGCCGAATACAAGGGCGTTGAACAGGAATAGAAGAAGATAGCATAGTCATTGCCGCACGAGCACTACTCAAAGCCTTCGGTTTATACAAAGAAACCATATCACGAAGATCACCCATAATGCGCATGTAAATACTGTCCACTTTCATAGGAGTCCCTTCGAAAAAGGATGAACATCTAGCTTTCCAAATCTCCCATCAAGTGAAAACAAAAGTTCCCAAATGACAAGCCATAATTTGCCGACGAAGAGAACCCCTAGACCAGATTATGAAGAGCTGTTGTAGAGAAGTGGCACAGCTCCCCAGACTGAACATCGAAGCAAGCCAGTTCCAAAGTGACTGCGCAACTTCATATTGCATGAACATGTGTTGTACAGATTCCTGGCAAGAGAGACGGTGGCGGCAAACACATTTAGAGACCACGGGAATATGCCTGGAATGAAGATTCATGTCTACCGGAATCACATTATGAAAAAGCTTCCAAACAAAGCAGCTCATTTTAATCGGAATCCAGGGCTGCCAAATCTTCTTAGCCCAACGAACGGATGGGTGCTTAAGACAGAAGTGATTCCAGAAAACAGCGGTATTGAAATCACCCAAAGAGGTAATGGTACAGATCAGTCTATCCGGCAGACCTTCAGCACACTTAACCCTTCAGATATTCTCATAATGAACATGATCAATCAAAGGAGAGAAATCATCAAAATTCTTGAGGGCATTACAAACCGTAAGCATTCGATCCAAGGGAAGAGGGCCTCCCAAACGCGCACCACACCAGTTTGAATCCCAAAAGGAAATACGACCTTGCCCGACAATCCAATGACTGCATTGCTGCACATGCCATATTTGCCCCATAATAGCCCTCCAAGGACGAGAGGCAGTCCTAGTGTCAATGAAACCATTGCTCCCCCCATATTTATTCCAACAGAAACGAGCCTAGGGACTTTCACCTTGCAAAGCACTCCAAGCTAGCTTTGCATGCAAGGAGTCCATAACATCCGCTAGAGAACGAATACCCAAGCCACGTTCTTCTAAAGTCCGACAAACTTTAGACCAAGCGAGCCAGTGAACTCTAGGCTCCCCATTAGACCCCCAAAGAAAATCAGCCATCTTCATCTCGATTCGGCGAAGGATAGAGGAAGGGAACGGAAGAGCCGTCAAAGAATACACAGGGATACTACAAAACGGCTAGTCACCCGAGATTCAAAATCCTCAAAATATGTTCTTCTCATGTGACCTTTGAACAAGGGGAGACCAAGATACTTCATAGGCAAAAAACGTTGGGTGCACCCCGACCAAAGAGCAATCTGAGAAGCTTTACGACCCGAACAATGTTTAGACACATAAAATCCACTATTATGCATATTAATAAGTTGCCCAGAACGCTGCGCATAAGAAACCAAGACTTTGCGCAAACCAAGAATGGAAGATTTCCCAGCGTTACAGAAAAGGAGCATGTCGTCAGCATACAAAAGATGAGAGACCACATGACCCCTACGGCCATGATCAAAATGTTGAATCTTTCTATCCCCAATAGCCTTATTAATATTGTGATTAAGAGGATTGCCCTGCCGCACACCATGATATGATTTGAAAAAACCACACATCTCTTCATTGATACGCAAAGAATACCAGTTATTATTTATGAGATTCCTGATAAGGTCACAATTCTCCCTACTAAAGCCATGTGCAGTCAACGCCCGAAGAAGAAAGTTCCAATCAAGGCGGTCATAAGCCTTAGACATATCCAATTTGAAAACCACATTACCTCCCCTAACCTTTTTGTCTATGCGATGGACCATTTCATACGCCAAAAGAACGTTCTCTTGGATACTTCTGCCTTTCACAAATCCAGACTGCTCCTTAGATATCAGACGAGGAAGAAACTGAGAGATCCGAGTAGCCATAATACGAGAAGTTATTTTGCTAGAAAAATTGTAAAGACTGATAGGTCTTAGATCTCCAAAACCATCCGGGGCAGCAACCTTAGGAATGAGCTCCAGTGTAGTAGATGAAATGCCTCTGTGCAGAGGCCTACCTGAAAAAAAAAATAATGTACAGCAGCAACAACATCATTCTGAATAATATCCCAACATCCCTGAAAAAACCACCCAGTAAAGCCATCGGATCCCGGTGCACTGTTAGGATTAAGGTCTTTGATGACTGTCCAAATTTCCTCAGTCGTGGGAACCGAATTAAGAAGAGAGTTATCTGCCTCTGTAACAAGTTTCGGGAAGCTGCTGAAGAGGTTCTCATCAAGCATAATATTAGAGGACAAAAATAAATTAGAGAAATAGTCAACTGCCAAAGGACCAATGCGGTTAGGATCACTACTAACAGACCCATCTGGCATGTGAATATTAACACAGTTTTAATTGACTCTATCTTTAATGCTGGCATGAAAATAGGTAGAGTTTCTATCACCTTCTTTATGCCACTACTGTCGTGCTTTAGATGCAGCCAGTTCGTCCGCCCATTTGAGCAATTGAGTGAGATCCCTTCTTGAATTCGCCAAACAATATGCCACTGTCTGATCTCCACCTTGTTGCATTTCAAAATCAAAGCGCAAAATATCATCCTGCACCTTCTCAATGTTCCGCTAAATATGCCCAAAACAACTCCAGTTCCAAACTTTAAGAGCCCGTCGAAGAAGTTGAAGCTTCCTGAAGAGAACATCCATAGGCGGACCACTAATCGGAACTAGCCACTGATCTTGAACAAACTTTAAGAAAGCAGGATGATCCAGTCACATACGCTGAAACCTAAATCCACCAGCCGGCTTGCGATCAGTCTGCAAATCAATAAGCAAAGGAGCATGATCAGATTCCGACGTAACCAAATATTGCACCCGAAGTCTAGGATACAAGTTAAAATTGCTATTGAACATAATCCGATCCAGCCTCTTCCAAATTCTACGGCCACCGTCCTGATTATTACACCAAGTGAAGCGGCTCCCCTCAAAGCCAACATCTTCGAGGCCCGCCTGAAAAATGAAATCATTAAAATCATCCATCTCCGGAAAACTGCAAGGGGCACCACCCAATTTCTCGTTGGACTGGGAAATAACGTTGAAATCTCCTCCTACTACCTAAGGCTCGCTGCAACTATCTGAAAAATCCTTTAAGTCTGCCCATAATAATCTTCTTTCCTCGATGGAACACTTAGCATAAACAAAAGTGGCCATGGACCTGAAATTATTACCCGTTTGAATGGAGACTGTAATGAATTGGTTTGAGTTGCCCACCAAATCAACTACAACATCATTACTCCAAAAAAGCCAAATATAATTGTTAATTGGGTTTAAATGCATGCAAGAGTCATAAAGGTTTATTCTGTCTGATAATTTGATGAAGATATCGTCTAGTAGATTTGTTACCAATCCCTCTAGCATTCCAAATAAGAATCATCATAGGGAAACATTAGTGAGAGGACTGATTACAAGCTTTAGCCTTATCCCTAGTAACACGAACATTATGTAGTCGAGATTGCTTTGCCTTAAATTCCCTAACTCGATCCCCACAATACTTCCGAAACGAATCACGGAGCTGAATCCTATGCACATCCAAATATGTAAAGTGAACTTCCTCATCCTTCACAGTCTCCTCATAATCCCCACCCGTCGAATGGGCCTTTCTGTGTTTACGAAGTTTCCTATGCATGAACTCCTGCCATGGATGACTAAATACACTTTCCTGTTTATTAAAAGTATTGAGCCCCGGGACATCCCTTGCCTCCTGAATGGAAGTAACTAACTCCGGCTTGTTCTTTTGAGGGCATTCCTTGCATTGCGCTGGGACCAATTCAGTAAGCACCTCTTCATCCGTCAAATCCACCAATGCACCAAAAGAGTTACTTAGATGAACCGACTTAGTATGGATTGTGTGAGAAGCACTATCTCCCCCGTCATTACAAACCCCTTTCCCTTTATCGCTTGCTCTAGGACTAAGCCACGACCGAACAATATTAACACCCTCTTGTTCCATATTAATCCCCTCTAGTTCCTTGTTTCGACCAAAGCTATCCTTTGCCAAAGAAACTGTGGGCACATTAACATTATTTGCCAGATTGGTCTGTGGAGCAGTAACTTCTTTAGGATTTCCTATGGGAACCCATTGAGAATTGCTGGTGTGTCTAGGGGCCATTACAACTGGATTCAGTAACTTATTAACCGGTTGGATAACCTCATTATCCTTAGCAACAAACGAAGCTTGGGCTGGACGCCGTGGAGCTTTACGAAATCTATCCTTCGTGTGTCCCAAAAGACCACACCCCACACAATAATGTATATTACCTTCAAACTCCAGAGCCTGCTAGAAACCACAATCTTTGGACGTACCAATCCAAAAACGAGTAGGTAACGGCTTCGAAACGTCTATCTCGACACAGATCCTGGCAAACATAGGGCGAGAAAGCGCTAACGTTCTATCATCCGCTCTAAGAAATCTTCCCATCAAATTACCGATGCATTGTAAAAAGGAGGGGTTAAAGTATGTCAATGGTAGCTGATGTAGGCGTACCCAAACTGCCACCAACGTGCTATCCTTCTTGAATGCAAAGTCCGGAGACCATCGAAAAGAATGGTACATACATGATTGCATCATGTGAGATTCCTTGGATAAAGCTAAGACCAGATCTTCAGAAAGAAGAGAGGTGAACCATAACATGTCTTGGGTCTAAAATACCAACCACAAAAGACCCATTGAGTTTCCAAGACTTTGCTATATCCTCTTGAATAGCATACACTGAAGGACGCCCCGCGGAGAATTTAAGGATGATAGTGTTGGAAAACTGTCTTTCGGAAGCCTCAATTTCCATAGGAGAAAAGATACAGTCGGGCTCACCATTGAAACTAGTAGATTGGCGCGGGACCAAAGGCACTGCTTGAAGGATAGGTCCAGCCTTACCAACGAACTGCTTGGGTTGACCAATAATATTAGCATAGGATCGAGCTGTAGAAGCACCAACAGAAGGTACCGGAGCAGGCATATCCGGTGGGGCAGGGGGCACCGCTGCTTGAGCAGCCGCCATGCAAGAGCCATGAAACCCTAGGGTTAGCAAAACCGTTCTAGAGAGAGAAAAATCTGTTGATTCTTCAACTAACCCAAAAGTTCTCAGGGATAGGTTGGTCTTAAGACCTTCAACATGGTAGACATTGGTTAGCTTAGGAAGTCCATCTACATTCAAAGTTCCCTTTCCAATTATCTTACCTTTGGCTCCTCCTCCATAAGTCACAGACCCACCATTGATACTCACATAGTCCTTCAAGTTCTCAATAGAACCTGTCACATGTCTAGAACACCCACTATCAAAGTACCAGGAACCAGCTATGTGTGACTTTAAAGATGTGAAGGTTACATTGCATTGTTCATCATCAGACCACTTTACACTGTGACATATATCAAAAGGCTCACAGTATTTGGCTTTATCATTCCTGTAACTTCCTTTGGGAACCCACACCTTTCTGAAGGTCTTTGGATGATGTTTCTTAGGATGTAGCTTCTGATTAAAGCCATCAAAATGGGCCAAACCTGTTGGGTTGGTCCGCCCTGTCATATTAAAAAGGTGGGTTGGGTTTTAAAAACATGACCCCGCCATAAGGCGGGCTTTTTGAGTTAGACCCAAACGAGTCGCGGGTTAAGCGAGGTGGGGTGGGGCGGAGTGGGTTGGTCTGCCTATTTTTACCTACTATAATATACATGTGTGTGTATATATATATATATATATATATATATATATATATATATATATATATATATATATATATATATATATATATATATATATATATGTATGTATATATATTCCAATCAGGCAATCACCCATTACTATAGGCCATCACCACCCATTACTATAGGCCATCACCCCCAAGTAACTTTTCCTAATTTCCTTCCCAAATTCCTTCCAATGGGCGTGCTTTGTGCTTCTGCTTCAGCCGATCTTGAATGACTTGGTCCAAATTTCTTCAAATGACGGGTTGGTCCGCCCCACCCCGCAACCCAAGGTGGGTTAGGTTGGGTCATTGTTTTTTCAGTCCGTCAAATTTTCGGGTTAGTCCGCCCCGCCCTGCCAATTGGCGAGGTCCGCCATTTTGTGGGTTGGTCCTCCCCACTGGTCAGTTTTGATGGCTCTACTTCTGATGCTGCTTCGGATGTAGCTTCTGATGTTGCTGCATTGGATGCTGCATCCGGTGTTGCATCTGATTACGAACTAAGTAAGCTTGCCTAACCTCTTCCTTATAGACAACATTTTTAAGGAAACAAAATGGCTGAATATGTCCAGGCTTGTGACAATAGTGACACACAAAATTTCTCTTTCTTGTTTTGGGTTTTTAAAAGAAGTTTGGATTTTGAAAAATTTTGTGGGCTGTTTGGTTCAGAAGAAGTACCGTCCCCTTCTTTAACAAACGTCTTTGGCCTTAAACCAATCCCAGACTTACATAATTCCTAGAATTCAACATATCATCCATTTTGAGTTGGCTTGAGTTCCATTTTTCCATGGTTTCATTTGCTCTGATGAGTTCTTCTTTCAGATCTTCAATCTCCACATCTTTCTTACTCAGCAAACATTCCAGCCTTATGATACACGCCTTCTGATCTTCGTTTACCTTTTTCAGTGTATCATTTGTCTTTCCAAGCAATGTAACTTGATGTGCCCACTTTGCCAATCCTTGTACAACTCTTTGTAAGCTTCCAGCAGATCTGGTTCTGATTCTACACCATCTTCTGTGACAGAGGAGTTAAAACAACAAAAATCATCCCAGCTTCTGTCTAGTGTAGCTTCTGATGTAGTTTCTGAAGAAGCTACATTCGCAAGTACATTGGCTGAAGGACCTGCAAAATCTGATTGAGAGTTGTGAACAACAGTGAAAGTGATGAGATCTCTTGGATCTTCATCATCACTATGACTTAAGGTTGCATAAAAGTTTAAACCCTTCTTTCTCATTGTATTAGCACATTGATTTGCATAGTGACCAAATCCTTGACACTCCCTACACTGAATAGAATCAATATTCGTTCCACTGTAAGAAGGTTTTGAAGAAAAAGGATTTGTAAAAGGTTTTTCTAGTGTTTGTAAAGAATTTTCCTTAGGAGCAAATTTACCAGAATCAGGCTTAAAAGAGGTTTTGGAGCTTGATGATGGAATTCTGTTTTAACTCTTGGCTTTCAAAATGTTTTAAACTTTGTGGTCAAAAGAGCCATGGAATCATCTCCAAAATCAAGCTCATCAATTTCCTTTTGTAAAGTAAGCAAATCAGGAGAGACAACAACAACAGAAGGCAAAGCAATGTTTTTCACAAGAGAAGTAGAAGATGATGCACCTTTGCCTTTTTGCTTAATTTATTCATTTAAGTTTAGTTCAAAATTTTGAAGAATACCAGCCAATCTATCAAAACCCATTTTATCAATATCATGTGCTTCCTCAATAGCACAAAATTTTGAATTAAACCTTTTAGGCAAAGTTCGCATCATCTTGCTAACAAGACGATCATTGGTGATAGGATCACCCAAAGCAAGAGTAGAGTTTGACATATCAAGAAGCCTACCATAATACGACATGATATCCTCAGATTCATTCATTCTTATGTTTTCAAATTGTGTGGTAAGCAATCTTAATTTAGAAGCACGGACACTGGCAGGTCCTTCACACAAGGTTTGAAGGGCCTCTCATACATCTTTAGCAGACTCATAGTTAGCTATAACCCTAAAGGTGTTGACATCTAAGGCTTTGTATATGGTAGACAAAGCCTTTGAATTGAAAGAGACGGTGTTTATATCGTCATTAGACCAATCTGATTCTTTGATGATATTAACATCATTATCATTATCCGTCGTTTTTGGAGGAGTCCAACCATTTAGAACAGCAAGCCATGCTCTTTCATCAATTGATTTGATGAAGATACGCATTTTCACTTTCCAAATAGAATAATTTGCATTAGTCAAAGTTGGAGGACGAACAACATTCTCATATTGAAAATCCATCACGGCTACAATCAGAATCAACTCTTAGTGGCGTCAAGAGAAGGCTCTGATACCAAATGTAAGAACAATAGTGGCTAGGATTCACCAAACTATCAATGTAGTTCCCAATGTAGCTTGTGTAGAAGCTACACTGGAAGGTGCATTGGTCAGAAAATTAATAAACAGCGGAAGACTTTAATAATAAAGTAGGAAATAAGCACAAACGGTTACCATACAATCTACAAGTCTATGCTTGTAGATCTAGCCTCATGACCAAAAAAATTTCACTAAAAAAAAGGATGAATTGTTTTACAAAACTTATGTGAAATCACCAAATCAAACACTCTCACAAGACAATAAGTTTTGGAGAGCAAAACCCATAGAAAAATAGGTAAAGAAAACGTGGGAAGAAAATATCAGCTTCCTAGAAACCCTAGAAAGACAAACTATTCCAGCAGCCTCAATGTAGTTCCGAATGTTTATAACACTCATAGCTGCATTCAAATTATGTAAAGGCTAGAATTCTGAACTCTCTGAATATGATGTCTTCTTCTCTGCTCTGTACTATCACGCTTTGGACGTCTTCAGCCTCTGCCCATATCCCTTATATATACCAAGAAGGAGACCTACACATCAAGAAGGAAACAAACTTCAATATGGAAAATGATTAGAATTAGTAATTAAATAAACTACCATAATTACTAGATTTTATTACCAAATGGACAAGGACACTGAGACACAGTTTTAGGGAAGGATTTTTGCACAGATTTTGTTTAGATTTTGTTTCCAAAATTGCTCCTGAGTTTTAGGACCAAGAAAACCAAAATATAATGAATATTTTGTTTCCAAAAATGTATAAACTTAAGAACCAAGAATGGTGAAACAAAACCAAAATAGACCATGCTTATTTTACCCTTACAATTTTACATAATCTATCATTGTTTTCTGTTAAACTATCAAGCTTTTTTAAGCGCTCTTCATCTTACGCATCTATGAAAGGCTCATTATGGTAGGACGAATAAGAAGAAGGCAACTCATTATAATAGGACAAATAAGAAGAAGGTTCACTCTAAATATTATGCAAAGGAAAAGAGGGTTGATTGTAATATTTCCATTCCTACCGATTAGGATAATGAATGCCTTGGTAAGCATTCACTTCTCGAGACATATGGAACATTCTAGCATTTTGGTAGACAAACTCATTTGTGGTGCTCATTGGTGCAAAGTTCTCCCTACTCCAATGATAATTATTATAAGCCTTTTTTTAAAAGAATTTTAATTTTCAGATTTTTTTTTTGAATTATTTTTAAGAAACGAAATAAAAAAAAATTCAAATTAAGTAAATCAAAACAACAAATCCCCGGTAATGACGCCAATAACCTAATGTGAAATTTATTAACTTCGCAAGTGCACGAGTCAACCAGAGTATAGTTGTGCAAAGGCAAGAATCGAACCATAGAGATTTGAGTTTTTATTAAAGTTGATTTAACTAATCTAATAAAATAAAACAAATAATAAAAGGGGGGGGGTTCGGTTTTACTAAATTAAATTACCTAAAAAACGATAAAATAATCTAATTAACAAAGCATAATAGATATGAGATAAATCAAAATTTGTAAAACGCCAAGGAATTATGATTGATCACTTGTATATCCATCTTATTTTCATACAAATAAAATATCAATCAATTGTCTAGGGTTCGTTCACTAAGGAAAAGAGTGGTACGCTATAGTTCACGATTAGTAATCTTAGTATCATTAAATTAATTATGCTTTCTAGTTTTGTCCACATAATCAATCGTTGATATACTTGAAGAGTAAAAACATAAGAACCTAAATCTACCTTATCAATGTCATCGATCGATAGATTTAATTTATCACAAAGGTATGCAAACATATGACATATACACTTTGGTCATGCAACTATTCATATCCCTATGTCTTAACGGTGCAGATACCAAATCTTACATATAAGCGACAGGAGAAGACAAGATGTTATGTTTTGTGATCAACAAGACTTGATTGAATAAGAATATAAATTAGAACAAAAGATTTCAATATAATTTACCTCTAATTTATAGATTATGGGTTAGTTCCCCATAATTAAAATTACAAAACCTTGAACCATTTTTGAAGAATTTTTTTTCATAGACAAAGAAAAATAATACATAATGTCTATCTCTTTTTCTAACCTAAAAGAGACATATTTATACCTAATAATTATCAGGATTGACTTTGAGTTTCGAGAGGCCCATGGCAAAAAAAAAAAAGGGGGGGGGGTTATAAAAATGAAATTATTTTAAGTATTAAAAAAAAAAAGAAAAGTAGAAAGTTTATAGTAAGAATTGAACCGAAAATCTCTCAAAATCTACCAAGTATGTTAACCATTTGGTGACCTATTCTATACTTAAGTAACAAACTAAAACAAGTAACAACCAAGAATTCGAACATAGAACCTCTATAGCTTAAACCAATGGTGTCTTAACCATCTGGTTAAGGCGATCAATTATAATTATTTTTGACACTATAATATACATACATACATACATACATACATATATATATAAGCAAGATAGTCTATATAAGGAAAAATCCCGTCAAAACTTTGTTTCCTAAAATAGAAACAATTAATGAATTCTTCAATTAAATAATTCAAAATCTCCTTGAAACTTCCACCATGAATCATTCCAATTTGCACAGTTTTCCAATTATCGATTGTGTCAAATAGAAATAAATCAACACATTATAAATGATGATTAATGAAAATGGATTAGTTCACAATCACCGTCTCCTTCTTCGTATATGATCAGCTACCTGCAAGAAAGATGAATCAATCGAATATTGTTCGACATTTATTTCACAGTCTCTTTCCTCAACTAAACTGATTCTTCACAACATAAACCCATCAAATATTGAAATATTATACTGAAAAAATCAAGTAAATCAAGAAATACCCAAAATTTGAGATATAAAAAAACTATTGACAAATTAGAAGTAATTTGGAATAAAAATCAAAAGAAAAAAATTATCTTTCGAAAATTCTAAATGATTAAAACAGTTCGGAGATTTATCTAAATATAAATAACAAAAATCGATGCATAAAAATATAAACAAATTCATAGTAGATCTAAATGTTAAAAAAATGGGTTTTTATGAAAAAAAAATTAAACACGATGTTTTTATGTGATTTAATTAGATCTGAATACTCATCAAAATATTCATCATTTTTTACAACAAATTTTATTATTTACAATTACGTCCCTTATAACATTAAATAATCAAAACTCCTTCAAACACGCACCATACTATTAAACCATAATTTTTTAATTAAAAAATTGACTTTATTTTCTCAGATATTAAATATACAAGTCTCTAATTTTCAAATAAAAACAAATCACTTTTTTTAATAGAAAGTAGTTGCTTCCAATATTAATTTTTTTTATTTTTGAAATTTTGTTTTTCTTCTTTGTTCTGCTTGATAAGTTAATTGAATAAATGTATAGTCATACGTTTAACGCACATATATAAACTAATATATACTAAATATAAGGTTATACCCAAAAATTTGAGACCCCAAAAATTTGGGGCCCATGACGTTCTCCTCTCTAGACACCTCCTAGGGCTGGCCTGATAATTATACAACAACTAGGGAAAAAAAGGTATAAAACAATTAAAACCTAAAAGGACAACTAAAAGTGGCCGCCCACTTTCTAGGAAAGAAAAGCCTAAAAGCTAATTTTCAGTTTTTTAGCATTCAAGTTTTTAAAATTTGCACTTTAATTTGTGAAGTTCTTTAATTCAATATAAAATGTATATATTTTACACAATTGTTTCCAAAATTTCTAAAATTATAAACAAAACTAAAATATATATTAGACAACAAAACTCTCGAAAAATAGCCAAGTTTAAGTTGGAATAATACATATAAAAACTTATTGATCAACTGCAAAAATTTTTGTTTTAATTAATACAACTCTGTTTTGGATTCAAGGATTACGATGACAAAGTTGCAGAAATTAACACAAATGGAACAAAACACCCCCTCCTTTTGTGACGATTCCTCTTTTTCATATGAATTCTAGTTGAAGTGTGCACAAAATGCAAGAAGTTGATTTAAAGCAAGTTACTCACCTTTGATTCATGACTCTATCTTGAAAGACGACATGGGTCGATTTTTTTGTGATTATTCGATACCCATATATTTTTTTTAAACTGAGAATCAAATAATAAATTCCTTAAAGTTCTCCACATCCTATTAGCTAACGGAGGTTACCCAAATAAAGCCACATGTCATAGTTGGATTGGTGGTACATGCTGTGGCATATACATTATACTGGTACAGGATATCCGAAGTCCAAAATGAGTTGTGGTACTAGAGGATATACCACACCTAATTTAATAACTCTCATTTTGACCATCATGATATGTGTTACTAAATTATTATTCACTACTATTTTAATTTTGTTTCTATATGTGTTGGATATATTTTTTAAAAAACTTATTACATCATATATTAATACTTATGTTGGTGTTAATAATTTGATAATCATGAATAGTGATCAATAGACATCAAAATTTAGTTTAGATATCTATGAGGTAAGTACCTCTAATACTCGAACTTGAACTAGAACTAGCTAAGCTAGCTATGGAGTTAAGCTAAGGTTTTAGGGGTGGGGGTAAAAAGGTAAACCAATTTTAATTGAGTTGAATTCATTACAGACTAAAAATGCGTAGTTTGGGAGGGGAGGGAGGCCAGTTTGTCGGAGTGCATAGAAATATGTGCATGAATGAACATACTTTTCGGGGGCATTGGCCAGCCCTCCCTAGCCCACGTTTTATTTTGCTTGTCTCTTTCCGTTTGTTTTGGGTTGGACCAAATCATCCCCCGCTTAATTCACTACTTCTTCTCCCCCTTCCAAAACTCAACTCACTCTGCAAGAATAGAATCAATCACACATATCTCTCTCTTTCTCTCTCTCCTTTACTCACATCTCTCTCTCCACTTTACTCACATTAATTAATAACATACATAAAGCCTCCTAATGCTAAATACTAGTACTAATTTTTACCTGATTATATAACACCCCACCCCACAAAAAACACACTTTTCTTTTCTTTTTCCATTCTCTTTCTCTATCTCAACCTCAACTATGCGCCCCGCACTATCTTACCTTTTGACTATGATTGTCCCACCCTCCAATTTTCACTCACTTTTCCTTTAATTATCTCCTCTGCTTGTTTTATCATCAACACTTTCCTTCTTAATTTATCTTGTTAATAGGCTTCTCCTTCCAATTAAGCTTCTCCCAGCTTACGGTTTGATCAAACTTTTCCTGTTGTAGTAAGTACGAAATCTCTAAAACAATTAAACTGCTAAAACTCCGATCCCCCACCGGCATTGCTGCAAGAGTATGCACATATTGGATTACACTTGCACAGAAACCCATCAGTTGTGAATCTTAATTAACTTCAGGTATATATATATATATATATATATATATATATTCATTTCTTTCGATCTCTTTGTCATTCCTTTTATCAAAATACAATGTTATAAGTATATATCATCTGGATTAATTATGAATGTTCACATAACTAGAGGTCTAATCAGTTTTTAAAATATACTTTCCTTCCTGGGTTGGTGCAGTTGGTATCAGTTTCTTTACCTTAGTCCTAATACTTGCACGCTTCTAATTTTCTTTTTTACCATAAATGCTCTGAGCAAGGTTTCAATGGCAAAGGAGAATAGTGGATCACCAAAGCTTTACCAGCTTGAATCGAGGAAAAATCGTCTCACTTGGATACTAGCAGTTAGTGGACTCTGCATCTTGTTCTATATTATGGGAGCTTGGCAGAGTACTACTCCTGTCCCTTCCAGCCAGTCCGCAATCATCGACAGAGTTGGGTGTCAAAATGATCCCCGAGAAACAGTTGATCATCATCCATCGTCATCGTCTGTGGCCGTCGATTTTGGAAGCCATCATCAGTTGGAGGTCAACGGTCCCCAGGAGGTCCAGGAGTTCCCCCCTTGTAATATGTCCTACAGCGAATACACACCATGCCAGGACGCTACGAGGGGAAGGAAATTTCCGCGCGATATGTTGAAATACAGAGAGAGGCATTGTCCAAACAAGGAGGAGCTCCTCCGCTGCCTCATACCTGCCCCCCCTAACTACAAGTTCCCCTTCAAATGGCCTCAAAGTAGAGACTTCGCTTGGTATGACAATATCCCCCATAAAGAGCTCAGCATTGAGAAGGCTAATCAGAACTGGATCCAAGTTGAAGGTGACCGCTTTAGATTTCCTGGAGGAGGCACTATGTTTCCACGCGGGGCTGATGCTTACATCGATGACATCAATGATCTCATCCCACTTACCGATGGTAACATTCGGACTGCAATCGATACAGGCTGTGGGGTAAGTAAATGAAAAAATTTAAGAAGAAATTAAGCAACTTGTACGTTCATACAGCTATTTATGACTTCCAATAATTTGAAATTGGTATATATATATATATATATATATATATATATTGTTAATTAATACTCCTTTATAATCCTTTAAAAAAAAAACACAAAAAAACGCAAGTTGAATCTGGTGTTGAGCATGTGGGACGTTAGATCAAGCTCATGGATCAAATAGCTTGCATTAGTTCCATTCTATGTTTGGGGAATCCAACCCAATGCAAAACTTGGTTACCCAACGTGGGATGTATAGTGTCTTTGCTGTGTGGTGGCGGGAGTATATTGCAATTTACAACTCCTATTATGTATCTCATTTCCATTGATTGATGTTTAATTAAGGTTGCGAGTTGGGGTGCTTACCTGTTAAAGAGGGACATTGTGGCAATGTCTTTTGCTCCAAGAGATACACATGAAGCACAGGTTTGGTTTGCATTGGAGCGAGGGGTTCCTGCCATGATTGGCATTATGGGCTCGCAGAGACTTCCTTACCCAGCAAGGTCATTTGACATGGCTCATTGTTCTCGTTGCCTAATCCCTTGGAGTGGTTCTGGTAAGTTGTCCAAAATTTTCCCCACATAGCCTTTGCATAAAGTACACGACTTCTTAGAAACTAAATTGTTGCAATTCTTTTCTGCTGATGCATTTACTGTCTTCACACCTTCAAGATGGAATGTATCTGATTGAAGTGGACAGAGTTCTAAGGCCTGGTGGTTACTGGATACTCTCTGGACCTCCTATTCGCTGGAAGCAATACTGGAGAGGTTGGGAAAGAACCCAAGAAGATTTGAAACGAGAACAAGATGCTATTGAGGATGTTGTCAAGCGTTTGTGCTGGAAGAAAGTGATTGAGAAGGGTGACCTTGCTGTGTGGCAAAAACCTGTCAACCACATTGATTGCGTGAATAGCAGAAAGATACATCAAACGCCACACATGTGCAAATCAGACAATGCTGATGCAGCTTGGTACTCCCTATTCATGGTTTCCATATGTTTCTATGATATTTGGTCTGTTTAATTACTCCTATTATAATCCCGCTTCATCTCTGTTGCAAATTAGGTATAAAGACATGGAGACTTGTATCACCCCAATGCCAGAGGTGAGCAACTCAAATGAAGTTGCAGGGGGCACTCTCGAGAAATGGCCAGAGCGAGCATTTGCAGTTCCTCCTAGAATTAGTAGTGGCTCAATACCAGGCATCAGTGCAGAGAAATTCCAAGAGGATAATGAGCTGTGGAAGGAGCGGGTGACACATTATAAGCGCATTGTTAGTGCCTTACCTCAGGGAAGATACCGCAATATTATGGACATGAATGCTAACATAGGTGGATTGGCTGCAGCCTTGTCAAGATATCCTGTATGGGTGATGAATGTGGTCCCTGCAAATTCACAACCTGACACACTGGGTGTGATATACGAACGAGGTTTCATTGGGACATACCAAGATTGGTGTGAGGCGTTCTCAACCTATCCAAGAACGTATGATCTCATCCATGCAAGTGGTGTGTTCAGCATATATCAGGACAGGTAAGAAAATATGCAAACCGAATTTTGGTTATTTTGGCTGTATCTGGTTTTTATCTGCTTTTTAAAAAAAAAAAAAAAACTTACTAAGAAAATAAAAATTCTTTATGTCTAAATATATAAAATGTGTGATTGAAGGTGTGACATTACTGATATTCTCTTGGAGATGGATAGAATCTTGCGGCCAGAAGGGACTGTGATATTCAGAGATGAGGTGGATGTTATCGGGAAAATCAAAACTATAGTAAGTGGAATGAGATGGAAGACCCAGACTCTGGACCATGAGACTGGACCATTTAACAAAGAGAAGATTCTCCTTGCTGTTAAAAATTACTGGACTGGTGAAGCAAACTAGGAACAGCGCCTAGTACCACGTCAGCCAGACTTTTCTGATTCCAGTTTAGTAAGCATTACAAATACCTGCAAGATATTGTTTCCTCAAAAAGAACAGTTTCTCATAAGATGGGAAAGAATAGTTTCGCTGAATCATGATGATATTCTTTATTATTTCGTAGGCTGGGTAGTTGGACAGGAGATGTCAATTCTCAGTTTTGTCGAGCTGAGGGTGGCCTGCGTGTGTCAATGCAGCTGAATGAGTAGAGATAAGAAGGAAATTAAAGTCAGGGTAAAAGATTTCCATCGCCTTTGGGTGGGCTTAAGAATCACTTATGTATTCTGAGTCTGAGCTATCTTCTTCTTGGTTAGTGTGATCGCATCGCCTTGTATCTTGATGATCGCCATTATCTCTTTCATGACAATTAGGATGTGTCTAGTCTTCTTGTAGTTAATTAAGGATGTGTAAACTTGCCCGTTGAGTTTCATTGGGTTTTTGGCACAAACTTACCAATTGAGTATTATTGCATTTTCTGTAAGTTGTCAATTTGCTTCTGTGTCGGAGTTGAGTCATGCCGAGACACAGCACCAAATGTATCTTCTAAAATGACATGGAAAGTGCAGAACCTTTACATATAAGGATTCATTAAACTCTTGACCATCAAAAAGTGTCTTCGTATTTATCCAATGCATATCGTGTAACGTATTCTCAACACTAGAGTGTAAATTATGATCAAAATAATTCTCTCCAACTTCCTTGAAAGGAAACCTTACGTAAACATTTTCAATAAAAGAACTTGAAAAAGCATCATCTTTAGTTTTGTCAAAATCATGTGGTGTAAATTAAAATTTCTTATGAATTTGATCATCAACCTGATCTTCCAATCTTAAAATACATGTGTACCTCTAATTAAAAGATTTAAATGATCAATATTTTCTTGTATTGCTTATTGTTGTAGCAGACGTACAAATATATACAGAGGTCTACACGGTAAATGTATTTTTTTAAATTACAACAGACCACCTTTTTTTAATAAAAGGCTAGATTTTTATAAATGGGAGAAAAAAGGAAAACAAGCTAAAAGGGGGACAACCAACCTTACCCTTAAAAAGGGAGGACAAAGGAGCCTTACCTTGGAGAAAAACTTGACAAAAGAAATTAAACCTAGATAAAACAAAGAAAGAAATCTAATAATTACGATAACGACTCTTCGTACGACCCTTCGACCTTCTAAGACATGGGATGTCAAGATCAAGGGCATCAAATTGGGCGTGATCGTTATCGGAATCTTCCTCTTCAATAGTTTGCAGAACGACAAATTTATTAGGGGAGACAATGTTCATAGGATGACAGGGCTGAGGAGGAGAATTGGTCTGCATAGTGGCTTGGGTATTTATACAAGGACTGAAAGGGAGGGAGTTGGGGCTCAGGTTGAAAGAAAATTTTTTATGACTATGAGATGGAGATGTTTGAATTGGGGACCGGTTACTTTCTGTGAGGTCAATTTGAACAGCATTCGATGAAGAAGGTTGCACTTGTGAAGGGCTACATCTTTGTTTGGGGCCGCGAGGGAGCCGCTAGAGGTAACATCCATGGCCGGCACCGAACTGGGGGTTAGTATGGCGGGATGGTCGAGCCGTGAGGGGGAGAAACAGCCTCCTTAGCCTCAGGACCTTTTTCCTCCTCCAATTCTCCGAGAACAGCAAAGGAATTATGAAGTGATGTACCTCCAGCTTGTTCAACCGAAGCCTGTGGAGATTGTGTTGATTCTGAGGAGTTATTCTTATTAGCAGCATCAGACGGTTGTGACACATGATTGCTTGGCAAAGAAGATTCATTATTGTTAATAATAGGAGGAGAATCAGGAATGTGATTTTGAGTACTTTGCAAGACTTGGGCGGCTGCAACAGTATCATTAGCATCCAAACAGGAGGGGGACTTTTGAGAAGAGGGAGAATCAACAACAATATGAGGGGCATCAGAATTATTACCTTGCATACCTCGTGTGACTTGATCAGCCTCGAAACCGTTGTTAATATCTGAGCAACTAGGAGCTGTTGAATATGGGCAATTATACGGCTTGAAGCCGGCAGGGATATCTTTGTGTACAGATTGAGAGACCATGGGTTCTTTGGCTTTCCATATCGAATTTTTGGCCATAGCTTGAGGAGCCTGATGGTTTGCGGCATGAGCAGGAGGAGCTGCTGGACCCGATGGTCGGTCTGAGGCCTTAACAGATTCCTTGTTAGCAGCATAAACAGGAGGGGCTTCAGGACCCGATGGTTGATCTGTGGCCTTAACAGGTTCCTTATTACCATTGTAAACTTTGCAAGAAAAGCCGTCGTGGCCTTGGCGATGGCAGTAGGAGCAATAAAGCGGGAGTCTTTCAGCCTCAATAGCTTGCCAAAATCCAGGAGAAATCCCATTATCAATCCAAATTCGATTGGGAATATGTTTTGTTAGGTTAATTTCGATACAGATTCTCGCAACACTAGGCCGCGAAAGAGTGGCTGTAGGGGTATCAATTATGAGCGGTGTACCAATCAAGTTACCAATGGAGAATAAAGCTTGCTTATTAAACAGATATATTGGGAGGCTAGGGAGAGAAAACCAAACAGGCATGATAGGGCTTTCAATGTCTGCACGAAAATCTGGAGTCCACTTGAAAACCCGCATAGGGAAAGCACCAACATGCCACTGATCTTTAATCCACAAACGCTGAAAATCAGCCTCATGGTTGGTTTGTATAAGTACATGCTTAGAGTCAAGGTGACCCATAGTGACCGGAGCTTTGAGACCAAATGTAAGGATTTCTCTCCTCATAATCTCCATAGAAGGACGCCCGTGAGAGAACTTACCAACAAGGGATAGCTGAAAGGGTTTAGCAAAGGCCGAGACTTGAGCAGGAGTCAAACATAGAGCCGGCTCACCTTTGTATGAAGCAGGAGGAATAAGCGAGTTATCAGACTGTGAAGAAGAAATATTAGCAGAGAAAAGGGAAGCAAACGATTTGAGATGAGAAGGAGAGGGAGGGGCCGGACCACCTGCCTCCGTTTCCTTCATGGCCGCGGCCATGAGAAAGCCGGAAGGCCAAAACAGCAACTCACACGGTAAATGTATACAATCCCTAAATTGTAATAAATCAATTAGACGTGAATTCTTCAATCTGTGGAGGAGGTGATCTGTCAATACTCCCCCCTCAAGTTGGAGCATGGATATTCATAATGCCCAACTTGTCGAGCAAGAAAATAAACTGGTCTCAGCCGAGAGCCTTTGTGAATAGGGTAATACTTGGGCCACTCTCATTTTACACCAAAATATGAGTACTCTGTGATGTGGCACACTCTCATTGTCTGAAGTGCTGGGACCTACAAAATGTTCAACCAATGAGAATATGTCACATCATAGAGTACCCATATTTTGGTGCAAAATAAGAGTGACCCTAGCATTGCCCGAGTGAATATATCAGCAAGTTGGTGTGGAGAAGAAATCAAACGAGTCGTTATGAGACCAAAATACGTTGGCAAATAAAATGACAGCTGATCTCAATATGCTTAGTTCGTTCGTGAAAGACGGGATTGGCCACAATGTGAAGTGCAGCTTGGTTGTCACAGAATAACATAACAGGACGAGGTTAGGAAACATCCAAATCTGAAAGTAGGCGAAGTAGCCAAACTTTCTCCCTGGAAGTTGTTGCCATTGCTCTGAATTCAACTTTAGCTGAGGAACGAGAGACAACTGATTGTTTCTTAGCCTTCCAAGAAATTGGGGAGGAGCCAAGAAAGACGATGAAGCCAATGGTAGACCGACGAGTATCTGAACATCTTGCCCAATCAGCGTCATAATAACCACGTAATATAAGATGAGTGAATTTTTGGTACCAGTTACGAGAGGCTTGACGAAGCCCGTACAGAGACTTTTAAAGGTGCCAAACGCGTTCCTCCTCCTATTTAACAAAGCCTTGAGGGATCTTCATGTAAATTTCTTCAATTAGGTCACCATGGAGGAAGGTGTTAACATCTAAGAGATGAAGTTCCCATTCACGAACTGAGACAATAGCTCGAATACAATGTACAGTTACTAATTTAGCAACTAGAGCAAAGGTCTCGGGAAAATCAAGACCCTCAATCTGAGTAACCCGGATGAAAAATAGTAACCCGGATGCTTCAATAATTGGAATTTATTTTTTATAGATCTGTTGATAACATGGTTAATCTCACTATATATAAGGTACAAGGAGATTTAGATAAATAACAATCTGAAGGTTGTTAGATATAGGCTTGCATCAAATATATGATAGGAGTTTGTAAGTTCCCGGGACTTGCGCCCGCGCCCCGCGCGCCTTTGGATAGGGGTGCGCGTACGTGCAGAAGCGGGACACCACTACTTTCATTCCATCCTCCCTTGTTTAGGGGAAGACGAAATTAAAAGTGCGAGAGGAGTGCTGTCTAAAATAGCGCGTTTGAATACGCCTCGGTAACTTCAGTGAATTTTTTGTCCAATATGAGAGCCTTGGGTTTTCTATATCAAGTTATCATTTTTTATGGGATACCAAGATATAGTAATACATCACCCTTTCATTCTCATTCTCCTTTTTTTAGGGGAAAACAGAAAAGTGCAAGAAAGGATGTTGCGAGGCCCCACTACGGATTTTATGAAAATTGTCTTATGACCTATTTCGGATCACTATGAGTACTTTGGGTTATCTACATCAAGTTTTCACTTTTTTAGGGGATACCAGGATATAGGAATATATCACCCTTTCATTCTCATTCTCCATTTTTTAGGGGAAAACGGAAAAGTGCAAGAAGGGAGTGTTGCGACGCCCCACTGGATTCAAAATGTTTTATAGAGTCGCCATCTTTATTTTAAGAAAGAAATAAAGAAAAACCAAAAAAGAAAAAACCAGAAATTGCAAAAACGGGTTCAGATGCTAAGTTACGAGTTGGGAAGGTGCTAGGCACCTAATTCGTCCTTTCGATCTCAAAAGCGGTTTTTGGCTAAAGTATGCTTTTTGTTATATTTATTTAGCAAATAAATAAAGCATTAAAAGATAGGAAATAAAAGCAAACACATTTATGACTACATTATTTACGGACTTGCACCCGTCTCTTTACAATAATTACAAATACATTTAAAAATATTTTGTCATAATAACGGCTCTTTTACATAGTATTTTCTAACTAAATCCGGGCAGCACAGCGACTTATATTTATACATTGGGCCGGATTAGAAAATAACTTTTATAAAATAAATGCTCTTAAAGGTTTTACCTTTTAGAGCGTGGTGTGATTGCTCTGTCCTTCTCGAGAGATGGAGACTTTTTATACTGCTGTTGCTGCGGTTTGGGCAGAGTAACGACTTATTTTTGGTGGTTTTGACCTTTTTACTCGGGCAGAGCAACGACTCTTTCCGAGGGTTTTGGACCGGGGAAATAGGGTGGATACTTAACTAGAAGGCTAGGGATCACTTTGAACGGTTGGATTTAGGAACTCACTATCACTCTCGCTCTATTTTCTCTCAGCGTAACGAGGATGCAGAGTGTTTGTGATCATTGATCGGTGTGTCGAAGGCGGACCCCAAGCTCCCTATTTATAGGCTAGAGGAGGGACTAATCGGGGATTACAAATTCTCTCAGTGGGCTTAAATTCCTTGTACACCGCGCATCACAAGCTGCATGATCGATGTCTTATTTTAAATTTATTTCCTTACAAGTGGACAAGACTATTGTAGAATAGTTTTGGGAAGCAAGGGTCGAACCACAGAGACAAGAAGATCACAGATAGCACGATTATCGGTAGCAAATTATTAAACTAAGTGGGTTTTTCTATTGATTCTAATCTAAACTAATTACTATTCTAATGTTTAACTAATTAGCAGCAATCACAAGTTATGAAGATCTTATGATGGAAGGAAATCTAGGGTTAGGGTTTCACTTGTATCTCTTCTATGCTTATTTTAATAAAATACTAGATTCTGTACCCGTTCCTATGACACGGCACCAGTATGAGACGATATCAGTATGGGACGATGTCAGTATAGGACGATGTTAGTATTAAAATAAATCAATATAATAAATAATATATATATATATATATATATATATATATATATAATTTATTTAAATTAGTGAGAACTCAGCTATCAATTTTCGTTTCCTTTTTAGTTTCTCTCTCCTGAAACTAAAGATAAGGGGTGGTGGTCAAAAGTGATTTACTAAAGAATGAAAGAGAAGAGTCAAATAAATAAATAAATAAGAGATTATACAGAGAAAGTAACGGTAGCTAAGCGGGGGATGTGCAAAAAAGATGGTAAAGAGTTTGTTATTATCCACTAAGGTATTCGTGACATTAAAAAAGAAGAAAGAAGGAGTACAAAGTTTAAAAAGAGAACCAAAAAAAAAAAAACTAATCCTGAAAAAGATGGAAGAAAGCCGGTTGAAATAAAAACGTGAATAGGAAATGGTTAGATTAGGTTAAGATAAAAACAGTTTAGATGAGATTTAGGAAGAAAAACGTAAATATGAAATTGTTAGATTAGATTAGGTTGAGATAAAAACAATTTAGATGAGATTTAATCCTGACCGATGATTGTCTTTGGTAAAATCAAATCCTGACCGATAAATAGCTTTTCCCAAAGATTTAATCCTGGCCGGTGATTAGATTAGGTTGAGATAAAAACAGTTTAGATGAGATTTAATCCTGGCCGGTGATTGTCTTTGGTAAAATCAAATCTTGGCCGGTAAATAGCTTTTCCCAAAGATTTAATCCTAACCGGTGATTGTCTTTGGTAAAATCAAATCTTGGCCGGTAAATAACTTTTCCCAACCGTCTGGTCTATTATTATCCACTAAGGTATTTGTGGAAGTAAAAAATAAGAAAGAAGGAAAAAAGAAGAAAGAAAGAGTACAAAGTTTAAAAAGAGAACAAAAAAAAACTAATCCTGAAAAAGATGGAAGAAAGCCGGTTGAAATAAAAACGTAGGAAGAAAAAACGTAAATAGGAAACGGTTAGATTAGATTAAGATAAAAACAGTTTAGATGAGATTTAAGAAGAAAAACGTGAATAGGAAACGGTTAGATTAGATTAGGTTGAGATAAAAACAGTTTAGATGAGATTTAATCATGACCGGTGATTGTCTTTGGTAAAATCAAATCTTGACCGGTGATTAGATTAGATTGAGATAAAAACAGTTTAGATGAGATTTAATCCTGACCGGTGATTGTCTTTGGTAAAATCAAATCCTGGTCGATAAATAGCTTTTCCCAAAGATTTAATCCTGGCTGTTGATTGTCTTTGGTAAAATCAAATCCTGGCCAGTAAATAGCTTTTTCAACCGCCTGATCTGTTTTATATAATAGATCATTCAATTGTTTGGGTTCGTTCACGAAATATAGATATAGCTTGTTGAATTACCGTTCAGTCTCCATCTTCAAATAATTCATCCATTCTATATCCTAGGCACAAGAACATATGATCTAGCTGTCACTTAGGTCATATATGGAACCTGACCCTAACTTATCACTCTCGTGCATCGATAGGTTCAATTTATTGTGATGGTGAGCCAGTGTACGACATATGTACATTGGTCATGCAGTTATCCGCACCTCTAGGCCTTTATTATTCACGATTACATTTATTTGTTCAAAGTGAAATAATAGAGGGATTGATAAATACCATAATCAACAAGAATTGAATGAATAAAAATATAATTAAAGCATAGATTCGATTCAAGTTACCTCCCAACTCCTAGATTAATGGGTGATTAGTTCATCCTTGAAGATGAACAACACATGGAGATGATAGAATACATGAATCGATCTTCAATCCTTATAATTACAACAACCAATTATGTTATACACCCTTGTGGGTTCCCGGGACTGCGCCCGCGCGCCCTTGGATAGGGGTGTGCGTACGTGCGGATGCAGGACATCCACTGCTCTCGTTCCACCCTCCCTTTTTTATGGGAAGACGAAATGAAAAGTGCGAGAGGAGTGCAGTCTATGATAACACGTTGGAATGCGCCTCGGTTGCCTTTAGTGGATTTTTGATCCAATATGGGAACTTTGGGTTTCCCGCATCAAGTTATCCATTTTTTAGGGGATACCAGGATATGGGAATGCATCACCCTTTCATTCTCATTTTCCCTTTTTTAGGGGAAAACGGAAAAGTGCAAAAAAGGATGTTGCGACGCCCCCACTATGGATTTTATAAAAATAGCCTTATGGCCTATTTCAGATCACTATGGGTGCTTTGGGTTTCCCGCATCAAGTTATCCCTTGTTTAAGGGATACCAGGATATGGGAATACATCACCCTTCCATTCTCATTCTCCATTTTTAGGGGAAAACGAAAAAGTGCAAGGAAGGAGTGTTTCGAGGCCCCACTGGATCCAAAATGTTTTAGAGTCACCATCTTTATTTTAAGGCAAAATAAGGCAAAACCAAAAAAAAAGAAAAGAAAAACCAGAGATAGAAAACGGGTTCGAAGGATAAGTTACGAGTTGGGAAGATGCTAGGCACCCAACTCGTCCTTTTCGGTCTCAAAAGTGGTTTTTGGCTAAAGCATGCTTATTGTTATATTTATTTAGCAAATAAACAAAGCATTAAAAGACATGAAAATAAAAACAAATACATCTGTGGCTACATTATTTACGGACTTGCAGCCATTTCCTAACAATAATTACAAATATATTTAAAAATATTTGGCCATTATAATGGCTCTTTTACATAATATTTTCTAATCTAACTCGGGCAGCACAACGGCTTATATTAGCTACATTCGGCCGGATTTAAAAAGTAACTTTATAAAAAAATAGCGCCCTTAAAGGTTATTACCTTTTAGAGTGCGGTGTGCTCGCTTTGTCCTTCAGGGAGAGGGAGTCTTTGTTGTTGTTGTTGTTGTTGTTGCTGTTGTTGTGACTCGGGCAGAATGACTGCTTATTTATGGTGTTTTTGGCTCACTCACTCGGGTAGAATGACGGCTTATTTATGGTAGTTTTGGCTCGCTCACTCGGGCAGAATGACGGCTTATAAGTGGTGGTTTTGGCCTTTTAAATCGGGCAAAGCAACTGCTCTTTCCACGATTTTTGGACCGATGAAGTAGGGTGGAAACCTAGCTGGGGGGCTAAGGCTCACTCTTATCGGTGGGTTTTAAGTTTGGAGGAGTTTTGGCAAGGTTTTGAGGCTTTGGGTGGATCGTTCACTGTCTCATTCTGCTCTCTGTTCTTTCAGCATAACGAGAATGCGGAAAGCTTGCGGAAGAAATTGGTGCTCTGAAGGTTGACCCCGAAGCCTCTATTTATAGCTGGGGATGAGGACTCATTGGGGAATAAATTTTCTCCCTTCGTGCATTAGTGCCTTGTACAATTCGCGAAAGAAATGATACATTACGGCAAACTGTAGCACACTGTAGCACCATCCTGGCGCCACCCACATGTGTTCTTGGCGCCACTCCAACAAATCATGTGGGTGGCGCCACTCCAAGCTTTGTAGTTTCAAATTTGACACTTTGACCCCTGCATTTCACTGTTTTGCACATCCTGCTTTGTCCTTTTGCACTTTCAACCCTGTAACTTGACATTTGTTAATGTTTCAACAGGTCTTGATATTTTTTGTCATGTTACATACCAGGGGTACGAAATTGGGGTGTCTACAGAGCCCCTCAATGATTGAGTCTACGGGTAACCCGCAGCTTACTGAGTAGACGAACATCGTTGATAAGAAATAGACTCTCCAATTTCGCTCAATCAACACAAGGGAGAGATACAACAGGTAGCAGTTATAATGCAACAATTTACAATGCAAACCAAACCTCCATATCCTAAACTTTTTTAGTCAGTTATAGCAGGTTATTGTAGTTTTTAAGCAGATATTCAAATTAAATGCTCTGATGGTCGGACCTACTAATGTAGGCTGCATACGTATTCCTTAATTAAGGAAATCAGACCAAACATAGTTCGGCCTAGCCAGAACAAGTATGCTGCAATAGTAACAAACAAGTATTGTGATGGTCGTGCCTACCGAAATAGGCTGCCTACGTATTCTTATCCAAGGAATCAGACCAAACGTACTTCACCTCTGCTGGGGATCAAATGTTGTAATGCAGACAAGTGTTATGCGGAATGATAGTCGTAATATCCATTACAACCTAGTGAAAATAGAGCATATCAAAATGCAAAACCCATTGCATCGCAACACTAAACGCAATATCCATTGCGTCGCCACGAAACAAAATGCAATATCCATTGCATCGCAACACAGAACGCAATATCCATTGCGTCGACACAAAACATAATGCAATATCCATCGTATTAACACGAAAACGAATGCAATATCCATTGCATCGACACAAAACTTAAGGCAATATCCATTGCATTAACACGGAAAACGGATGCAATATCCATTGCATTGCAACACAAAACGCAATATCCATTGCATCGACACAAAACTTAATGCAATATCCATTGCATTAACACGGAAAACAGATGCAATATCCATTGCATCGCAACACAAAACGCAATATCCATTGCGTCAACACAAAACCTAATGCAATATCCATTGCATTAACACGAAAAACAGATGCAATATCCATTGCATTGCAACACAAAACGCAATATCCATTGCGTCGACACAAAACCCAATGCAATATCCATTGCATTAACACGGAAAACGGATGCAATATCCATTGCATTGCAACACAAAATGCAATATCCATTGCGTCGACACAAAACTTAATGCAATATCCATTACATTAACACGGAAAACGGATGCAATATCCATTGCATCGTAACACAAAATGCAATATTCATTGCGTCGACACAAAACTTAATGCAATATCCATTGCATTAGCACGAAAAACGGATGCAATATCCCTTGCATTGCAACGCTGAATGCGATATCCATCGCATTACCACAGAAAAACGGATGTAATATCCATTGCATCGCAACGCTGAATGCGATATCCATCGCATTACCTGAAAGACGGATGCAATATCCATTGCATCGTAACGCAGAACGCGATATCCATCGCATTACCTGAAAGACGGATGCAATATCCATTGTATCGCAACGCTGAATGCGATATCCATCACATTACTCAAAAGACGGATGCAATATCCATTGCATCGCAACGCTGAATGCGATATCCATTGCATTACTCAAAGACGGATGCAATATCCATTGCACCACAACGCTGAATGTGATATCTATCGCATTACTCGAAAGACGGATGCAATATCCATTGCATCGCAACACTGAATGCGATATCCATTGCATTACTAAATAACGGAAAGCCGCGATGTATGTGCTGTGATGCTAGTGCTGCAAGGCTTATCGAACGAGTGCTGCAAAGGTGATTATCAAGTGTTGTGATGCATGTGTTGCGGTATGAAATGTCTCCTTAGGAACGCTGCCTTCGTCGGAAAACAAAACCTTTCCCTCTGATCCGGGGTTGTGTGCCCCTTAAAGGAAAGGTTTCCAACACAGCTATTGATGCCCAGAAAAGGGGTAAAATACTTACCTTTTCTTACCTTGGTTTTGCATTTGCAACTTCTGCTGCTTTGCTGCTCTTGCTGCTTTATGCTGCTCTTGCTGCACCCACTGGGGATTTTTCTTTTGTCGCAGTTCCAGCTTTTGCTAGAAAATTTTTTCTTTTGCTGTCGTAATTTCTGGCCTTAGCTGGAAATTTCCTTCCTTGCTGTTACATTTTCTGGCTTCAGCTGGAAAATTCTCTTTTGCTGCTATTTCCGGCCTTGGCTGGAAATTTCTTCTTTTGCTCTGCTGCCGATTTTCTGGCTTTTCTGCCCCATTTGCCGGCTGATCTGCTGGGGATATGGACTTCACTCTATGTAGCTTTTGATGATGCTGCTGAGGATCTTTGGAGGTGGTCCTTGGCGAGATGCTGGGAGAACATTCATAGGCCAATGCAGCGGAAGACCTGATGCAGTAGAAAGATGCAAGTATGCGAATGAATTTTTTCCCTTTTTCTTTAAAATTTTTTTGAATGCGCATGTGTACCATCTGTTTCTTAAACATGTTAAGACAGGATAAGGCAAGGTGATAAAAATGCAATATGAGAGCTTGAGATGTGACTTCTAGTTGGCTTTGGAGGGTTATGTGTATGGGAATTGATGGTGATATTTGAAATGGAGGCAAATGATGTGTTGGGTCAGTTTTCAGTCTTTTGACTAGTGCATCATTCAAAAAAAGGAATTCATCCGGGACTAGTGAGCCCTACTAATCAATGCCTCGGAGGAACCATTTTTTTTCTTTTCTTTTTTTTTTTTTCTTGTTTTTTTTTGTTCGTGCTCTAACTTTTGCCTAGGCCGCCCTTTCGGGTTTTCAACCTAGCGAGCTGTTTACCTTGTAGGGAGCCAGTCTTTCGATGCATGCGAGGATGAGCTGCTTATTCTTGAGGGATCACGGCTTTGTAGCCTTTTCGCTCATTTAGGCAGAGACGGAAATGACAGCTGCCTCTGGAGATGATGAGCCTTTGTGTATCCAATGAGTTTGGCGAGAGAAGTCCCAGGATGAATTTAATCAACCAAATTTTGTAAGATGGGATGGGCAAGTTCTTGAAGAGATTAACTGGAGGCAGCCCCAAAAAGACTCGATTGAGGGAGACTTTTGTGGGAAACAGAAATGAGTATGCTCACAGAAAGTGGATGACTCTAATGGACAAAAGAAGAGTCATGATCCAGAGTTTATCGCCGAGTATCACAGGTTTTATGGACCCTACTTAACATTTATCTTTTGATAATTTTATGTGTCTTTAGCAAGGAGTTCTATCCTGGATCCAGATCATGTTGCATCCGATTGAAACAGAGCTATAGGTGGTGACTAGGTTAGAGTATAATGTTCAAGCATTTAGGATGATTTAGCTTTAGGATTGAGGATCTGATTGGCCTCTTGCTCAAAGGTATTTTGGGTCATGGGTTTGGTTATTTTAGGAAAGGCGATCGCAAAGCGATTATTGGTCAATTGCATGATAAGTTAGATCCCTTTGATTTTTCCTACTAATATATCTCAAGCACACTTTCAAACCGTGTCTGCATGTTAATCTCGATTGTCCCTACCATCTGTTTTAGCGAATGCTTATGTGAAATCCAGTGATGCTAAACCTTCGATTCCACAACTTCCATAATTGATATGATATTTTATGTGTTTTACTTTCTTAATAACTGTATGAGCATTTGGCATTAAGATATGATATAGGCCATCTTTGGATCGTTTGAGCCTAAATATTTCCCGTCCTTTACTAAAAATATCCCTAGTGTCCCCTTTTGAGCTAATTAAAAAGAATGGCGTGTGCTAAGCACACATCGACCCCCATTCGACTTCGTTCCTATTACTCACATTAACTTAACCCTAAAAGCCTAAACATTTTAGTCTACCCTTTGAGAGAGTAGGATGTGGGTGGGAAATTAATTTTATGGGACCATTTTTCAGTCACGCAAGTTTTTTGAAGACTTCTTCTTCTTGTCGATTCAAAAAAAAAAGAGAAAAAAATTTAATTATAGATCGACGAAAAATGAAACGGAAGAAGAAGAGTCTAGAAGATTCAAATGAAGGCATAGCTTTCAATAGAAAAATATGATAGAAAAATTCTGCTGAAAATTAAAGATGATGAGATATTTTTAGCTTGATACATTATACAAAACAAGTTTGGGGGGGGGGGAATTAGAAAGAGGAAAAGAAAAAGAAAGAAAGAACCCCACTACTTGTGGTCTTTGCAGGTCCTAGCCTAATTGGGAAAAACATCCTTTTGCTTAGAAGTATTAGGGGTAAAGGATAGTCTTGCTCTCTCACTTTGTATTCTATTCCATTTCCATCATATCCCCTTACACCATGGTCTTACATTACAAGCTATTAAAAACCTATTGATCTTCTTGCCAATGCTTGTGTTTGTTGATTTGATTGTAAGGCATGTAAATTTATCTACACCTCATATTCATATTATCCGCAAGCTCACTGTGTTAGTATAATCTTAGCTATTGCAAGTAATTGGTTCAGGAGAGCATTGTATGTCATACATAGAAGTGCATGGGATGGATGTATAAGTTTTTAAAATCCTTGGTGATCTCTCTTTCTGTAATAGACCGGGTTTGGATGGTAGATCTCATACTCTGTGTTGTATTGGTTTTATTTGAACTCTGATTTTTAAATGAATGTGGTTCTTAGCTTAATAAAACTGTTTTAGTTAAGATATTCTCTATGACTGGTGATCACACACATATGGAAAACTTAAGACTAGTAGCAGTTTGAGTATAAGTCAGTTTGTTTTATGTGATTAGTCTACACATATGTGGTGAGCATCTGACTGAGACTACTTTGTTATGCCATGCTATTATGACTTGAGGTTGAATTCAAAAAGATTTATGTTTTTTGTATAGTTTTTACATGCTTTTGTACTTATTAGTTTTATTTGTATCTATCTGCATAGTCGAGTCACTCGTAAGAGTCTCCTTGAATTTGTGGGTTTCTAAAGGAGTGTAAATAGTGTCACCCTCCAAAAAGATTTTCATTCTTTTTGTTTGTTTACTTTTGTATTTATAAGTATTGTTTACTCGTGGACGAGCAAAGTTTAAGTTTGGGGGTATTTGATCGATGTATTTTATACGTCGATATCATGTACTTTTATGACATAAATTGAGCAATTCCACGAGGCTTTTGGCTACTGATATGTGTTTTTGAGTTGTTTTATGAGTTTCAGGGTTTTAGGTGGATTTATATGAATTATGAGGCTTTTAGTGAAGATTTCGAGGAAGGGGCCAAAGTGTAAAATTGAAGAAAAACGGCAAAGGAATATTCTGAGGACCTTACGGCCGCAAGGTATTTTGACCTTGCCTTCGCAAGGTAGGCAGTAAGAGGCTCCTGAAATTAAGACCCTTGCGGACGCAAGGGGTAATGACCTTGCGACCGCAAGGTACCCAGAACTGGCCTTTTTAGGTTTTTGAGCTGGATTGAAACTCCTAATCCCCTACAACTCCATGGTATAAATAAAGGACGGTAGCCAAGGCCAAAAGGACGTCCAAGAAGTAGTTCTAAATAGTTCTAGCATAAGATTTAGCTTGTATAACATAGTTTAGTTGTTGTAATTACAGTTTTGAAGATCGATCCATGTATTCATTCATCTCCATGTGCAGTTCATCTTCAAGGATGAACTAAACATCCATTAATCTAGGAGTTGAGAGGTAACTTGAATCGAATCTATGGCTTAATTATATTTTTTTATTCATTTAATTCTTGTTGATCATGGTATTTATCAACACCTTTATTATCTCGCTTTGAACAAATGAATGTAATCGTGAGTAATAAAGGCCTAGAAGTGCAGATAACTGCATGACCAAAATGCATATGTCGTACACTAGCTCACCATCATGATAAATTGAACCTATCGATGCACGAGAGTGATAAGTTAGGGTCAGGTTCATATATATGACCTAAGTGACAGTTAGGATCCATATGTTCTAGTGCCTAGGACATAGAATGAACGAATTATTTGGAGATGGAGACTGAACAGTAATTCGACGGGCTATATCTATCTTTAGTGAACGAACCCAAGAAATTGAATGATACTTTATCAACATAAGCTATAGAGGAGATAGAAGTGAAACCCTAATCCTAGATTTCCCTCCACCATTAGATCTTTCTTACTGTAATTGCTGCTAATTTAGGTAAATTAACTGCGTAGGTATAATAATTAGTTTAGATAAAATCAATATAAAAACCCCCCTTAGTTTAATAATATTGCTATCAATAATCTTGCTATTTGTGATCTTCTTGTCTCTGTGGTTCGACCCTTGCTTCCCAAGCTATTCTATAATAGTCTTGTCCACTTGCAAGGAATAATTAAAATAAGACACGATCAGAGGGCAAGGCCTTTGAGACTTGCGGCCGCAAGGTGTCCAGATTGTTCCTTTTGCATCTTTTCCAATGTTGCACTTTGCACCCCTCCTCGAATTCTTCAATAAAAACTTTATAAATCACATAAATTCACCTAAAACCCTGAAACTCATAATATAGCTAAAAAACACACATATTAGTAGCCAAAAGCCTCGTGGAATTGTTATTTCTAAGTCATAAAAGTACTCGATATAGACATATAAAATACGTCTATCATATATATATATATATATATATATATATATATATATATATATATATATATATATATGTTAGTTCGATGAATTCAAATAGGAAAAGAAGAGTGCAACAAGATTAAAATGGAAACATATCTTTCAAAGGATAGATATGGTAGAAAAAGTTCTTCTGAAAAATGAATCACTAGCTATTTTAGCTTGATACATTGAACAAAACAAGGTTGGGGAAAAATATCCACTTGTGGTCTTTGCAGGTCCTAGCCTAATTGGGAAATACTTCTATATGTTTAGAAGCAAATGGGAAAAAGGATGTCTTGCTCTCTCACTTTGTATTCTATTCCCTTTCTATCATATCCCCCAACACTAAGGCCTTACATTACAAACTTAATAAAGTCCTATTGATCTTTTTGCCAGTTACTTGTGTTGGTTGATTTGATTGTAATTAATACATGTAAATTGATCCCCACTTCATATATCATATTATTCGCAAGCTCACCGTGTTAGCATAATCTTAGCTATTGCAAGTAATTGGGATATGAAAGCATTGTATGTCATACATAGAAAACGCATGGAATGGATGTATAAGCATTTGAAATCCATGGTTTTCTCTTCTTCTGTGATAGACCGGGTTCGGATGGTAGATTACATATTCTGTGTTGCATGTGTTAACCATGATTTTTTTAGAATGAATGTTGGGCTTAGCTTAATAAAACTATTTAAGTTAGGAAATTTTCCATGACTGGTTAGCACACACTCACGGAGATGTTGGCACCAGTCATAGTTTGAGTGTAAGTCAGTTTGAACTGTGGATGAGTGTGCACATATGTAGTGAGCATCTTCCTGAGGCAAATATGATATGCCATGCTATCGTGACTTAAGAATGAACCCAAAAATTATGGGATTTACAAGGCTTAAAGTGAAGAATTGAAGGAAGGGTGCAAAGTGCAAAAAAAGAAAACAAGAATGAATTGAATTAGGAAACCCCTTGCGGACGCAAGATGGCCAACCCTTGCCTCCTCAAGGTCTCCAGCGTGCAAGCCAAATTGGAGTCAGGGCCTTGTGACCGCATTCCTAGCTACCCTTGCCCCCGCAAGCCCTTCAGTTTCGGAAGCCGGGTGTTTAACTCTAATTGTATCTCCTTCCCCCGAACACATTAGTATAAATACAAGTTATGTAGCCACAAGCCAAGGATGGTTTTTTACTCCAATTTTATTGTGTAATACTTAGTTTTTAGTGTTTTTAATTATAGTTAGAAGATCGTTCATGTATTTTTTCATTCCAATGATCTGTTCATCATCAAGGATGAACTAACCGCTCCATAATCTAGAGATTGGAGGTAACTTGTATCGAATCTATTGCTCTGTATATATTTTTATTCAATAAAATCTTGTTGATCACAATATTTATCAATCTCTTTACTATTCCGCTTTCTCTAATGAATGGAATCGCGAGTAGTAAAGACCGAGAGGTGTGGATAACTGCACAACCATATGCATATGTCGTACATTGGCTCACCACTGTGATAAATTGACCTTATCGATGCACGAGAGTGATAAGTTAGGGTCAGGTTCATATACATGTTCCTAAGTGACAAATAGGAAATTCATATGTTCTTGTTCTTAAGGGTATAGATTGGATGAATTATTTATGATGGAGACCGAATTATAATTTGATAATCTATATCAATCTTTAGTGAACGAACCAAAAATTAGATTAATTGTTACCGGTTTACTTGCTATTTGATATTTCTTGTCTCTGTGGTTCGACCCTTGCTACCATACATCTATTCTACAATAGTCTTGTGCATTTGCAAGGTAAATAAATAAGACACATCAGTAAGCTACTAATTTCTAGATTTTTGTATGCCAACTTATCTTGCATGTTAGCTTCATGTTTGTTGTTGAATCCATGCCAGGGAAGACTTCTACCATGTTTTTAACTTGATTTCATGCTTGTTTGAAATATAGAGATTTTAAGTCATGAACTCATATGTGATGTTTTGGTCTTGTGTATAGATTTAAATGTGTTCAAGCTTTGATTTGGAACAAGTGTTGTTCATGTATTTGTTGAGAAACAAACTATACAAATTCAGTCTCTGTTTTGAATGAATTTCTGGGAAATAATGGTACAAATCTACTAAAGGGAATTTTCTAAAAATGGAGTATGTTATACCTATATATGTTAGGTAACTCTCTATAAAGTTTCATTTAAATTCGAGTTGAGTAAGTATTTTTCATGAGTCACTAATCATTGCTATGATAGTGGGACTGGTAACAGTGAAACTGGTTAGTAACACGATCTTGAAGTGATAATAAATTGATTAATACAAATCCAAATGAAGTGTTTTAAAAGGGTAACTCTAGCTCAAAGAGTCTAGTTTTAGGTGATCTAAATTTTGTGTCATTTGAGGTAATGAGGAATATTTGGTGAATTTTGTATGATAGACATGTAGATAAGTCATAACAGAAAATTAGATTTTTAACGTGAACTTAGAGGGGTTATATTTTAATGAATACAAGTACTAATGGAGTAATTTAAAATGCTAAAATATAGTTTAAAGAGTCTAGTTTCATACATAATCACCTCAATTGGAGTTGTGAGCAATTTATGGTTGAACTTACACGTTGACTTGGCAGAATGAGTTATAACAGAGAATCTGTAAATTAACTTGTCTTGGGAATAATCATAAGGGTTTACACATACAAAGTGTAAGGGCAAAATAAGCATGACCTATTTTGGTCTTGTTTCACCTTTCTTGGTCAAAATAGGATTTTTGATAAGTTTGTGTTAATTTAGGACTTAGTATATTTTATTAGATTTAGTTTAGTTATTTTTGGTAACATAATCTTTTTGTAGATTTCAAGCGCACATATTTGGTAACAAAATCTTAGCATAAATCCTAGTCTAACCATGATTCTTGACCACTTTCATATTTGGTAATCAAATCCCATCCTAGTCTAACCATGATTGTTGACCACTTTCATATTTAGTAACAAAATCTCATTAGTTTGGTAAGTTGTTGATTTTTTCCTTAAGTTCTAATCCTTTTCCTTGTAGTAGACGGACTGTTTTTGGGTGTGTGTAGGAGACGCATACTATATATTCAGGAGCTAGGATTCGGGGTTCTTACAGAGCTCCAGAAAGAGAACAAAAACCATAGAGGGTGTGAGCAGATCCAAGGAGTTTCTGAAGCAGTTTTGAAGTCCCGAAGTTCAGCAGTCCGAATGTGTTATCCATTGCAGCAACATTGGCAGACACATCAGAAGTTCTGAAACTGTTTTGTGCTTCCTGTTTTGCTTTAAGGAAGTTGTTTTAGTTTCTTCCCACGTTTTGTTTAACCTATTTATGTGGGGTTTTTGTTCTCCAAGATTCATTATCTTGTGAGAATATTTTTGTGTGATTTCATATAGTTTTTGTAAAAGAATTCATCGTTTTTAGTGAAATCTTTTTGGCCATGAGGTTAGATCTACAAGTATAAGCTTGTAGATTGTTTTGTAAACTTTTGTGATTAATTTCGTAAATTTGTTTTAAGTCTTCCGCTGTTTTTATCAATTATCTGTCTATTGTGGCTTCCATTGTAGCCTTTTCACAAGCTAAATTGGAAACTGCATTAGGTATTTTTGAGAATCCTAGCTACTCCCGTTCTTTCAATTGGTATCAGAGCCCTCTCTTGACATCACTAAGAGTTGATTCTGGTAGTAGCCGTGATGGATTCTCAGTATGAGAATGTTGTCCGTCCTCCTATTTTGACTAGTGCAAATTATTCTATTTGGAAAGTCAAGATGCGTATCTTCATCAAATCAATTGATGAGAGAGCGTGGCTTACTGTTCTAAATGGTTGGACTCCTCCCAAAACTACTGATGATGATGGTGATGTAAAAATCACCAAAGAAGCAGATTGGTCTAATAATGATAGAAACATTGCCTCTTTTAATTCTAAAGCCTTGTCTGCCATATACAAAGCTCTTGATGCTAACACCTTTAGGGTTATAGCCAACTATGAGTCTGCTAAAGATGTTTGGGAGGCCCTTCAAACCTTGTGTGAAGGACCTTCCAGTGTTCGTGCTTCTAAATTAAGATTGCTTACCACTCAATTTGAAAACACAAGGATGAATGAAGATGAAGATATTATGTCTTACTATGCTAGATTACTTGATATATCTAACGCTGCTCTTGCTTTGGGTGATCCTATCACCAATGATCGTCTTGTTAGCAAGATGATGCGAACTTTGCCTGAAAGGTTTAATGTGAAAATTTGTGCTATTGAGGAAGCTCATGATATTGACAAAATTGGTTTTGAAAGACTAGCTGGTATTCTTCAAAATTTTGAGCTAAACCTCAATGAGAAAATTAAGAATAAAGGCAAGGGTGTGTCATCTTCTACTCCTTCTGATGATAGTATTGCTTTTCCATCTGTTGTTGACATCTCTTTTGAATTTCTTGAATTTCATAAGGATATTGAGGAATCTGATTTTGGTGAAGAGTCAATGGATTTTTTAACTACAAAGTTTAAAAATATTTTGAAAGCAAAGGGGCAAAACAAATCTCCATCTTCTATCACCAAAACGTTTTCAAACCGAGCCTAGCAAATTTCCTCCCAAAGAAAGTTCTTTTCAAACTCCCGAAAATCTTTTACCAATCCTTTTGCTAAGCAGCCTACATCTAGAAGTAAAAATATTGATTCTATTCAATGTAGGGCTTGTCAAGGGTTTGGGCATTATGCTAATCAATGTGCTAATACTTTGAGAAAGAAGGGTTTGAATTTTTCTGCGACTTTGAGTGATAGTGATGATGAAGATCCAGGTGATCTCATCACTCTCACTGCTGTACACAACTCTCCATCTGATTTTGCAGGATTTTCGGCCAATGTGACTCCCAATGTTGCTACATCGGAAGTCACATCGAAGAAGCAATGGACGTAAACAAGTGATGATCTTTCTTTGTTGCTTTTAACTCCTCTATCACAGAAGACGATGGAGAACCTGAATCAGACATGCTAGAAGGTTACAAAGAGCTGTACAAAGATTGGGAAAAGAGAGCTCATCAAGTTATAGTGCTTGGAAAGGCAAACGAATTGCTGAAAAAGGCTAATGAAGAACAAAATGAGTGTCTTACAAGGTTGGAGAGTCTGTTGAGTAAGAAAGATGTGGAGATTGAGGATCTGAAAGAAAAGCTCATCCTAGCCAATGAAACCATGGCTAAATGGAACTCAAGCCAACAAAAAATGGATGAGATGTTGAATTATGATAATTCTGGTAAGTCTGGTATTGGATTCAGGCCCAAGATGTTTTTGAAAGAAGGTGAAGGTATGTCTACTAAACCAAAACATCCCACACACAATTTTCAAGAAACTGCCTTCTTTGAAAAACCGAGAATAAGAAAGAAAAATTTTGTTTGTCACTTCTGCCATAAGCCTGGTCACATACAACCCTTTTGTTTTCTGAAAAAGACAATGTATGAGGATGAAATAAGACAGGCCTTCTTGGGAAAATCTCAGATGCAGAATCGATGAAGCAGCCAATGCAGCAACATTGGCAGTCACATTGGAAGTCTCATCAGAAAAAAAAATTCAAAACCACCAACCCAAAATTTTTAAACAAATATGGGTTCCTAAGGGCAGTAATGACAAAGGCAAGTCCAAATACTATGAACCCTTTGATATATGTCCTGGTGCAAAGCGGTTCTATGAAACCATTGATGAATTCTATGAAGAATCTCCTCCAAAATCTTCGTAACCAAAGATTCGAAACCAAGAATCAAGACATGATCGACAGAACCTCGCATATTCCGAAAGTTCAGCCAATGTGATTCACAATGTGTCACCCAATGTGTCACCCAATGTAGCTACATCGGCACACATTGGACGTAAACTTGGCGTATTAAAACAGTCCCGAACTTTCAAAAACAGTCCCGAACATTCGTAAATTCAGTCCAATTTGAATGATTGCAGCCATGACATTCCTCGTAAAAAACCATTCAATTTCTCAAGTGATAGGTAATATTCATGATGGCATATACACAAGGAGAAGAGGTAAGATTGATTCTAAAAAATTAGCATGTTTATCAAAATATTTTTGAGAGAAGCCTTAAATCTTTTATGGATGCTCCAAATGATCAAAGATTATGTGCTACACATTGATGCGTTAACCTTGTTTTTTTTATAACACCTATGCATTTTGCTTAGCACAAAAATCCAGTTCATTATTCTCTAACAAAACACATTAATCTAAGACACCACTTTATTAGAAGACTTGGTTGAACAAGGAATTGTTTGCATTAAACATGTTGGGACTGAAAATCATCTTGATAATATATTTGCCAAGTGTCTTGTTTTTGAGAGATTTTTCAATCTTTGGAAATCTCTTATGTTTTGTGTGCCATATGATTTTACACTTGTTAATTAAAAAAAAATTAGGCATGCTTGCATTTTGTCTTTAGAGGGCACTCTAGATCATTGTTTCACATGTATGTGCCTCTTGTGGTTGCTTGGGAATTTCATTCAAAATCTGTTGTGATTTCATTGTTATGATTCTCTCTCTCTCTCTCCCAGTTCTTGAGTATCTTTAGTCCACAAAGGAAAGAGCTACCTTTTGAAATTTTTGGGATGCTGCAATTTATCAAAGTACTATGGAACTTAGGTTCTCATGGGTTGATCTTGAGTAAATTGACTCCCTTAATTGAAAAAGTGTGAAAGCTACCTAACGGAAAAGAGCTACCTATGAACAAGGTTGTGGCACCTTTCTTTTGGGACTATGAATCCTTGGATTTCATGGGTTGATCAAAAGCAAAGTGGCTTCCCTTGGTAAATAGTGTGAAAGGTTCCAAGTGGCATGTTTTTATAGCTTGAAATAAAGTAGAGCTATATTCCTAGGGAAATAAAGTACCTATGGATTTTTGTTGAGAAAATTTTATGATCTTGGGAGAGAAGTTTGGTTGAGAAAAACAAAAAAAAATTAATGCAAAATTGAAATTAAAATCACATTTTTGGCGAATGCATCTCCCAATGCAGCTACATTAGGAACTACATCCTTTGATCTGGTCTTTATCACTTGTGTGTGATTGCATTTTTTTTCTTTTGCCTAGCTTTTTGTCATCATGTTTTTAGACATAAAATTTTAGGACATGCATTGTTGGTAAGGATATCAGCTTGGTGAAATTTTGTCCTGATATAAACTGTGCAAATCAATTTCAAAAATCTCCATGTTGAAAAATATGTAGTGGTTGTCTAATTTTTGTGTGGAACTAAGAGGTTTTGAATTTGGATATGATGTGCTCAGTTTTTGCTAGGGGTGTGATCAAATCTTGGTGAACACTTCATTGTGTTTTTCAAAATCTTGGATTTTTGAGAGTTCCAAAAAGATTGTTTATCCCTCTTCTTTTTCTGGTCAAATAGGGGGAGAGAGATCAAGTGTTTCTTGTGATGGTGATGATTTCTGATTGATTTCTGATTTGTGCTCCTTGCACAAATTCAGGGGGAGATGAGATTTTCTAACCAATGCAGGTTAGATGATTTGATTGGTGTTGAATAAACACTTGTCTTTTGATTTGACCAGAAAGGTTCAACAAAGGGGGAGATTGTAAGGCCAAAATAGGCATGACCTATTTTGGTCTTGTTTCACCTTTCTTGGTCAAAATAGGATTTTTGATAAGTTTGTGTTAATTTAGGACTTAGTATATTTTATTAGATTTAGTTTAGTTATTTTTGGTAGCATAATCTTTTTGTAGATTTCAAGCGCACATATTTGGTAACAAAATCTTAGCATAAATCCTAGTCTAACCATGATTCTTGACCACTTTCATATTTGGTAATCAAATCCCATCCTAGTCTAACCATGATTGTTGACCACTTTCATATTTGGTAAGAAAATCCCATTAGTTTGGTAAGTTGTTGATTTTTTCCTTAAGTTCTAATCATTTTCCTTGTAGTAGACGGACTGTTTTTGGGTGTGTGTAGGAGACGCATACTATATATTCAGGAGCTAGGATTCGGGGTTCTTACAGAGCTCCAGAAAGAGAACAAAAACCATAGAGGGTGTGAGCAGATCCAAGGAGTTTCAGCGCTTTTGAAGTCCCGGTCAAGAATGTGTTATCCATTGCAAAGAACATTGGCGACACATCGAAGTTCTGAAACTGTTTTGTGCTTCCTGTTTTGTTTAAAGGAAGTTGTTTTAGTTTCTTCCCACGTTTTGTTTAACCTATTTATGTGGGGTTTTTGTTCTCCAAGATTCATTATCTTGTGAGAATATTTTTGTGTGATTTCACATAGTTTTTGTAAAACAATTCATCGTTTTTAGTGAAATCTTTTTGGCCATGAGGCTAGATCTACAAGTATAAGCTTGTAGATTGTTTGGTAAACTTTTGTGATTAATTTCGTGCTTTTGTTTTAAGTCTTCCGCCGTTTTTTATCAATTATTCTGTTTATTGTGGCTTCCATTGTAGCCTTTTCACAAGCTACATTGAAACTCATTAGGTATTTTGAGAATCCTAGCTACTCCCGTTCTTTCAATTGGTATCGAGCCCTCTTGACATCACTAAGAGTTGATTCTCGGTAGTAGCCGTGATGGATTCTCGATGAGAATGTTGTCCGTCCTCCTATTTTGACTAGTGCAAATTATTCTATTTGGAAAGTCAAGATGCGTATCTTCATCAAATCAATTGATGAGAGATCGTGGCTTACTGTTCTAAATGGTTGGACTCCTCCCAAAACTACTGATGATGATGGTGATGTAAAAATCACCAAAGAAGCAGATTGGTCTAATAATGATAGAAACATTGCCTCTTTTAATTCTAAAGCCTTGTCTGCCATATACAAAGCTCTTGATGCTAACACCTTTAGGGTTTTAGCCAACTATGAGTCTGCTAAAGATGTTTGGGAGGCCCTTCAAACCTTGTGTGAAGGACCTTCCAGTGTTCGTGCTTCTAAATTAAGATTGTTTACCACTCAATTTGAAAACACAAGGATGAATGAAGATGAAGATATTATGTCTTACTATGCTAGATTACTTGATATATCTAACTCTGCTCTTGCTTTGGGTGATCATATCACCAATGATCGTCTTGTTAGCAAGATGATGCGAACTTTGCCTGAAAGGTTTATTGTGAAAATTTGTGCTATTGAGGAAGCTCATGATATTGACAAAATTGGTTTTGAAAGACTAGCTGGTATTCTTCAAAATTTTGAGCTAAACCTCAATGAGCAAATTAAGAACAAAGGCAAGGGTGTGAAATCTTCTACTCCTTCTGATGATAGTATTGCTTTTCCATCTATTGTTGACATCTCTTTTGAATTTCTTGAATTGCATAAGGAGATTGAGGAATCTGATTTTGGTGAAGAGTCAATGGATTTTTTAACTACAAAGTTTAAAAATATTTTGAAAGCAAAGGGGCAAAACAAATCTCCATCTTCTATCACCAAAACGTTTTTCAAAACTGAGCCTAGCAAATTTCCTCCCAAAGAAAGTTCTTTTCAAACTCCTGAAAAATCTTTTACCAATCCTTTTGCTAAGCAGCCTACATCTAGAAGTAAAAATATTGATTCTATTCAATGTAGGGCTTATCAAGGGTTTGGGCATTATGCTAATCAATGTGCTAATACTTTGAGAAAGAAGGGTTTGAATTTTTCTGCGACTTTGAGTGATAGTGATGATGAAGATCCAGGTGATCTCATCACTCTCACTGCTGTACACAACTCTCCATCTGATTTTGCAGGATTTTCGGCCAATGTGACTCCCACTGCAGCTACATCGAAAGTCACATCAGAAGAAGCAATGGACAGAAACAGTGATGATCTTTGCTGTTTCAACTCCTCTATCACAGACGACGATGGAGAACCTGAATCAGACATGCTAGAAGGTTACAAAGAGCTGTACAAAGATTGGGAAAAGAGAGCTCATCAAGTTATAGTGCTTGGAAAGGCAAACGAATTGCTGAAAAAGGCTAATGAAGAACAAAAGGAGTGTCTTACAAGGTTGGAGAGTCTGTTGAGTAAGAAAGATGTGGAGATTGAGGATCTGAAAGAAAAGCTCATCCTAGCCAATGAAACCATGGCTAAATGGAACTCAAGCCAACAAAAAATGGATGAGATGTTGAATTATGATAATTCTGGTAAGTCTGGTATTGGATTCAGGCCCAAGATGTTTTTGAAAGAAGGTGAAGGTATGTCTACTGAACCAAAACATCCCACACACAATTTTCAAGAAACTACCTTCTTTGAAAAACCGAGAATAAGAAAGAAAAATTTTGTTTGTCACTTCTGCCATAAGCCTAGTCACATACAACCCTTTTGTTTTCTGAAAAAGACTATGTATGAGGATGAAATAAGACAGGCCTTCTTGGGAAACTCTCAGATGCAGAATCGTATGAAGCAGCCAATGCAGCAACATTGGAAGTCTCCTCAGAAAAAAAAATCCAAAACCACCAACCCAAAATTTTTAAACAAATATGGGTTCCTAAGGGCAGTAATGACAAAGGCAAGTCCAAATACTATGAACCCTTTGATATATGTCCTGGTGCTAAGCGGTTCTATGAAACCATTGATGAATTCTATGAAGAATCTCCTCCAAAATCTTCAGAACCAAAGATCCGAAACCAAAATCGCACATGATCGATAGAACACGCATATTCGAAAGTTCAGCCAATGTGATTCACAATGTGTCACCCAATGTAGCTACATCGGCGGACACATTGGATTCGAAATAGGTCCTGAACTTTCAAAAACAGGTCCTGAACATTCAGAAATTCAGTCCAATTTGAATGATTGCAGCCATGACATTCCCAGCCGCATACAGAAAAACCATTCAATTTCTCAAGTGATAGGTAATATTCATGATGGCATATACACAAGGAGAAGAGGTAAGATTGATTCTAAAAAATTAGCATGTTTATCAAAATATTTTTGAGAGAAGCCTTAAATCTTTTATGGATGCTCCAAATGATCAAAGATTATGTGCTACACATTGATGCGTTAACCTTGTTTTTTTTATAACACCTATGCATTTTGCTTAGCACAAAAATCCAGTTCATTATTCTCTAACAAAACACATTAATCTAAGACACCACTTTATTAGAAGACTTGGTTGAACAAGGAATTGTTTGCATTAAACATGTTGGGACTGAAAATCATCTTGATAATATATTTGCCAAGTGTCTTGTTTTTGAGAGATTTTTCAATCTTTGGAAATCTCTTATGTTTTGTGTGCCATATGATTTTACACTTGTTAATTAAAAAAAATTAGGCATGCTTGCATTTTGTCTTTAGAGGGCACTCTAGATCATTGTTTCACATGTATGTGCCTCTTGTGGTTGCTTGGGAATTTCATTCAAAATCTATTGTGATTTCATTGTTATGATTCTCTCTCTCTCTCTCCCAGTTCTTGAGTATCTTTAGTCCACAAAGGAAAGAGCTACCTTTTGAAATTTTTGGGATGCTGCAATTTATCAAAGTTCTATGGAACTTAGGTTCTCATGGGTTGATCTTGAGTAAATTGACTCCCCTTAATTGAAAAAGTGTGAAAGCTACCTAACGGAAAAGAGCTACCTATGAACAAGGTTGTGGCACCTTTCTTTTGGGACTATGAATCCTTGGATTTCATGGGTTGATCAAAAGCAAAGTGGCTTCCCTTGGTAAATAGTGTGAAAGGTTCCAAGTGGCATGTTTTTATAGCTTGAAATAAAGTAGAGCTATATTCCTAGGGAAATAAAGTACCTATGGATTTTTGTTGAGAAAATTTTATGATCTTGGGAGAGAAGTTTGGTTGAGAAAAACAAAAAAAAATTAATGCAAAATTGAAATTAAAATCACATTTTTGGCGAATGCATCTCCCAATGCAGCTACATTAGGAACTACATCCTTTGATCTGGTCTTTATCACTTGTGTGTGATTGCATTTTTTTTCTTTTGCCTAGCTTTTTGTCATCATGTTTTTAGACATAAAATTTTAGGACATGCATTGTTGGTAAGGATATCAGCTTGGTGAAATTTTGTCCTGATATAAACTGTGCAAATCAATTTCAAAAATCTCCATGTTGAAAAATATGTAGTGGTTGTCTAATTTTTGTGTGGAACTAAGAGGTTTTGAATTTGGATATGATGTGCTCAGTTTTTGCTAGGGGTGTGATCAAATCTTGGTGAACACTTCATTGTGTTTTTCAAAATCTTGGATTTTTGAGAGTTCCAAAAAGATTGTTTATCCCTCTTCTTTTTCTGGTCAAATAGGGGGAGAGAGATCAAGTGTTTCTTGTGATGGTGATGATTTCTGATTGATTTCTGATTTGTGCTCCTTGCACAAATTCAGGGGGAGATGAGATTTTCTAACCAATGCAGGTTAGATGATTTGATTGGTGTTGAATAAACACTTGTCTTTTGATTTGACCAGAAAGGTTCAACAAAGGGGGAGATTGTAAGGCCAAAATAGGCATGACCTATTTTGGTCTTGTTTCACCTTTCTTGGTCAAAATATGATTTTTGATAAGTTTGTGTTAATTTAGGACTTAGTATATTTTATTAGATTTAGTTTAGTTATTTTTGGTAGCATAATCTTTTTGTAGATTTCAAGCGCACATATTTGGTAACAAAATCTTAGCATAAATCCTAGTCTAACCATGATTCTTGACCACTTTCATATTTGGTAATCAAATCCCATCCTAGTCTAACCATGATTGTTGACCACTTTCATATTTTGTAACAAAATCTCATTAGTTTGGTAAGTTGTTGATTTTTTCCTTAAGTTCTAATCATTTTCCTTGTAGTAGACGGACTGTTTTTGGGTGTGTGTAGGAGACGCATACTATATATTCAGGAGCTAGGATTCGGGGTTCTTACAGAGCTCCAGAAAGAGAACAAAAACCATAGAGGGTGTGAGCAGATCCGAGGAGTTTCTGAATCAGTTTTGAAGTCCCGAAGTTCAGCAGTCCGAATGTGTTATCCATTGCAGCAACATTGGCAGACACATCAGAAGTTCTAAAACTGTTTTGTGCTTCCTGTTTTGTTTAAAGGAAGTTGTTTTTGTTTCATCCCAAGTTTTGTTTAACCTATTTATGTGGGGTTTTTGTTCTCCAAGATTCATTATCTTGTGAGAATATTTTTGTGTGATTTCATATAGTTTTTGTAAAAGAATTCATCGTTTTTAGTGAAATCTTTTTGGCCATGAGGCTAGATCTACAAGTATAAGCTTGTAGATTGTTTGGTAAACTTTTGTGATTAATTTCGTAAATTTGTTTGAAGTCTTCAGTTGTTTTTATCAATTATCTGTCTATTGTGGCTTCCATTGTAGCCTTTTCACAAGCTACATTGGAAACTGCATTAGGCAGTTTTGAGAATCCTAGCTACTCCCGTTCTTTCACAAAGGGTCTCGATTACTTTGATACCTTTGCACTTGTCGCAAAAATGAGTACTGTGAGGGTTCTCCGTGCTGTTGCAGATATGAAGGGTTGGCCTTTATGTCAAATTGATGTGTCAAATGCATTTTTGCATGGTGACCTAAATAAGGAGGTTTTTATGACCCTGCCTCCGGGATATTCTCCTCCTCTCCTTACTTCTCAACCTAATCTAGTGAGCAAGTTAGTAAAGTCACTGTATGGTCTTAAGCAGGCTCCACGACAATGGTTCCATAAATTGTCTTCTGCCCTAAAATCCTTTAATCACACCCTATTCACAAAGGTTTCTCCTACATGTTTTACAGCTCTACTAGTGTATGTTGAAGACATTGTCATCACAGGTCTGATCCTGTAGCTATTAGTGCCCTGAAACAGCACTTACACTCTCAATTTGCTATTAAGGATCTAGGAGCACTAAAGTTCTTCCTTGGCGTGGAGATAGCAAGAAACACTTCTGGCATTTGTTTGCATAAAAAGAAATATTGTCTAGATATCTTCTTTGAGACTGGGTTAACTAATTCCAAAACCTCCACTCTTCCCATTGCCCAAAACCACACCCTACACTCAGATACGGGACCTCTAATACTCAATCCTGACAGATACAGAAGGTTGGCGAGGAGACTTCTCTATCTTACCATAATCAGACCTGAGATTGCATATAGCGTTCATGTGTTAAGCCAGTTGCTCTCTCAGCCCACGCATACCCATTTAGATGTAGCTCTTAAGCTTGTCAGGTTCCTCAAATCTTCACCTGGACAAGGTATGTTTTTCTCTGCTCAATGCTCCCCTACCTTATCTACTTATTGTGATGCAGACTAGGTAGGGTGTAAGAACACATATAGGTCTGTCACATGTTTCTGCATATTCTTAGGATCCTCTCTTGTCTCTTGGAAGAACAAGAAGCAGCCAACTGTGTCAAAATCATTAGTAGTATAGCGTTATGGCCACATCTTGCTGTGAACTGACTTGGTTGTATGCCTTACTTAAGGACCTTAATATTTCATGTTCTCTCCCCATTCCTCTTCACTGTGATAACAAAGTAGCCCTTCATATAGCTGCTAATCCAGTGTACCATGATAGGACAAAACATATTAAGATTGACTGCCACATCATCAGGGAGAAAATTGAGAAGGGATTAATTGCCACTACTTATCTCTCCACTACTGAACAGAGTGCAGATCTGTTCACCAAAGCTCTTCTTATTTCTTAGCTACAACATTTACGATCCAAGCTGGGAGTGTTGAATATCTTCACCTCTCTCAGCTTGAGGGGGGCTGATGCAGTAAAGGGCATCAAAGTCAAGACCAAAGTTAACAAAGGGGCCAAGTGTTCAACTGTCAAAGGCAATACAGGCAAAGGAAACTTCAAGGGTGTTGAGTGTACAGAAGTTAAAGACAAATATTGACTCATGTAACATAGGGAGTAAGTTAGAAACGAATCTGTAAGTGAAACATTGTTGATATACGACTGCTGTAATAGGAGAGGGGATAATTTTTAGACCTCAATTGTAAATTGGAAGATTCAATAATGGAGATTCACATTCTTTTCTTCACAATTCTTGATTGCTAATCTTCAACATCTTGTCTTGCACTGCTATTAAGTTCTTCTTCGTGTTCTTGACACGTATTTAGAAAGATCCAATCCACACATACGCCCACCACTAATTTTTGCCTCATGTTACATGGAATTGGCTACAAGGATCATATGGCGTCATTAGCAGAGGTGTCTATCATGAGTTCTCCTCATGAGGTGAGACCCACCATTCAGATGGCTTGCTTCTGTCTCTCTCAAGATTATTACGAAAAAACAAAACATAAGGTTATTGCATAAAATCCGAATGTAACGCCTTTCATTCCAATTTTCACATTCTTTATTCAGTGAAGATAACAAATCAATTAATCAGGAAATGGTAGAGTTGACTACCATCCAGCATTTTCCATCTTAGCAACTAATGCTAACATGAGACTCAAAGGTGAAAGAATATGACAATAGTTTTGAAAGAATTAAGCAACTAAGTGAAGAATACTATGTATGTATGTATGTATGTATGTGTAGAAGATTATCGACCTCAAGAGGCCGTTAATCCTTTCGTGTCAGCTTTCTGAGCAGGTACCTGGATTGTACATATGGTATATTGTTGGAACAGAAAGCATTGTCTTACTGAACCATAGCCAAGAAGGAAGGTGCCCCACTCCCTCCCTCATTTGAGGAACCAGTGTTTGGTCTTTGCAATTGAATCGTGTAAGCCATCTTCATCTCCTCTCCAGACTCATCGTCATCAAGATCCTCGTTGTCATCATTGTATCCATCTTCCTCTTGCTCTATAGTATCACTATCAGGTTCCTCAGTGTCACCATAGTCATTCATCATTAACTGTTGATGGTGGTTCCGTGGCTGCTGCTCCTTCACAATGCCTTCTGGCTTCAGTACAAAGTTAAGGATCAGCCCCACTAATGGCTTCAAATAAAAAGATAAGAGCCTGGTTCGATTTCAACAATCTTCTATTGTCCAAATATATATATATGTATATGTATATATATATATATATATATATATATATATGATACACTCCCCTCGTCTTCCTTTTCCTTTAAACAAAAGGTAGTCCAGTGTGAAAGTCAAAGCAGTTTTAGGAAATTATGTGATATTTGTTCTTGATCTCAGCTCTGTCTAGGATTTATATTCAGTAAATGTTAGCAAGACTTTGCGAAAAAGAAAGTTCCTCATTTAAGATGAGGATTGGCGTTTGTGGAAAAACCTTTTTGACAGCAAAAGTTTGGAAAAAGAAAAGTTATTTTATGCTGCTGGGCGTCTACTTTGTGGAAGTAAAAGACATTTACCTTCTTAGCGCCTCCACCCGCACCAGTATCCTTACTTCCTTCTCTAAAGAGGCTTGCGGTCAAGCATCCATTTCTTGTCTGCAAATCACTGGTGCTTCCATCTTTTATTTCTGATTGTGCAGCAATTTTTGTTTGTAGAGAGGGCATGGCCACTGGAACATGGCTCTGTTCTTGAATTTTTGGATCCATACTCGTGCAGATATCCTTTTGTTGAATTTGGTCTTCTGCCCTCATGATCTGGTTGACACCAATAGTAGTGGTAGTGCCAGTACCAAGTATCTTCATCTGGTACATTGCTTCTAGTTCATGAAAGTAAGGGCAGGTTTTAGCATCTTCTGGGCGTTTCTTGTTGCTTTCTTTGACCTTCTTGAAGTATTTGTTGATATTCTCCCATTTTTCCTTGCATCTCTTGGAACTTCTTTTGTAGCCCATCAGGTGCATACCTGCAGAAATTTCTTCCCAAAGTGGGCCCTTTGGCACAGCTTCTTGGTATCGCGACTCAAGGCCACTCCTTAATTTTATTAGGGCAAGAACTTCAGCTTTCGGCCACCTTGAGGTTGTTGCCTCTAAATTGCCAGCAACATTACTACTATTGATCTCTTCCACTGGCGGTACTTGCTGGTTTGGGACTGCAATCTCTATTTCTGATGAAGAAGAGATAGGTACAAATGTCTGGTTATTTACAAGTATTTCAGCACTTTCTGGATTTTTTCGTGGTGGTTGATGAGAGAGCTGCTCTAGCTGTTGTGTGCGCCGTGGGTGGTGCTGCATTTGTGGGAAATGATTTTTGTCAGGTTGCTGTGGTTGTTGAAGTTGTTGAGATGACGGGGGAGGTTGTGGCGGTGATGACGGTGGTTGGTGGACAGTGACAGCAGCTGGTGAAGGTGGTGGAGGGGCTGCAGAGTTGGTAGCAGCTGGTGGTAATTGGATAGTCTGTCCCGTAATTTTTTGCAGAAACGCCACAATAGCAGCATCCCTGGAAGCGGAGACGGAACGCTCCTGGGACAAGAGTTCATGCTCACGGGCAAGTCTCGTCATCTCTTGTCTTTTCCAAGCCTCTTCTCTTATCATCCTGTCTTGCTCTCTCTTCTCTATAGTTTCTAGAAACCTTTGTTGCATGGCCTCCTGTTTATGCATTACTTGCTTCATTAGGCCCTCAAAGAACTCCATCATTCTCTCTCTGCTAGTATTACTGCTACTACGGGGGTGGGGTTGGTGCTTTGATGATGATGCTCTTTTCCTTTTGCGTGGGTGGCATTCCGCTGCATCGTGTCCAGCTTGCTCCCTTTCATCCAAGTTGCCCTCAAGCTCCATCGTGTCATCGTCCTCTGCTTCCTCAGAGCCAGAGTAAGAAGATGTTGAAGTGTTCTCAGACGAAAAGCTAACTTCGATTGTACTGGCAGATAGAATTAATGGTGGTGGTGCAGGAGCAGATACTAGAGCAGCAGGTGCACTGGAATACGAAGGAAATAATGCTCTAACGGCAGGTGAAGATTGGGCTTGGCTTTGGGGAAGAATGTGGATACTCCCGACTGGCGAGGATACAGGTGGAATATTGAGCTGGTTGGCGATCCCGAAACCAACTGAAGCAGGAACGGGAGAAACAACCTGCAGGCCACTGATGGTGTTGGAGGTACTGGTAGAGGTGCCGTGGAGAGCTTCAAGCTGAGTGAAGAACCTATAGCTCTTGCCATCTTGACGGCCAGCACGCCCTTCTTTTGTGCGCTTGTAGTACTTGTGGACATTCTCGAACTTCTCCTTGCATTTCTTCGCACTCCTTTTGTATCCCAACTCACCTAGCTTCCTGCAACCAATCAGCGAAGTATATCGGATCATTTGTCAATTGTCACGGCTCATGATGGCTTACGGCTTGTAGTTGTGGCCGATTGACCAACAAAATTGTTAGTTGCAACTTTTTAGAAATCGCGGATGGTTTGTTATGATTATTTGTTAAATATGTTAAAATGATTGATTTAATACATACTCCCTCTGTCGAAGTAAAAATTTGGGTTTGAAAGTCAAACTTTTTAAGAAGTTCTAATTTTAGTAATGCATTAGTAATAAATTGATATTTTTATATTTTAATTTTTTAAAGTGAATTCTTTAAGTGAAATATCTCAAAATAGAATAGTGAACTCTTTATCCATAATGGAGGAAGTTTTAACTATACCATAAATTCCCAAGTTAAATTAGTCTCACCTCTATCTTGAAAAGTCAACATGGATAATATTGAATTAATTTTTTTTTAAATCATACTTTAAACAAAAAAAAACATGTATTGTATTTGTTTTTCTATAGCATTAGTATTCGTAGTGTTTCAAGTCTAACTTTGTTTTTTTTTTCTTTTACAATTTTAAATGCGATGAGTCGAATATGAGAAGGTTGTTACCCCGATTAAAAATATACTCCCTTCGGATCTATATATAAGCAAAACTAACCGATTTCACACAGATTAAGAAAGTAAGTTAAATTAGTTAAATTGTTTTGATTTTATATAAAACAAAAAATATACTTATTAAAATACCCTTAAATATCTCACTTAAAACGAATGACAATTAATGCAATTTAACTCATTGTCATCAATTCATTATAGCTCCTTTTATAATTAGTTGCTCTTTGTGTATAGGAAATGTGCACACATTTAAAAAACAAAAGAATTAACAAGGGTATTTTTGGTACCAAACTTTTTGAAAGTTGTGAGTAGAGTTTAATATTGTGATTTTTACTTATATTTAAGTCCACAAAAATTTGGTATTTTGTGCTTATATATAGGTCCGGAGGGAGTACAATTACACCAACGAATAAATTATACTCCCTCCGTCCCTAAATTATCATCCTCATTTCCTTTTTCGTCCGTCCCAAAATAATTATCCAGTTTGAAACTTACTTTTTTAGAACATCATTTTTATCACTTTACCCTTACTTTTTTATTATACTTTAATTATGAGTCATATACACATGTATTTTAAAGGAAACAAAACATTAAACAAATATAAATAATCAAGTCGATTGTTTTTTCTTAAACTATGCGTCAGGTCAGCAGGATGATTATTTAGGGACGAAGGGAGTATATTTTATCCCTTGTTTTAAAAAAATAAGTTAGTGTTCCTCTTTCTATGTGTATTTGAGAAGAGAGTAAAGTGGTAAGCATCAAAATTTCGTAAGTGAACAATTGCATTTATGTTTTCAAGAAACCCAAGAATCTTAAAATTGAGGATTTTGACTTCGGTAGTTTAATGCACACACAATTTGGTTTGGTTGGATTTATGTTAAAGTAAACTGAACCGTCTTCCAATCAATTCCATTTTTTTACAAACCAAACAATATTGAATGAGGCTCAAAACCGAACTGACATTAGGTTTGGTTTTATTCAGTTCGATTTTGAAGTTCAAATAAAATATTTAGTTATCAAATTAATCATTTTATGCAATTAAATAAATGTTTTTAATATTGATAAATCCAACATTAAAAATAACATTAAATTTTAGGCAATGAGATGTTTAATTGCTAATTAACATCAAACACTATAAAATAAGGTTTTTAAAGCAAACAAACATATATAAATAAAATATTAAAAAATAACATAAATAAAATTTGTATAATATATTGTATATGATAAATAAATATATATTGGTTTAGTTCAATTTTACTCGGCTTAATCACAAAAACCACAAACTAAACTAAACAGACTAGTTTTAAATTTTTTGGAACCAAAACCAAACTGTTTTAGATCAAAACCGAACTACATAACTATGTTGTTCAGTGATTCAAGCTTACACTTCTAACACAAAAAGCTTTAAGTCAAAATAAATATTTTAAATATGACTTTGACAGTTCGTTGGCCCCAACCTCTCTCTTTTCTTTACTATTGATCTTGTTAGACTCTGTTAATTTGTTTGCAAAGTCTTTCGCTATGCACAACAACTTGTATCAAAAGCTTAGGTCAACATGTTTGTTTCAGGAATAGGTACCTATCATTCCAAACACGAGGTTCAGAAGTTCGATGGAACGGGAAATTTCGCGTTGTAGCAAAGACGGGTTAAGGATGCCCTGGTACAAGCAGGTTTAGGGAAGGTTCTTTGGAACAAAACTAAACATGGTGATGTGAAGGAAGATGATTAGAATGAATTACAATCTACGATTGTTTCTACAATTTATTTGTGCCTTGCAGACAAAGTGGCATATCCTATTATTGATGAGGAATCGGCAACAATGGCGTGGGAAATATTGGAGGCGAAATACATGTCAAAATCCTTGTCAAATAAGATGCATCTCAAGAAAAGGTTGTATGGGCTTAAGATGGCAGAAGAGGCTGATCTCAACACTCACATAAACGTGTTTACGCAAATCATTAATGATTTGCTACGGGTGGAGGTGGCATTTGAGGAAGAAGACAAAGCGTTGATACTACAAAACTCATTGTTGTCTTCCACAATGTATGAAAATCTTGTGACTATGTTGACGTGAGGGAAAGATACTCTTGAGGTGGAACCTGTTACAAAAGTTCTTTTGGCGTTTCATCAACAAAAGAAAACTATTGATGAACATGAGCAGAAGGGCTATATGTGAAGGAGAACAAGGAACAGGGGAGATCACAATCCAAAGACAACTCAAAGAATAATTAGAATTCCCGATCGTAGTCAAGGAAGAAGTACAAGGGGAAATGCTACAAGTGTGCGAAGAAGGGGCATAAGAGACGGGATTGTTCGGAGAAGGGCAATAATGGTGCTTGTTCGTCGAAGTCATCTAATGTGGTTATGGATGGTTCAGATGATGATGGTGATATGCTCTTAAGTTCATCAACAGTAGATCACTCTGTAGATTTTTGGATTTTGGATTCTGGATTCAGCATGTTCGTTTCGTGTAACGTCTAATTGTGATTGGTTTGACACATATATGTATTCTGGTGTAGTTATTATGGTTAATGGTGCATCTTGTAAAATGTTCGGCATAGGTACTATTAGAAATAAATTTTTGATGGTGTGGTACGAACGTTGTGTGATGTTAGACATGTACCAGAAGTCTCTAAAAATCTGATCTAATTGGGTGTTTTAGACTGTAATGGATGTAGTTATAGATCTAAAGATTGTATGATAAGAGTTTGTAAGGGTGCATTGGTGGTAATGAAGGGTGAGAGGGGATCTAAAAACATCTATAGATAGCTCGGTAACACTATTGTAGGTGGATCTAGTTCTGTGGACTCTGAACCTGAATTAGATGAGGCTACTACTCTTTGGCACATGAGATTAGGTCATATGGGGGAAAGGGGTATGAAGGAGTTTCATAAAAGGAAACTGTTGAAGGGTATTAAAACTTACAAACTTGATTTTTGTATTGTGTTCTTGGAAAGAAAAACAAAGTGTAATTCAAGACGGCTAAACACACAACAGAGGGAATCCTTGACAATATTCATATCGATGTTTGGGGGCCAGTGAGAACAACATCAAGGTATGGACATTTATACTTCGTGACATTTATTGATGCCTTTTTGAAGAAGGTTTGGGTTTACTTTATGAAGCATAAGAATGAGACTTTTGAGAAGTTCAAATTGTGGAAGGCTGAAGTGGAATATCAAACTGGCAGAAAAGTTAAATGTTGGAGAAGTGATAACGGTATATAGTACACATATAAGTTTTGCGTGGAGTATGGAATCAAAAGGCATTATAGAATACGCAGGACATCACTGCAAAATGGTGTGGCAGAAAGGTTAAACCAACCTATTGCGGAAAGGGCACGGTGTCTACGATTAAATATAGGGTTAGTAAAGAATTTTCGGGCAGATGCAATGAGTATGACTTATTTTTTAATAAATAGATCACCAAGGGCCTCACTAGATTGCAAGGTTCCAGAAGAGGTATGGACGGGTTCTGAGGTAGACAACTCTGATATTCGGGTGTTTGGGTGTCCATCCTATGTGCATATACTTAGTGAAGAAAGGTCGAAGCTTGATCCAAAGCCCAAACAATGTATCTTTCTCGGTTTCACGAAAGAGGTAAAAGGTTACAAACTTTGGGACCCTAAGTCAAGCAAGGTGGTGATCAGCAGGGATGTGGTGATGTGGTTTTTGATGATAAAGCTATGTTAAAGTGTACTCAAATGAATTATTTATGTGAAAGACTTAATTCTCAATCTGGTCACTTTATTTTCGCGAAAAGTCTGCTAAGCTCACTTTACTATTTTTCCTTGTTTTGTCACCCTACTTTACAAAAGGTATCATGTTAGTCGCTCCGTCAGCTTTTTTGAATGAATCATCTAAATTTTTTGTTGTAACCCGAAAATACCGTTACTATTTGCATGTGCTAGTTACGTTTTTGTCTAACACTCGCTCTCACCTCATCTTACCTCAGGGTTCAGACAAAACACAAAGTCGAAAGAGAGGGAGCGGGGCATGAAGCAAATGAACATCATTGAAGCAACAAACACTATCCACACCACGCCTTCACTCCATTTTTCATAGATTGCCTTCCTCATCTCCCTAGAAAAAAAATGATAGAGAAACTAGGCAGGAACTACTATACTATGGCTTTAACGACAAACACTCCTCGAAATTTCAAATCCTGACTTTCACTTTACAAAAAAAGATTTGTAATCTCACAATGATCAATTCACAACAAAAACCCCAATTCCCAATCCCTCGTAAACAATTTCCCAACACTAGCCACTCTAACTGCCCTCCTTTTCTCTTCAATTACTCCCCAAGCTTTTGCAATTGACACAACCCCTCCTCCTCAAACCCCTCCCCTTCAAATCTAGTCCCAACCCACAAATCAAATTCCTTCACTTCCGCAAAATCTCCTCTTGATAGCTCTTAAACCTTAGTCAACGTCTGACCATCCTGAGAGCACTTAGTGGCATTATAGTGAGTTCTTGAATGCTATGAAGAAACGAAAAATTGAGTGGGCGAGGTTTAGTAAATATGGTGCGGTCCTCCAGTTGACCACCGTTGATGGCCGGAGAGAGCTTTCGTTGCTGTGCCAAATGATCCTGACTTGATTGACATATTGGCGATGAACGACGTTGACATTTTCGTTTCAGAGGGGGAATCTAGTAATGGGTTGTTTAGTTTTATTCGTAATTTGTTGTTTCCAGTTCTTACTTTTGCTGGGCATTTTTTTCTTGTTCCGACAAACCCAAGGTGATCCCGGTGGTCTTGGTGGGCTTGTGCATCGTTTGAATTTGTGGAATTGTTTGTGGGTGTGGAAGCTTCTAGGGTTAGGTATTTGTTTGAGAAGGAAAAGTCGAAAGCAACTCTCGTTGTCTTGCAACTTTGTTTAGGAGGCCTCAGCACAACACATGTCACAGTTAAGAGCATTTATGTCTTTTTATACTATTTCGTTAAGGACCTTCACTGTATAAATCATATTGATACCTTTTGTAAAATTGGATGATCAAATTGTGAAAAATAGTAGTAAAGTGAGCTTAGTGGACTTTTCGTGAAAGCAAAGTGACCTAATTGCGAATTAAACTTACGTGAAACATCATATACTACTATAATGATCTTTTTGCTTAAAATAAAAGATTTTTTTTTGAAAATTATTAGCGTTTTTCATACATAAACTTTAGTTTGGTTGAATGAAAAATGTAGTGAATTGAGCGACAGCAATATTATAAAGGCCAGGATTTTGAAAGAAAAATAGATGTGTTGAAAGGCGGGGAAGTAAATGAGGACCATATTATACATCAATGGAGTTGGGATCTGATGCGCTTAGCACTAGCGGACAGCGCACAATGGAAATATTTATAATAAATGATATTACGAGTTAAAACTTATGATATTATTATGAACATTAGTTTTAAAGCTATTAGATAATTAATTAAATTGTTGATGATTTTGAATATTCATATTTATGTCATTACTTAAAAACATATTTAATATAACCATATAAAGATTTTAAGAGATTTGATTTACCTGATACTAGAGTTTATAATGTTTCCACAAGTCATAGTCCTTAATATCATACCTTAGTATATCTATTAGGAGTATATAGTTAAGTAAAATAGTGCAGTACACTCAAGTTAGAACAAACAATGTCTGCTGTACTAGATGCTTTTATCTTGTGATTGCCTGGTTGGTGATGGGGATGTGAACGGATAAGCCATGTGCGCCACCTCGCAATGAGAGAAAGGCCCTTCTCCTGTCTACTCCATCATTAAATTATTATTTTTGGATGAAAAAAGTATCTTATTTGAGTCGTGCTATTAAAAATTGGGTATACAATAACTGATATTTTTTAAAATGGTAAAATTGTTTTATTAAAAAAAAGTTATATTAATAAAACAATATTAAAAGCATCGCTGGACATTAATTTAAGAAGGGAGGGAATAGCATTTGGTCTTCTTTTTCTAATTAAGACTTGATCATAAACATAAACAGCACATACACGCACGGAGACGAGTTCAGATCTCCTGTATCATTTGTGTATACCATTGGTATACCATTTTCCATCTCAATCATTGGTTAAGATGCAATAGTTGGAATGTAATGGTTGAGATGAAAATGGTACACCAGTGATACACACAAATAGTACAGAAGACCTGAACTCCACGGAGACCTTGTTGTTTGGAGACAGTGGAGGAAGAAATGAATGCATATTCAATGCAAGTAGTGAACTCTATACTTAATCTATTCTTTCGACTACTACGGTTCTCAAAAGAAAAAAAATGAAATATAACAAGCTCCGGGAAGTCAATTAGGCGCATATTTTTGTGGGTACTATTTGAGTCAATTGTGTATTTTTTAAGTCAATTATGTACTTATCCGTAACACCTATTTTCCCATCCCAATTCATTACTCGTTATAATTAAGAGATAGCATTAGTAGAAGAGTTGTACGCAGGAGAGATATTATATGTTACCTTTCACTGGGGTGGTAATGTCAGACACAACACGATAGCACGAATCAGCATGACACGATTATAAAACACGATTATAGAGACAAATGACACGATAAGCCCAATACGACACGATACAACACAAAACACGACACAAAAAATACGAAATTGTTAATATATCCAAAATATTTATTATTATATTTATGATAAAATAAGATAGATAATATGAAAACACGATAATAAAACATAAACACAATACGATGACACGAATTACCACCCCTTCTGTATTCCCACCCAGCGGCTTGCTTTGACTGATTAAATAAGAGTAAGAGTAATATATGTATATGATATGATTGATTGCGATTTGCGACCTCAAACCCAAGCCACTCACACCCAACACTTGTCTTGGGATTCCATTTACTATTCTCTTTTGTACACGATAAAATTCTAAATTTTAAATCTTTTAATAAGACTAATTTTTATATTTTTATTTAAAGATTTAGAGACTATTTTCTCAAGAAATTTACTCATTTATGTAATGATAAATTAATTTAATTATTGCCTCCATACAATCACCTTTGAAATAATTTATACTTTGCTTAATTTAGGAATGGGTGAAATATTATCATTATTGCCTTGTGGGACTCACTCTTTGATACTTTGCGTCAGCGCGGTAGCGTCCATACATACCCAGATCTACATCTACATTTTGTTTATACTTTTGTTTTTACATCTATGATTTACCAACACCATTTGATAATATATATATATATATATATATATATATATATATATATATATATATATATATATATATATATATGTGTGTGTGTGTAGTTTCTTTTCTTTCTTTATAATTTCGTATGTTGAACGGAGGAGACAATATACATGTAATTAATTTAAGACTTAAGAGGGGGTGGGGGGGGGGGGGAAGGAAATTGAGATCTAGCTAGAGTGCATACCTGGAAACATCATTCCAGAGGGGACCCTTGAGGGTGGCATCTCGAAAGGCAGCATCCATCTCCGACCTGATTTTGAGAAGGGCCAACGTCTCTTGTCGTGGCCACCTGTTTCCTCCGGAACCACCCCCACCTCGATCTGCCTCATCTCCACCACCACCAAACAAATCCTCATCAACTGAACTGACAGGTGGCATCATCTCAAAATGAGCGGCGGCAGGAGGGAGGCTGCTGATTGGAGATGCTGCTTCAAACGCACCAATCTGATGATCCCCCCCAAATCTGAGTTGCTGCTGGGGCACCATGTTTCTGCTTCTGGGATCAATAGTTGCAGCACCTAAACTGGCTGCCTAGGCACTGTGAGGGAACTTTATTCCTCCAGCTCTTTTCAGGTGCTGTTGCTACAGAAGAACATACCACGAATAACAACAATTATATCTCTCTCTCCCTCTCAACCCTTCCTTGGGGAATTTCGAGCTGGCTAGCTAGCTAAGCCACAACTGTGCGTTAAGCTGAAGGCTGCTGATTTGAGGGATGCTTTAGTTAACTACGTACTTGATCAACTTGCTAATATACCCATCTCCTCTCTCTCAATCTTTCTACATCCGTCCATCCTCATCAACTTTACTACTGTTGAAAGGGGGGTGATGTGGCCGTTCTCACGCGCGGGGACTTGAGGAGAGAGAGGGAGAGTGTGTATGCGTGTGAGAGGGAGAGGGAGAGGGAGGTGGGGAGATCAAGTGAGAGAGAGTTAATTGGGAAAAAGGGTATTGGTGAAAGATGGAATGTTAAAGGGCCAAAAAAGAAGAAAATGGGATTAGACAACTGGCAAGATGGGAAGCCAGCAGAAAGAGAGAATACCTACGAGTTAGTGCTGGCTTTCTAATTCCAGATCAATTTATTCTTTCTTTTTTTCCACTTATATTATCACCACTGCTTCATTTTTAAATTATTATCTTATTTTTCTTTATCGTTTGTTCCAATATTCTTAATCCATTTCATTCATAAAATCTTTTTTGAAAATTTTAATAATTAAGAGATTTATATCTAGTATTAAAATTTAATTACAATAATAGCTAAGCATTAAAAAATATATGTTAATATCAAATATGAATGTTAAAATTGAAATGTTATGGATTATCAAATATCAAATATCAATCTTAATATCAAATGTTAATATCAAATATGAAATATGAATATTAATATCAAATATGAATGGTAATATCAAATATCAATTTTCTAAACTTTTCTTTTAAAAAAAATTCATTTTTACTTTTATTTATTTTTTTCCTAATTTAATGATATATCTTTATGATCACATGAGCTCGAAGAAAATTACATATTATATTAATATTTATAATAAAAATAATTAGTTTTTTAAATTTATTTATTCAGTCAAATATGACAAGTATTTAAGAATTGGCATGCACTTTCATATATACCACACCGTGTTTTTTAAAAAAAAGGAAAATTTAAGGCAAGGAAAGTTGTAAGGAATTACGAAATCAACAATGCTAAATTTACCATTATTTTTAGTATTATTGTTAAAACCAAACTTTAATAAATGATAAAACTGTTTTTCACTTAAACACATTTTACTTTTACCAATGTTAAGTGATAACAGTAATGGTAAAAATAAAGATCAACCTAGCATTTTCGTTAAGAAATTAGAGAAAAGATGACAAGCGTCGATCATCCGACATCATCACCACCATCATCCGAAGCTACACGCTGCAATTTGTGTGGTACAAGAGAGAGAGGTTTGGTTTGTGGGGTTGCAGCCGAAATGGGTTCTACGGAGACAGAAAAATGTGGTTACCATTATGAGGGTATGATGATTGAGAGAGAGAGAGAGAGAGAGAGAGAGTGGAAATAATAAACAACGGAGATGCTGTGGTGTCAGCCCCTCGGGTTGCAGCTGACTAGCCGAGGGATGCGGTATTTACGCTTATTTTTTAATTTATTTTTATTATTAGTCCATGAAATTGAGCTTTATTGGAAAATTACATGTTTTATTAAAATTTATAGAATAAATTTGTGTAGCTTCCATCCAGATAATTTTCAATCACTTTAATTCACTTCATTTTTTTTAAACCGATAAAAGACATTTTTTTAAGGAAAATGTTGTGTTTGTACTTAATTTTGGCAACCACTAATTGCAATCCAAAGTTAATGCATCGTAATTTCAAAATTGATGCATCACAATTCTAATTCGATGCATCATAATTAAAATTGCATGCTGCTAAAATATATCTGTTATTTCCATTACATTGCGATGTCTCACAATTTCATATCAATGCATCGCATTTTCAAATTGGATGCATTGCGGATGATAATTTCACTTTTGGTACTCAAAGTATACATGCTTTTCACTTTTGATACCAGCGAGTTAATCAAATTCATCCTAAGTTTTGTATTTTAATCACATTAAATGTTTTTCATTAACTCCCTGTTAAACACTAACGTGTAACCTATTGTACATTGGAAATTGATTTCAACCTTAGTAAGGTTAGAGCCAAACCTAGATTATCTTATTCCCTCTCCATTTCTTCGGTCTCCACCACCTTACTGAACAACAAGATAATAAATCCCAATCACACAACCCTTGTTTTTTATCACGCCGCAAAGTGGTGTGACTAGGCTGGTTGTCCACGTAGTGGGCTAGAGCTAAGGTGTAGATGATGACTAGGATATCTGGACTTGGTGTTCTTTTAGTAATATGTTGAAAGTGTTTGCTATGGGAATCTGTCTGGTTGTTCAATCTTTACCGTGGCGTTGATGACCAGAAATTTTGAGCACCATTAGGGAGATGGAAGGTTGTCCCAGCTAAAGCCTTCCGGTGTAAGAGTCAGTAACAATGTGATATTAATCAGAGCCAGGCGTTCCTTAGAGTTTTCGATGGTAACTTGTATTGAGATTGTACGTTGTGTGCTTTGAGAGTGTAAATGAGGTCATACCTTTTTCAAGGTGGTGGGGGTTTCCCTTTATAATCCCTGTCTTAAGTCTCAAGTCAGAGTGGGTGGCTTGGACGTGAGGCCCTGTTATTGGTCGGCTAGCTAGCGGTCCCCTATTGGCTAGTACATTGCGTGTAGTAGTTACAACGGTTTGCATGGCGTACCCACGTCCTTTGAACTTAGAATTGACACCTGGCCACTATGTACAGAATAGATGTTTTTGGAGAGTTCATCCACCGAGCATGGTCATTCTTCAGTTAGATGGTCGGTCGTGCTCGGCATACGAGGTGATCCTCGGCCTACCGAGGATCCTTGTTTAGCTCATCTGTGGTCCTCGATTAGCTTATTCGTGGTATCTTATCAACTAGGTGTATTGTTGGGTGGTGGGCCCCTTCCAGGTCGCACTGGCCACACGCATGTCCCTCAACGTGGAATGTGCTAGGCCGGGTCCCTTCAGTAGTCCTCGACTTTCCAAGTACGAGGATTTATCATGAGGTTAGAAAGTGTAACTCAACACCTGTTCTCGTTCATGTCTGTTGGTCGAAGATAAATGTCTTTGGTCGCCTTCAGGTGTGCTGGGTCTTCGCTTAATCAATCTATTCGATCGAGGGGAATTCAGGTGGAGCCCCTGGGCATGTGGTCGACCGTTATGGGGAATTGGTGCGCCATTTGTCATTAATAGTGCGGTTATCGAGTCATCATTGATAATCACATCGCATTACTGTTCATGATTGTTGCACCGCCTACTTAACCAAAACAACGTCGATTTGTGTTTAGACCTTGTACAGTCCTCGATACGTGTCGCTCAAACACTAGTTAGGTAGGATCCACGTGCTTTTGGAAGCGGTTCGACCCGAAATCCTTGGGTCACATAAGAAATCCTTATTTCGGCTTCCCACCCACTTCATTGTTGATATTGATTTCTTCCTTGCTCAAAAGGGGATTCGAATGGTTATTTTTCCTTTCTTTCTGCTGCTTTGTCCAACCATCCTTCTATTGTTATTTCCTTTGACTACTTAGTGTACCAGGTTCGCATACCTTTTCTGGGTTTGCTTCGTTCTTTGCTTTGAGTTTTGATTGTGTTTTTCGTCTTTTACCGTTCTCCTGTGAATTGTCATTGTTTTCTGCATATTGATTCTAACTATGACCGGTTTCATTTCATGTCCTCGTCCTTTTCCTTTCTCCTGCCTCGACTATTTTCTCAAATACATGTAATTGTCTTTTCCTATTTGTCGCTCTTATTTGATAGTGTCAAGGGCTAAGTTGATGAGGTCTGTTTATGGTTCTTCATCGAACGAGTCCTCATCTACGTCTTCCTCATCCTCGACTAGTTCTGGTACTATTTTGCGGTCTGGTATCAGAACTGATGTCTTAAAAATTTACCTTGCAAGTGTACGAATTAATATAGAGTATAGTGTACGAAAAGCAAGGGTCGAACAATAGAGACAAAAAGTAACTAAAGGAAGTAAACATGCAACAAAATTATAACTAAAGGGGGTTTTGTTTAATTTATTTATTTAACTATTATTCTACTAAAAAACAAGTAATCTAAATGATCAGTTTATGCAAAGCAACAAACATAGTTTGTGATGATCTAATGGTGGAGGAGAATCTAAGAATAATGATTCATTTGTATCTACTCTAATGCTCTTTTGCCAAATGTATCAATCAATTAATCTTGAGTTCGTTCACCAAAGATAGGTATAGTTCGTTGAATTATAATTCAGTCTCCATCCTAAATAATTCATCCAAGTCTATACCCTTAAGAACAAGAACATATGAACCTAATCCTAGCTTATCACTCTCGTGCATCGATAGGTTTAATTTACCACAATGGTGACCCAGTGTACGACATATGCATATGGTCGTGCAGTTATCCGCACCTCTAGGTCTTTAACTATTACGATACCATTCATTAGGAAAAAGCCAAACTGTAAAGAGATTGATAAACACTATGATCAACAAGACTTGATTGACTATGAAATTATAATAGAGCAAAATATTCGATACAAGTTACCTCCAATCACTATATATAAGCATTTAGTTCATCCTTGAAGATGAACCAATCAATTGGATGAAAGAATACATGAGCGATCTTCTTAAACTATGATTACAAGCAAGAAAAACTATAAAATTACAAGCTAAATTCGGATTAATTCCGACCTCTAACTTAGGGCTACAAGGTTTGTATTTATAATAGAGTTTACAGGGCAAGAAGTAGAATTGAGATAAAATTCCCATCTTTGGAAGTCGTCTACCCTTGCGGGGGCAAGGTGTCAAGAGCATGCAGCCGCAAGGCCTTTAGTTCCTTCGGAGCTGCTTTACTTGAGACCTTGCGAGGGCAAGGCCTAAGGGGAATGTGGCCGCAAGGCCTTGATCTTTTCTGGTCCTTCTTCTTTACAGCTTTTGCACTTTGTACCCTTTCTTCAATTTTTTACTTAAAGCCTTCATGAATTCCATAATTCTATCTAAAACCCTGAAACTCACAATTAAGCTCCAAAACACATATTAGTAACCAAAAGCCTCGTGGAATCGCTATTTCTAAGCTGAATAAGTACCCTATAGATACGTATAAAACACATCTATCAAATACCCCTATACTTAGACTTTGCTCATCCGCGAGTAAACAATGACTAATAAATACAAAAGCGATTAAATTACAAAAACTAACAAAAATCTTTTTGGAGGGTGACACTATTTACACGCCTTTATAAACCCACAAACTTAAAGAGACTCTAACGAGTGATTCGACTATGCATATAAATACAAAAACTGATAACTAAAATTGGTCTAAAGCAATAAATAACAATTCAAATCTTTTTGGATCATTCTCATGTCACAATAGCATGGATATTCATATTTACCTCAGGAAGATGCTCAACACATGTGTACAGACTAACTCAAATATCAAACTGACTTACACTCAATCCTACGACTGATGCCAACATCTCCGTGTGTGTGTGCTCACCAATAATGAAAAATCTTCCAACTTAAATAGTTTTATTAAGCAAAGCATAACATTCATTCTTTAAAATCATATTTTCAATAAAAACATGTGTTGGTCCCAAATAGACTCAATCTAGGCTAGAGGGGGGGGTTAAATATCCTAGTTGTGTTTTTAAAATTCCTTTAAAAACTTTTCAAAGTATCTTTCTTCTTTTTAATATAGCTAAGTTTACATAAGAGTTAGGACAACGGAAAATAGAGAAGATAAATCAGTTCAAAGGACTGTTGTTCTTAAACAAACCCAACAGCAGTCTGTAAACGGAACAACAGTAGCAGTTATAAGATGAGCAAAAATAGTTCAAATGGTACACAAGGATTTAGAAGTGTTTCGTACTATGAATAGTACTACATCCACTACCAAAGTAGTTAGCTTTGGATTTTGAAAGGTGCACTTGTTTATCCACTAGGTGAGAAGGTTAGATCTCTAATGGATCATGTACAAAAATAGTTTTTCAATCAAGTGTTTAATGATGAGAGAAGCAATCAATAAATAATTGCTCTCTCAAGTGCTAAAGTAAAAAACATTTAATAACAAACTAAAAGAAGATGAAAGTGAGTAAAGACTAGCAGATCTACAGTTTCAAGAAGTTTGGTGAATTGTTAGTTCTTGTCCTTTGGATCTCTTGAATGCTTGAGTATTGAAGCTTAAGTATTGAATGTGCAAGAGATGTGTGTTTTTTTATCTTCAAGACTTGAATATATATCAGGGGAGATCTTCAGGACCATTGGATTGAGAGTGGAAAGATTGAATCCAACATTATAATGCATTCAATGCATTTCAGCGCTTTGTAGAATGCGTACAACAACAGGCATCAGAGATACAGTGATACAGAGGCAAACATTCCCAAACAGAGTAAGTTTTCAGCTTGCAGGCGTTACAACATGAAAGTCTTCTTAGCCAAAAGAGGAAATGTCTTCAGTCTTCATTGTTCATGCGAGAGTGATCGATGTTTTATTTTATCTATTTCCTTGCAAGTGTACAAGACTATTATAGAATAGACTCGGAAGCAAGGGTCGAACCCACAGAGACAAGTGATCACGAACAGTGCGGTTATAGATAGCAAATTATTAACCTAAGGGGGGTTTTTATGTTTAATTCTACTCTAAATTACTAGTTATAGATGTTAACTAATTAGACAGTAATAACAGATATGAAGATCTTATGGTGAGTGGAAATCTAGGATTCTGGGTTTCACTTATATCTCCTTTATGTTCAATTCATAATAATGTCATTCAATGTCTTGGGTTCGTTCACTAAAAATAGATATGGTGCGTTGAACAATTGGTTCGATCTCCCTCCCATAAAATTCACCCATTCCATATCCTAAGCACGAGGCGTAATCTAGTTGTCACCTAGATTTATGATCTATCTGTCACCTAGATCATGTAAGAACCTGGTCCTAACTTATCACTCTCGTGCTTCGATAGGTCCAATTTATTGTGTTGGTGAGCCGATTATGCGACATATGCACTTGGTCATGCGGTATCCGCACCTCTAAGCCTTTATTATTTGCGATTACATTCATTTGTTCAAAGTGAAATAATAGAGGGTTGATAAACAACACAATCAACAAGCATTGAATAGACATATATTAACAAATCAAAACATAAATTCGATACAAGTTACCTCCCACCTCCTAGATTAGGGATGATTTAGTTCATCATAGACGATGAACAACACATGTGGATGATGGAAGACATGATTTGATCTTCAATACTTGAAATTACAAAACCTAATTATGTTATACAATCTAAAACTACCTAAAATCTATGTAAAGAGAGCTTCAGCCGTCCTCCTTATGCTTAGGCTCGGCATCGACTTCTATATATACTTGGGAGTTGTGATTGAATCGAATGACGTGTGAAAACCCGAATTCGCATTACGCCTACCTTGCGGTCGCAGGTGATGAATACCTTCGTCCAAGGTCTCCATGTGTGCTTCTTGGCTCTTCGATTGCTGGCTTCGGGGACCGATCGCCTACCTTGCGGTCGCAAGGTGCAGAGGCACCTTGCGTCCGCAAGGTGTCCGTTGACAGAACTTTATTTTCTTCAATTTTTCTTTCTTTGTAATTTGCACTTAAAACCCTGGAGTTTCGCATATTTTCATGAACAAATCTGAAACTTACAAAACTCACCAAAAACATATATTAGTACTCAAAAGACTCATGAAATAGCCTAATTCAAGTCACAGAAGCATATAAAATCGACGTATAAAATACATCGATCAAATACCCCCAAACTTGAACTTTGCTCGTCCACGAGTAAACAAATAAACTTATAAATACAAAAACATCTAAATAACAAAAATTAAAATCTTTTTGTGAGGGTGACACTATTTACACTCCTCTATAAACCCACAAACTCAAGGAGACTCTTTCGAGTGACTCGACTATGCAGATAAATACAAAAACAGATAAATAATAAAACTAAAATACAATTACAAATAAATCATAATTAAAACATAAAATCTTTTTGGTTTCATCCTCAAGTTATAAGCATATGGCATGCATGTAATCTCAGTTTGATGCTCACCACATATATGCAGGCTTAGTCATATAAAACCAACTAGTCTTTTCTTAATACTGCTACTAATTTTAATTTCTCCGTGTGTGTGTGATTCCCAGTCTTAAAGAATATCTTGACTAAAACAGTTTTATTGAGCTAAACACCACATTCATCTGAAAATTACAGTTTAATAGAAAATCATGCATTTAGAAGTATGAGATCTACCATTCAAACCTGGTCAGTTACAGACAGAAAGGTCCCAAGGATTCAAAAGATTTACACATCCATCCCATGCACTTCTATGTATGTATACAATGCTCTCCTATCCCAATGACTTGTAATAGCTAAGATTATGCTAACACAGTGAGCTTTAAGGTGAATAATAATGAATATGAAGTGTGTGATCAATTTCATGTTACATACTTGACAATAAAAACAACATAAGCATTGGCAAGAAGATCATTAGGACTTTTTAAGCTTGTAATGTAAGGCCAAGGTGTTGGGGGATATGATGGAAAGGTATTGGAATTCAAAGTGAGAGAGTAAGACTACCCTTTATCCCTCATACTTCCAAGCAAAAGGAAGTTTTCCCTATTTAGGCTAGGACCTGCAAAGACCACAAGTGGAGGGGTGCTTTGTGTTACTTTTCTTCTTTCAATTCCCCCCAAACTTGTTTTGGGCAATAAATCTTCTAAAAATATCACATCATTCTAATCAGCAGAATTTTTCTAACATATTTTCTCTTGAAAGCTATGCTTCCATTTGAATCTTTGTTAACACTCTTCTTTTTCCGTTTCATTTTTCGTCGACACATGATATATATATATATATATATATATATATATATATATATATATATATATATATATATATATATATATTTTCGACGACGGAAAGAAGAAGCCTTCTGAAAAATAGCCTAACTGAAAAGAAGTGGTCCTCCTAGAATCAATTTCCCACCCAATCCTACTCTCTCAAAGGGTAGGCTAAAAGTGTATAGGCTTTTAGGGTTAAGTTAATGTGGGTAAAGAAACGATGTCGAATGGGGGTTTAAATAGTGTGCTTAGCACACTCCATTCTTTTTCATTAGGCTCAAAGGGGACACTAGGGATATATTTAGTATAGGTCAGGGAATATTTAGGCTCTAACGATCCAAAGATGGCCTAAATCATTTCTTAATGCCAAATGCTCACATAATATTTAAAGCAAGTACAACAACACAAAATATCATATCAACTATGGGAATTGGGTTGAGTGTTTAGCATCACTGGATTTCACATAAGCATTCGCTAAGACAGATGGTAGGGACAATTTAGACTAACATGTAAACACGGTTCGAAAGTGTGCTTGAGATATATAAATGAGAAAAATCCAAGGGATCTAACTAACATGCAATTGACCCTAAGTTACAATTTAATGTAACAATCATGTTCGAATGGCTATGCATCATATTCTTGTGCATATCTTGTTGAAGATCAATCGGTGTTATAAACTTTATAAAACTATTCTAATCAATCCAAAGTTATGACTGGTGTGAGTGCATGAAGAATTTGGAGAAAAGTAAAAGTTTCGCAAAATTAAGTAAATTCCAGGGGGATCTACGGACTAACTATGCGGTTCATTGCACTAATCTCCTCATGGACTACGACTAGCATTACCACACCTAAACTCGAGGATGAATAAATTTTTTTTTTATATATATTTTTTTAAGAAATTGCGAAAATTGGAGGTGATGACGATGACACAATTGATGATGGGTCCCCATAAGAGGAACCCACGAGTATCCAGATTAAGTGTATTCTGGTCAAGGCAACACCTCCGAAAATCAGAAAAAATAAAAACAGGATAAATAGGGTGAAGAGTTAAATGGTCATCAAATAAAGAAATTCTCTTTCACCCTAACGACATAGCCCAACTCCATTCTTCGTTAGGCTGGGACCTGCTAAGACCTAAAATTTTCAATCCCCCAAACTTAAGTTCTATTTTGTCCTCAAAATAGAGGAACATATGAGAGGATTGATGGGGTAGGACAAATATCAAAAGGATATAGCTGGTCCACCTAACGAATGAGAACGAAGCTTGGGCCTCGACTCAAGGTGAGTCGGGCGGAGATAACGAATGAGGACGAAACTCGGGGATCGTGCCTGGTGGCAGCCCATAATAGTTGGACAGTTACGTCCCAACATCGTTAACCCGAAAAATTTCGGTCGGCACGCATCTGGCGACTCACCATATCGCTCGGTTTGGAGGACAGCTTCCTCCAACCTGTTTGAGATCCCAACGAGTGGATCCTCGTCTTCCTCTTCGGGTTCCTCCTCTTGAGGAACCCTCACTCTCGGCTGCTGGTGGTGCTCAAACAAAATGGCCCTAGTAATGACCGGACCAGCCTTCAGCCTCTCAGCGTGTTTGGGCATTCTCACGTTTGCCCCCCTACACAAGTCAGTGATCAAATGCGGGAACGCGAACCCCGCATTCGTCCTACCTCTAATTAGGGTCTTGATTTGGCCGTTGATCAAACGACCAACATCAATAGACCCATTAGTCATGATGGTGTAGGTCAGAACAGCCCTCTCCCAATTCACCGTGTGTTGGTGACTTGAGGGCATAAGACGGCCACAAACAAATTTATACACGGGCTTGGCCGTGTCTTGAAGGAAGGACTCTCTCATGGTGCGTGGTCCATAGGGTGGGTTACGGTTATAGGACCACTCCACACCAGGGAGAGCAATGACAGCATTTACCACCTCGACAGGGATACGGGGGTTGAGGTGTGTGCTATAATGATCGGCACCAACCGCAAAGTTGGAGGTGCCGAAATAGGTGTTAATGCTTTGGGCGGAAAAGTCAACTATTTTGCCCCTAACACTAACGGTGTCTAGCACACCGCCATCCATGCCAATGTCACCATTGGCGTAGAATTCTCGGACAATGGGGACTACGGCGTCCTTGGCCGGAGAATCTAACAAACGTCCCCACCTACGAGCCATCAGAACGGGACGGATACCAAAATCTTCAGCCTTGAATCCCCTTTCGGGCACCAAGGACTTGGAGAGTTTGTTGGTGTACCTTTCTGATGCTTCGTAGGACACGAAGCGGGTGATGTCAAAATTTTGTTCTTCCTCCTGAACTGGGCCGGAGGATGAAGAACCGGTATTTCTACGCTTAAACATTTTGTTTGATAAAATTTTAAAAACTAAAAATATACAAATAAAATTTGGTTTTAAAATTTTAAAACTAAATTTTAATCTAAAGCATGCAAAATATATCTACGTTAAAAATTAACTAGCACCCTAGCATGCAAATATTTCACGTATGAAATTAAAGAGAGGGTTAGGAGTACTAGTTTGCAGCTTGATCTGAGTGAATGTAGCCGGAGTGGAGCTTCGATCTTCAACAGCAACAATGGTGGTACTTTCTCCTCTTTCTTCAAAATCTTCAACTTGGAATGGAGTGTAATGGTGTGTTGATGAATGAGGGAAGTGAAGGGTTTTGAGGAGGGAGAAGAGAATAGCTTGAAATCTGTGCTGAATTTCTTGAAGATCTGCCGGAATTCTTGGAAAAAATTGGACTGCTGCTGCTACTGCTTGAGAGAGATGAGAGTTTCTGTGTGATTTTTGAAGAAGAAACCCGGTGGCTTTAAATAAAGGGACCTTGCGGTCGCAAGGTCTGCCACACCTTGCGTCCGCAAGGTGGGCAGTCAAAGCGTTTCTGCTTCCGTGCATTCCCCATGACTGACAGTACGTGGATCCACGAGATTTGCATTTACTGGGGACCTTGCGGTCGCAAGGTCCTACACACCTTGCGTCCGCAAGGTGGACAGAAACTCCATTTTGTTTTTCTTTCCAGCTTTTATAGCTTGCAGTTTAGTCCTTTCGTTAATTCCGTTATGTCTTTGATAATTCCTGTATGAAAAATCTAAACAACAAATTCTAAACTAAATATTATTAGCAACATATAAATATAACACTAAGATGTTTTTCTCCCCCAAACTTGAATTTTGGCATATTTAATTAAAAATTAAATGTCCAAGAATAGAATTTAACGGAGAAAAACATATCTAAACTAACTAGTTAACAAAATAACTTTCAAATTAGTGGGTTGCCTCCCACTTAGCGCCTTTGTTTAACGTCTTTGGCTCGACCAAACTGCAAGCCTAGTCTTTTGGTGGTTCATTGTCAGCCAAACGGATTAATTCTATTGTTCGTTCAACTGACATTGGCTCAAAGTACGGCTTGAGTCGGTGTCCATTTACTTTAAACACTTCATTATTTTTGGGGTTTTGTATATCAACAGCCCCATGAGGATAAATTCGTACTATTCTAAAAGGACCAGACCATTTGGATTTTAATTTACCTGGGAATAACCTTAACCTAGAGTTAAACAATAATACTTTCATACCTGGATGAAGCATTTTGTTGGCTAATCCCATGTCATGATACTTTTTGGTCTTTTCTTTATAAGTTTTTGCATTACAGTGCAATTGAGTCTATGTTCTTCTAATTCATTTAACTGGAACAATCTTTCTTCTCCAGCTAATGTCAAATCTAAATTCAATTCTTTAATTGCCCAATAGGCTTTGTGCTCAATTTCCACTGGTAAATGGCAAGCTTTACCATATACCATCCTATATGGACTCATTCCTATGGGTGTCTTAAAAGCAGTTCGGTATGCCCATAAAGCATCCTTAAGTTTAGATTCCCAATCTTTACGATTAGGCCTAACAGTCTTTTCTAACACTGCTTTTATCTGCCTATTACTTACTTCTACTTGTCCAGAAGTCTGTGGATGATAAGGTGTAGCTAACTTGTGAGTTACACCATGCTTTCTAAGAACACTGTTTAACAACTTATTGGTAAAATGAGTTCCCTGGTCACTTATTATGGCCTTAGGGACTCCATATCTAGCAAATAAATCTTCAACAAATTTGACTACTGTTTTTCCATCATTAGTTTTAGTTGCAACTGCTTCTATCCATTTAGAGACATAATCAACTGCTACCAAAATATATTCACAATTATTGGACACAGGAAAGGGACCCATAAAATCAATACCCCAAACATCAAAGATTTCGACTACTAAATAAACATGTAAGGGCATCTCGTTTCTCTTTCCTATACCACCTGTTCTTTGACATTTGTCGCATGTTTTGTAAAACAGTTCACAATCTCTAAAAACAAGAAGGCCCAATACAAACTGATTGCAAAATTTTTCGAGCGGTTTTACTACCACTAAAATGACCACCACAAGAATATTCATGGCAAAATTCCATGATACCTTGTTGGTCTTTTTCTGGAATACATCTTCTTATTAGAGAATCAGAACAAATCTTGTATAAGTGAGGAGCTTCCCAAAAATAATTTTTCGTTTCCGCCAAAAATTTCTTCTTTTCATAATGATCAAAATCCGGATTAATTATATCAGACACATAATAATTGACAAAGTCAGCATACCAAGGGTCAGAATCTTTAATGGCTAAGAGTTGTTCATCAGGAAAATTATCATTAATGGGGACAGGATCATCAAGAAATTGACGCTCCAGCAAGGGTGAAAATTCTAACCTAGACAAGTGGTCGGCCGCAACATTCTCGGTTCCTCTTTTATCCTTGATAGTTATGTCAAATTCTTGTAACAATAACATCCATCTAATTAATCTTGGTTTAGCATCCTTCTTACTTAAGAGATATTTAATGCAGAATGATCAGAAAAGATTATCACCACTACAAGAAAAAGGACTATTTGTGACCCCTGTTATTTGGGAGGGCTAAAAAACCGTCCCAAATACCTCTTTTTGGGAAGGGAGAATTCGCAGTCACAATTACTTAGTATTTATGACTGTTATGTATTAACCGACCCAAATACTAGTGTTTTTAGGACACTTGTGCTACCCGTACCAAATTTTAGGTCACAATTACCTCTTTGCTGCCCGTAAAGGAAAAATCTTATTTTTTTCTCCCGCTTTCCTCTCCCGCCACACAGGTTATCCCAAAAATTCCCTCCATATACATAAGTCTTCCCCAAAATTTCCCCCCACCTAGGTTTTCCTTCCCAAAATTTCCTCCCACCAGCAAGTCTCTCGTGCACACTCTCTCTCTCAAGATCGCCAGACACGGTTAAATCGCCTATCTTCACATCGCAAGCTCTCAATCTCACGGTAGGGTCTTTCTCTATATCTCTCCCATTCTTCCGTCTTCTCCATATTATCCCCTCCCACCCCTTATATCTCTTTTTCCTCTGTAGTTTGCTTGGCTCAAACTCGTGATGGCTTAGTCGACTAGTAGCGGATGACGGCCGTAGTAGGGGCTTCCATTTGATGAGCTCTTCCTGACCTAAACCAGAACTTCATTGGACGATTTCCTTCCAACGACCTAAAGGTATGTTACACAAACCCTAATTGGTCTAAGTTTTATATCTCAATTGGATAATTGGTGTTCTGGTTTTATGCTATCTTGTCTTATATTTTTTAACCTTGTTCTATCTATTCAACTTTCTCTTCTGTAAGTAAAATTTTAGCCTTTTCATGATCATAACTCAAACAACCATTAGAGTGGACTTTTGGTTGGGATTTTAAAATCACTAAAGTCCCTCAGGTATGGTTTAGGTTCTTATCCTGAGAGCACAAGCAAATTGTTGAGGGAAATTGTAGAATCCTCCCGTCATCAAGTCTAAGCGGAAGTTATTAATAACTTGTTGATTGAGTGCACAATATGATCTTATTGCGGGTTAAACTTTGTTATTGATTTGTTTCCTAACTTGTTATTATATAGTGTATGATAAAAATGATTTACTCCATCCGTCCCAAAAAAGAAGTCGCATTTAACCAGTTAATTTTTGTTATATCATACTCTTTTACTTCTTTATATTTTCCTTCAAATTAAACGGAAGTTATATATTATTTTGTATGGCATCTATGCTAAATACCATGTTTTTGATAGAGAAATTTGTTTACAAAGAAATAAAGATATAATACTTCTATTTAAAAAATCAACTTTTTCTTCTTGGAACAGATGGAGTGATTTGGATTGCCAAATTTGGTGGGTTTCTTGTTTTTAAAAGAGATATTTTTCATGTGTACGTAACTTTCTCATGTAAATAGCCTTGTAGAATATTATACTTGCTGGTAACAAAGATCTTTTTATCTCCTATTATTGTAATGTGGTCCTGCTGCTAAAAATTGACCGGTAGCATTTTATAATATATTTTAGGCTGTTCTACCATTATTAATCATGAGTTGTAGAGAGTTGTTTACCAACTAGCTAAACATCATTTTTTAGTGAAATTGGTAGCTATATAGTAGGCATATGTACATGTATTTGAAAATAATGTCGGTTGCTTCTTTAGCAAGAGCTTCTATGGATTCTGGTGTCCTTTTAGATTTGTCATGCATAGCAGCTTCGAACTTACTTCGTTTAGTATCAGCAAGAGTGACATCGGGCATGTCGGTGGTCGATGAATCGAAGTATGAAAAGTAGCACCGTAACTAAGTTTAGTACATATAAGCACCTCACCATCCCTCGGTGGAATTATCCATGCACACATCTTTTCTCAAGTCGGCTCCTTTCTCTTGAGGAATAACGGTTCAATTCGTCCAGGTTTACGTTTTTGAATTTCCTTCTCCACGTGCATCTTCGATGAAAGTTCGAGGTGGCATGTCGGATGGCTTTCACATGGTTTATCTATCTGCACTTCCATGTAATAATTGTTATCCGAAATGGATGCTTTGCAAGCCGAGTCGTGGAGGATCATAAGTCATGAATATATTCATCTCACCCATAGTATCCTGGACTTTCAACGCCTCCATCCACAAGTTTGAGCAAGGATTCATTTGATTGAAGAGCATTTTCTAGTGGCAATATTGGTTCAGCCTTTTCCACTTCTAGATATAAAGAACCAAAACCCGCAACCTTGCTAGCCTTTCTATCATCTTTTAACCACTCATACAGATGATGCTCGAATATTTATCTCGGTGCTCAGATCCTCGATACTCCGCTTTATTGCTTCACGAAATCAACTTCTTCTTCCAAAGAACCTTTTGAATCAAAGTTCTTGTATTCGGTTCGACATAAAGAATCATGTTCGAGGAATAAATGGTGAATCTTCCTCCCACTCCACTTCACTTTCATCATTAATCTGTCTCCAGAGAAGGTGGCTTTCTTCCTACTCAAGTCTTCGCGACTCCTCCTCCCATTCACAATCCAAAGAAGAATCACTAGGTTGTTCCTTTAATGAAGTATTGTCGGTAGAAAAGCTCATTAGTGGATCTCCCGCCACTATCCGAGCAAATATATCATCGTCCATCGTGATTTACGCTCGTTATCTTCTTCAAAAGATACCTCTATAGATGTTCCGATAATTGGAATTATCTCTTCATTCCTACCATTTGAGCTAAGAGTCTGTTGTCACCACGATTTGAAATTTCAGCAGTCGGTTTTTTGAAAGCCTTCTTGGGACATCAACTGTAGCTCTGTCCATGTTCGTTTTGTCATTGGAAATATTCTTTGGTTCTTTCCTCTGCTGCTCAATCTCTTTCATTAAATCCAAGTTCCTTTGTAAATCTCGAGTCATACGAATCCCCATAGCTCTCACCTTCTCGACACGAACACGACCTCTCTCATCGAGATATGTCTCACGTCCTCGTGAAATTCCCTTCTAGGTTCGTCCCGACAAAGTTTCACATTCAACTTAGATGCACCACCATCTGAGAATCGAATCACGAAGATGGATGCTTCTTTGTATCGACTTCGCTCATTGCTATTCCCTTCTATTCCAGCGAAGCAAGGGGCCCTACAAAAGTAAGCACATCACAAACTCACGATGCAAGTGCCGGTTACTACACATTCACCACATAAAAAAAGCCAGGTGGAAGGTAAGTTTATCGAAAATGTATCCAGCTAAAGTCAGGTAATTATCATCAAGACATGACACGGCTCCTTGTTCACCAAAATTAGCTTATAATATGTTTTGACCAGATGAAACAGGCAGCCTGAGTTTGCTCAAGTGAATGTACATGAATCTTGGCATTTATTTTCTTGTTAGCACCACAAACTTCGTGCTTTAGATTCTAGTCCTCTGTGAATATGGCGAGCTCGTGACTAACAAAAAACTTGGGTAGAAATTGTTGTGAAGTATTACTAGTATGAATCATTAGTCATGAAGTAGATTGTGTTTTGCGAGTAGGCGGCATAGTTTGGGTTCTGTCTGTTGCTTTTGATAGATTATTTGAATACATAGTTCGTCTAATATTAACGTTGCTGATATACACAATAAGGTCTTTAGTGGTGAGCTTGCTTACTTTTCGAGGTGGATTATAGGGGAGAGTCATGTCTGGGAACGTGAATCGTATACATCATCTGGTCATAATTTATGACATTTTTTAAAAATAGGTTCTTTGATGGTTGTACAGTCTGCTCTTAGTCAATGACTGGTTCTTAACTTTGCTCCTTGTATTATTGGGGGTTTCACCCTTTTTTGTCCTTATCATTATGCTGTACTTTTAAATAAAAAATAAAAGAAGAGAAAAAAGAAAGAAAATAAGTATATGTTGGAATGTCGGTGGATTGAATTTTGATTTTATTCTCGGATACGGATCTAATGTTTCAATGATTTCATCCGAATATGATTTGAATCCATTAATCTCATGGCTTAACAAATCAATTGGGTTTGGATCTAGGGTGATACGATGCATTAATTACCGATTTTAATTACAAAATATACTTCAATTGTGCGTATGAAGTTATTTATGTTGACAAAAACTCATTTTCCAAAATAAATTATAATATTAATAAAGAAAGGAAA
>CM028379.1:38310382-38447984 GCA_013146195.2 Codonopsis lanceolata | reverse complement strand
GATAGTGATGAGTTGCCGAACTTAAACCAGCAAATCCCTCCATTCTTGATCACTTTGGGAAAGAACCTTGTGAACCATTATGGGCGCTTGGAATAATACTATCCTGGTCATGTACCATCTCGCACATGCAACAGATGTTCTCGTTAACAGCTTTATCTTGTAGGATCTACATGGCGGTACCAGATTATATCCTATTCCCTTATATGTGATTTTTCTAGCATTTAGAAAAACAAAGTGCTATCCCGAATATGTAAACTAAATGCTTATATATATACTTGCTCTTGACCGCTTGACTTTCGTGATAGGCCTATGAATTGTATGATACGTGTATATAGACATACATACCGCTACCCGATTTCCTCCTGATTGCATGCATACGTACATCATAGTAGATATGTATCCTTACATGATAAACTTCCATGAATGAATTGCTTAGTATATAAATGAATTCACATACCCCACTTGATAAACCTATGAGGGACTTGGTATATGTATATTTATAAATATGCATACTTCTATTTAATTATTATATGAGAGGCTTGGGATGTCCTACGATTAGAGATACGTCCATAATCATGATTATTCTTGTGCCTTGCTTCCTGACCTGTTTGATTGTTTGTGAACAGGGAATTCACCCCGATTCATCTTGGTAGTCCGTAAAGGACCGTTTTCATTCAAGACAACCCGACTTACTTGGTCTTCGCCGTGAAACGATATCATTTCCTCTTATGGCAATATTTAATTTACGCCTTATTGTTTAGTAGTAGCGCATCGGGGTCATTATGACTCACCCCGCACTTTGTTTTCTAGCAGCCTCTAAGTCGGTTTGAGGACGATAGTACGTGATGCAGTATAACCTCGCTGATCGATAGCTCGAGCTTAGTACGTGTTCGTGATTGTAAAATGGCTTCCGAGTAATAGCTTTGGACTCCTATCTCTTTAGCATCTTTGACTTGTATTTCATAATATTATATTCTTGTGAGTTCGTTGTATTGTAAGGTTATTTAGACTTTGCCAAATGGGTAGAACATCCGGTTTTTGTTTTGGTTCTCCTCGGGGCCGACGTGTTGTGTCGCTACTCATAGCCTTGGTGTTATATTCGCTGTATCCTGCACGCAAGAGTCCTTGGGCTTTCTCTATCCTAGTTGTCATTGTTGGTTAACCCCGTTTTTAGCCGGGTATGTGTTATATCAGGTTGGTCCCTTGCTGTAACGCCGGCCGGTAGTGCCGATGGTTTGTCCAGCGTCTGCAATGTTGCGGCACGAAGTTTCGCTTTTTCTCCCCATCGTGAGATTTATGTCTCTCTTGGTATCTGGCCTGGCCTGGTTTCGAGCTTCATAGCTCTAGACTACTTTTCATTGTAATTTCCGCATCTTCGAAAATGTTTATACGTATTTTAGTACGTATTCTTGTTCTTGTTTAGAGCTTGTTAGCTTCGACCGTCCGACTCGCACTATTATTTTGTGAGTGCTTCATCCTCCTCTTGCTTTGTCCTTGCGACGTGACGTTGGGATTCCGCTCCGAATCCGGTCGGTCGCCACGCTTGGTATCGAGCTTTTGTTAGCTATAAGCCGTGATAGGATCCATGGCCTAGATTGGGTTTGGTGTGTCGCCGAGTATTTTCCGATGAGCGCTTCGATTTGTGCCTTATCGGCATGTTCTCTTGTACAATTATAGGACTTGGATTACTAAGCTCGCTTGGCCTAGATTGCCGTAAATGCAAGTTTGTGTTTATGAGCCTCATATTTCTCCCCAGATTGCCTTTAAGTTGCGCCATATCACGAGTATGATGTTACCTTGTAGAATTATCATTTCTTGTCCGTATGGGTTATCCGATAAACTCAAGTTGTCGATTCCAAGAGTGATCACCGCAGTTCCTAATACCTTTGACCGTTGTTATACGCTTCATGAGCGAAGTGAGTGAACAAGCCTCCTCAGAATGCGTGTTGTGTCCCAAATCGCCACATAAGTATATATAGATATGACGGCATTCTCGACCACGAGTCCCCCATTGTTTAGTATTGCGTAATTGAATATTCTTTCCCGATAACTACATTTCCTCGGTATAGAGAGGACCTGCCCGATAGAGAGAATATTGTCCCGACCAGAATGAGACTTGATGAGTAACCGTGAGACCCCGCGATTTCTAATTGAATTGGTTGTCAACCCGCATAATCGCTTGACCCATAGTGATTGAAGTCTACTAGTTAGTAACCAATTGCTACCTAGGATGCGTAGTTATTGTGTTTACTTGTTGTTAGTTTCCAATACGTTAATAAGAGTATTAACGTGGTGTAACATGCTTTATCTATCGTGAAATAGATTGTCAAGGATATGAATATTCCATACTTGGTATACCTGCATAATAGATTAATATGCTATGTACATGATATTGATTGCCATGCCTGTATGTGATTATATTATACGTGCATGAGACCATGATGAAGGATGCTCGTATGTGTTTTGCAACCCTTTGCATCCTAAACGACGAAAGCTTTGAAGTCACTCTCGAGGGCCCCCGACTTGATTATCAAGAGGTCTTCGCTCGGAGAACTAGAACGGTATTATATGATATAGGAATTGACCGACTCGTTGCCAAATGAAATAAATTGAAAATGGTATCTTGTTTTGCTTGTACAAATATGTGCAACATGTATATTGAAATCATGCCATGAATGAAATGAACTTGTGACTTGATCAAATGAATTACCGTTCTACTTGATTTTAGTGTAAGGGCGTTAGACCCTGTAGAGACTCGTGTCGTGACCGGAATAATTTAATTAGCCCGAAAACTCTTTATTGGGATATTTGTTAATTCCGCAAGCAACTATTGCACCCGCTAAGAAGTACTTGATTAGATGATAAAGAGGAATTTTCACCTCAATGTCTACGCTTGTCGGAACTTTGTAAGCCTTGATAATGTTCTTGAACCCCGCCAAGAGTCAAGATGACTCGACTTTGGAATTGATTGGGGAGAATATTTCAGTATTTCTTTCCCCCGTGTCTTGAGGCACACTAAGGTGGTCGTAGGATTGTGAATTCGTGGACGAATTCTTTTAAGGAGGTGAGGATGTAAGACCTCGAACCTTCGTATTTGACCTTATCGCCTGCGTGTGTCGCTCAACCGTAACCTCGCTTACTCGACTTGAGGTAAGAACCTTGATTAATACAAGGAGGCTGTATAGGAGCCAATATATTAGTTCCACATATTCCATAGGCCTTAACTAGTTAAAGTTACAAGTCGCATGACGCCGTTGCTACTTGACTCTGGCTTAGCGCTTCCTCGCGTCAGAAGTTCTTTCGTGAGACCTCGATTTTACTCCTAATCATTCCTCCACTTGTCTTGAGAGTTATTGAGTCTCATAAGACCTTGGTATACAAGTTTTATACTTGTTTGTTGAATCGCCAGTTCGACCGTGTTGATTTTGGCCTTAGCGTTTCCCCTCGTTGCTCGTATTGCCTCTCCTTTGGGATTCTTACTTCCCTAAGTTGTTATTCAACTTCCTAGAAGTATTTAAGCTTCTTCACTAGCCCTTAGACTTGCCTTAAAAGTCTCCCTTTCATTTCTCGCTTGATTTCGAAGTTCGCTCGTCGTCCCGGTTGCACGTTGTTGCACCCCTTCCCGGTTTCGCTCCGAGTTGTTTCGGGAGTTGTTCGGGTGTGTTTTAGACTTGTTTTGAGTTGGGTTAGACCTTGGGATGGTTGCCCATAAGTTTGGGATCATTTAGATCAAGTTTGGACCAAGTTTTGGAGGTTCAGGAGCCGAGGCGGCCGCATGGGTTGGAGTGAGGCGCCCGCCTCAATTACTGAGAACAACCCGTGCGTAGCGTAGATGAGGCGGTCGCATGGAGCATGGTGAGGCGCCCGCCCTCACCCTGCAGATCGCTACGGATTTCTTTCCCTGCTTTTGATTTTTGGCGTGAAAAGTCTATTCTACCCCATTTTAAACCCTCCCTTTGCCTTGTCCATAGCTTGGAAGGGTAGCATGGTCTTTCCTAACCCTTTATAAACCAATCTCTCCCTCTTCCTCTCTCATTTTCTTCCATCAATTGTGAAATTTAGAGAGAGAGGGAGGAGGAGCTTCCAAGGGAGAATTGCCGATTCCTGAGTTCCCGCCATCTGATGATCGAGCCGTGACCGCCATCGCGAAGCCCTCGCCGAGTAGAGTCTTTCCCTGGCCTGCCTTCCACATCCTAGAAGTTTGTGGCTCGATTGAGGTATCGTTACTTAAAGCCCTAGTTTCTCTCTACAAGTATCTTGATGATAGATTGTTAGAAACTTGTTCCTTGTGAATTATTGTTGTTTTACATGTCAACATGATAGGTTTTCATGGCTATCAATAGATTTTGGTTGGTATTTGAACCCAAATGGGTTATTGATTATATTGGAATTGTTATGTTTAAGTTTGATTTTTGTGGGGTTAGAAACCCGGATAAATCGTAAACCCCGAATTTATGCCTCGAACTAGAGATTCGGGACTTTGTAGATTGACCCTAATGAAGTCAATTCATTTATAAAATTGTTATTCGAACCTTAGGAAAAATTCCTATTACTTGTGTTCATTGAATCTCAATTTCGAAAATTTGAGAATTGCTCGGGTGAAACCAAATTGATAGTAAGATTGACCTTTGGCTTAGAACTCTAATTGAGTCTCTTGATTGATGTTAAGTGCGAAATTATCGCTAGTCTTTGGATGGTTTATGTGTGAGTCGAGAATACGTAACTCGAATGAAAGACGTTTTGAATTGGTTCAATAATGAACTAGAACCGATAATACTAGTTTTTTAACGAAGTCCCAAGATACGTAGGAATGCGATATGTGACTTTACTTGGGAATCTTGTTAACATCCTTGGAAAATCCGGGATTGTTGCGGGCAATCCTTCCTTAGAAGGATATTTGAACCGTATGCCTTAGTACCCTCTATTATGAGTATCTTGAGTTGTCATTAGCTGACCGAATGGTCATCCAAGTCATGTGCGTGGTAATGGACTTATGAAGTACCATCACATAATTAATTGATGAATCTTGGGTTGTCTTAAGCCTTCTGGCCTTCAAATGTGCATGCTTGATCTCTAGTTTCTTGGGAACCTCGAGAGGATCTATAATATTATCCATCTTATGATTCTATGGGAATGAGCTTGATAAGGTTTGTTTGTGATTAATGCATGAACCCCTATGTTACTTGAGATCATGATCTTTAAGTATATTGTATCTCTTATCTTTATAATTTTCATCTTATTGAGTATCGACGTGATTTGATTTATAATTCTATTAACAAATGGAATTGCAACTTGAAAATTGATCTAAGCTTAGTTGAACAATAATCAACTTAGGTTTCCGACTTTTATACCTGACTTAGTAAAATTGAACTAAGGTTCCAAAAAGGAACGAGAACTTAACCATGCCTTAAACAAGAACCTAGACAGGAGTCTTGGAATACATATAGTGTTCAAACTCTATTTGACTAGTATTATAGAAATAACTCGACGAAGTCGATGTTAGTGGATCGTTTAACAATACCGACTCCACGATAAACCCCTACAACGCTTGAAACTGCTTAACTAGAATACTAGTTTCGAGATTCTTAATTTAATTCATGCTCACGCCTAATTATTACCGGGCCGTAAAAGAATAACATGCCCACCTGACTTGAATGAGACCGCTATTACTGTGCTCGTCCTTGCTTGATTTCTTAAATAAGTAAATATTACTTGTTTCCCTGATAAGTCCAGCTGGCATACGTGTCCTGCATTGTCTTGCCTTGACTGCCTTGCTTGTCTTGCCTGTCTTGCCTGTCTTGCCCTGTCTTGTCCTGACTTGTCCTGCATTGTCTTGCCTTACTGCCTTGCTTGCCTTGCTTGTCTTGCCTGTCTTGCCTGTCTTGCTTGCCTTACCTGTCTTGTCTTGTCCTGACTTGCCTTCCCTGGTTGACAATTCATTTACCTTACGAATTAAGAGATTCGTGATAGTGATGAGTTGCCGAACCAGAAACGGGCAAATCCCTCCATTCTTGATCACTTTGGAGAAGAGTACCTTGTGTAACCATTATGGGCGCTTGGAATAATACTATCCTGGGTCAATGTACCATCTCGCACATGCAACAGCATGTTCCTGTTAACAGTTTATCTTGTAGGATCTACATGGCGGTACCAGATTATATCCTATTCCCTTATATGTGGATTTCTTCTAGCATTTGTGAAAACAAAGTGCTATCCCGAATATGTAAACTAAATGCTTATATATATACTTGCTCTTGACCGCTTGACTTTCGTGATAGGCCTATGAATTGTATGATACGTGTATACATAGACATACATACTGCTACCCGATTTCCTCCTGATTGCATGCATACGTACATCATAGTAGATATGCGTATCCTTACATGATAAACTTCCATGAATGAATTGCTTAGTATATAAATGAATTCACATACCCCACTTGATAAACCTATGAGGGACTTGGTATATGTATATTTATAAATATGCATACTTCTATTTAATTATTATATGAGAGGCTTGGGATGTCCTACGATTAGAGATACGTCCATAATCATGATTATTCTTGTGCCTTGCTTCCTGACCTGTTTGATTGTTTGTGAACAGGGAATTCACCCTGATTCATCTTGGTAGTCTGGTAAAGGACCGGTTTTCATTCAGTACAACCCGACTTACGGGGTCTTCGTCGTAAAACGATATCATTTCCTCTTATGGCAATATTTAATTTACGTCTTATTGTTTAGTAGTAGCGTACTGGGTCATTATGACTCACCCCGTACTTTGTTTTCTAGTTGCAGTTCGGAAGTCGGTTTGAGGACGCATAGTACGTGACTGTAGCAGACCTCAGTTGATCGATAGCTCGAGCTTAGTACGCGTGTTCGTGATTGTAACAGTCTATTTCCGAGTAATAGCTTGAGGACTCCTATCTCTTTAGCATCTTTGACTTGTATTTCATAATATTATATTCTTGTGAGTTCGTTGTATTGTAAGGTTATTTAGACTTTACAGTCGGGTAGAACATCTGGGTTTTGTTTTGGTTCTCCTTTGGGCCGACGTGTTGTGTCGTTACTCATAGCCTTGGTGTTTATATTCTGTTGTATCCCAGGCACGCAGTAGCCTTGGGCTTTTCTCTATCCTAGTTGTCATTGTTGGTTAACCCCGGTATGCTTTAGCCGTGGGTATGTGTTATATCAGGTTGGTCCCTTGCTGTAACGCCGGCCGGTAGTGCCGATGGTTTGTCCAGCGTCTGCAATGTTGCGGCACGCGAGTTTCGTTTTCTCCCCATCGTGAGATTTATGTCTCTCTTGGTATCTTTGGCCTTGGTTTCGAGCTTCATAGCTCGGGACTACTTTTCTTTGTAATTTCCGCATCTTCGAAAAATGTTTATACGTATTTTAGTACGTATTCTTGTTCTTGTTTAGAGCTTGTTAGCTCGACTGTCCGACTCGCACTATTATTTTGTGAGTGCTTGTCCTCCTCTTGCTTTGTCCTTGCGACGTGACGTTGGGATTCCGTTCCGGAATCCGGGTCGGGTCGCCACATTAGGTGTTCTACCTCTCCATATTTCATAAGGAGTCTTACCATGAAATTTGTTTATGAGGGATCTATTTTGAGTGAAACATGCTGTGTTGACAGCTTCTGCCCAAAAATATTTTGGCAATTTTGCTTCGGCTATCATTGTTTTACCTGCTTCAATCAGAGTCCTGTTCTTCCTTTCAGCTATACCATTTTGCTGAGGTGTTCTAACTGCTGAAAAGTTATGATCAATTCCATGATCATCACAGTATGTGTCCATCCCAAGATTTTTGAATTATGTACCATTGTCAGATCTAACACTTATAATCTCACATTCCTTTTGAGTTTGAAGATTTCTGAATAGGGAAGTGAGAATGTTGTAAGTTTCTTCTTTGGATTGCATCATTTCAACCCAAGTATATCTGGAGTAGTCATCCACAACAACTAAAGTATACTTGTTTCCTCCTAAGCTTGCAGTGGTTACAGGGCCAAATAAATCCATGTGCAAAAGCTCAAGAGTTCTTTTGGTAGAAAGACATGGTTTTGGTTTAAACGAGGTTTTTGTTATTTTTCCCAAAATACAAGCATCACATTTTTTGTCAGTTGGAAAATTTGTGGAAGGCAAACCTTTTACCAAATCTCCTTTTGAAAGTTTTGAAAGATACTTAAAGTTTAAATGTGATAGTCTTTTGTGCCAAAGCCATGAATTTTTGGAAATATTATTTGCTACCAGACAAATTTGAGTACTACTATTTAAGGAAAGTAAATCTATAGCAAAAACATTTCTTTTTCTAATACCAGTGAGCAAAATTTCATTGGTGATGCTATTTTTGATAAAACAATGTGTGGAGGAGAATGAGCAGCTCATACCTTTATCACAGAATTGTGAGATACTCAGAAGATTGTGTTTCAGACCTTGTACCAAAGAGACATTTTCAATTATTATAGATCCTCTGATAATGGATCCATAGCCAATAGTTTTTCCTTTTGAATTGTCCCCAAAGATTACAGAAGGTCCTTTTGCTGCAATAATGTTAGTAAGGAGTTCGGTGATCGATCATGTGTCCGGAGCATCCAGCATCTAATATCCATATGTCGGCTTGAATGATCATCGCCATTAAGCATACCCGAAATATGAATATTTAAATCATGGTACCCTTTATACTTTTGGGTCCAAAGGGTTAGTTTTCTTCGGTATCCAAACTTGCACGAAATTAGGCTTTTTAATTCGTCGCCAAGAGGTTTAAATCTATATAAGCATTCATGTTACTGATAACCAAAAGTAGAGCAAATATTACACTTGTGATAACCAAGTTTATCAGTCATTTGAGGTGAATTCTTTGATTCCTTATGACTCAGCTTAGAGGTCTTAGCAACAACAAAATTTATTGGCTTGAACTTGTCAGTTGCCTTTCTTGAATCCCCTTTTGTCGCCTAGTCGAAATTTTTCGCCGATCGACATTTGTCGGCTTGTTGAGTTAGTCGATTTAGAGGTTTGTGATCAGAAGACTGACAACTGTCTTTATTCAACCTATCCTTTTTGTTAATGTACCTCTTATGCTGGTTCATATTTCTGGGATAAGTGAATGGCACATCATTATAGACTGATCCTTTGTCTTTTTTTAGAATCTTAGATTCACCTTTTGACTGTCTGATCTCACAGTCTTCATCATCCTTTGAGTATCCAAGACCATGTTGGTCTTCATGATCTTTTTGTTGACTGATGATAGTTTCTACAGCAGCTTTTGACTTTGAGTAAGTGTCAACAACATTGGTTAGTCGAAGATTTCTTTCCACAAGGTCAGCAATTTGGGCATCTGAGATTTTAGCTTGAATCTCATATTTTTCATTGAGACTCTTTAGTTGCAGCAATTCTTTTTGCTGAACTTTGTAAAGCTCATTGATCTTTTGAAGCTCACAGTTTTCTTCAGAAATTCTTTTAAAATCATCAGATAGAGAAGCATGAATTCTTTTAAGTGTTTCAAACTTGGAATACATTTCTTGCATTTGTTCCACTAAATCATCAACACTTGAGTCAGTAACTTTCTCCTCCTGCCTTTTTGAATTATGACTTACTTTAGCAGTCCTTGGAGAAGTTGACTTGACTTTCATTTCTGGCTGACTTATGATTCCTTGTCCATAAAATCCATTTCCTATTTTCTTAACCACAAACTGATCAGGTTTGATGACTTTGGTCAGTTTGGGGTTTGTAATAGGTGAGCTTGACAGCTCATTTTCAAACATCTTTGAATATTTTGGACTTGGAAACTCATTTTCTGAATCATATGTTGACGATTCTGCAACAAGACAAAGATTTGCTTCTTGCTCAAAATCAGCAGATTCATCTTCAGAATCTGTTTCAATCCAAGTTGCAAGATTTTGATCTTCAGCAACTAAACCCTTTTGTTTTTCAAAATTTCTGGGAGCTCTTTTGTAATACTCATTTTTTGTAAAAGGACAATTTGAAGCAAAGTGACCAGGCTTTCTACAGTTAAGGCACAACCGTTTTTCTTTCTCAACCTTGTCTTCATTCGATTTGAAGTAAGGCTTTTGAAAGTTTGATGTAGATGGTTTTTGGAAGCTTGAAAAAGGTTTTTGCAGTTTTGATGAAGACTTTTGAAAATTTGCTGAAGGTTTTTGAAAGTTCTTTTTAAAAGATTTAAACTTTCTAAATTGTCTAGCAAAAGCAGCAAATTCATCTTCATCAAAATCATCATCTGACGGTGATGTAGAAGTTTTTGAAGTTTCTTCTTCAGCTTGAAGAGATATACCTTTAAAATTTTTCTCAATTTCTTGAGTTTTGAGAACTTCTTTTTCATAAATTTTTAGACTTGCAACAAGACTACGTATATGAGTTTTGTTCAAGTCTCTGGCTTCCTTTATGGCAGTGACTTTAACATGCCATCCACTTCCCAAACTACTAAGAAAACGCATATTCAAATCTTTCATACTATAAACTTTACCAAGAGAAGAACATCTATTACTTACCTCGAGAAATCTGTCGTAGGCATTTTTTAAAGATTCTTTTGGGTCCTTCTTGAATGCATCAAATTCTTGTATGCAATCATACAGTTTGTTGTCCTTGGTATTCTGATCTCCTTCTACATATTCCACAAGAGCATCCCAAATTTCCTTGGCAGTTACACAATCATATATCTGCTTGTAATTTTCATCAGTGCAAGACACTTGAGAATATGTCGCTCGGCATCCAGTCCATCAGTAATTTTGTCTTCCTCAGTCCATTCTGATTGAGGTTTGAGGACATATTCTTCTTCCACAGGAGCAAGAGGGTTTACAGTATCATCATCTGCAGCAGAAGATTTACCAACTTTAGTATTGATTTTCATAGGTTGCATAGGACCACCTCTTACACATTTCATCAATCGTTTATCTATATTGTTCATATATCTTGTAATTCTTTCCTTCCAAATATCAAAGTGATCTTCATCAAAAATGGGTGCTGGAGTCACATTGTTTGATTGAAAAGCTTTTAGAGTTGCCATGATCGAGCTTTCAAGCTGTTAGGCTTGGAAAACAGTTTTTCAAAAAGTCTTGCTCTGATACCAATTGTAAGTCCAGATGGCAACAGTTAAGGCTAGAGGGGGGTGAATAGCCTTTAAAAAATTTTGAAGGTTGATTTATAAAACTTAAAAGATTGGCAGCGGAAAACTTGATCTTGTCAGTCAACTGAAGAATTGGTCAGTTGGCTGACACTTTGAAATTTCTTAGTCTGAAGAAAGTTGGTCAGCTGGCTGACACAACTGTTTTCAAAAGAAAATTTTCTTCAAAAGACTGATCACTGTAAATGAGAAGAAATTGAAGTACAAACTATCTGAATAGTTAAGCAAATGATTGTAATTAACTGACTGACACTTAGTTAGTTTAACAACTTCTTAAGTGTTAAGTCAGTTTGCAAGAGTACAAGAGACGGCTGACAAAATAGTTGAAGTGGTTCACAGATAAACTGCTACGTCCACTACCAAGTTGGTCAGACTTGGATTTTTGAAGTGCACTAATTTTATTAAAAAATCTATTTGATCTCTAATGGATCAATGTACAACAAAAGACCGGTGTTTGGGGAGAATGATTGGGAAACAATCAAACTCATGAGACAAACTGACTGAGTTCTAAACAATTTAAAATGAAATACTCAGTATTTTGCCTAAACAATAACTAGAGAGAAATTTTCAATGAGAAATATCTAGCTAAAGTTTTCTTGAAGACAACGTCTGAGAGATTTAGAGTAGAAGGTGTCTTGACTTCAAAAATTGTTCTCTTCACAAATGCTTCCAATGGGTATTTATAGATAGTCTTCAAAAGCAACCCGTTAGGAACACATTTGAATTTGAAAATGTGTTATGGCAGAGGCAAGATCTCAAAGAATCTTGTGAGATATTATATATATATCAGGATATCTACCAAAAACACAAAGTAGGAAAAAGTTAGTACAAGTGTATGATCAATCAAATAAGGAAAGGTAAACTGGTACTTAAATACATAGAGATCAGCTATGATAATTGGCTGACAAAAATGATATGCGGCTGACCAAATTTAATATCAATTTATTGGCTGACAATCAAGTGGAATGTTTTTAAGCAAATCTTTTTAATTGCAAGATTCAACACCTATATCTTTTCAGATAGGTATTTACTAACTTGTTAGTAAAATGGGTCCCTTGATCACTTATTATCGCTCTTGGCATCCCATGTCTACTAAAAATATTTGCACACAGGAATTTGATAACTGTCTTAGCATCATTATTTCTCGTAGGGATTGCTTCGATCCATTTTGACACATAATCAACTCCTACAAAGATATATTTAAATCCTTGGGAGATAGGAAAGGGTCCCATAAAATCTATTCCCCAAACATCGAAAACTTCCACAACCAAATTACTAATTTGGAGCATTTCGTTTCTCTTACTTTTGCTTCCTGACCTTTGGCATTTGTCACAACTCCTTGTAAACTGATGAGCATCTTTGAATAAAGATGGCCAATAGAGGCCAGACTGTAATACCTTCCTAACGGTCTTTTCTCCACTAAAGTGACCTCCATAAGCAAAGCCATGACAAAAGGAGAACATACTGCAGTGTTCCTCTTCTGCAATACATCTTCGAATCACTAAATCAGGACCACATTTAAACAGGTAAGGTTCATCCCAAAAATAATTTTTAACTTCAGATAGAAATTTATTCCGCTCATGATATCCAAAATCAGGATTCACTACATCTGCCACAATAAAATTTACAAAATCGGCATACCAAGGCTCACTAATTTTTACCAAAAATAATTGCTCATCGGGAAAAACGTCATTCATTGGAATATTGCTATCAATCAAATGCTTTTCGAAATACGGCCAAAGTTCCAATCTAGATAAATGTGATAACCCAAACCCATTACTTGTATAACATCATTATAACATGCTTAACGTATATCTTAGCATGTTAGAGAGTTCATATTGTTCATATCATGCTTACACCAAGGAAAAATATGTAATGAACAAAATCTAATTGGATAGAATCGTGCTCCTCGTTGATAGACATGTGGATTTCCACTCATCCTCCATGTGACATGTGGACTTCCACCCACATTTGCATGTCATATATAAGCCTCCCACCTTAGTAATCAGCCATTAAACCCTCCATTGCAGTAAATTTCTTCTCTCTCTTCCCAAGCTATTGTGTGTGAATGGTGAGGGGAGATTAGTGTGTGTTTCCTCCATAACTTGAGCTCCCAAACTCCGATTGCCAATCCGAGACCACCAAATTGAAGCTATCGACGAGGAGCACGATTCTATCCAATTAGATTTTGTTCATTACATATTTTTCCTTGGTGTAAGGTAAGCTATTGATTCCCCTTAGGATGTATGCTAGAAATGCAATGCTATCCCCTTTTTCTTATGATTCTCATGCTCCTACCATGTCTATACCATGTTTGATGATGATTTGAGTTTATAAGATTTTTGAATGATGTGTTCATCTTGTTGTTTTGGTCCTAATCCTAGAATTAAAATTGTTCTATGCCTCATTTGAAATAACTATTATTCTTGGACCATTGACTTTTGACAACTTTAGAGATTATGATTCTAGGTTTCCATAAATTAAGAATTGCTCATCTTGTTGTTTTGGTCCTAAGCCTAGAATTAAATATGTTCTATGCCCCATTTGGAATAATTATTGTTCTTGGACTATTGACTTTTGACAACCTTTAGAGATTATGATTCTAGGGTTCCATAAACTATGAATTGTTCATCTTGTTGTTTTGGTCCTAAGCCTAGAGTAAAATGTGTTCTATGCTCCATTTGGAATAATTATTGTTCTTGGACTATTGACTTTTGACAACCTTTAGAGATTATGATTCTAGGGTTCTATAAATTATGAATTGATCATCTTGTTGTTTTGGTCCTAAGCCTAGAATTAAATGTGTTCTATGCCCCATTTGGGATAATTATTGTTCTTGGACTATTGACTTTTGAAAAACTTTAGAGATTATGATTCTAGGGTTCCATAAATTATGAATTGCTAATCTTGTTGTTTTGGTCCTAAGCCTAGAATTAAATGTGTTCTATGCCCCATTTGGAATAATTATTGTTCTTGGACTATTGACTTTTGACAACCTTTAGAGATTATGACTCTAGGGTTCCATAAATTATGAATTGCTCATCTTGTTGTTTTGGTCCTAATCCTAGAGTAAAATGTGTTCTATGCTTCATTTGGAATAACTATTGTTCTTGGACTATTGACTTTTAATAACTTTTAGAAATTATGATTCTAAGGTTCTAAAATTATGAATTGATGATAATTCTTGACTATGGTTATTATTTGGATTAATGGCCTAGTCTATCCTATACGAGAACTTAGAAAATGGTTTAGAATGCATTTAGCGTTTAAACTCTATTGGATGAATTTATAGAGACGACTCAACGGAGTCCATTTTAGTGAGCCATTGAACAATACCGGCTCAATGATCAATCCCTACGACGTTTTAAATGCGTTTCACTAAGAATATTAATTCTAGACTCTTGAATTGGATTGATTACCATGCTTGATTTAAATGTTATATAATAGAATGCCTATTTGACATGTTGAGTTCACTCTTGTCGAATTCAATCCTACTTGATTATTGATGAGAATAATTACTTGTCATGAACGAGATCGCTCTTGTCGACCTCGTTCTCTACTTAAGAATTTGTTAAGTAAACACTACTTGGCATTTGCATGAGTTCAGCTAGCATACATGTCCTTGTACACACATGCCTCCACTATGGCCAAAGTGGGGAAGTAGCCCCTTTGTTGTAACCATTAGAGCGCATTGGTGTGTCTATCCCGGGCATCTCCTCGGAAGGTCGATGTACTCACAACCATCTGACACCTCACATTCCAGATAACGCTTGTATGCAGGAACTACGTAGCGGCACCGGCTCTCCTTATATCTTTATCCTAAGTGATTTAATTACGAGCACCTATGTGAAACAATGTGCATCTTGGATATATGATCTATATGCTTATGTGATGATATCTTGCCTTGTATGTTGCATATTGCCATGACATGCATGATTGATAGCTTACAAGTCTTTATGACTTACCCATTCCCCTTTACTGCTTAAGATGTCCTCTTCCTTTCTTTTGTAATTTGCAAGGACGATGGGTTTAAAAGCAAGTCAATTAGACCATGCTTGGGAATGTGTTTAGAACGTGTACTTGTTTCCTTTATTTAACTACTTGTAGTATTATCACTCGTAGTACTTGTAATCCTTTTGATGTCGGCAATGTGTAAGCCGAGCTATGGTTATCTTGTTGATTAGTTCACTACGTATAAGTCTTCCGCTGAGCATCCTATTAGCTCTTATTTAATTCTTATCCATTAACTGCTAGCTTGGGTTCCGACATGTAGTGTCGCCGATGACTTGGTTTAATTGCTTAACTATTATATTAGGTTTGAAAAGTTTTTAAAATTCCGGCCTTTTGGTGTCGAGGTGTGTTACGTCTCCAATGTTGTGTCACGTCGTTTTCTTAAATTGAGTCCTTGCGTGTTTATTTGTTTACTTGTTTCCCTCCTGTTTGGGCGATCCGACCCGCGGTTCCACCTCGGGCCCTGGTCGGGTAACCACAATAAATGATCAGCTACTACATTTTCACAACCCTTCTTATCCTTGATTGCAATATCGAATTCTTGAAGTAAGAGCATCCACATATAATTAGTCTAGGTTTAGCATCCTTCTTAGTCAACAAATATTTTAAAGCAGCATAATCAGAATAAACAATCACTTTAGAACCTAACAGATAGGACCTAAATTTTTCCAAGGCAAAAATCACCGCTAAAAACTCCTTTTCGGTTGTTGTATAATTTAACTAGGCATCATTAAGAGTTCTACTAGCATAATGGATTACATGCGGTTTCTTATAAATCTTTTGACCTAAAACAGCTCCTATGGCAAAATCCGATGCATCGCACATAATTTCAAATTGTAATGACCAGTTAGGGCTAGATAAAATTGGAGTAGTTGTTAATTTTTCCTTTAGTAGATTAAAAGCATCTAGACAATCATTATCAAAAATAAATTATGTATCTTGGCAAGCAAATTTCACAAGGGCTTACTGATTTTAGAAAAATCTTGAATGAAACGTCTACAGAAACTAGCATGCCCAAGAAAACTTCTAACGCCTTTAACTAAAACAAGAGGGGTCAATTCCTATCTTCGACACGATATGTCCTTAAACAATTCCTTGGTTGACCATAAAATTACATTTTTCCCAACTAAGGGTCAAATTGGATTTGCAGCATTATTTAAGTACTAGATTCAAGTTATCTAGATACTTGTCAAATGAGTACCCATAAATAGAAAAATCATCCATAAATACCTCAACACACTTTTCAATTAAATCAGAGAAGATGGAGATCATGCATCTTTGGAAAGTAGCTGGAGCATTACATAGAACAAAAGGCATCCTTCTATACGCAAAAGTACCAAATGGGCATGTTAAGGTTGTCTTTTCTTGATCTTCTTGGGCTATTGGAATTTGAGTCTCAATATCGTTTTGCTGAGAATTTTGTACAGGATTGCCAAAATTCTAATTATGATTCCCTTGTCCAAATCCTTGTGGTTGCTGTGGTTGAGGTTGTAACGGCTTGTCCCCTCCCCAACTAAAGTTTGGATGATTCTTCCATCTAGGATTGTATGTATTGGAGAAAGGGTCATTACGTTGATGTGGCGGGTATGAATTCATTGAATTTACATGTTCCTGAAAAACAGACATATTTCCACTGGAGGGACAACCGTTAGTAGCAAGAGAATTATTACCATAATTAGAATTAGGATCAATAGAAAAATTTAAATTAGCCGCAGCCATCATAGCTTCATAAGCTTCTATTTTAGCACTAGCTACTGCTAATGCATTGGATTCATCAACATTTGATTTTAACTCATAAACTATCTTAGTTTTTCCTCTCACACACTTTTGTCTTGAATTTGATCCTATCATTTCAAATAAATCATAAGCCTGATCAGGGGTCAATCCGTGAATTGACCCTCCTGCAGCACTATCTACCATAGTCTGCTGGTGCATTAAGAGTGAGTCATAGAATTGAGTTATTAAAATATCTTGTGAAAATTTATGATGGGGATATTCTATCAATAAAGATTTGAAGCGGTCTCATGCTTCATGAAAAGTTTCACCTTGCTCCATTACAAAACACATGATTTGTCTTCTATGACTAGAAAGTGAAGCATGCTAATAGAATTTAGTAATAAATGCATCATACAATTCTCTCCATGTAGATATGCTCCTAGGTGCTTGAGTCATGAACCATTTTTTTGCATTATCTTTTAAAGTACATTGCAGAAAATGCAACTTAAATTCTTATTCAGTCAATCCTCCTTTAGGGAAATTTTCAACCAAATGACCAAAATCCTGCATAAAGAATATTGCATCTTTTGTAGGGAAGTAATAGACGTATTTTTTACGTCTTTATCAGGTATTTTTACAACTTAGAAATAGCAATTCCATAAGGCTTTTGGCTACTAATATGTGTTTTTGAGCTATATGGTGAGTTTCATGGTTTTAGGTGAAAATATGGGATTTACAAAGCCTTTATTGAAGATTTCAAGAAAGGATGATGTGAGACCCCGAATCCTTATGTACTTGCTCGGATGAATTTACATTCATAATAACCATGTTTACAAGTTTACATGTGGCCACGACGTTCATAGTAGTTGTCGTCGTAAGTTTGATTCCCCGATTCACGATTTTAGTTATCGTGTTGTCGTATTACTCGGTTAGTATTATTTTGATCCTAGGTTTTGCCCTGGATGACTAGGGAGACCTTGGGGATTAACTTGGTATTATTTTGGTTTGGTCGTGTTTAAGTTTGAACACGCTCGTGTTTCATTTCCAGTGTGACTTGTGTATTCGCCTCGGACATGTTAGGGTTGTAGTAATTTGGTCATAGTTTTCTGTAGACAACTCGGAATTGAGATATGTTTGATGCGTTAGAAATTAACTAGACTTCAAGATCTTTCTAACCATACCTCTTGAGTAATTTTGGGAGTTGTATTTCAGTACATGCGCATTTTTAAAGTTGACTGAATCAGTTATTCTCGGTATTTCCAGAAATTTGAGTTTTGCCTTGTTTATTGGATTTACTTGGAGACCCTTAATGAATTTTACTAAACCTGACTTGAGACCTTAATTAGACCTTAATTAGAGTGGATTAATCCTAAGTTAAAATTTTAGCACTAAGTCCTCAATTAAGGACTTAATCTCACTTAAAAATTGACCTATAAGAGCTTGACTCTTGTTTTTCACTCAATCTCTCACCTCTAAGTGTACCATGGCTGTAGAACTCCACTCATTACACCTCCTAACATCAGATTTTTGTGTTCAACAATGGTGGAACTTGAGTGTGGGTGATTGGAGGTGAGATTAGTGTGTCTTTCTTGATTTCCCGGAGATCCGGCCACCAGATTTTGGATTCGAGACCACCCAATCGTAGCTATCGACGAGGAGACTACTAATTCTTACTTTGTTTTCCTTTTTCTCAGCCTTTTCTAGGCTTAAGGTATGCTACCAATCCCTGAAAATTTGTATGTTCAATATAATGACATACTCCCTTCATAATAGTTGTAGTATACATGCTTAGGAAGACTTCTTGTGAAGTAGAAATCTTCATTTCAACAAGTTATAAATCTGGAAATTTTGGGGCTGCTTTGTTAATTTATTAATTTGGGTTTGGGTAAAGCATGAATGTGGTTCTAATTGTGCTTAAGAGTAATTCTTGTGAAAGAATTCATTACAATTGTTAACTTTAAAGATTTTTTCATGTTAGGGTTAAATTCTGGAAATTTTGGGGCTGCCCTCTACACTTAATAAATTGGGTTTATGTATATCATTAAAAGTGTTCTAAACATGACTTGGAACAACTAATGTTCATGAACTAGTTGCAATTGGAAACTTCAATGAGATGACTAGTTTAAGATTTCACCAATTAGGAAGAAACCTCACAGATTCAGTTCTAATTTTGGGCTGTTTTCCGAAAACTACTGGTACTAATATACTTCATGGAATTGCGTAAAAATATTATATGTTGGTCATGTGTATGTTAAGTGATTCTCTGTAAATTTTTATAAATATTTGAGTTCGGGAAGTATTTTTAATGAATCATGCACCATGGCTGCGACAGTGAGTCTGAACAAGGGGAACTGGTTATTAACATGATCTTCATGTGATCATAAATTGATGAAAACAAATCCAATTGGAGTGTTTTAAAATATAAAAATATAGTTTCAAGAGTCTAGTTTCATACTAGGCAATAATACCCTCATTTGGAGTTGTGAGAAACTCATGGTTGAATTTACAAGTTGACTAAGCAGAATGAGTCACAACAGAGAACCAGATTTTTAACATGAACTTTAGGTGACTGTATACTAAAGAATACAAGCCTAAATGGAGTTATTTAAAGTGATTAATTATATTTCCAAGAGTATAGTTTCTGAATATATAAAATTCATGAAATTTAGAGTTGTGAGGAAATAATGGTCGAATTTATAAATTGACTGGGCAGAATAATCATAACAGAAAAACAGATTATTAGCTTGATCTTGATATGATCATAGATTGATGAATATAAGTCCGAATGAAGTGATTTAAAAGGCTAAGTTATAGTTTAAAGAGTCTAGTTTCTGAATAAGTAAGATTTAGGACATTTGGATTTGATAATAATTTTTAATGCAATTAGCAAGATTGCTGCGCAGAGTGATTTGTAATATTTGAACTTGTTAAGGATAGTTTTGTTTAATTCATGGACTACTATTGATTTTGGACAATGGGATGAATTATCATTCTAGGATGCGTTTATTATTTATAATCTAAATGATTTAATGACCCTAGACTAACATAGTAGTCTTGGACAATATGTGATTTAGTATTTGTTAAGTTAAGAACTTAACTTGTAGTTGTCGTCGTAAGTTTGATTCCCCGATTAACTTGTAATATTAAGAATTGTTGAAACTTAACAAATGTCAAGTTACATGGTTTTAAAAATGCAAAAGACAAAGCATGATACGTAAAATAATGAAATGCAGGGGCCAGAGTGTCAAAAGGAGGCTAAGTTTGAAGACCAGGCGCTGCCACATTGCTAAGTGGGCGCGGCGCTCAAAACCTTAGGGTTCGGCGCCCAAGCCCCAAACAGTGCTCCCCGTTTTAACACATTGTACATGCTCTCAAGCACGTGGTACAAGCTGATGAAGCACAAAGAAGAAATTTTAAAGACAGCGGTGTCCCTCCTCTCACCTATAAATAGAGGTGTTCGGCTTCACTTTCAGAGTCCGAGAATTTTTCTCACTATTACGCTGTGCGTTTATTTTACGTCGTGTAGAGAGCGATCGTGAGATAGTGAGAGATCCCTTATAAAACCTCGAAGCTCTGTCAAATCTCCTCCAAACACAAAACCAATCGGTCAAAGTGAGTCTTAGCCCCCCAGCTAGGTTTCCACTCTATTCCCCCGATCCAAAAATCTCAAAAAGAGCAGTTGCTCTGCCTGAATTCAAAGGCCAAATCTGCCAGAAGCAAGCAGTTGCTCTATCCATTTCCGTCAACAGCAAGCAAACAACATCAAAAACACAAGCAGTTGCTCCGCCCGTTTGACGGTGCCGAGAAGCAACTTTCGGAAGCAATTATTCTGCCCGAACCGCGGCAGCAACAAAAAGACTCCCTCTCCTGGAAGGACAGAGCGAGCACACCCACGCTTTTAAAGATGAGCCTTTAAGGTTTTTTATTATAAAAATGTTATTTTCATCTGGTCCAATGTAAAAAAATATAAGCTGTTATGCTGCCCGGATCTATTTAGAAAATAGCATTAAAAAAAGTCATTATTATGGCCAAATATTCTTAAATGTATTTTTAATTACTGGAAGGAGACAACTACAAGTCTGTAAATAATGCAAATACAGATATATATGTTTTCTTTTTAATGCTTTATTTCATTTGCTAGATAAATCTCTCTTACTATAAAAGTCAAGCTTGTTTCTTACAATTTAATAGATGGACAAAAATAACCCTTCACTAAATAAACCACTCACCATTTAATCAAGGACAAAACAAGTAAATTTACCATGACAACAAATAATGTTTGGACAAAAATAACCTCAAATATAATAAATCATCCACCATTAATTAAGGTCAAACAAGTAAATTTATCAGAGACTAATTAATTCCATTAATAATCAAATAATAATTTGATCCCTTGACTTGTACATGTTTTAAAGTTAGGTCCTACAGTTTTGAATTCTATTTATTTCGTCTTGTATTTTTACTTTCTTATCAGTTTCCCCCTCCTACCATTATCGTTACAAATGTTGTCCAATATTTTCTAAAATAACAAAAATATCCTTACTCAGTCGAGAGACTAAAATTTTATTTGAAACTAAAAAATAATATGGTTTTACTTTCTTAAATAATATGGTTTTACTTAGTAAAGATATTGTAAAAGTAAATGAAAAAATGTTACTATAATAATAGATTTGTTAGTGAGTATCTAGATATTAAGCAAAAATATGTAGCGTCTTTAGCTATTACACATAAATAAGCTAAGAGAAGTGGGTTAAGAAAATGTGTCATAGTGTCAATAAGACATAGAAAATGAAGAACCAATTGATGAATTTGTGCGCTTTGTTACAAAAGAAAGCAAAAATCTACAGTTTACTTCTTTGAATTTTCAGACTACTACAAGTAACCTTAAAAACTATCATACTGGTCCTAACTTATAAATATTACAAACAAACCACTGTTAGTAATCACAATTAACTAGGTTTAAAATATTTTACTCATTCTCATAACTGGGTTCCAAACCTTTAACCTCTTTTGGTCTTAACTTGCTTGCTCCTCTTCATAGAACCCAAAGTAGTTACGTGTGAGAATCTTTCTATTCCTCTCCCCTGGCTATCAACTTTCTTTTCTTCTACCACAACTCTCCTTTAATTGAAAGAAATTGTCACCAATCAACATTCTTTCAAGTAACTCCATCCTAAATTAGATTATTTCCTTACTTAGTAATTTGACACCGAAAGTGGATAGGAAGTAAGAAATGAGAGACATTCGAGAAAGAAGTCCGACTAATCAGAAGCTAAAGAGATTCTGTGTTTCTATTTTAGCAAGGTGAGGTGAATTCGTTTCTTGGTGATGGTGATGGCGGTGCTTACGACCGCATGGATGATGGTGTTAGGGGCGGTGGTGACAGTGATTTTAGGGATGACAGTGGTGGATTAGATGAAATACATCGTTGTGAAATTTCCTAATCATCAAATTTTCAAATATCCATATGGGTTTCAGATTCAATTTGAAATTTTAAAAATTCAAAAAAATTGAATTTGAGTTCGTAAAAAGTGAAATTTAAGGTTGTGGTGGTGATGTGTCTATCATTGATGGCTTTTCCAAATGGGTTACTTCGAAGGAAGGCGTAAGGAATTAGAAAAGGAAATAAAATCAAATCAAAAAATTAAATTTTGGACTAATGGTAAAATTTGAGGTGGTAGTGGTGGTGGTGGTGAGTCTATGAATGATGGGGTTGGCGAAAAAAAGTGAGGCTAAAAAATAAATTTTAAATTTCATTTTTTGGAGTAATGCATTTTTTAACTTTGAATTTAAATATCAGACAAAGTTTAACTAATTTTGGATTATTTAAATAATTATTTTGTAATTAAAAAAATATTTTAAATATTAAATGGCAAACTAAATGATGAAATTATAACAAATCCCACTTTGGGCCACAAGCAAAATAACCAAAATAATCTTCATGTACATGATTTTCTATCACTATTTTTAATGCCCATGGACGGGAGAGGACAAAGTGGGACAAATAGAAAAAACATGTAGGAAAGTGAGACATCATAGGTTGGGTATGACATTATTAGAGGTATATGAAAAATTGTAACTATAATAATACATTGGTTGGTGAGTATCGAGATATTAAGCAAATCTATAACGTGCTTAGTAATTGCATGTGAATAAGCTAAGAGAAACGTGTTAAGGAAAGATGTTATAATGTCAAGAAGATAAAGAAAAACGGAGAACTTAGTTGACAAATCTATGTGTTTTGTTAGAGAAGAAATTAAGTTACAATCGATAGGAAAGTCGTTTGAAGAAAGTAGTTCCACTTAACGGAAGCTAAAGATATGTTATTTTTCCATTTTAGCAAAGTAAGGTGGACACGTTTCTTGGTGGTGGTGATAGCTGTGGCGGCATTTTGCAGGGATGCTGGTGGTGGTGGGGGCAATTTTAAGCATGACAGTGGTGATTTAGGTGGAATACGACATTAAACAAAGGAGTAAGAAATTAAACAAAGAAATAAGATAAAATAAAAGAAATTGATTTCTAGGCTAATGGTGTTATTTGAGGTGGTAGTGGTGGTAATGGTGTTGGGTGTATAAATTAAATAAATTCTAAAGTTAATTATGAGACAAATTAAAATAACAACATTGCTAGCCTTACAACTAATTTTATAATTTTCCTTACTACTAAGCGTTCAAGGGCACAAATGTCTTTGTTCAAAACAACTTTGCGCTTCTTCAGAGCATAGTTGTAAAGAAAGTAGTATAATTAGTTTTAAGGATAACATTTTCCTTACCATTTCTCTTCATTCAAGCCCATCTCTTTTTCCGATGAATTCGTCAATAAGAGTTATGTGTTTTTTTTAATTGCATGTTTTTACTAGGATTTTTAGTAAGTATAGTATATACCTTCTGATTTCTACTTTAGGCGCGACTTTTGTATGGGATAGAATGAGGAAGTTCAAAGATGGAGTTTGGCTAGAATCGAAGAAGGACGGCGCCAAAGTTGTGATAGGCGTGACCAAAGTTGGAAGGGTTTAGGCTGGAGATGGCGGCTATTATGGTGGAGCGAGAGATGGGCACTTGCACCGGGAGAAGAGGGAAGGAGCGGGTGTGAGATTAGAGTTTTTTACTTTTAATACATTTACCCCCAAAGCAGATAATAAAAATGTCATTTCTACCCCGCACGTGGAAGACCATGTGCTATTTAACGTGAATATTCTAACGTCCATCACGGATAGTGTGGAAAATAGGAAAAAAATGTAACGTCAGATATCATTATGAGACAAATTTGGTGGATACCTTGGGGGAAATTGTAATTTGGTCATATAATTATTTTTGAATTATTGAAACAATTATTTATTATTATTTTTATTTAAAAACATATTTTAAATACTAAATGGTTAATTATATAATAAAGTTATAACTAAATCTCATTTTCCACCCTAAGCAAAATGACCAAAATAATATTCACGTGATATGCACATATCATTTTCCATATGTTACTATTTTTAACACCCATAGACGGGAGGGAGTAAAGTGGGACAAATAGAAAAATAAGGTATGAAAGTGAGACACTTCGTAGGATGGGGTCAAATGTGAGATTTAGTGTGTAATTTTGGGAGCTAATCATATGTTTGCCCCCATCAAAATTAGCCCAAAATAAACATTGTCCCCTAAGGTATCCTCCAAATCCATTTTGGCCCTCAACGTAATTTGTAGCATTTCCATATTACATATCAAATTTGGTGATTGTGATGTAACGTGTGGTAATCAAAGTGATAAAAATGGTAGCGCATAATGTTTAAGATCGAGAATTTGCTCCAATCAAACCATAAACCATATTAATGGTGCCAAAGAGAAATTTGTTGGTGTTTAAGCTAGGGACGATAAAGACGGATTAAATCATGATGTGCCTCATCATTGTCGTATATATCTCTGATAAGTTCAAATATGAGTTTTGAAATTCATCGTGTATGCTTGTGCATTGTGTTTTTGGCTTGGTCATTTAACATCGGCAGCTTTGACAGCTTTAATTTTTTGTGGGTTCATATTCATGGTGGCCTTGACACTTGAATTCGATCATCTTCTTGTGTTTTATCTCTATCTGATATGATTCCGCACTATTTTTATTTATTTTTCTATATAAAAATTCGAATAAAAGATTTATACATTTTTGAGTTTTATCTCACTTAAAATTTAAATAAGATGTCATTGTTGGAGAAGAAGCAGAGAAAGCATTATCGAAGAATAAGAAAATGAAGTTTCTTTTTGGGTAATAAAAGCACAGAAAACATTGTTAAAAATAACCAAAATACCCTTCACGTGAAATACCATGTGTACCTTAACGTCATATTGGTAACCTTAGTAGTGTCTAGGGGGCAAACTATAAAAAACTTAAACAATGAAATATGAAAATGACACAAAAGTTAGATTGAGTGGTAAAGTGAGACTTTATAGATACTCTGGGGTAAATTTTGTATTTTAGAGTGTAAGTATATACTTTGAGATTGCGAGTTTGATTTCTATAACACAATTTATTATTTTCCAAAGAGAGTCATAAATTCTAGAAACGACATAAGCAAAGTCTCCAACAACAATGTGTTTATCTAAGAAAGTAAGTTTGAATTGTTTTCAATTCTAACACCGATAAAAGTGAATGAATTCATGTTTGATATTAAAAAAAGATTTAAAAATAACCAATAAAAAGGACAAATGTGTAGGATAAGTTACAATATAATGACTAAAAGCTTACATTATAAATGACCGAAAAACAAAATATCGAAAAACCTAAACACACAACAACACAATTTATAAGTCTCAAAAACTGTAAAGATTAAAACACAAAAACCAATAATTAAAAGTAAACATAAAATTTAAGAAATTGACAAATCACTTTAAAAAACCATTAACACCACGTGCAACGCACGTGAATCTTACTAGTATAACAAAAAGCATATTTTAGCCAAAAACTATTTTGAGACCGAAAGGGCGAGTTGGGTGTCTAACACCTTCCCACCTCGTAACTTAGCCTCCGAACCCTTTTCTACAAACTCTGGTTTATTTTTGGTTTTTCTTTATTTCTCCTTAAAATAAAGATGATGACTCCGTTAAAACATTTTGGATCACAATGAGGTCCGCAACATCCTTTCTTGCACTTTTCCGCTTTCCCCTAAACAAGGAAAAATGGGAATGAAAGGGTGATTCATTTTCTGCATCTTGTTTTCCCCTAAACAAGGGAGGATGAGATGCAGGGAAACCCAAAATACTCATAGCGATCCAAAATAAGCCTAAGGTCATGGTAAGGCTCGCAACATCTTTTTTTTTTTTTTTTTTTTTTTTGCACTTTTTCGTTTTCCCCTAAACAAGGGACGATGAAAATGAAAAGAGTGATGCATTTTATGTGTCTTGTCTTCCCCTAAACAAGGGAGGGTGAGATACGAAGAAACCCTAGGCACTCATAATGATCTAAGGCAATTTTCGAAAAGTTCATAGTGAGGCGGGGCATATTACCACGCGCTCTCGCAATATCCTTTTTTTGCACTTTTCCGTTTTCCCCTAAACAAGTGACGATGGGAATGAAAAGTGTGATGCATTTTCTGTATCTTATTTTCCCCTAATGAAGGGAGGGTGAGATACGGAGAAACTCAAAGCTCTCACAATGGACCAAAAAGCTCACTTAGGTGACCGAGACGTATTCAACGCGCTGTTGGCAACATTCTTTCTGCACTTTTAATTTCGTCTTCCCCTAAACAAAGAAAGATAGAATAGAAAGAGTGATGTCCCTTCCGCATGCCGCATTCCCCTAAAAGAAAGGAGCGCGGGGCGCGGAAGACGATCTTCCGGGGCACCCACAGGTGCAAAGGGTGGACTTACTTCAATGTTTTTTTTTTCTTGTCTTTTGTTTGTGCGGTCAATGGTTTCATCGATCTTTCTCTTTATTTATCTCTTAAAGAAGAATAAGGATTTTTTGTGCTGTTATGTTAATTAATCTTAAGAAAAAAAAACAAGAAAAATGAAGTGGGCAAACACATTGAAAGAAAGGCACCAAACTCTAGAAAATATCTTCACGGGTGTTCAAGCTTCATCGTCAGAGGCACCTGGTACATCGGAGTGGTCGAGTGTTCAAAACCTTAATTACCATAATAAATAAAAGTTAGGGGACGTAACATCCCCTCCAACCTTAAAAACAATAAAACTAAACTCGGTTGTTCAATGAATATCGTCAACTCCATATAATCAGCAGTTTCTTTCTCAGTATTTTTATATTTATTTATTTCTATTTGACAGCTTAGATTGCACAAAAGCATGAAGGAAACTCATAAAGATGAACTCCTGCTCAAGTCATCCTTTTCTCTATTTTTAGGCATTAACAAACGAAGGAGAAGAGTAAAGATGATGGATTGGATGCAATAAATTCTTGCATTGCTACTAAAGGAAGGCATTCTCCCCACTTTCTTTCCTTTTCCAAATTCCATCAAGCAACAATAGCTCTCTTAGCTCATCTCCTCTTTAAAAACCCCAAACCCCAAATGGTCTTCTCCAACCAACCACCTATATATGCCGTATTAATTTTACCCTTGAAAATTTTGAGTAGCTAAGCTTCTTCATCGAACCATCATGCCGACTTTTGATTCAGTTGATCCAATAACAGGCCAAGGCGAGAAGCAAAAGCAGCTGGACCGTGAGATCAGAGACATGATATCTGCGCTCACTCGCCGTCTTGCTGATCTCCAGAGTGTCCAGAAACCCGGAGGTGGAGGAGGAGTTTCAAGCCACCATCACCCTGAACATGATCCTGAATCACACCATCATCGCCACCACCAGCCTCATGATGATGACAATGGCCTAAGGATCATAACCATGGCAGGAAGCAACGTGGGAGCCACAATGCGAAGTGAGCTGGAAGTGATGGACAAAACTGCAGCCCCTCATGATCAAGAACCTAACCAAGGAGGCTCGGAGCACGATCAACAAGTACCCCTCACTACCTACTTGAATAGTAACTTCCAGGCCATTAACAATTCAATCATGCTTGGTGGCAGCTACACCACTAACGACCCTGGCGTTCATTTGGATATCTCTGAATACTTTATTACAGATGAACACCAAGTTGCATCCAACAAGCATGGGAAGAAGGGAAAGAAAAAAGAGATTACTGAGCCCTCGAAAAGTGACCACCATTCTGATTAGACCTCTGGTTCATAACACAAGTTCAGGCATTCAAGGTGCATACAAGCCCTAATTGCTGGACGTGTCTATCTATAATATCCCTATACTACGTGTTAAGGTGATCTTTTCATGCCATACATATGGTACTAATTTGTTGTTCAAGTTTGAGTTGGGAGACATTATGTTTCTTCTTTTCTGTCTTTAATCGCCTTTGCCAGGGATCAAACCCGGGTGACAGGCTGAATCTTACCACTATTCTACGGGAGGCTTTATGTTAAAAAACTATAGTAATATACTTTTCCCTTTTTCTTCTAATGTCATCAGAATAAAGTTATATATATCCAGAAGTATATTCAGACATGATTAAATTTCTCCTTTAAGATGGCGAAGAATTAATGTAATTGTGGTATGTTTGAGAACAGGGATTTGGCATGAAGACCAACAATTAATTTCTATTGCTTTCTATTTTCATTGAATAAGTTTCATTACAGTAAGGAAAAACTAGAGTACTACTGTAAAGCAATATAGATACTAAGCGTACTGGGAATTAGAAAGTTGATGTGAGGCCCTTAGATTAGAATCACAAGTTATTGTAATGGCTTGAAACTGAGCAGGGTCTTGAATCTTTGCCTCTTCATTTTCTTGGGCTACTTTTGTCACGCTGCAATTTTGTAATTCCTTGTTCTTCCCCCATAGGAGACTGTACAGTCCAGCAATTACAACAGCTGATCCCAATAAACTATTCACCACAGGCATATAGATAGAGTAAGCAACAAGAGCAAGTTGATTGATTTAATAAGCATTTCAGATGTGCAAGAAAGAAACTAGCTACCACCTTCCAAGATGGAGCTCCTCATGCAAAATTGGAACGTCGAACATGGCTGCCATTATCTGAACAAGGGGACTGAATGCTGCAGTGAAGACTGGACCCCTTTTCTTGACACACCATGACATCCCCACATAGCACAACCCAGATCCTATCATCCCCTGAATTCATCCGTACCAATAGAATATCATTGCATATATATATATATATATAAAAGTTAACTGCCTTATATGAGATATTGCGCGCTACACGTACTAATATGATGCAATCACTTTCAGCGATCTGCCTAACTCTATTATTTGAATCAAAAAAAAAAAAAAACATAAAGAAAGGCACTTCGCCATTGCTGGCACTAAATTGCTTATTAGGGAAAGTGTGCTTTAAGAAATGTTATTCCTAGACAACTAAAGTTTGGTTCTGTGATTTCTTTCTGATATACTCCACTAAGTCTTGTCCCAACTGCTAGAGGTCAACCATATAATGGTCAACATTCGTAAAGTAATATGTGGTGATGAACACAGCTCCAGAATAGTAGAATGTGTGTGTGATTGTATAAATTGAACATATCTGAAACTTCAGTACTTACAGCATAAATGACGCTAAAGACTTCTATTTTCCCCTTGAGAGCCCACATTGAAAGATTTCTGTCCAAGGACAAACACAAGCCAGCAGACTGGATGGCGCCAAAGAACATCATGATGGCAGTGCTGGAATATTGGCATGAGTATTTCTTTCCCACATATGATTGGAGTGGGTACCATGACGACCACAATAGTGTACCTGCAATCATGGTCAAACAGCCCAAAATCCATCTCTCTTTCCTATTAGCTGATAATGTGCTTAGCCTGCTGATAGACTGAATATCAATGGGCTGCACGGAATCTGCTTGCGAGTGCGAATGGTGATGAAATAAAGGCATTCCTTTGTAAAGGGTCAGTAAGGTGGCCCCGCCAACGCATAGAAGTGCACCTACCAATTTGGCTCTTCCACCCCTTGTTTTTATGTTCACAGTCTCCAACCTGCAGTAATTTGATCATTAATCAATCCCAACATTTCAAGAAATTAAACAGATAGAGAAATTGAAACTACTTTTTGTGTGCGCGCGGGAGGGAGTAACTTTACAAACCCGAAGGGTAAAGACATAATAAATGTGATGACTGGAACCATATTGAGAAAAGCACAAGCGAAGGTAGCTGACGTGTATTGTATACCAAGAAGGAACAAGTATTGCGTGAGTGACGCCCTGCAAGAATGTGGTATTAGAAATTTTCAACTTGGAGACACAAGTGGAAAAGATAAATATTTTATCTCAGGCTCAAGCAGATAGATACAAAAGTCACAAGTCTATGCACTTTGATACTAACCCAACAATGGCACTCATGAAAAGCTGGAATAAGATGCTTAGTGTGACCTTCGGTCTGTTATTCCTGCCGGAAAAATAATTGAAAAAAACTGACTCCTCTCATCATCACAGACAATTTAAGCTTGAAAAGAATGCAGTAAAAGGTTGGATGTAATAGTATTATGTGGGGATGCAATAAGAAATGAGGAAGAGAGAAAACAAGAGAAAGGAATTAAGTGGAAGAAAGAGCCTACGTACCTCTCCAAAAGAAATCCGATTGGGGCTAAGAACATAGTAGAAACTGAAAGGCGGTAGGTTATAAAGACCAAATGGTTCAATCCATTGTCAATAACTTTCTTGAGAAGTATATTAACAGTAGCAAAGGCAAAACTAACAGCAATCATTACAAGAACTGGGTACCACTGAGCACTGCTCTTCATCATGATCAGTCTTCCAATTTGTGATGCAGATCAGACATAAGTCTGTGGTGTTTATATAGACTCTTTTCTTACGTTCCAGAATGAGTGGAAAGACAGAAAGATTAAATTCTTCACATCAAATCATGTGTTTTAGACAGACAATTAACTTCAACATTAGTTAAGATAAGTAAGAAATACTCTTATATATACATATATATTCTCTCCTTTTACATCTCTTTTGACTAATCCTATTCATTATTCAACAACCGGAGAATGTTGAGAAATTGTACAAGTTCTTGTTTGCAATAATTGATTAATAAAAATTTGAGCATGTGAGTCAATGTAATTATTGAATTCAATGAACGTAAACTTACTATATGTACCCAACCAGCATCTTTTAAGTGGGGGAATACAGCAGAAAAATGTTCTCATTCTCCCTGCAACTGCTTGCTTAGCATCCAATACTTCCATTAACGATTTAAGCAGAACATTATGTCAAATCTTAATATCACATGCAAACGTGTAAAGGTAACTACTAACTAGTGATCAATAAAAAGTGTAATTATATGATACCTTTCAGAGTGCTCAATCAACTTATTTCGTATGCATGGACTCATACATCGTAGACCAATTAGTCCACATGTTAATTAACTTTCACACATTTTGGGACAAATTGTAATATAATTCAATTCTCAACGAAATTTCAATGTTTCAAGCTTTTCGAAAAGGTGGAAGAGACATTACCTGCTGGCTTAAGTGAAACCAGCCAAGAAAATGCAACGTTAATGACAATGGTTGAAAGAGTATATATGCACATTGTACGTACACCGCAGATGGTCAAATCAAAATATTGTACAAGTATCAAATCGATTCATTGTAGATGCTTCTCAGCTATCTGCTGAAAGTTGTACACACGGAACCACGAGAATTCTGCAAGGGTTTGGACCCCCATATTGCTGTGACCATTTTGAAATGCGATGCAAACCAATTTTTCCTTTTTCCAAAACTAGAAGATCTTTATATAAAGGGAAAGTAAAAATAACTGCCAGCAACAATTAGAGTATCTGCTAAGCGAAGATGCATATCACTTAAAAGTTCTATATAATATGGTCGCAAAAACATATTTTGGATCTAAAACAACACTGCATGCATGTATACTGTTGTTTACCTGTAAAAGCAAGCAAATATCATATAAGAACCTACCTCCAACGTCAACACAACCCATGCTTAATTCATTCTTCAAACTGTTAATGTGGATGGTCAACAGGAGAAAGTTGATCAGCACGAGACAGCCGAGCATTTTTGCGAGGAGCTGGTGGTGTGCTCGCTAATGTTGGGGAGCCAAGAGTTGGTGGACACGTAACAGTGGGAGCAGCAAAAATAAGAGGCATGAATGTAGCAGTGGCAGTCTGGGCGGATGAGCTCGGGTTCGCAGGAGAGGTAGCTATATGTGAATACTCAAAATGGAAGTGAGATTCATCAAATAAAACATGACGAGTGATATAGATACATCCAGACAATGGGTCAAAGCAATGGTAGCCTTTGTGCGATGGATCGTAGCCCAAAAATGTAGATTTGGAGGTTTTGGAAAGTAATTTGTGATGGTTGTAAGGCACAAGGTTAGGTAAGTGAAGGGACCCAACCTAACACCTCCCACATGGAAGGCCACGTGGCCGCCAACACAGCCATGGGGGCTCCACACCGACTACAAGCGAAATAGTCAGGTCGACCGTCTGAACAAGAATGTCAAGGACCTTACATGCTCGACTTTACAGTCGAGGACCATGCGTGCTCGTCCAAACAGTCGAAGGTCATTCATGTTTGGTAGATAGAATGCTCAACATTGACACCTACTCGTCAGCATCGTATTAAGCCAACCAGATGTCACTGCCTCATTGGAAGGACGTGGTCGTGTTCTATGCCAGCCGCAATCCATTCCACTAACCCACCTTCTGATATGGGAAGTACAGCATACAAAGTACGGAGTCAATGAGTGACTGTCAGCTAGCCGACCAATCACAGGTTGCTCTCCACAATCAACTGCCAGTCTTGGGTTGGTACCCATGCCAGGAGTTATAAATAAGACCCTCCATCACCTTCTACAGGTTACGCTCTATCTCACACAAGCAAGCACACACACTCTCTATACAATTTTCACCAGAGGCTTCAGGGAACACCTGACCTCTGGCACATATATTGAATCGCTACCGATTCTCACACCGAAGGGCTTTATTTGGGAACACCCCTCAGCTCCCTAACGGTGCTCTTTTTCTCTCAGGTTATCATCACAACAACCGAACAGCAACAGGCATCCAGGAGACTCACCAAATTCCCAAGTCATCAAAAGTCATACCATTCTCATCTCCAATAGAAACTCAAGCCTAGATATCCTACTCATCTTTTACACATCAGCTCAAGTCCAGTACGTGGACTTCCAACGTGGTCATACATTTTCCTAGCGTGATCAAGTGGTTCCATTTTCGGTAATCATTCTATTTTCTTCATCTAACTTTTCTGATGTAACTGAAAACCATTGAAAAAAGAACTCCAACAAAGAAAAGTCAACAAGGAAGGCATCACGCCACTCCTTCGACGACTCAACCCCCAGAGAGCAAACCTATGGAGGTCGACCTGGTAACCCCCAGTTCAAAAGCTCCAGAGGGAAGGGGATCATTGAAGTTACACATAACATGTCAGACGAGCTCGACCATGCAAACGCCTCCTCTCATAAAGTCGAGGAACACGAAGAAAAGGTAAGGATCATGAGCTCTCGAACTGGGAAGGATAAAAAAGCAATAGAGCGACAACAGTGCTTTGAGGAGCTCAAATTCTAGGAACGCTAGAGGCTTTATATCGCGGGGATTCAAGAGGTTGCCTGCAAAATGTTTGAGCTAAGCAAGAAGGCAAGGATCCCAGTCAACCTCAAAACTACTTCGGAGAGAGTTGCATCTAAGGGAAAGAAGAAGGTTGAACCTCGCCTCAATGCCAAGGCTAAGCTAGGCTAGGGAAGAGAATAGTCGAGAACACCCCAAAGCCCAGTGTACACAGTCAACTGACCTTCCCAGAGGAATCTAATCACGTTCACTATCATGCTCAGGACAGGGGTGATAGGTATGATCGAGCTCCCTCTTGCATTCGGGAAAGGAGCGAGGAAGGCGAATCATAGCAGTAAGACAAGGTCCCCGACCTACAAGCATTGCACCCACTCCTAACACTCGGGAGCAGGATCTCAAAGGCACGGGAAGCAAACTCGCACTGTCGAGGTACAGAGGTCCACCCCCACACCATCCCCGGTCGTCAGGCAAGAGGTGAAGTCTTTTCGAGGAAGTCTAAAAGCTATTGAGAAAGGGAAACCGATGATGCTACCCTCGGCCAAGGACGGAGCATTCAAGGAAAGGATGGGGAAAGCCCTATTACCTGAGAAGAAGATCCCCAACTTTGAAACTTATCGAGGACTCACGAATTCCTTCGACCACATGTCAGGCTTTGAGGTAAAGATGAACGTTGTGGCCTTAGATGACGAGGATTCCTAGGGTAAGATATTCGTGGGAACCTTGCAGGGAAAGGCCTTAAAATGGTACACCAACCTGCCATGAACACAGTAGAAACCTAGGATGAGTTCGGGCAAATGTTTGTGAAACATTTTGCCTCAGTCAGGATTTAGCCAAAAAAGTAAGCCGACCTATCTGGAATACAGCAGCGAGCGAACGAATCCAACCTAATGTATATGGATAGTTTCACAGCCATGGTCGACCAAATACCGAGCATCTCCAAATTGATGCTACGCGAACAGGGCTCGGTAGGGGAAATGTACGCCAATGCCTTCAGGATTATCAACATGGAGAGAAACCCATAAAAGATTAATACGGGAAAAAGAAGGAGCATGTTGGAACGCATCGGGCTCATGAAGGCTCGAGCAAATGAGGCCGAAGATAAAGAAGTCGAGGACGAAGACTTAATATCATATCCATGTTCATTATCAGTGTTGAATTCAAACTAGAACTAGAAGACATGATTTTACTATGAAGTGTTATTAGAGATGATTGGTTCAAGTGTGCATTAGTTTCAATATTTATAGAACAAATATCTGTGTGAGTTGGTCGGGAAGTGAAGACCTCAAATAATAGAAAATGACATACAAATCTAAGCAAAATCTACAAAGTGAAGACCTGTAGCTACCATCCAAAATAGAAAAATGCATCCTGCTTTAAAGATAGCATTAATTGAAAGGTTTCCTACTTGTGAGTTGGTCGGGAAATGAAGACCTCCAATAATAGAAAAAGACAATACAAATCTAAGAAAAATCTACAAGGGGAAGACCTTAAGCTACCATCCAAAATAGAAACAGACATCCTACTTTAAAGATAGCATTAATTTGAAAGGTTTTCTATTTATGAGTTGGCCGGGAAATGAAGACATACAAATCTAAGCAAAATCTACAAAGTGAAGACCTTTAGCTACCATCCAAAAATAGAAAAAGATATCCAATTTTAAAGTTAGCATTAAAGTATCGAAATTAAAAACACAACTTTAAAAAAATTACACAATAATACAAATTAATACAAATATAGTCTACTTAAACAGTGCATAATACAACTTTGAACAATCTTCTTCTTCTTCTGTTGATTTGTTTTCCTTCTTGGACAACACCTCTCATTGTTTGAATAAACGATTCATCCTAGAATCTTTTCTCTGCTTTCTAGACTCCTTCAACTTATCTTCTGCGATAGTCATATATCGATTAAGCTTCGCATTAATCTCTGAATCCAAACGGTTTGATTCATGTAAGTCTGCATTAAGACCCTCTATGTCCATAATTTTTCCCTTCTTCTTTGAAGCTTTCTTTCCAGGAGGTCAAGTTTGATATGTCATTGAAGGTGTTTCAGTATTTGATGAGTTCTGAAAATCAAAAGCTTCATTTTGAGATCTTTTTGAGCCACTACTTGTTGAATTTTTAGTTCCACCTTCACTCACTTCAACATATTTTGACCACCACTTGGGAATGTTTCGTAGGATTTTCCACGCTTCCATTACCATAAAACATTTACCAATATCAACTTCATAAATTTCATATGCCCTCGTAATGACATTATCGTCATTTCATCCACTTTGTTTGGAAGCTAATGTTTGATTATAATCTCCTGAAAATTTTGAAACTACCCTAAACATTTTAGAGAAATGATTCTTAAGTTGACATGTAGTTCTGATAATACCTTCGCCACGAAACTTGTTGTAAGTGTTAGTCACTTTCTGCTAGAACTGCATTGAAATGTGGTTTATACCAACTGTAATACCCCGATTTCTTGTTAGCTTGACTTGCGTGCAATGCTCACATTTCTTCCTTTGTTGATTGTATGATTGGTTTGTGAGAGGGTCTATATTTGTGTGAATGACCACATTAAGACCAAAACACTATTAAGATATGTTCCATAGTTGTTGACTTGCTAAAGTCACAAGTCGGAATGTGACTCGGTTAAGAGTTTACTTGCGTAGTTCGTATTCATGACCTCGGTCAGGTCCTAGGTCTTTAGATGATTGTTATGAACTTGTTTAGATATGTTAGACTTCAATTTTGAGGTGTCCCTTAAGTCTATTGATGATTTGGATGCTTTGGAGATAGCGTTCGTCTTTATCGCGTAGTTTGAGATTAAGTCGTGTGATCGTCTCGTCATCCGGAGTTCTTATTCTCTTAGTTTTTCTTTAACTTCTTAGAAGTATTCAAGCATATTCATTGGCCTCTTGACTTGCTTTAAGTCTCATACTATTGCTCGTTTGATCACTAGTTCATTCGTCGCTTCGTTTGTAAGTTGTTGTGACTTGTTTCAGTTTCGTTCCAGGTTGTTTCGTATGTTGTGCGGACTTGTTTCAGACTTGTTTTGGACTTGATTTGAGTGTGGTTTCACCCTAGTATTTTTTGGGGTTGAGTTGGGAACCAATTGGACTTCATTTCAAGTCTTTTTCTTCCTCTAGGACCAGGCGCTCACTTGGTTTAGGGACCAGGCGACCGCCTATTTTCCATATTGTCATGTTGGTGGAAGTTTGACCAAGCGCTCACTTGACCCAAGGGACCAAGCGACCACTTGGCCCCGACTCTGTTTCGGACAGCTTTGATTATTTGTTGGTTTTGCCCATTTTGCCTTTACTAAACCCACTCTAAACCATCCCTAATCCACCCTACTTAGTCCTAATTGAACCTTAATGTGTTGGGTTATATTAATTGATGATTATTGAGTTGGATTAGTTGGTGATTAACCCTAAACATTCACTAAGTGTACCATGGAAATCTCTTTTGCACCCCTCTTCTTTGTGGAAGACATATATAACCACAAACCCTTGTTTGTGTACAGCCATTCCTTCATTTCTTCTTCCTTCAACCGTGTTCTAGAGAGAGAGAGTCCATGGGAGACTTGGTGCCCTAACTCTTCTTCCTTCAATCTACGAAGATCCAATCGTTGGATTGCCATATAACTTCGGATTCGTGAGCATGCTAGATGAATTTCTATCTTGGTTGTGAGCATGCTAGATGAATTTCTATTTTGGTCGAGAGCATGCTAGATAAATTTCAATTTGGGAATACATGATTGAAATATGTTGATTGACCCTAAATGACCAATGTTGATCTATGAATTGTAATTGGGGATTTTGTTGGGTATGTATGGATTACATTGGTTACATAATATTGTTAACCTTGAGAACATAACTATGAACTTTAGATCATGAACATAAGAGGGTTATGTTGCAAATAGCTTTTATGCCCTAGAATCTGGAAAGTATAGAAATGACTCAACAGAGTCAACGATTGGATTAGTATGACTATAGAGAACTACATCCTTAAGTCCTACGCAATATGGGGTTCGTTTGATGGAGGTCAAGCCTCCGAGCATGTTAAGTGTATGAAGGACACTTGGGTATTAAAGACTTGATATTATTGCTCTAATGTGTTTATGTGTTATTTAGCGATAAAATGCATAACTATGTAATTGAAAAGTAAATACCTACTTGATTGGATTAGTGCGTTATTTCGTACTCTTACTTTGGTTGAGCATTTGAGTATATATTACATGTGCTTGCGTTTGAGTCCAGCTAGCGTCGTCTTGTTTGAGTCTTTGGCAGGCGATGCATTGTCTTCACGAATTGTGGGATTCGTGATTGCAATGGATTGCCGTGCCGGGTTTGCACACACCCCTCCATCGATGGCCACAGTGGGCATGTAGCTGATCATTGTTAGAGTAATACACATGACCTTGATAGCTATGGAACTCGAGTGAGGAATGTCTTGAGGACGTCAATACCACGAAAGGGATATCGAGGACACATTAATTGCACGTGTTTTGCAGGAGCTACACGGCGGAAGCGGAATGGAAGTCATATTCTCTCTTATGTGATTTATTTTACGAGCACTTATGTGAACAATTGTGCTACGTGACTCGTGATATGATTTACCTGAGATGATGATTGTTTGATGAAATGTTATTGTCACGCCCCAAAATCAAACCCCCAAACTGAAGTCTAAAATCGAGCATGATGGGTTTTCTATTAACACTAAACCACATGTAAACAGAAAAAACCAACAACAACTGGAAGAGCAACAACAATCAGGCTACGCTACTATATACAACAAACCAAAAGAAAGTACTATCCAGAGTTATACAAAATCCAACCAAACTATACACAACAGGAAGACATCCAATCTTTCACCAAAAGAAGGTTTACAACAGCTGAGAGTTCTATACAAAGGTAGGTCGACAAGACCCACAACTACACAAAATAGTAACCACCTGCTCTCCGGCACTCCTGAACAACTCACGATCACTTCCTCGCCTGGATGTGATCTAAAGAAAACAAATAAGCAAACAATGAGATTTAACTCAGTAAGGTTCTAATATGCTTATGCACGCTATGAATGGATGCAACATACCAAGTGTGCCATGATGATAGTTCATATAGAGAGTTTATAACATGTTATTTAACATTTAAACTATAAAATGTCACATAGATATATAAATACACAATTAAGGATATAAGATTGAGATACATCTCCAATCATTCACTTCCGACCTTATAACTCATTGTTGTTGTAGTTCTTACCATTCGATCACGTTCAAGAGTATTAGATTATTAACAATCCGGGTACCAAGTCGACACGAGGCCAAGTCTCTACAACCTCAGCAGTCGTGCCACTAAATAGTATTACCTCTGCTATGGCCATTAGCGAAGGGTTGGGTCACATAGAGCTCCACACTTGACTCACACTGCCCTTCGCCCCATGTCAAGTCCAGGGTCGCCCTACACTTCCCTAAAAGATTATTTTCACATAACAAACACCACCAGGTGTTCCAAGTATTGTTCACAAAGATTGTTCCTTTATTGACTATTCAAAATTGTAACAAATATGACGAGCTATAAAGTAAACTCGTCAACCACTTAACATCGATAATTCACGTATTTCACATAAGCTTGTTAATCCCAACTCAGTCACGATCACAACTTGTAAACATATTCAAAAGCATGGATTATTATAAAATAACCAACAATATAGCCAATTAATCACAAATTAACCACAAGTAACGAATCAATTCCACGTATATCAAATATTGACCACAATACATAGGCTATTGATCGTGCAACAATGAACATACATAAGCAAATAATTCCTTACTAAAAAGGTAGAAATTCGTTCGATTAAAATATGTCAAAATAGCTTTAGAGTAACCCACGAGCTAAACCATAAGCTTTCCCGGTGTTGGATTTAAGAAATAAGATTTAATTAGAAATTATAGAAAATATCCTCCGTATGTTTTCGTTCTCACAAAGCTCTCCCATGTATCTCTCGCACTACGGCTGAATGAAGAAGGAAGAGGAAATAACTTATATATTATACTGAGTACAAAATGGCAAAGGAAATGGTAGCAAAGTTGGTCAACTATTGTGGCTCGGTCAACGGCAAATGAAGGAAATTGTTTTTGCAATTCATTCCTAACAAGGCTTCCAGCAAATGGTAAGGTAAGGTAAGGTATATAATATAATATAATAAATATGTCATAATAACTTAATAGTATTATTATTAAACTATGGTATTATTTCAAGATAAAGTTAAACATTGACTATTAAACAGTTGGAATGTAAGATAAGAAGAGAAGCTCCTTCACTTCAAAAATTCTCTCTCTAGAACACCTCTCTCTCTAGGGTTGCCGGCTCTTGTCCTAGGGTTTCTTGCGCTGCCGCCATGGCGGCTGCAGCCATGGAGGCCCCTCCTCCAGCGCCGCCATCCCCAACTGCTAAGAAATCCTTTGCTTCCTTGTTCACATCAGCCCCTTCAAACAGTTCTATTAATCTTATTCCACCTTCTACACATAAAGGCGAACCAGCTCTTAAGCTCACCCTGGACATGGTTGCCATCCTCTCAAAACCCTTCAAACATGCCTTGGTGGGAAAATTTTCACATGGCCGTCCCTCCCTCGAAACTATGCGCAAGGATATCCTCACGTTCGGCCTTAAATCTGGGGTTACTCTAGGCCATTTAGATAATAAACATGTCCTCATTCAAACAACCCATGAAGCGGATTATCAAAGATTATGGATCAAGGACCAATGGTTTGTCGGATCGTATCCAATGCGAGTATTTAAGTGGACGCCAGACTTCAGGCCGGAAGTAGAAAGTCCTATTGTTCCTGTCTGGTTTTCTCTCCCTTGTCTCCCCATCTACTTGTTTAACAAGCAAACTCTTTTCTCAATTGCTAGCATGATTGGGCAGCCCCTTCTCATCGATAATCCTACTGCAAATCTCACCCGCCCTAGTGTAGCTAGAATTTGCATTGAAATTAACCTCACCAAACCTATACCATCTCGCATATGGATTGAAAGTGGTTCTTCTGAAGGTTTTTGGCAGCCTATCGAGGCTGAACGTCTCCCCCTATATTGTACGTTCTGTCACAGGCAAGGACACGATGCTGATTCTTGCAAATTCTCTAATCGTCAAGCAGACAAATCCAAAGATCATACGCTTGTTGCTCCTAATACTTCCCCTCCCGAGGAATTTAAAGGTAATACGGATAATCGTAAGATGACTTGGAAGCCCAAAGTCATAAACATGTTGACGGCTGGTGACATCCCTTCAAAAGATATGCCATCTTGTTCGAGCCCTAAACCTGTCACCGTAGATTTGATCTCTCCTGAAGGCACCAAAGCCCCAGAACAAGATAATACCTCCTCTCAAAATGATGCAACAGCAATTCCTCAAGGTATGAACGGTTCCAACTTATCGAATACCCCTCATGTTGATAGGACAAGGCCCGTTATTGATGAGAATGTCTTACCTAATGATCCTGATGTTGATGCTGCCAAGCAACCTACTCCCGCTCAGGTCCCCCCACCAGCTAATAATAACGATTGTTGTCATGCAAAGGAAACCCCCATCGAGAATATCCCAAGTACTGTTCAAATTGACCTCACAGAAAGTAACCGGTCCCCAATTCAAACATCCCCATCTCATAGTCATAAAAATCTTTCTTCCAACCTGAGCCCCAACTCCCTCCCTTTCAGTCCTTGTATAAATACCCAAGCCACTATGCAGACCAATTCTCCTTCTCAGCCCTGTCATCCTATGAACATTGTCTCCTCTAATAAATTTGTCGTTCTGCAAACTTCTGAAGAGGAAGATTCCGATAACGATCATGCCCAATTTGATGCCCTTGATCTTGACACCCCAAGTCTCAGAAGGTCGAAGAGTCGTTATCGTAATTATTAGATTTCTTTCTTTGTATTATCTAGGTTTAATTTCTTTTGTCAGTTTTTCTCCAAGGTAAGGCTCCTTTGTCCTCCATTTTTAAGGGTAAGGTTGGTTGTCCCCCTTTAGCTTGTTTTCCTTTTTTTTCCCATTTATAAAAATCTAGCCTTTTAATTTTTTTTAAAAAAAAAGACTATTAAACATACACCAATTAATATAAAATTAATTTACAATTGTTAACAACTCGGTTATTACAATTATAACATTTTGGTCAACATAGCATTTTAATACCATAAAATAGTCAACGTAACTTAGTTAAATTTATTATAATATTAATATTTGTATTATTTAATACCATATAATTAAGAAAAGTCAATAAAGTATTGCCCAGTCAATCATAACATGCACCAAACTAGATAATTAAGCTTACTAAAACCTCGGGTGTTACAGTTATACTAGGAATATAACATGTTATCCATAATTAGAATGGAAACCATAGTCTCCTTTATATGATTTATTGTACCAGCTATTGGGAATGATGTACTATAAGACTTACGGTATAAGAGGTTTATGTGTATGATCATTTGATGAAATGTTACATTATGAAGATAACATGTTATACATATTGGAAATGGGAATCATATTCTATTTTATATGAATTACTTTATGATAAATTATGTAGAATAATGTTCTATCCAACTATCGATAGAATTTGTCTATGTTGAGGATTATTCCATGAAAGGTTATATTATGAGTATGACATGATACATGCACGTTTCATTTGAGTATAATGTCATGTTATGACATTGTATCTTTAGTAGCTTACTAAATCTTTATGACTTACTCTATTTACTTTGTTTTCCTTAGATTCGAGCCGAACTAGTGATTCGAAGGAATCCGCCGAGTCTACGATTGTACGCGTGGTTCTTTTGAGGAGGTTGCTACTAGTTTATATTTTGTAGTCTTTGTTTTGGAAAGGACGAATAGGAAGTGAAATTATACAAATTTCACTATGGGTAATAAGACTCGTGGTTATTATTTGGTACTTGTACTTGTAATGTTAGTGCTTAGTCTTTTGTGAGCCGGCAGTTGTTAGTCGAGCCATATCCATATAACTACATTATTTCTATCCATCTCGAGTATGTATTGTATTGTTGGTTATATTGTACTCCGACATGTTTAGCCGTGGAGTGTGTAGACTTAGTTTAATATTGGGTTCCGGTTGTAACGTCGCCGATGATTTGATTTATATATATATATATATATATATATATATATATATATATATATATATATATATATATATATATATATATATATATAATTGCATAATAGGTGGTTTTATTGTACGTACCTATTGTTACGTTACGTGCTTTGAATTTTTGGGTCGAAAGATTTACTATCTCTTAGGTCGTTTTGTGTTTGGAGCTAGTTAGCTCGAGTGTCATTACGTTATTTGCTTCCATATTTGTTTTAGTCATTGGCGTATCGTTGTTATAGCCTTACCCTTTTTCTTGTTATTTGTGCGTTTTGGCGGCACGACTTAGGGATCTCGTATTGGGGTCCAGATCGGGTCGTCACACTAACGTAATTATCAGTACTCACATTCTCCCAAGTTTTACACAATGTCACAGTCTCGTACGTCCCCCACCTAGTTCTTGTAATTTTTCCACTTTGAGGAGTGGTTTCATCGGTCAACTCATTTTCAACATCAACCTCAACATCAATCCATGTCTGGCTCTGGTTGTGTTAAAAAGACAGGAATATTCTAATATAGGAGACTAGTCATAATATATTGAGATGAAGAACCTCCTGGAACACTCATATGGAAATACTCTTGGCTGAAATGTGATTGTTATGTTGAAAATAGGGAAAATATTGAAGGAAAGGGGGTATTCCACGAAAAATTTTGTTGTGCCATGGGAAATGAGGCATGTGGATATATTAGTGTGTTCATAAACTGTGTGGAGTTTGGGTTTTCGAAATTTGGAATTCCTCCAACTCAAGAAACATTTTTTGAATCAGAAAAATTATGATAATGTGATGGTTGATTTTGTGGAGTGAGTTCACGAATTTGGTTTTGTGGAGTGGGTTTTAGAATTTGACAAGTAGATGGTTGATGTAGATTGGTGTCCATTATCTCAATTGAGTATTTTTGTTTTTACCAGAGGGAATACGTGAAACCATTGATGATGTAACTGTAATACTCCATCTCACATCGGGTAGGTGTGGGAATTGTGTTCGATTTATAAGGTGGTCACACACTACCTCTGGGTACCAATATCATCCATGAACTTTTGAATCGGCTTGTGGTGGGTCTGATGATCCATGGTGTTGCGTGCTCAGTGGTGGGCTACACGTAGCAGACCGGGCTTTTGGGCTCGGGGCGTTACAAATAGTAACAGAGCGGGTCCCGACCGAAAATGTGGGAACAAAATTCTATGCGGGCCAAATTACTACACTACAGAAGGTGGGAGCAACCTCTTGAATTCTGCATTACCCGGGGTACGATTCGACCTTGACGAAGACGTCAAGAATTTAAGTGGGGGAGATTGGAATACCCCATCCCACATCGGGTAGGTGTGGGAATTGTGTTCGATTTATAAGGTGGCCACACACTACCTCTGGGTACCAACATCATCCATGAAATTTTGGGTCAGCTTGTGGTGGGACTGATGATCCAAGGTGTTACGTGGTCAGTGGGTTAGCGTGTGGGCTACACGTAACAGATGGGGCTCGGGGCGTTACAATAACTGACAATAAACCAAAATTAACAACAAAAAGTAGAAAATAATGACAGATATAATATTACTTAATAATAATAATAACAATAATAAACAACTAATAATAATAATACAAAATTTAACAATAATAATGACAATAATAAACAATTAACACTACCGATAATTATATTAATAATCTGCAATATTAATAATTAACATATTTAAGTAGCAATATAGTTATAATTTTAGTTAATAAAAACAAATTAAAAAGGGGTTAATTATATGAACTTTGGAGAGAGAAGGCAGAGAGAGAAAATATAGAAATATCAAATTTTGCAAAAAAATTATTTGGTGTCCAAATGAGGCAAATCTAGTCTATATTTATAGATAAAAATGTGAACTTTAAAAAAAACATTTTTTTGAAAACCAAAAATGCCCAAAACCAAGGATCATGTTTAAAAAGAGGCCACCGCCCATAGGGTGACACATGGAAAGATGCTGTCAGCCCCTTGTCGGCCACGAATTTTATTTTTTTTTTTTTTTTTGCAACTTTCGCTTCAAAACGAAGTTGTTTTGAGTCTCTTTAAGCCGAAACACAATTGTTTTGGCTGTTTGTGGCTTGGCTGATTGGTTTTGATTTGTATCTTAAATTGATACAAACTCAACCAAATCAAATAAGATTTAGATTTGATTCCACTATGATTTACCGTTGTAAACCAAGAACCCTCTTTGATTTGGTGAAAGCCAATCGTTAACCATGCTCTTAGATTTAAATTTCGAAATCAAGTAATCAACACATACAACAACAAAAAAATTCATACTACGACACCACCTAAGTAATAAAAATTGAAACACAAATTATTGAAGCTTCATAATTAGCTTGAGTTCAATCAATCTATTTGTTTAATTAATAGTCATAACTATTAGATTAAGTCTATTCAAATTAATTTTCTTATGTTTTTCCTTAAGGTATTTTAGTAATTTCTTAGGATGGAGTGAATTGTCTAGTTAGGTTTTGATGAAATATATGTAAAGAGTAGAAAAACTTGCTCTGTTCGATTAGAGATGTTTAATGAGGGAGATTTATATGTTTCTGTCCCTAACGTTGCAGGTTAAATGGTCTAGTCCCTAACGTTGTGGGTTAAATGATTTACTTCTTAACGTTGCGTGTTAAATGGTCCAGTTTAAACGGACCGCTAAAAATTTAAACCTAACTCTCGATTTTTTTGGATTTCAACAGGTTGTTGGGATCTAAATGGCAACAGTCCCACTCTGGTTTTTTTTTTTTTTTAAATGGGGAATTTCAAGTTGGTACAATTTTGAAAACATGTTTTTATCTAGGACCATTAATTTTTTGCACATTTCATAAAACTACAAATTGCTTGCCAAATGACAAAAATGCCATTAATGAAAACTCTTATGCCAAGCCTTGGCATCAGGATGATTAATTCCAGGCATCAGGACTCTGATGCCAAAAATATTACTGATACCAAAAATGCTGATGTTAAATCTTGGCATCAGGTGAAATGCTGATGCCTACAATTGTTGCTGATGCCAAATCTTGGCATCAGGTGAAATGCTGATGCCTATTGCTGATGTCTGTCAAACATAATCTTGGCATCAGGTGAAATGCCGATGCCTACAATTGTTGCTGATGCCAAATCTTGGCATCAGATCTGATGCCATTCCCCTGATACAGGTTCATCAGCAGTACTCTCCAACAATCCATTTAGCAAATTTTGTGTGGAAAGCTGATAATAACCTTTCCAGCGATCATAAGCCCTCAATTGAGCTCTCGCCTTCACAAATTCCAACCTATCACTTCCACCAAATGGGTCCAGAGCTAATGCTTTCATATTATGAACAAGCTTTGCAGGTACAAATGAACCCACACTCGAAAAACGGTCCTCAATATCTCTTCTGCTTGATTCTTCAGAAATACCAGCATTTACCACAACCTGAGATTTGATCTGACCTAACACATCTTCTGACAAACACGAACAGGCTAGCCCAAACTCAATCCGTCTAGAAACCTCGTCCAAAGCACATTCCAAAGCATGACAAAATGCTTCTGTAGTGCTCTGTTTCTCCATTCGCGATAAATGCTCTCGGAATGGCTTAATATGTGACAAATCATTCCAAGCAAATGGGCGAAACTCTTCGGGGCTTCATGATGCCGCTTTCTGGAGACTATTCCGGGTAAAATCATAGTCGAAGGAAGGCGACTGAGCCCAGCAAAATGAAACAGAAAGATTTTGATGAGCACAGATCTAAGCCAATCCCGAACAAAGGAGAATCAGTTAATCGTACACAAAGGGGCAGACAAGTACTTTCGCCCAAAAATTGTACCTAAAAGAAATGTGCAAAAAATAGGTGGATTCATTTGAAAACATGTTTTTAAAAATGTACCGACTTATAATTTTTGCAAAAAAAAAAAAAAAACAACAGCCCACCTCCATTTCCGTTAAGAAGCCCAACAATTACCAGGCCCTCAACTAGTCATCCCTCCGATAAACCACCCAGGTCAGTCAACCGCCTAGCCCCTAACCAACCAGCAGAGGTAGCCAACCCTCCCCCAATATTTTTCTTTTCTTTTTTTTTTGGTGAAATTCGGTCTCTTATACGAGTGTTTTAGGAAATATTTCACAAAAATAGTCTTTAGTGGTTTTAAAAAACGGAGAAGTAGAGGGGTTAAATATTTGAAAAAAGGAACCGTCCACAATTTCTCCTTTTTTTCACTATCTCCCTCAAAATCAAGTTGATCATTTTGAAAAGTCTTAAAAAAAACTCTTTTTTTTTTTGGCAGAAAACATACTTAAACTTAAAAAGAATATTCTTTTTTTAATTATTTTAAAGGTCTGACTAACCACAGTACTTAGAGCTATCAAAATTGATCCCAGCCCACCCGATTTCCTTGGGCCTGGGCCTCAATTTAGAAGGCCTGAAAAAACCAGGTCTTTTCAACTAGGCCTGGACACGAAAGCCCAACTGGCCAAACGACTGTTGACACAAGTCTGTCAAACGGAACAAAATGTGAAAAGAAGACACTGACTTAAGGTGGATCTTAATAGCTAATTCTAAGGCAACTGGAAACTCACAAGTCTCCCATGTAATAATTTTTAAGGGTTGTAACAACTCCATAATACATATCATTTATATATCATACTTGAACTCTTTCTCTCTAAGCATCCACTAAATTATCTCCACGTGAAAGTCATATGTATATCCTTCTATCTCCCACACATAAAACCAAATTGATTATACAACACCGTAATTTTATTCATCTACAACTTCAAAACTAACATTGATTCTACAACCCTCATCACCATGTCCATATGTAGTTAAATTTTCGTTCTGATCTATCAAAAATAAAGTTTGTCTGTTGTATTTATGAAAGATCAGATGATTTATACAACTCTCTCTACTATCAAATACTAACCATGTTAGAATTTGGAAAGAATCATTCAAGTAGATGAGCATAAGGTTAGGTCAGTTGGCGTGATTGATTGATTTATTGGAGTATCAGAAGGATTTGTGGAGGTTTTGTTTCATTTTAATGTCTGTTTTAGCCGATTTGTAATTTTTTAGAATAAAAATAATTATTATTATTTTTTGCCCGGAGTTGATATGGGCTGGGTGCCCGTGCATGAGTTTCTTGAGGCCCGACATATCTCAGGATCGGCCCGCTTGACAGCTCTAACTGTACCACACACCAAGATATACTTTCTGCACCTCAAGTTAAAAATTACAAAAATGTCATTGTGTAAAATGACAAAAGACACTCTTTTACTAAATGCACCTCAATAATTTATTTCCTAATTACAATAATGTCATTATACAAAATGTGAATATATTCTACTTATACCCCAAATATTATAATTACACCCCTACTATACATGTTGAATCTCTTCCCTTCATTCTCACTTTTCTTTACTTCCTTTCTTTCACCCAATTTCCTATAAAAAATTTCTCTCAAACTCAAACCCTAAATATCACATTGTTGAAAAATATCATATATGGAGCCTAAAGAAGTTATGTAGACAAATAATATAAGGTATTCCTTCCACTTTCCTTGATTAAAATTTCATTTGTTACCAATATTTTCGAAATTTTTAGATTGTTAATTGTCTGTTTTGCGTGGCTCCGTGTGTTACACATTCCTCCTGTTGTGCACCACATGTATGCTGCACAATCCTCCTGTTGTGCACCAAATGGTTGTCGCACAGTCCTCCTGCTGTGAACCAAATCAGGGCCGCACAACCTATTTTCAAATTCTCAACATTTTTCAACCAAACTCTATTAGAACCCAAATTTTAACTAACTACTATCTTAAACAGTATTCTAACACATCCAGCATTTGTTCTGGGATTGGGGGTGGTGAGTATTCAATGAGAAATGTGTGTAACCTTAGTTGTGTAATTCATACTTTTTTTTCTCATGTGCGTTGCTGTCTTCCTCCATCTGTGTGCACCGATGCTTCATGCGATTTTCCTTCTTTCTTTAGCACGTGTTTGTTGTTGGAACGGTTAGGGTGATTGGGTGATAATTAGGTGCATAGAATTTGGTTGGTGAATTAAATGGGTGGAAAGTAGAATAGGATGAGTACGGTCAGAAATCATAAAAGAGTAAGGTGTAGAAAGTAAAGTAGGAAAATTGACTAAATGAATGAGAGAGATATAAAAAGAATTGGGGTGTAGAGAGTACAATTTTGTGAGTGGTTAACCTCAATGCTAAAAAGCTCAAAATTACAATGATAAGCTTGAAATTAGGATCAGAAAACATACATTCATGGCAAAATCGGTGTATACATTTTAAAAATGCAAGTATGTTAAATGGGTTAATGGCAAAATTGGAAGAAAAAAAATCAACATTATTCATTAAGCATTTTAGGCGAGCTGTATAGAACAAACCCCCAATCTCATACTATGAAGACGATGATTCAATAACATACATGTGATTCCGTTATCCTCATCATCAATGATCAAAGAATTATAAAAAAAAAAAAAATGCAAACCCAACGTCTGTATGTTCAAGACCAAAACAACAGTAGGAAAAGAAAATCAAAAAAGTGACCGAATTGATAACAAAAACCACAACAACACAAGCTTGCTCCACCACAAGCACGGGTATATACCACAAAACCCCTGGTAATTTCTGTACACATCACTAACCCAAAATATAAGAGAACAAATAGAAAGCTTACATAAAAAGCAATCTATCCCATTCACATCACCCCCTTCTTTAAGCCATTATTCGGACGATCTGCAGCTTCATCTGTCATAGTCATCTTCATCCTCAAACCTGTACCCACTGAAATGATTGACCCTGAATTTCCATTCCCCTTTGACTGGATCATAGGACACAAACTCTGCACCTTGGTCCTCAGCCTTTTTCCTAAGCATCTCTTTATATTTATCAATTCTCGGGCCTTCTATAAAATGGCGCCCAGTCTTCTTGTCAAAACACTTGATGTTGAGAAGTGTTACCTCGGCTGGCTTGTTGAGACCCTGTCCAACAGGAGGTTTCTTGCTTTCATCCATGTACACAATCACTTCTCTGTGGTTAAATTGGATAAGAGACTCGAGTTCAAGGCGCCTCACATCCGTTTCCCCAAGGAACTTTATGCTTCCATAATCATGCCGCCCAACCACAAAGTCTTTAACATGGCGACAGAATCCTGGTTCAGCACGTTCTTTTGCCGCTAGCTCTTGGATTCGAGGCTCCGTATAGTAATCAGAGTGGCGAAGCTTAGGCATCAGTGCTTCAATGTCGGCCCCATGCTCATATACTATTGCCGCCTCCCCAGCCCTGTGACCAGTAAGCGTAATATAAGAGTCCGCTTTATGGGCAGACTGATCCTCGTGGCTTCCATTCGATTTCTGGCTTAGTTTGACACTAGGAACTCGCTCCTTGCTATTGCCATTCTCAACTGGAACTTCTGCACAAGCCATTGGAAACACAAATGATTAACAGGCACGTCCAATGAAACATTTTATACAGGCCATAGTCTATATAGTTTTCTGAATCTCTGATCTTCCAGCCAACACTTTCTTATACAATCACTTCACCTCCTCAATAAACACTGGTGGACCCACGTATGGCCGAGAGATGATTCACGAAACATAAAGGAGGTCTGCAGTCTGGTTGAAGCGATTTTAGGAGAGGTGGGTGCATAAATCAGTGCGGAAGGTGATGCTGGCCTTGAAGGAATAGAGAGTTGGAGCCTACTCTAATAAAATATTTTTGCATCAACAAGAGTGTTATGGATGGTGGTGAAGCTGGAAATGGCAGTGATAATTGTAGGATAGATTTGACAAGTGAAATTGACTGAGGCCAAAGATTGAGATCCTTGCTAAATCAAACTGCCAGTAAAGCTTCTTCAACCTAGCAGCTGATGTTTACTATTTGTCGAAGTTACGTTTTGCCTTTCTCAGAACATGTTTATGTTGATCCAAGGAATGCAGAATTGAATAAAGTTAACTAATAGAAGAAGAAAAAAAGGTAACTAATAGAATATTCCAACATTTTTTCAGATTTTATGAGGTTATGACTAATTTACCCTTCAAATAACTATAATAAATCTAACAGAATCTAAAAGATGAGGTCTCAACAGCCACTTGTATCCATTTTGATAATGAAAATGCGTCAAAAGCCAAAGAGATTCTGTTGTTACAAGCAACGAGCCCCAGTTTTCCTCTACCTCTCCATGAATGAGTTTTAAAGCATCTACAAAACACAGATAATCCAACCATGACAGATACATGCACTTGGCAAGTCTATGTACTTTCTCACAGCCAAACACAGATTCACAAACCCTACCTTTATCTCAACAAGTGTATCATAAACTAACTTCATTTGAAAACCATAAGTTGCTTCAAGTAATTGTAGCATAATGCATACTTAACAAGTAGGTAAACTAGCATATACAGCAAATATTTAGAAAAATAAAACAAAATTTTCGACCGTAAAATCCTTGGACCAAAATCTCAGAATAAGCCTAAGGCTGACCTAGTGGCACTTCTAATCTTAAATACCTCACCAATCTGATCTGCAAATATGCAAATCTCATATATAGTTCTCTTTGTCCAAAACCACATGAACATGGTCCCTACACTTAGAATCAGAGCTTGTATCCGCTCACAATGACAGCTAAAATTATGAGCATTTGGACAGCATAAAGACAAGAAAAGAAATAGTAATATCAGGCCTCATTTAGAAAAAAAGTACTTACTATCTCTATCGTCAGATGATGAGCCATTTAGAGGAGACACATAGACCCCTTCAGAAGCTTTACCTGAGAGCAACAGAATAATAAGAAAGGTTTGGTCTTATGCAATTAAGCCTACAAAAAATGGAGCACAACCAAAGAATCGACTTGAACTTCTTACAATATCTTTTTTTCCATCAAGCAAGAGAAACATATTTCAAGATCAAATCAACTCTAATACGTCAAACGAGAAGATTGATATACAGATCTTTTCATTGGGTCCTAATACGTATACAACATCATGGAAAATCTCATTACACCGAGCAAGTTTGACCAAATTAATAAGAGGTTAACATAACAAATCTAAACCAAGGAATCAAGAGCTGACAAGGTACATCATCTTTGTTATTTTCATTTGTAACAACAAAGGAAATAATTGGAAAGTTACTAGTAAAAAGGGCACCATTTTTTCTTCAAATCCAATATAATAAAGATTTCAACTCTAAACAAGGTCGTGCAGGTTAACTAACATGAAATAAGTAGATTCAGTATCAGGCCAACTCCTTACTACACACCCAAGAACTAAACATTGGAACCACGTTCAAATGGACCGCATATTTTTGCAAGAACTATATTTAAGTGCAAGAATGATCATTTACCATTCTCTTGTGCTGGGGCAGGTGTGTTTTTTGGAGATACTTTATCCGAAGCTGCTTTTCCTGGCCACTGTTCCAACGGGCGGATTACCAGAGCTCTTGGATTCTCCCTGGGAACAAAGAGAGCATCCGCCTTAGGGGTGCTTGGTGTCTCTTCGTCATCACTGAAGAATGGAACCTGCATAGAATATTTAGACCATGATTGTCATTAATACATTTCTTTAACAAATATCAATCTCCTGCCAATGTTTTTTTTTTGATAGGCAAGTGTGACCCCTTATTGGTATGGGGATTGGAACCAAGGACCTCAAAGTCTTTGCCTGAGTGACCTTGCCATCTCTCCCACCCCTTGGGGTCAAATCTCCTGCCAATGTTTGATGGGTCCCATGTGAAAACAGTAATTAAATACCATAAACAGTGATATAAAAAAAATCGCATAGAGCTTCAAAAGGAAGTACACCGTCACCTTTGGACCATCACTTTTAGGATGATATTTCCTAGCAGGCAACCTGATCCGCCTTTGTGAAAGGTGTCGAGAAGTCAACAACGATGATATCCTGACAGGAGCAGGCTTGTCAACAACCTGTTAAGCGGGACGAAATTACATACATGTTAAATCTTCCAACGTGAGACTTCACAACATGACTCAAAGGAATAAAGCATCGTATCGCTTTTCCTCTTTCGGCTAAATATATCTTACTTACAGGCAAGCTAGAGATCCCATACTGAATTGAAGGTGAAGTCCCTGCACGACCTATTGACATCTGAGGCATTGCTGGTAAAGTTCCAAAAGGATTTGTAACAGGAACTGATTGAGCGACTGCTATGGTCTGAGTGGCAGACCTGTTGACACACAAGACAAGCCAATAAGGAAGGAGACGAGATCAAGAAAGGGGTGACATGCTAAATAAGATGATCACAATACTACCATCCCTGTATCCAAATCAGATGGGAAACGAGTAATAAAGAAGTTGTTGAGTGGAGGAAAGGCAGTAGTGGTAACTTACAACTGTCCAAAATTATTCTGACCAAACATGCTGGGCGAGCTACCAAAGCCACCTTGACCAGCTATTGGTCACCGTATATAAAGACCAGATTAGTAAGGATGTCCTAAACTATCATAGAGAATCAAAAAGATCAAACCCCATAAAGTTACCTGATGGTATCTGTCCATAATTTGAAAAGCCAAAAGTGCTTGTAGTCTGACTGGGTTGAGCTGATTGAAAAGGTGTTGAGAGAGAAGGCTACATAACCCAGTAAAAGGGAAAGAGAATAATCAAAATGTACAAAAAGAATACCATAGAATAAAGAAAGACCGGAAATTACATCTTGACGATTACCACCATAGAAAACCAAAACATACAACAAAATATATATATACTAATATACATATATATGTATACGTATACACATATATGTATAGATACGTATATGTATATGTATGTATACGTATATTTGTATACATATTTTTTTTATAAGTAAAAATTTTATAGAAAAGCGTCTAAAAGAAGACGCAACCTCTATATATTTGTATACATATATATACCATCGTTGTCAAAGGCGAGCGCATTTGGCGCCTGAGGTGAGGGTGTAACGCCTCATGTGTCCTAGGCGAGGCGGTGTGCAAGAGGCGCTGAAAAGGCAACGCCTTTAGCGCATTTTCGGGAGGCGGGCGGCACAGAAAAAGCCTATAAGTCGCTCAGTCATTTTTTTTATTTTTTAACTACCAAACAACGTTTAGCTTTAGTATAAATATATAATAAAGCCTAAAATACCCAAAATCCCAATTCAAAGTCTCAGACCATGACGACAAATGCAATACGACTCATACGAAGCCCTGCTACAACGTTACAACTCATACGAGCCCTAGGGCTTCTTCTTCAACCCTGCGACACTTTAAGATGAAGCCTAAGGCTTCAACTTCAACTTCAACTTGGTCTTCAACCCTGCGACACTCATACGAGCCCTAGGGCTTCATCTTCAACTTGCGAACTCAGGTCTAAGACTTCGTTGTCTGCTTTCGTCTTCAAGGATAGGGTTCCGACTTCAAGGCTAGGTTTTGTCTTCAGCTTGCACTATCTATTCCAAGTAAACTGCTTTCTTGACTCTGCGATAGCTTTGTTTGACTTTCACAGTATTGATTATTATATATATATATATATATATATATATATATATATATATATATATATAAAATACTCTGCGTTCTTGACTCATTGACTCTTTTCAACTTTCATTGTCTCAGTTCTATCCTTTTTTAAAAATTTGTTTCTATTTTCGAAACAAATTTACTCAATATTATTTAATTTCATTACTCAACAGTCCTAACTTTGTACCATTTAAAAAAATTAAATAAAATTGTTTCAATTTTCTAAACAAATTTACTATGTTCTATATCCTTTCATTAGTTAACTGTGTACTTTTTAAAAAATTAGAAAAATTGTTTTTATTTTTTAAACAATTTCTCTCTGTTCCAGCTTACTCTGTTTTTCTGTCTCTTTCGTTTTGATTAGAAATGTTAATCCCCTCAAGTAGTGGTGGTCGATAATATGAATTTTAACTATGAATGAAAAATTTGTGTTATTGATATTATGTTAGAAATTAGTTTCATGTATTATGATCACTTATAACATGTTTTGTTGATATTTGTTAAGTAATATGTATTTTATGTATTTTTCCTTGGTACTTTTTCCGTGAGCGCCTTTTTGGCACCTCACCTCTCACCTCAAATTTGGACCTATCGTCTTTTTGGCACCTCTCGACTTTGACAACTATGATATATACGTATATTTGTATACATATATATATATATATATGTACATGCATGGAGAACAATTGGCAAATTAGGATAAAAGTTCAATGTTACTAAGAGAACACAGCAAATTAGGATACAATGTTTTTTTATAAGTGTGAGCCCCTGTTGGTATGGGGATTGGAACCAAGGACCTCAAAGTCTTTGCAGTCTACACACGGCGCGACACCTGTTTTGTCGCTTTTGTTTATAATACTAGCTGACTGGATTCTAAATATTGATAAAATGTATGGTTTCCTACTCTTGAGTATGTGCCTAGATGGCTATAATTAAAATAGGTAGAAAAAATAAGGGTAAAGTGGTAAAAGTGTCTTTCTAAAAGAGAGTTTTGAAAGAGGACAATTATTTAAGAAAGGATGAAAACGGAAAGGTAGACAATAATTTGAAAACGGAGGGAGAACATCTTACTCATCCAAAAAAAAAATTCAAACTTGGAATAAGGTTGTTTAGTCATTGACTTGACCTAAGAATGCCTAGCTGATCCACAATAAAGTTTTGGATGAAACACTACAGCTTAGTGTGAGAAGCTCCAAAATTTACCATCAACACTAAGGCAAAGGCAAGGAATCGAATCTAGGGACTGAAACTCTGCTTCTGGCAAGGCTGAGATATTAACTAGAAGGTATAATTAATAGGAAAAATAGCCTTCAATATAAAAACTTCAAAGTTTTCTAGGTCAGTTGTGGAATAACCCCATCAGACAAAATGTGTCCATTACTCATACAAGTCGTAGAATCCACAAATATGATCCAACATATTGTCAATGACTCAACTTCAATTTTGGACTTGAACAACTTCCATTTACAGTTACAGATGTAAATGCCCCCACAGATGGTGCTTCCATGTCAGTCTTCTGGCCTCGCACCAAGGTATTTAAAAAATTCAGAGTAAATTTGTCATAATATATTAGATAAGTCTTTAACTTCTTTTTGTCAAACTGAATACCCATTTATCCATGAATGACTCCCACTTTTTAGGCTTTTACTTTTACAACAGTGATATGGTGCAGCATTCAAAAAGCAACTCACCAGGAAGAGAGAGAGAGAGAGCTTGTTGAAGCAAAATTTCTTATGTATTTTCTATAATGACCTTCCTTAACCCTTGTCAAAACTTTTCTCCCCCAACCCATAACTACAGACTTCCTACTCTGCTTTATAAACTTCTTATGACAATAAAATCAAGAGCCCCAACTACATGATGGCATCTAGGCCATTCCACATGCAATCTTTCTATAGCAATGCAACTTAACCATAGTCGTAAAGAAATGTAATATTAGAAATTTGAAGAGTAACTCACTGTTGTCTGATTGAACCCTGTGTTGCTTGTCGGTAGCAACGATGGAGTGCTTGAGAACAGGTTTCCTCCAAACCCAGTAGATGGTGTGTTAAATAGATTTGATTGACCAAATGCTGGGGCGCTCTGCCCAAAGGCAGAAGTAGTCTGCCCAAAAGGAGAACTTGTTTGTCCAAGGGAAGGTGTCGACTGGAAAAGAGGGGACGACTGAGTGTTGCCAAAGTTTAAGCCAGAATTAAATGATGAAGTAGTTCCCGGAGCTGAAGCCGAACCAAAAATAGATGTGGATGATCCAAAACCAGAGCCTGTACCAAAAAGAGATGCAGAGGAACTAGTTCCAAAAATGGACGGCGTCGTTGATGGTGTTGACGACCCAAAAGGATTAGACGTAGATGCAGTCCCAAATGGTGAAGAACCAAATGCAGGAGTTGAGGTACCAAAGCCTGTACTAGAAAATGCTGGAGTTTTGGGAGCAAAGGGGTTGGAAGATGTAGAGGCTGAGAAGGGATTTGCAGCTGGTTGACTAAATCCTGATGTGGCAGCAAAAGGATTTGGCTGGGGGTTGGTAGCCACAAAGCCAGTAGACTGAGCAGCAGGATTTGGCCCTCCTGAAATCAAATCATTCAATTATATCAAGGAAGCCAAATTCAAGAAGCCTCTGAGAGTTCAAAGGTATAATTGATATTGTAAAATAAAAAATAAAAGTTACCTTTATCTCCCAGCTGATAGTCCTCCCATCTAATTTCCTCGTGGCTTTTGTCTTTGTAAACAGGCATTGCTGATATTGACTCCAGCTTTCCCGCAGGTTGTGTACCACTTCCACTGTCTACCTCAGCTGTTGGAGTGTAAGGGGTCACTCTACTTCCCCCACGTTGACCTCCAAAAGCAGGCTGTCCGAAACCAGAAGTCCCAAATGTCGGTGTGGTAGCTTGGCCTCCTGTAAATGGTTATGAAAAGAAACAATGATTAACAAATGTGGAGCAAATAATAGAACAATGAGCAGTAAAATGGCATTTGATTCTACATTAATAAGGAAATCAACAAAAAGCAAATCAAAATAAAAAAGTAAAAGACAATCATAAACAAGAAAGAAAGCTCACCAAATGGAGAACTCTGAGCTCCAAAGGGTGAGGTAGAAGTACCAAAAGGACTGCTGCCAAATGCAGAAGTTGATTGGCCAAATGCTGGACTGGAACCAAAACTGAAGGAAGGAGCACTTGAAGCACCAAAGCCAGGAGAACTCGAGGCCCCAAATGCTGGAGTTGTGGAGGCACCAAAGGTGGGAGCAGTTGAGGCACCAAATGCGGGTGTAGACGAGGCACCAAATGCAGGACTGCTTGCCCCAAAAACAGGGGTATTAGATACACCAAAAGCATTGCCTGAGCTACCAAATGCTGGGCTAGGTGTAGAACCAAAGGCTGGAGTGCTAGTAGCACCGAATGCTGGAGTGCTTGTGGCACCGAATGCTGGAGTGCTTGTGGCACCGAATGCTGGCTGACTTGATGCACCAAAAGGAGTAGAGGAACCAAATAGACTGCTTCCAAATGCAGGTTGTGATTGTTGAAATGAGCCTCCAAAAGGACTTGTTTGGGTGGTAGAGGACCCAAAGCCACCGAAAGTAGGCTTCTGCCCAAATACAGAAGAACCTGTCGGAAAAGGCAAACAAACAAAAAGTGCAACCAGATTAATGAAACAAAGGAAATAAAACCCAGTAAGTAGGTCTAGATCAGTAAATTAAAATAGATAGGGCACTATCATCAGAAGGTGATGACTACCAGAACAAGATTATTAAACAAGCATCTGGAATCCTGAAAAATCAAAATACTGAACCACAAATTGAATATTGCAAGAGAATGTCCACGTTGTGATATCTATGTGAAATATAAATGCACATGATACTTTGAAGAAGCAGAGGAAATAAACCAAGTATGAAAATTATTTAAAGGAAATTGAAGTTAGCATTCACCAATTGTTTCATTTTCAACACTCATAAAGACCGAGGTATGTCAGCTCTTTTTTGCTATAAGGACGAAGAGATCATGAACGAACTGCTTGTGGTTAACAATAAGTATGTGTCATAAAGTTGGCAAGACACTTTAATAATACTCGCATTATGGAGACTGAAGCCCTTAATTTAGGCAGAAGTTGTTCAACAACCTAACCGCCACCGAATGGATTGAAAATTTCACTCTGATTACAGGCAACTATATATCAACATAAAAAGCTTTGACTTTCCAATACCACATATGTAGCAGTAATTTTATTTAAAGCTTTTTTATTTATTCCCAAAAGCCTGCCATATCTTCCGTGTCATACACAAAAAGAGAAGGGTAAACTGTACTGCAATTCAAAGGAAATATACAGAAGTAAAAGCAAGAGATCAAAGTTTGACTTGTCAAATGGGACTATTTCCGGGGGGGAGAAACGGGAGTAGACACTCGACCAAGGAAAATCTTAGAGAATCTGCACACACATTCACAAAAGATATATAACACAGCCTTACCATATATTGATAAAACACTAAACTAAAAGAATGAAATTATAAGTGGTGTAGTAGTGGATAATTCAGTGCCATGTTAGTGATCCTCCACAAATGTACTCACTACCAAAAGATGAAGAACTACCAAAAGCAGGGGTGGAAGAAGCTCCAAAAGCAGGCATTGAACTCCCAAAAGCAGGTGATGATGAAGCACCAAATGCTGGTGTGGAACCTAGTGGTGAAGAAGACTGGGCACCAAACACGCCAGTTGAAGTGCCACCGAAAATGGAGCTCCCTGTCTGGGACCCAAAAGGAGTTGTGCTACCAAAGGGCTTTGGAGCAAATGGATTGTTACTTGAGTTATTATTCTGCCCAAAAACTGATTGGGACCCAAATGGGCTATTCGATGACTGCCCAAAAGCTGTTAAAATTTCAAAACAATTTAGTACCAAGAATAGGACGCACACCACACAGAAACAATACCGCAACCAAGTTATCATGCAACATGCTCGTGTATTTGAACAAACAACTAAAACATATTTACGTGCTGAGAAGCATAAGATTTCATTGATATAGATAAAGCTAAAAGATCCTGACTTTCGCAAAATTATAAACAAATTACAAACAAAGAAGGCGGTAAACAATACCAAACAGAAGTCACAACACGTAGGACAAAACTAATACTCCCTCCATCCCAAAAAACAAAAAAAAAAGTCTTTTTCATCTTTGGTTTGTCCCGAAAAAATAGGCTCATAATTTTAATGCAATTTGAAGAAGGTACAAGCAAGGAAAGCTACAATATTAAGAAGTTTGACTTGTCAAATGAGACAATTTTTTTGGTTGGAGGGAGTATAATGCAATGTAATATAAATTTGTAATCTGATCACCAAACAGAAATGCTAAGATAACGCCTTCACGATAAGATAAACAAGATACCATTTCCGAAAACCTTAACTCAGTAGCAATAAATATGAACTCATTGTCCATCAACCAAAATCTAGATTCATATAATTAGTAAATATGTTAATGTATACAAACACCAATCTAAATGTATCTTTAGAATAATAGAGTAGTACTTTTATGTTCTCTCTAACTGATGTTGAGATAACTGTCTTTGCAAACTTAAATAGAGAAGCACAAATTAGAAAATAAGAATAATGTATGCTACAAATAACATGAAGACTATTTTAAAGTGGTTTAAAAAACTTTGGCCAGGAAAAGTAGAATCAGCAAAGTGATGAATGGAATTTCATCAAGAAGAGGCAATGAACTGAAACATGAGGAATGATATGTATCGACTTTAATACTACGCTTCTTATTAGTGCCTAGCGACCTTTTTTACTCAAGAAGCCCTGAACTAAATTAAAATGTATCGCAACAAGTAAATCCTACAATCCTGAACCCATGGAGACTGAGATCACCTAGAACAGTTACCCAAACTTTGTATAAGCAATTATAGTTATTCAAACCCCTTCTAAATACTATTTGAACCAAGGTCATCAAGAGCACTTACCAAATACTCTCTCCGTCCCAACATTTGACAAGTCAAACTTACTTTTGCTTCTATAGATTTCCTTTATATTGGACAAAAAAAAATTCTTTGGTATGAAATGAAGCGTTAGACAATTATCATACCTTCAAAAATAAGAAAATGTTTGAATAATTATGGATATTGAAGCTTAAAATTTAGAAAAACAACTCTTTTTTTAGACAGAGGGCGTATCTGATATGCAATCATAGTTGTCAAAAAGAGACTTATACTATAAACTGAAATCTCATGAATCAAGAGAAGTAAACTGAGAAACCAATCACAACATTCACGAGAAAAGGCTAAAAAAAAAAAAAAAGATGGTGAAAAGTGCCACAACATATGGAAAGCTCTATTGTGGTACAACAAACTTATAGTGACGGAAACTGGATAGCAAAAGGTAAAACGGAAAACTAATCGACCTGGGGGATTCTAGTAGATAAGAATATAACTAAATTGTAATGATTCATTCAATTATGAACATGGTCATACCGATTTAGCTCCAATTATAATACAGCCTATTCGCCTATACATAAATAGATCCCCAAAGGATCAAATCAAATAGAACATTTGAATATACAATTCTAACAAGTACTAAATATGCAAATAATATCCTTGATTCAAAAGCACAAATGTACTAACAAGGCATAAAGTTGCCAACTTGCTACAAAATCTATGAGCACACAGTTGGTAGAGATTAGTGGCACACAAACCCCCCCCCCCTTCTCAGCACAAATTAAAATCGAAGGGATACAAGAATAAGAAAATCCAAAATTGTCTTAAAACAACGAAAATATTCTTCTAAACTCTACTGAGAGAAAAATCATTAAAGACCATGAATAAGAGGAAACAAAAAGCAGGTGCAAACATAAACTGAAGTGAAAGCCAGAGCCAATAACAATAAGAAGGAAGGAAAAACTTACGGTTACTCTGACCAAACATATTTCTGACTTATAGGAAAAGTTCTGCCGCTCTGGATCGGAAACATAAAAAATGAAAGAGAATCAGGAACATTTGAATAGGATATAAATGACTACTTCCTCCAAGGGAACGATCCATTTGACAATAGCAGACAGAATTATGCCCTAAACCTAGCCATATTACTGTTCACAATAGAGACAAGAGATGGTAAATAACATAGTAGTACACCTGATTCAGAATTTCGCCGATGATTCCATTCACTTGTCCTCAACTCGTCGAATCAAACCTATACCACATCCATCCATCCAATTTCAATATCAATTTCAAATAGACTGTAGCAAACCAATAATGCTATGCTAGGGGTTTTCAAAGGACAACTTAATCTATAAGATTAAAAAAAATTATATATATGTCGGAGAAGCAGCAATAGATGAAAGAAACTAGAAAATAGCTTAGGGTTGCGATTGATACCGGACCGGAAGACGGGATAAGATATCGACGATCCTCGATCCGCGTGCACTCAAAGCAATTGCTTAGCTCAACCCCACGAGGGAAGGGAGGAAAGAGAGAGCGAGAGAGTGTAGAGGAGGGGCAATGAAGAGAAGAGAAGAACAAAAGGGCAGAGAGAGCGATAGAAATGATTAATATGAGGAGGTCCGTCAAGGGTAAAGACGACCAAATACCTTGTTTGGTAACTCGCCCTTCGAGCGCTTCCGTTATACAGATTCCGGATATGCATTACGATAGGGCTTTTGAGCTTTTGGGCTTACCAAATTGTTGGGCAGTCTCATTACAAAGTTTTTAAAGGCTTCGCGTTTAAAAGAAAAAAATATATATTATAAATCGTTACATCTTTTAAAATATGTTTTTAAATAAATTTAGTTTTTTTAGGGATATATTTTTTAAATATAATTTTGGGACAAAAGTACATCAATGCCCTTTCCTCCCCAACTTCCTCTGACACCTCCGTTCTCTCTCAAACACAGACATCAGGATGCTGTCAAACAAGGACATCAGGATGTTGATGTCAAACACAGGCATTAGCATGCTGCCAAACATAGGAATCAGCATGATGATGCCAAACCGGTGCTGGTCCTCTTGCTGTTAAGATCAAGTGAATATAAAAACTTTCAAAACACAGTACTACTTAATCTGGTTGTGCAATAAAATGAAGAGTTCATTAACTCATCGATATTTGGCTCAAGTCAACAATCAGAGCTTGGGTTGCAACAGTGGCCTCTTTGCTGCTTAAAGAACTGATTTTCTGGTCTAAATCAAAAGCTAAGGCTGAGCTTCTAAGAGCAGCACATATGTTTGTCTTTCCCTTGTGGTTTCTTTCTGATGTCAGAATTGCTTTTCGATGAGCTAATTCCTTTGCACTGCGCGGTGTATTCTTATGGTTCAAATTTAGCACCAGAGTTATGTTAAGAAGAGCAACTTTCTTCTCCATTGATACTCTTACTCTTCCCTTCTAGTTAAGGTTAAATATTGGGGGTAAATTCTGCGAAGTGGCCCCATATTCTGAGTGAATCTGATCCTTCTTTGTACTTTTCTGTTGGTGTGATTCCACATATTGAAAGGGGCTTGTTCTTCTGTAGAAAATAATTTACATTCTAATTGAGGAGACATAGAACTAACAGCTCTTACCCTGATTTACGTGAAATATCACCCTCGGTTGTCGTTGGCGATGATCCCTAGTGATTTTCAGATGATACCCATTTGAATAGCTCTCGGGTTTGGGGCTCGGATCACCCTCATCGATGCCCCCAATTGGAAAGAACTTGACATGCATCAACATATTTGGCATCAGTAACCTGATGCCTGGTTGAAAAATTGTGCGTGAAGGAGGAACAACTGTAGTAATCAGTAACCTGATTACTGATGCCTGGTTGAAAAAACTGTAGGTATCAATATTTTTTGATTATTTTTCACCTGATGCCAAGTATTGACATCAGTTTTTTTTATTTTTGTTTGGCTTGAATAAACTGTAAAAACAATGCTGATGCCAAACCTTGGCATCAGCATTATTAGATTTTTTGTCTTGAAAAAACTGTAGGCATCAGCATTATTTGATTATTTTTCACCTGATGCCAAGCCTTGGCATCAGCTTTTTGGCATCAGTTTTTTGATTTTTTTTTTTTGCTTGAATAAACTGTGAAAACAATGCTGATGTCAAACATTGGCATCAGCTTTTTTGAAATTTTTTTAGGTCAGATTAGATCTGTCTTCATTAATGACATTTTTGTCATTTGGCAACCAATTTGTAGTTACATGAAATGTCTAAAAAAGTGATGGTCCTAAATGAAAACATATTTCTAAAATTGTACCCACTTGAAATTTGCCTTAAAAAATATATATCGGAAAATATCACTTTTTAGATTATGATGCATAAAATTTTGCATTGCGATACATCATTATTTGTATATTGTGATACATAAAGGGACTTTTTCCAGTTACAAAAAAAGAAAACAAGAGCAGAGCGATTGAAAACTTTATAAAAGGGTCCGCTCGAATTTCTCCATTTGTTAAACCTAGTCAACAAAAATAAAAAAAATGTGAAATTATGGTCGGCCCATTTTGGAACTTTCAACTGTTTTACTTCCATATACTTTTTTTGAACCACTAAAAGGCACTTTTTTGCAGTGAAAATATCGATTATGCTCTTAATGAATTGAACACGCATGCAAAGCATCTGTTTCCCTCAAATGGTCTGGTCCTTGCAAAGTGCCTGATATAATACAAAATACGATTTGTGCATCACGATTGAAATTTTTATGCATCGGTAAATGACCTATGCATTGAGATTTATTTTTGTATCCGATATTTTTTCGAAACTGTAAAAATGCACGTCATGCATCGCGATGTGCAAAATCAGGCATCGCGATGTGCAAAATTAGGCATCGCGATGCACAAATCATGCATCTCGATTCACAGATAGATGCATCGTAATTTGAAATAAATGCATCATAATTCTAAACAAGTCCAATAACCAACAAGTTCTTGTTTTGGCATTTTATCGAACAATTACATGCATAGCAACTAGACATGCACAAAACGGATTTGGTTCCGGTTCATGGTTCATGGTTCCGGAATCGGCGGTTCTTGGAGGGCAAAATGGTGAATCAGATTCGAACCGTGAATTGTTTTCACGGTTCACCAAATTTAATTTTTTAAAAAAACTTTTTTTTATTTTTTTAAAAACTATGTTTAAACATTTGTAAAAAAACTATCTTTAAATATTTTTTGAATTTTTAAAAGTGACAAAAAGTCATTATTTTAACTTTGTGTAAACATTTTATATTTTGTAAAATATCAACAATATTTTGTAAAATATCAACAATATTTTGTAAAAATAAACAGGGACGGTACCCTGGCCAATTTTATTAATATAATAAAAAATTACAATGAGAGCGACAACCAATGAACTAAAGCCAAAGGAACCTTACCTCTAAGTTATAATTTTTTTCAATAAATAAAAAAATCTAATCTAAAAATTATAACTTACAATCTATAATTTAAAAATTATAATCTAAATATTACAATTAACATACCGAAACGAGCGGCGTTCTTCAATCGCTCCCGGTCACTGTATCTTCATCAAAGCCCTCATCCTCCTCAGAAGTAATTACATTGTCTTGTGTTCGAGTTGTTGCTTTAACTCAATCGTTCACCAAAAGTTGAAATTCTAAATTTCTTGGGCTTAATTGAGATCTTCTTTCATCCAAAATGTAGTCGGACACGCTAAATGCATATTCAACGACAATGGTTGAGGCAGGAGCAGCTAAGACCTCTTTTACAATTAATGATAGAGTTTGATAATTTTGGGTCATTCTCACCCACCACTTTAAAATATCAAAAAAAATTATATGACAGAAATTAGTTGGTAAATATAAATTAAGTTCTAATGTATTTTCATCGCCTCGTGCTCATTTTTGAGTTCTTGTATTAATAAAATTATCTACCCAAGAAAAATGGTCATTTCTAAGTTGACTACTACTAGTAGTACCTACATTTTCATTACTAATATTAGTATTATAAATTGCGTTATATTCTTTAAAAAGTGCATATAAAATATTTTTAACTTCGTTCGAAATATTTGTTTGATTTGGAATAGGGTCAGTTGAAAATAAGTCAATTGTCATTGGGAAATAAATTATCATAATAATATGTTAGCATTGCTTCTAAATCATCTTGTCATATTCTAGGATCTAATATTTTAGCTACTAAAAACAATGGTGGAATGTACAAAAAATATTTTAGTCATTTTATTATCATATCCTAAAATGGGGCAATCTTTAAAATGTTTGAATATATAACTAATTTTATTACAATGTTCTAAAACTAATACAGAAGTAGAATAATAAAAACCGGATAATTGATCGGTAGCGTTGTTAAAAACTTTTAAAATCATCTTTAAATTTTCACAAACATCTCATTGATGAGGGAATATCGGAATAGTGTAATCCATCGATTGAAAAAATGCACATAATTGTTCCTGATATTGATAAAATGCATATAACATTTTATAAGTGGAATTCTATCGGTTTAGAACATCTAAATGAAATGATTTAGGTTCCATATTTTGTTGTCTACAAAATTTAGCCCATTTTTTCAAAATATTATGTTGTCTCGTTAAAACTGATATTCTGTTCCTAATTGATTTAACTTCATCACGTAAAATCGTCAAATCATCTTACACACATAAATTTAAAATATGACATATGCATCTAATATGAAAAAATTTACCACCAATTGATGGTTAACAAAATGAAATGAGTTCGGGTAAAGTAGCAGTATTATTTGAAGCATTATCAAATCCAATTGAAAATATTTTTTTATCTAAACCATATTTTTTAAAAAAAAACATTCATAATTTTTGCAGAAATATTACGAGCATTATGTACAGTATCAAAGTTTTTAAATCTAATTAATCGTTTTTGCATTGTACATGAGTTATCAATCCAATAACATGTAAGTGTTATATAATCATATCGTTGTCATTTATCACTCCAAATATCTACATATATTGAAACTTTTTGTAATAAATTTATAAACATAGTAATTAATGCCTTTTTTTTTCCTTGTAGGCAAGCAATTTGTTTGTCACGAGTAACCATATTACTATGAATTTCTTTAGCGGCGGGATTCAATGACAATTGTACAAAATTTGCGCATAAAACATCATTTGCAAAATTAAACGGTAAACCTTTAGCACAAATCAAATTTACCATTTGTTTTCTATACATACCTTCGGTAAATTTAAATAGAGAAGACAAACCTTGTTGAGATGAACCCACAACTCCCGTGATTTGTGTTTGACCTTCATCCATTCTCATCTTGTCGGGATGCTTGTTCCTTATGTGCTTTTTATACGTGTCGTATTCATTTCCAGTTTGGAAGATAAATGGGGTGTTGCAATAGTTGCATGTGACTAAGAAATTATTACATACACGATGTGTTTTTGTATAATACAACGTGAATATATCGGATTACCCCGTTGTTCGACCTCTTGTTGTTGTTCCACCTTGAACTCGTCCTCTTGTTGTTCCACCTTGGCCTTCGGTTTGAGTGATACTCTCTTGAGTACGAGGATGAGTTTCAGAGGTGTGGGGATTAACCAGCTCATCACTCATTGGATTGTTAACATCATATTCGTCATCACTAAAATCCAAACTAATTGGCGTATCTAAATTTTGCCAAAAAGTATCTTCGGGACCAATTCTTCTTGGCTTGGGGATTTGGGGTCCTTGGGAAGCTTTGCATTTTCCCTTGTTTATGCCGGATCAAGAAGAAGACATTTTTTTTGTAATAAAGTAATTAAATAATGTAATAAAATGTAGTTAATAGTATAAATTAATAACGAATTTTAAAAGTAGTAATTAACAATAAGTTGATAACTAGTAAGTATAATATTAAAGTTAATAACTAGTAAGGATAGTATTAAAATAAAATTAATAAATATTAAAGTACTTTAATATTAAAGTTAATAACTAATAACGAAAATAATAGTACTAAATAATTATATATATAATTAAAAACGTAATTAATATAATTTATAATACTTTTTCTTTTTTAGAGAAGCAGGGCGGCACCTGCGAGATTTTATTATTAAAAAAAGAGATATACAAACTTAAGGGAGACAACCAGCCTTACCCTTTGAACGGGGGGACAAATGAGTCTTACCTCAAAAAAGAAATACAAAGCATTAAGAGATCCTAACATAAGGAGTATTACAGGCATCAAGTAAAATAATCCCTCTTATAGTGCGAGGAATAGCCAAAGAATCATAAAAAACTGAATCTACGAAAGAATCACAGGCAAGATTAGCAAGACTATCAGCGGCTTTGTTAGCTTCACGGAAGCAATGAGAGAAGGAAAATCGCATCGCAGCTTGGAACCGTAAAATATCTCTGACAAAGTATGAATGGACCCAAGGTAGCTTGTGACCCTTGGAAAAACAGTTAAAGAGCACTTTCGAATCTGTTTCGATAATAGCTTCGTAAAAGCCCTGATCATGAAGCCATTTCACACCATAGTAAAGGGCTTTAAGTTCAGCTACCATGTTCGAACAATCCCCATAAAATTGAGAATAAGCAAAAATGCAGCGACCCATAAAATCACGGATTATACCTCCACCACCACTAATACCCCGGTTACCCCGACTTGCACCATAAGAGTTGAGTTTAAAGCGGCCAGAGGGGGGGTTGAGTCAAGCCACTTGATGGATTAAAACATGTCTTCTGTGCCCATACAAAATTTTGGATTGATCCAAAAGACCAGATATGTGGTAGTTGGCAGCCAAGAGAATGTGCTGAAGATCGGAAGAAATATTTTTAATAACCACAAAAGAATGGAGTTTGTTATTATCAAAAACTTCCGAATTACGAGATTTCCATATGTGACAAAGAATGATTGAGGGAAGTAAAGTGAAGGGTAAGGCTTTGCTATGGAGCCACCACGAGAAACACTTCTGACGAATGGAGCCTGAATTGATAGGGACGCCAAAGAGATTATTAAAGTGAAGCCAGATCGAGGAAGCAAAGCTGCTGAGCAGAAACACATGCATAAAAGTCTCACAGTGACCTTCATCACAACAGTGACAGCACGAAGCAAGAGAAATACCTTTGCTGCAAAGGGCTTCATCTAAAAGAAGCTTAAGAGCAAATAGTCGCCATAGAAAAACACTAATATGAGCTGGCAAAGATTTATGCCAAATGAAATATGAAGAAAGCAACTTGGGCTGCATATCGCTGAGCAAAGAAAATACCAAAGAGAGAGAGAAGTTGCCCGAAGCAGAAGCAGACCAGAAGGGGCAGTCTTCGAAATTGTTAAGAGATATCATTTGGTCTTTAATCAAAGCCAAATCAGCAGGAGGCAGCACCGAATCTTCGCTGAGCAGCTCTCTAACAGTGTTGCTAGCACAGCCTGGAGGCCTAACAATCCGAGAGTTGAAAAGCCAGTTATCTAACCATGGCGAACATTGACCTTTGCCAATAATCCAAAAGATATTTGCTTCAGCTATAAGCCGAGCATTTAACATTCTTTTCCAGACATGAGAACCTTTTTTTAGAGGATGCTAATAAAGGGTGTTGATCTCGACAATATCGAGATTTAAGAAAAGAAGACCAAAGATTTTTGGTTGTGCGAAATCTCCACCAAAGCTTGACCATGAAAGCCTTGGAAATGTCTACCATACTATGCACTCCTAACCCCCCTTCTGCTTTGGATCTGCAACAAGTTTTCCAAGCGATCCAATGGCTCTTATTCTTCCCATCTGCCTTGCCCCAAAAGAAATTGGAACAAAGTTTGTCTATTAAAATGATAACAAAAGTTGGAGGATCAAGAGAAGCTAGTTGATAGCAGGATATGGAATGAAGAACATGGAGAATGAGAGTAATTTGGCCTACCGAATTAAGGAAATTTCCTGCCCAAGAAGAGATACGATTCTGCAATTTAAGAACGAGACCATCAAAGTAAAACCGCTTTTTCCGACCAAAATAAAGAGGACATCCAAGGTAAGTGATGGGGAGGGATCCAGCTCTAAAACCCAACAACTAAGAGAGAGCTGAAGAGCGATTCATGTCAGCAGAAGGGGCCATGAAAAATGAACTTTTTGAAGCATTAACAAGTTGCCCAGAAACTTCTTCGTAGTGTTTAATAGCAGCCTTATGAAGCTTGATTGAGTTCGAACTACCATTACAAAAAATGATAATGTCATCTGCGAAGGCGAGATGAGATATGACAGGAGCACCACTAATGGAAGAATATATAGAATAAGAAGCTTGTTGCTGCAAATGATTAAGCACCCGACTAAAATAATCAGCTAAAATAATGAATAAGCTTGGAGATAAGGGGTCTCCATGCCTGAGGCCTCGAGAAGAGGAAAAGAAACTAGACGGGCTGCCATTGATGAGCATCGAGAACCAATTTTCTGAAATTAGCCGCCATATAAGGTCTATAAAAATCTCATGAAATCCAAACTGCCGCATCACAGAAATTAGGAACAACCAAGAAACTCTGTCGAATGCCTTAGCCATGTCGAGCTTGAGAACGACATTAGAACCTGAGACCTTCTTCCCCATAAAACACATAAGCTCCTGAGCCAGTAAGATATTATCTTGAATAACTCGGCCCTTGGTGAAGGCGCTCTGATTTTTTGAAATAATGTGAGGAAGAATGGAGGCCAGCCGAGAAGATAGGATTTTTGAGATGACCTTGTTGCAGAAATTACATAGGCTGATTGGCCGAAGATCCTTAAAAGACACTGGATTGTCAATCTTAGGAATGGCAACAAGCAATGTGCTGGACCAAGACTTAGGGAGAGAAAAACCCGAAAAAAATTCGAGAATGGCTTCACAAAGGTCCCCTTGAATTATATCCCAACAATGAGAATAAAATTTACCATTAAAGCCGTCTGGGCCTGCTGCACTGTCACCACTTAATTGGAAGACTGCCTGCTTAATCTCCAAATTAGAAGGAGGGGAAATAAGTAAATCATTCCATTCATCCGTTATGAGACGAGGAATAATGTCAACATTGATAACAGAATTGGCAACACCTTCAGATTGAAGCTGATTAGAGAAATAATCAATAGCCCCTTGTTTAATAGTCTGATCTGTGTTAAGAAGTTGCCCGCTCATGTCTTGAATAGAATGGAGGAAAAGACGGCGATTGTTGCTGTTTGACAGAGGCATGGAATAACTTTGAATTACCCTGACCCTCTTTCAACCATTTAATCTTAGACTTTTGCTTCCAGAAGCGTTCTTCATTGCAAACGCAAGACCGTAAGTTGGCTTGGGCTGCCATGAGATCTTCTCTATTAGAAGGAGAAGCATTAAGCTAAAATAATAACTCTTTCTCGAGCACTTCTTCTTCCGCCTTGCGAAGATTTTCAAAAATATTGTCGAAAGTATTCTTATTCCATAACTTAAGACAATCTTTGACATTTTTAAGCTTACGAGAAAAACGGATCATAGGCCGACCACTAACATTACAATTCCAAGCACTAGCAAATGTGGCTTTAAAAGTAGCATGGCCTGTCCAAGCATTAAGAAAATGAAAAGTAGAGGGACCTCGAGTAGCTTGACAGGAAATAGAAGCAAGAAGAGGAGAATGATCTGAGCAGGTCCTGTTGAGATGCTGAATAGAGGTTGCCGGATAGATGTCCAACCAGGCTGCCTTACATAAGACCCTGTCAATCCTTTCATGAATTGTAGCGTTACCTTCTCGCTTATTCCACCAAGTGTAAGCGCTTCCTGAAAAGCCAAGATCTGACAAACCCGTGGCAGCCAAGCAAGCATGGCAATCGAGAGCACCAATACGGTCCCATCCGACTCCACCAGATTTTTCAGACGGGTGAAGAATTATATTGAAATCGCCCCCCACAATCCACGGGGTACTAGAATAAGAGGAACTGATATGAATCAAATCATCCCAGAGAGCTTTCCGATCATCAATGGTACATTTGGCATAGACACAAGTTAGAAGAGTGTGCTTAGGCCAAATGAAATGTTGTATCTGAATAGAAACTTGCTGAGGAGATTCATTAATTAATTGACAAGAAAAATAAGATTTTATAAAAATCCAAATTGAACTGGACGAATTGGATGCAGAGAACCTGAAATGAAGGCGGCGAGTAATGAGAGCAACCTTTTCCATTTGCAGCATGGGCTCGAACACAGCAACTATGGAAATATTATGAAGTTTAACAAGCAGTTTGAGACGGCTAACCGAGGGATTATTGCCAATACCCCTTATGTTCCAGAAGATAACTTTAATATCCATAAAAATTATTGAGAGGCACCCTTTGATGGCTTTGAAGCCTGCAAACGTGTGAGCCTAACGAAGGGGGGAATTGGGGGCTTTTGCGAAGGTTTAGACGGGATCTGAGAGTGCTCAAGGTTAAGGGCATTGAGAGATGAAGTATCATCAGATTCCGTCTCCAACACCTCCAATGCCGCAAATCTATTGGGGGAGATGTGGATGGAAGGAGGGTCTTCAACAATTTCTTGATCATGATGAGAACCAGGATGGGCAATTGGGTGCTCCGCATCAATAGAGGGAATGGCTTTATCATTAGCAATAGGAATTTGTGTAAAACTTGATGAGGCAATGAGAGTCGGGTATTTGGCTGGAGAGGAGGAATTGGGGTTAATATTGGCTCCAGCATTTAGATCATCCACAGTAGAAGGGTCTTGAGGATGAGGCAAAGAAGTATCATGGGGAGCTTCGGCAATTGTAGGGTTTAAGACTTGAGGGGAAGAAGTCTCTACATGAGTGTTGTCATTAGGGTTTGGAAAAACATGTTGAGGTGTGGATGTCTCTGCATGGGCTGTTGGGGGTGCATGGGTCGCTTGAGCATCTTGTATGTTATTATCACATGCATGTTTCTTTGGAGTCCATCGATGGCAAGGGGGAGGTGGAGGCTGAGGAATTGCTTGAGGATTTGGTTGAATTGTTTCTGAGCGAGGAAGATCGGGGTGTTTAATCCGGAAATTGAGATCACTGTGGCCTTGTCGAAAACAATAGGAACAGTAAGAAGGTTTATTCTCAGCTTCAATAGGCTGCCAAAAACTTGGGTAAGTGTTGCCACAATCAATCCAAACACGAGATGGGCAAGGCTTAAGCAGATCGATTTCAATGCATATACGGGCGACACTTGGCCGGGATAGATTAATGGTCGGTGATCGAGCATGAGGGGCTTACCGATTAAGGAGGCTAGAGAGAATAATGCAGATTTATTAAACAGATGGATAGGGAGGCTAGGCAAAGAGAACCAGACCGAGACAATAGAGCTCTCCACATCGGGTCTGAAATTGGGAGACCATTTGAAGACACGCATTGGATATTTTCCAAGATACCAATGATCTTTTATCCAAAGTCGTTGATAATCTTCATTACTTCCAGTCTGAATATGAATATGTTTGGAATCCATATGGCCTATTGTAAAGGTTGTTTTGAGTCCAATATTGTTAAAATATTTGCGAGTAGCCTCCATTGATGGCCATCCGTGGAAGAACTTACCAACCAAGGCATATCGAAACGGGGCAACAAGGGTCTCTATTATATCAGGTGAAAGCTTAAGAGAGGGCTCTCCTTTATAAGTTGAAGGAGGGATGGAAAAAGGAAGAGAGGAGGTGGAAGGAGAAGAGCAAAGAGCGGCTGCAAAGGTTTTGGTAGTGGAAGGAGGGGATGGGTCTGGCGGCGCCGGAGGGACCTCGACCATAGCCACCAAAGAACTGAAACCCTTATAAGGAAAAACCGAGATCTTGAAAATTCGCACCTTCAGTGCGTGAAAAAGAATGTGTTCCACTTACTTATTTCCTTTCATTTGTTGTATACACATGTAACAGTTACCGGAACGAAACTTAATTTATAATACTTAATAAATATTGAAGAGTAGTTAAAACGTAATTAATATAATTTACTAAATAAACAGTAATTAATAAAAATTAATTAGTAAACTTACTAAATAATTGGAGAGTAATAACTTGATATTTGAAAACTTTGAGAATTGAGAGATGAAGAGTTTTGAGAGAATTGAAGAGATTAGAAGTTGGAAAAATTTGTATAGGAAGTGGAAATATTTATAGGTTAGGAAAAAACAAAAAAAATTACATAAAAAACAACGAAAAACGGTAATAATACCGTTTAGCCGCTAGATTTGATCTGGGTCGTCCACTTCCTTTCATCTGGGCCGTCCAATTAAAAAAATAGCTGGTTTTTTTTTTCAAAATTACCGTTGGAACCATGAACCACCGGTTCACGGTTCGCGAATCTGGTTCCAAACCGCTGGTTCACCCAAATCCTAAACGCACGAACCTTTAGTGAACCGATGAACCTCCGGTTCCGGTTCACTTGAAGACGATTCCAGTTCCGGTTCGATTCACTCATGGTTCGGGGACGGTTTGAACAGTGAACCTTTAACCTTTTGTGCATGTCTAATAGCAATTGCTGATGATTACTTGAAATATATGTGTCTTCATCAATGGTGATTATATTCATACATATGCAAGTGATTATAATTATATAACTTGCGTTGATACGAAGGTGATAGGTCATGTATCAGCATGGCAGAGTAGAAATGAGATTAGACTTGAGAGATACGAGCAAAATCATAGTGGTCGATAAGAATGGCGAGGGGGATTCAATAAACGGGTAGTTAATATGGTGCCTCCAAGGCTCCAAAAATGCTCGGGGGATCAAATTTTACATTCTCCTTAACTTGATTGTGCATAACCAATTAGCGCCAAAAGTCTAGGGTTCTTAATGAATGGATTTGGGTTTGGGGGTAATCTAGAATCCTCGAATGTTGGAAGAAAACTCAAACCAACATATCCATCTGGGGCTTGTCGTGTCTCTAAAAGCCATCGTGATACACTGGCCAAGTCTTTAAGTCAGGCAGTTATCCCCATTGAAACATCTCCTAGCGAACTTACCCAAATGATATGAACTATGCATTTTGGGAATGTGATTATATTCACTGATTTGGACATGCCAAAGGAGGGAATCAACCACATTGACGCTCTTCACATCACTGTGTGAGTCATGGAAAAAAGAGTGCCTTGAGTCCTGATAGACAACAACTCATCTCTGAATGTTTTCCCTACAAGCACGTTAGCAAAACTGGGATCAAAGATCTCAGAGTTAACCCCATCATCACAAATAGTAAGAGCATACGACAACACAAATCGGTGTGTCTTGGGAGTGGGACTTTGATGATGATAATTGGCCCGCTCACCATGCCAGTTGAGTTCTAGGTCCTATATATTCCTGCCACTTTCAGCTTATTGTTGGGATGTCCATGGATCCATGGGGTAAAAGGAGTAGCTTCTTCGTTGCATCAACGTGTCAAGTTTGTCTTCGATGATCACATAGTAATCATACTTGCTGATAAAATCATTGAAAACAAGGAAAGCGGGGATATCTCGATCCTCGAGATAAAGCATGATGACACCGGTATCTTCATAAGTGGCTTTGAAGTCATTCCCCAGGCTAGGGTCAATGCAATTGAATGCGGACGAGAGACCGATATCATCGGAAAGAAAACCACGGTCTTCGGGGAAATGGTTCAATTAAACATGCTCCGAAAAATGAATTACATGCTTGGATTAGGTCTTGGAAAAAGTTAACAGGGGCTTATCAATTTGATCCAGGAAGAAATTAAGGAATGTATTCCCCCATTTGGTTTAGGATACAATCCTACACCAGCTGAGTTGGCCGTTGTCATAAAAGAGAAACGTGAAAGAAGCAAGGCAGAACGTGAAAGTCGGCCTTACAAGGATCTTCCTCTACAGCCATATAGAAAGACCTTAAATGGGTACTTCGTGAAAAAAAGGCGAAATAGTTGCCCATCTCATGTTCCCAGAACCGTGGATAGATCGAAACGATAAAAGACGCCCTAGTTAGGAGATATTCAAAGATGTCAGTCTCGCCACCAGCGAAATGGAAAAAGTTATCCTGGAGCAGCACTACATACAAAACCGTGACAGTTGAAAACACCTAGACCATAGACCAAGATGATGGCCTTGTTCGGAAATGACTTCATAGGAGATGATTTTCTGGCTATGATCGACGGAGACACTAGCTATGAAGAGCTTACAGTTGAATTTGTGACTATTACTGATACACTACTACAAAACAGATAGACTACTACTGGACCGCTCCTGACAGCAGCAAACGTGGTGGATCGCTTCGGATACACCCTTTCCCCTCTTTCCCTCTTTTCTTTGGACTGGTCACCTATCGGCCAGTTTCTAACCATAAAATTATGGACCCCCAGGACCTCAATAAAATAGCCAACCATCTAACCCTGGTTAATAATGAAAGTCTTGATGACTTCGTGTATTCCTTGGTTGCACATGCGTTAAAAACGAATTAATTGAATTAATTGAACCAGTTAATAATGAATTATTTAACAAAGTGGACCAAAAATATTTTTTAAAAAATTAATCGAGCTCGCAAAGTTGGTCAAGCAGTGAGAGGAACACAGATCAGCGACATCAAAAGAAGACTTGTCCACCATCAATCTGTGGCTAAACAGTAAGATCAAAGAGGTCAAGATCGGTAGTTATCTTCAAGGGGCAGAAAGATCAACATTGATCAGTTTACTCAAAGAGTTTTCAGTTGTCTTCGCATGGTCTTATGAAGACATGCCTAGGTTAGATCCAGTAATTGTAGAGCACCAGATTCCTACATACTCTGATGCTAAGCCAGTGAAGCAGAAGCTCCACAGAATTAAACCTGAATGGTCACTAAAAGTGAAAGAAGAAATCATGAAGCAACTACTGTAGACACCCCAATTTCGTACCCCTTGTATGTGACTGACATAAAATATCAAGAACTGTTAAAACTTAACAAATGTCAAGTTACAGGAGTCAAAAATGCGAAAGGAAAAGCAGGATGCGCGAAACAGTGAACTGCAGGGGGGAAAGTGCAAAAAATTGAAAGTGGGAAAGAAGCATGGTGCCGCACCAAGGCCCCTTGGTGCCGCACCAAGGAGTCCTTGGCCGCACCATGCGCACTACTGTTGCGCCCTCTCAGAGTGAAATTGTACAAGTCTTGATGCACGCGGTACAAGCGGTTGATGCAGGTGGACAAATCTCGAAATTCCCGTATCCACGCGCCGACTATAAATAGAGGTCTCGGCCTCCCAGTTTCAGTGCTCAATTCCGCGATAAAAAAATCGCAACGAAGCTCTGCTTCTGCGATCTTCAGATACTGTTAGTACGAGAGGTACGAGATAGGTGAGTGGTAGCCCCTAGAGTCTCCAAACCCCGTCCAAACTCTGCCAAAATAAAAACCCATAGGTTATAAGTGATCCCTAGCCTAGTTGTTAGGTATCCACCTCACTTCCCCAGTCCAAAAATCCCAAAGTAAGCCGTTACTCTGCCCGAGTAACGAGTTGAAAAGTCAAAAAATTAAGTCTAGGTTCCGCCCAACCAAAAAGGCCAAAACCTACCCAAATAAGCTGTCACTCTGCCCGAGTTGATAAGCCCAAACCCTCAGAAATAAAGCAGTCATTCTGCCCAAATCAAGACAACAACCACACAACAAACAACAAAAGACTCCTCTCACGAAGGACGAGCGAGCACCGCTGCTCTAAAAGGTAAAACCTTTAAGAGCGCAGTTTATTTATTTTTTCTGTCTTTTATTCTTAAAATTGTTATTTAAATCCGGCGCAATGTATCCAATATAAGCCGTTGTGCTGCCCGGATTAGAATATGAAATATTATGTAAAAGAGCCGTTATAATGGCCAAATATTCTTTAATGTGTTTGTAATTATTGGAAGGAAACGACTGCGAGTCCGTAAATAATGTAGCTACGAATGTATTTGTTTAAATTTCCCTGTCATTTTAATACCTTATTTATTTGCGAGATAAATATGACAATAAGCATACTTCAGCCAAAAACCATTTTCGAGACCGAAAGGGCGAGTTGGGTGCCTAGCACCTTCCCAACTCGTAACTTAGCCTCCGAACCCGTTTTCTTTTTCTCTGGTTTATTTTTCTTTTCTTTGGTTTTGCTTTATTTGCCTTAAAATAAAGATGGCGACTCTAAAACTTTCGGATTCAGTGGGGCCTCGCAACATTCCCTCTTTGCACTTTCCCGTTCCCCCCTAAAAAAGGGAGATATGAGAATGGAGGGGTGATGCATTCCCATATCCTGGTATCCCCTAAACAAGGGATAACTTGATGCGGGAAACCCAAAGCTCCCATAGTAATCTGAATGGGCCATAAGGCTATTTTCAATAAATCCATAGTGGGGGCGTCGTAATATCCTTTTTTGCACTTTTCCGTTTTCCCCTAAAAAAAGGAAAATGGGAATAAAAGGGTAATGCATTCCCATATCCTGGTATCCCCTAAACAAGGGATAACTTGATGCGGGAAACCATCAGTTCCCATATTGGATACAAAATCCACTCAAGGCAACCGAGGCACATTCGAACGTGCTAATATAGATAGCACTCCTCTCGCACTTTTGATTTCGTCTTCCCCTAAACAAGGGAGGGTGGAACGAGAGCAGTGGTGTCCCGCATCCGCACGTACGCGCACCCCTATCCAAGGGTGCGTGGGGTGCGGGGGCACATCCCGGGAACTTCACAGGTACACGTCAAGTTCATCCGGTAGTTGAATACCCGATTTGGCTATCAAACATAGTGACAATAAAGGTAAACTTAATGGAAAGGTTCGGATGAGCGTGGACTTCCTCGACCTCAACAAAGCATCTCCTAAAGATGACTTCCCTCTACCTAACATTGATATTGTGGTAGACGTTGTGACTTCTCACAAGCTAAGATCCTTTGTGGACGGCATGTTGGGCTACAATCAAATCAAAATGGCAGCAAAAGACCAGAAAAAAACTTCATTCATCACACCCTGGGGAACATATTGCTACACGGTCATGCCATTTGAGCTAAAGAATGTTGGGGCTACATATCAAAGAGCTGTCACTACTTTTTTCTACGACATGATACATAAAGAAGTCGAAGTGTATGTGGATGTCGTGATTATTCATTATGACGACATAAATGGCACCCATGTCAAAGATCTTCGAAAATTCTTCAAAAGGTTGCGGAAGCATCAAATGAAGCTCAACCCAACAAAATGTACATTTGGGGTCACCAAAGGCAAAGTCTTGGGGCTTATGGTAGCCGAGTAGGGAATTGAAATAGAGCCTGCAAAAGTAAAAGCTATCATAGACATACCACAACTAAGGACTCTAACAAAAGTCAAGGGTTTCCTGGGTCGACTACAATATATCAGCTGCTTCATCAAATAGTTGACATCCATGTGTGAGCCACTTTTTAAGCTCCTGGAGAAGGATACTAACCGGGTATGGGATGACGAATGCCTGCTCACCTTTGAAAAAGTCAAAGAATACCTTGTTAGCTCGCCAGTGCTAGCTCCTCTTCATATTCACAAGCCTCTCGTATTACACCTTATTGTCACAGACACTGCGATCGGGGCTATGCTTGCACAAGAAAATGAAGACTCCTATGCCGAAAGTGCCATTTATTTCATAAGTAGAAAGCTACAGGACAGTGAGCTCAACTACTCAGCCTTAGAGAAAAGTTGTACTAGTCTAGTATGGGCGACACAAAGACTTAAGACTTACCTGCATGCTCGGTCCATCAAAGTAATCTCCCGAATGGACCCAATGAAATATTGTTGATTCTTATTATGTAAGATTTATATCTGTTCATACATTACCCTAGTTTTATACTTCAGTGGCTAATCGAGCTGCGTATCGATTAGCGTGGCAACTGTGTATAGAACTTTACCCAAGTATAGGTTTTATAGGACTTCACAGGTTCAGCGGAAGACCTCTTCAAAGCTTCACCGGAAGACCTGCTCCAGCTCATAATCGGCAGACCTTGTCTACACTCGGTCAAGATCATGACGTGTCTAGTCAAGCATTCCATTATGAATCAATTTAAATTTATCCTTATCAGTTTGAATTTAAATTGAGACATTCCCTAACACCTCAATCCCGCCGAAGCGCTTTAAGCAGACTTTTCGGAGGCTGAAGCCGAAAGCGTGTCACCTATGCGTCAGAACAACTCTTAGATCTGACACCCAGATTGCCCCACTTCCAGAAGATCTCAGAAATCATTCCCTGCTCTAGATATATGTGAAGACGAATTTCTTGACTGACAGCCCCATGCATTTAATGCATTCATAATAGAGCTGTTAAAGTCCTCGTCTTCTCCAACGGATCTTTTGAGTGCACCTGCTATAAATACTGTCATTAAAGACTGAAGAAAACAACCATTGAACACTTGAAGAATTGCTCTGAAACTCTACAACTCTAAGTCTTACAACTCAATGCATTCAAGAGATCCTAAACAGATCTAGAAGTCCTCGTCAACAACAAGAAGCTGTTCATCAACATTTATTGTTTTAACTTCTTGTTGTTTTCTTTCTTAAGCTATACTTCTGCACGAATTAAATATCTTGTTTATACAGATATTTAATTCCTTAGACCCTAAACACAAGTCAATATTTTGTACACAATCTATTGGGAATATTCTTTGTAATAGATCTAGTGGAAAACATAGTGCACTATTTAAATCCAAGGTTGACTGCCTTGGTGGTGGACGTAGCACTCTTTATAGCGTGAACCATCCCAAAATACTTATGTTATTCCTTTACTGTTTGTCTACTGTTTGAACTGTTTATTACTTTAGTTATCTTTATCCTTTAATAGAAGAATTTAAGTAACTTGTTAAGGTCTACCGGTAGTCCTTATCGGCAGACTTGAAACAGCTTCATTGAAAGTCTTCAGCTACTTCAATCTCTTCAATAGATTGTAAGTAACTTTCAAAGAGCTTACTCAAAAGTTTTTAAGTTTATAATAAACTATTCAACCCCCCCTTCTAGCTTATTATTGTGCCCGTTGGGACCCACAATTGGTATCAGAGCCTTACTCTTTGAAAACAAGTTTTTCCGAGATTAAACTCTTGAGAGATTCGATCCAATGACACAAACACACTAGATGCTGCCTACATCTAATGCGAACCACGTCCCAATATTGGACGAAGGCCATTTCGATGTATGGAAGGATAAGGTAATGCGATTTATGAACTCTATTGACAACAGATTATGGAAGTTCGTTATTGCAGGTCAACATGTACCAATGAAGCCCAACCTTCTAGCCTCCATCGCTGGGAATCCTGCAGAAGTTCCCAAAGAAGAATCAGAATGGACAGAGGACGACAGAAAATTGGTAGAGCTTGACAGTAAGGCAATTAATATAATAACTAGCTCTCTAGACACAAGCACATACCAGCAAGTGATTCGATGTACAACTGAAAAAGAGATGTGGGAAGCTCTTGTGGAATACTTGGAAGGAGACCAAGACACAAGAGATAATAGAAAGTGCACATACATCCAACAGTTTGATTCCTTCAAAAAGGATCCAAAGGAAACCTTGAGACAAGCATACGATCGCTTCAGTGAGGTAATAAATAATTGCTTTTCTCTTGGTAAAACTTATGACAAAAAAGGAAATGAACATGAGGTTTCTAGGCTCTCTAGGTAGCTTATGGCATGTTAAGACCACAGCTATGAAAGAATACAAAAACTTAAACGAGATGACTCTCCGTAGTCTCTACGCAAGTTTAAAGGTTTATGAGCTCGAAGTAAATCAAGCTCTAGAGCAAGACAAAGAGTTCAGAACTGTGTCCTTGCCAGCTGTGGTCCAAGAGGAAACCACTGTTGAAAACAAACCTTCCACTTCCTCCAGTGAAAACGATTGTCTCTCAGATGAACAATTTGCTATGTTTGTAAAACGTTTGCAAAATATAGAAGGAAGAACACACACCAACAACCTTTTAGAAAGACTGGTGAAAGCTCATCTAAGGAAGAGCTTGTGTGTTACAACTGTAGAAAACCTGGTCATTTTGCCTCCAAATGTCCAAAGCCAAAATATGAAGCATACCGAAAACCTACTTATAGAAAATTTCAAAAACAAAAAGGTATGCTGGCTGAAGACATAGAAGACAAACAAGTTGCTACATGGTTTGAGACTGATTCAGAAGAGGAAGAGGATGATTGTGAGCAAGCTAACATATGCTTAATAGCTCATGATTCAGGTCCTACCTATGACTCTGAAAATGAAGTCGAAATCTCACCTAGTTCCTTGGATAAATGTGAGACCAACAGTGACAGCTTCAGTAAGGAAGAACTTCTCAAGGATAATCAAGATATGCTTGAAGAATTCAATTCCTTTAGAGTAGCCTATGTTAAACTTGCCAAGAACTGTGAGAAACTTACTGTTGAGAAATCTCTGCTGGCAGCTGAGATTCAAACTCTTAATAGCTGTCAACAAGAAAGTATCAAGCTGAAGGAAGAAAACAAATTCCTTTGTGACAAAATTGAATGTCTATCTGAGCACATCAAAGGACTTGACCTAGAGAAAATTGCCTTGCAAAGACAATTGACTCTGGAGCGACTCAAAGATGCCTTGAAGAAATCCTTTCAAGCCAAAAATCTAGTAATGATAAATCTGGCATAGGATATTCTGATGAGCCCTTTATGACATTCCCTTCAGTCACAGAGAAAGGTGAATCCTCCAAGACTGCTAATGATATGTCTTTCTCTAAACAGACATTCGGAAATAAAGGGAAACAAGGCCTTGGCTATTCAAGTGTTCCTTATGTTTACCCCAAAGTTCAGAAAGGAAAAGCCAAGATGACTGATTCAAATGAGAAACCTGAGAAAGTGACGGTAGAGAAACTAAAGTCTGCCGGCAACTACTCTGCTAAGGCAAAGACTGCTGGCGGTAGACCTACCAAATCTCTACCGATGACTATCAAGTTTGTCTATGAAACAGGCAAGGCTCCTGTACCTGTTGAAAATAAACTTAAAGGTATCTTACCGAATCCTCCTAAAAGGGTAATCAACAGACAAGCTAAAGCTAAGTCTGGTGGTAACCTACCTAGGAAGATTCAAAAGAAACCAATTAAGTCTACCATCAACAAGCAAGCTGAACTAAGAATGAATGTCAAGAAAAAGGTTAATCATAATCACTCTTCAGCTAAAAGCACTGACAGTTCTCTATGGAATTTCCACTTATGTCATTCTTGCAATTGCCTAGGCCATCTGGCCCCAGAATGCCTGCTAAGGTTCACTCCAAGATCTGAGAGACCTAATTCTCTCAAGGTTAGGCATGTATGGGTTCCAAAAGGTTGCTAATCCTTAGGACCCAAAAGAAAATAAAGGGGACCTTGTTGCTTTAAATCTTTTTCAGGAGTGCTTCATGGCTACAGAATCAGAAAACAAAGACATCTGGTACCTGGACAATGGCTGCTCAAGACACATGACGGAAAGCAGTCTACTTAGATATAGGCTAGGCGAAGCCAAAGGACCCACTACTATTTTCGGAGACAATGCAAGAGGAAAGACAATTGGATATGGCTCAATCACTAGAGGAAGTCTCTCCATCAACAAAGTCTCTCTAGTGAGTGGCCTAAAGCACAATCTGTTGAGCATATCCCAATTCTGCGACAAATGATTACTATGCCAATTCAACTCCAACCAGTGCCTCATCAAAGCGGTGAATCCGCTCTACAATCTTGGCCAGGCAATAGACAAGGAAACGTCTATGTCGTGGACTTAAATCTTCTAGGGAGATTCTCGAGCCTTTGCCTAGTAGCTAACAACGTTCGTGACAACGATTGGCTATGGCACAAGCGTCTCGATCACCTCAACTTCAAGCACCTCTCCAAGCTCTCAAAGATGGGCTTGTCAAAGGTCTACCTACGGTGTCTGCCGACCATGACGAAGTTGTAAAGCTTGCCAACTAGGAAAACTTTCCAAGTCTTCCTTCAAAAGAAAGTCTATCTTGTCAACAAGCAGACCTCTTGACCTGCATATGGATCTCTTTGGACCAATCACTACGGTCGGTATTTACGGAGACAAGTATACACTTGTAGTAGTTGGCGACTACTCTAGGTTCACAGATTGAAACAATGACATCAAAGATGAGACATATGATCTAGTCACTACTCTTTTTTAGAAGACTTCAAACTCAGCTTGAAGACATTAGTGACATAAGATCGGACAATGAATTCAAGAACAATGGTGTAGAAAGATATTGTGATGACCATGGGATCGGCCACACTTCTCTGCTGCAGGTACTCCTCAACAAAATGGTGTGGTGAGCCGATTGAAGCGACAAGAACAATCTTTGGCGAAGCAAAACTTCAAAGTACTACGGAAGGCTACAGGCGGCGGTCAACTCTGCATGTTTTACGAGAGTCCACGGTAAACAAGTTTCATAATAAAACTCCATATGAAATATGGAGAGGAAGAGCCCAATATAGGATTTCTTAAAATCTTTGGTTTGTAAATGTTTTATTCTTCATAATGGAAAAGAATATAGAGGAAAATTTGATGCAAAATCGGACGAAGGAATTTTTGGGGTATTCCAAACATTCAAAAGCATTCGCATTTCAGTAAAACTCATTTGAAAATTTTAGAATACATGCATGTTTCTTTTGATGAATATGACTTGTTAGAGCCTAGAAAGGCTCAGAATGTTGCTAATGATTCGATAATGATGAGATAGGTACAAATACAACATCTACTTCTACTCCTCATCGAGCGACACAGCTGAGACCCCTCGATGCCGCTAACCCTTCACTTGGCGGACTGAACTCTGCCGTGTTCAACTCTTACGTTGACCCGGAACCCATCTCTTTTTTACCCCAAACACCTTTGCGGATCACTCATCCTTCTTGTTCACAGAAAATGAAGGTTTTGAAGATCCTATCTCTTAGAACGATTTTGGTGAATCTCCTCTCAACCTACTCAGAATTCTTAAGGGAAGAACCCACGAAGTGATCTTCCTCAACCATTATTGAAACAAGAGATCATCCTATTTCTCAAATCATTGGTGATCTCAACACGGGAGTTAAATGCAGGAAATAAAGTTCGAGAAGAGACTATGTTTGCATATGCATTCGTATCGAACTCGAACCAAAGAAGATTGATGAAGCTATCGAAGATCATAAGCTGGATTGAAGCTATGCAAGAAGAAGTTGAACCGGTTTGAAAGATGCAAGGTGTGGAGCTTAGTTTCAAGGCCGTGATCATCAGTTATCGGCACCAAATGGGTATTCAGAAATAAAAGAGATGAAGATGGAAATGTCACGAGAAGCAAGCTAGGCGGTTGCTCAGGCTGCAAGGGGAAGAAGGAATTGACTTCGATGAAACTTTTGCTCTGTTGCTAGATTAGAGGCAATCGAGACTCTTTCTAGCCTATGCCTCGTTCATGGACTTCAAAGTGTATCGGATGGATGTAAAGAATGCCTTTACGAATGGTGATCTTCAAGAAAGCGGTATACGTGGAATAGCCTCTAGGATTTGTTATTCAAGACAAACTAGATCATGTCTACCAACTCAAGAAAGCTCTCTATGGCCTAAAGCAAGCTCCCAGGCTTGGTATGAAACTCTATCCAAGTTCTTAATAGAACAAGGATTCGCGAGAGGAAGGATAGACACTACCTTATTCATCCTCAAGCACAAGGTCATTCTCTTGGTACAAATTGTGACGACCCGCACCCGGACCCAATCACGAGATCGAGTCGCGCCGTCCAAATAATCAATAACACAAGCATGCATAGTAGGATCATAAAATTCATGTGGCGCAACATCGCATACATACAACAACTCGGCTACACTTGGCGGAAAAACAACCTAATTTAAACAAGTCATCGGCGGCGTTACAGTAGGAACCAACAACTACTCCTACAATTATTAACACATGCTTATAAGCCTCAGCGGCCCTGACATGCAGGAGACAATAATAACAACAATAAATAACGAGCTTTAGCGGAAGAAAATAGTAGTGAACCATACACATATAAACAGGCTCGACATATAAGTCGGCTTACCAAAAGATTACAAGTTCTTAAATAGTTAAGTCTATTACAACAACAAAACAACATATACCCCAAGCCAAGTCTACATGACTTGCTTCCCAACGTCCTTACCAAAATAAAAGTCTAAATAACCAAAGTCCAAAAGAGCAACTTTTGCTAAAACCAACAATCAAGCAGTACAAGCGAGTCTGCCGGACCGTCTCCTCGGCTCGGATCTAAGGAAAGACAAAGCAACAAATAGGGTAAGTCGAAAGACTTGGTAAGTTACTGATGCATGTTCATGTATAGCATGACATTTATCTCAATTATGGCACATAATCATCATATAGCACTTAGCACATTGTTCACATAAGTGCGGGAAAGTAAATCATACAAGTAGGATATGATATAGTCACGGCCGCTTCGTAGTTCCTGCAATAAACTTTATTATACTTTATCGTGCAACATTGATGCTCTGTGAATGCATCAACTTTTATCAAGTACCACTCGATCTAGATAGCAAGCCAATGCGGCAACTAGCGTCTGACAAAGGGCTACTTCCCATTGCGACAACAATGGAGGTGTGTGTGAAGTCTAGGTGCGGCGAGTGCGGCGATCCATAGCGAGCACGAATCCCATAATTCGTGAAGGCGTGCATCATCCCACCTTGACCCGATAAACAAACCAAATAATGCCGGTGGACTCAATGTGATGCACAAGTAGATATTTACTTGACTAAACCAATCAAGGCCGAATTCGACAAGAGCGAACTCGACCAGACCAAGTAGGGTATCAATCTCTACTATAAAATCATATCAAGGCAATTAAATTGCAAAACCAATCTTTCATAGAAACTTGTTATACACAATCAAACCAATCTCATACTTGAGTAAACCAATCAGGCGGTGTCCAAACCGTGAGGGATTGAAACTAGGGTTCAACACGTTCAAATATTCCCTAAAGTCGACTCCGTTGAGTCTTTGCTCTAAATTCCCAAATTTGGAGAAATTGAAGCTATATGCTCCATAACCCAACCTAGGTCAATTCTAGGTTCAACAAGATTATAAACTCACCAAGGCAATGCAAAGTGATCCAAGTTCATCATAGAGTCCAAAATTTAGAATAGAACACATAACACTTTCACAACATTTCAAAAAGGCATGACTAGGGCATTTTCATAAATCAACACTTCCAACATAAATATCATACATGGCTTTAACATGCTCAAAACCTTAAATAGACAAGATGGAAGAGTATTATAAACACTCATAGGTAGGAAATCATCCTAAACATGCTCCTAGCAAGCTCATAGTTTCAACATACAAGAATCTAGCATGAAAAGCATACAAGTGCCCTCATTGACCTCAACCAACATAGACTTTGCTTCCTTAGGGCCAATGAGAACTAAGAGAAGAAGAAGATAAAGAAGGTAACTTACTAGTTAAACACCAAAGGAAGAAATGAAGGAAACTATTCGGATGGAAATGCTCCCCTTGATGAGCTCTTCAACTTTAATGAATGGCTCTTGGGCAATGGATGAATGGATGAAGGTAGATGATGATGAAGACCTTAAGAAACCATGGGAGAACTAGAGAGAAGGTGCAAATTCGTTCTTGAAAGAGAGCTCAGCAAATGAGGAAGAGAAGAGCTGATTGTGGCTTAAATTGGTCAAAAGGGTGAGTGGGACAAGTGTCAAACACTTGTGGTCCCTTTTCAAATCAGATTTGTGGCTTAATGACTAACTAATGGACCCTTAATCTAACTTAAAAATCTAGTTAGGGATGTTAGGACTTAAGTAGGAAGGGTTAGGGAGGTTTAGGATAGGTTTAAGTAGGGGTTTGAAGTGTACAATTCGTCAAATTCCGAAACAGGGGAAAATCAACCCGTAGCAGCAGAACAAGTGAGGCGGGCGCCTCACTAAGGCCCATGCGGCCGCCTCAACATCTGAGGCTTCCCCAAGTTGAACCAATCGAAATTACTCTCGGCATTTGGGCGGGCGCCTCACCCGGCTCCATGCGGCCGCCTCGGCTCAGAACCTCTAAAACTTGGTCTAAACTTGATCTAAATGGTCCCAAACTTTTGGGCAACCATTCTAAGGTCTAACCCTACTCAAAATGAGTCGGAAACACACCGAACAACTCCCCGGAACAAGCTAGGACAAGGCGCGAACCACGCGACGAATGAACAACGGATTAAACTCAAATCAACCACCAATCAAACTAGGATATCTTGGGCATGAAAAAGGTTTGTTTTAACTTGAATAAGACTTGAATATAAAGCCAAGAACTCAACGAACACTTCGTACGTCGAAATAGAAGCAAATACGAGCAACGAGAGGAATCGCTAAGACCAAATTCAACGCGATCAAACCGGCGATTCTACAAACAAGTTTATATGATTCTAAACATGTTATGGACTTCTAGAATGACTTATGAATGATTCTAAAACATTTATATAACAAGTAAACATGCTCACAATTCAACCAAGAAAGTAAGAAGACAAGCATACAATGCACATGCAAGATTATGGGGCGTTACACAAATCTATGTGGACGATATCATCTTTGGATCAACTAACCAAAGCCCGTGCAAAAGATTCGAGAAGCTGATGCAAAGCAAGTTCGAGATGAGCATGATGGGTGAACTTACCTACTTTCTAGGGCTGTAGATTCAACGGACTTAGACGGAATCTTCATCGACCAAACCAAATATGCAAAGGAACTAATCAAAAATTTGGTCTTGATTCAACTAAAGGATTTAAGACTCCAATGTCTACCGGCGCCATCTTGACAAAGATGAAAAGGGAAAGCAAGAGAACATGACCAAGTACCGAGGAATCATAGGTTCACTTCTTTACTTGCCGATAGACGACATTATGTTTCTTTGTTTGTGTTTGTGCAAGATTTCGAGCGGATCAAAGGAATCACATTTGCTTGCTGCCAAACGTATCATCAGATATGTTTCAACAATAACAAATCTAGGCATCTGGTATTCCAAACACAACAATTTCAATTTAGTTGGATACTCAAATGCAGATTATGCAGCCTGTAAAGTGAGCAGAAGAAGCACCAGTGGGACTTGTCAATTTCTTGGAAATAGACTTGTCTCATGGTCTTGCAAGAAACAAGGTTCAGTTGCAAACTTAACCACAGAGGTAGAATAGATTGCTGCCAGCAGCTGTTGCTCTCAACTCCTATGGATGAAGCAACAACTAGTGGACTACAACATCAAGACTGCAAATTGTCCAATTATGTGTGACAACACATCGGCAATTTCAGTCTCCAAAAAATGATGCACTCGAAGACAAAGCACATTGATATCCGTTATCACTTCCTCAAAGATCATGTGGAGAAAGGTAACATCAGTCTGGAATATGTTCTAACTGAGCATCAATTGGCTGACATTCTCACTAAGCCACTGGATGCCACCAGGTTTGCTTATTTAAGGAGAAATCTTGGTATGATTGATCCTACTGCTTAATTTCAAAGTTTTATTACTTTTCTTTCATACCGGTAGACTTAGTTTTAGACTAACCGGAAGACGTAAGTTTCCCTTGAGCGGAAGACTTAAAGGTTAGTATCATTACTTAGTCTATTTTTATTAAAGAGGTTTCTAAAGCAATAAATGGGGTCAAGAATAAAATTTGGTACTTAGAAAATATCTTCAGTTCTCGCTTTTGCGCAAAATTTTTCTTTAAATAGACCTTGAACTGCCTTTTCCAAAACTTTACGAAACCCCTTTGTCTAAAATATTTCTCTCTCTATTCAAACTCTCTCTATCTGTGTAACTGCTTTCTTCATTCCCAAAATCTTCTTGTTTCTTCTTCTCATCAACATCAATGGCAAAAACATCAAAACCAAAGCGTGACAGCAGGAAGAAGCTAGACCCATAAACTCACATTCCACCAAGTTTGGATGTCAACCTTCCGGGATACCCTACCTTTCCCGCTGCTCATGACGTCATCATTGCCCTGGACCCAAAACTGTATATTCTCGGGATGTGCATTGACCTCCAGTCAGTCTGCACTATAGCCGTCGGAGTCAAGGCATGCGAGGACATGAATGCCTCTGGAATTCTTCCACTCTTCTGCCTCAACGACAAAGATTACAACATTTTCTTGGCAGAAGAGTTCTACCAAAGGATGGAGTTGATGAACAAGAACGCTCTGCGTGGATGGATTAGAGGGCGTCCTATCTCCATCACCGCCAAGACCATCTCCACCATCATTGGTGTGCATTTTGGTGGTGCTCTTGAGGCGACCATTGCTGAGGCTATTCATGCCTGGGAAGCAATGAAGGGAGTTGATACCCCTAGGGAATCATAAGGGAAGATGCTGAGGAATCTCTTCCCACTGGACGTATACTGCACAAGCCACCTGTTGGACAAGGGGCTACTTTTCAAAAGCGGTGCACATGACATGTTTACGGCACAACAACTCAACCTTACATCTGCCGTATATCTTCAGACCCGTCTCAATTACGGCGCCATCATCTTCAACGAGCTGAAGCAGTGGGTGGAAAAAGTGAAGAACAACCCCACCTGCAAACGCCCATTCATCAGGCTGATCAATGCTCTCCTAAGAGACACTGAGGAAGTTAATTCTTCCTTGAAAGAGGATGAGCTAATAGTGGTGGCCAAAGAGAAGCAGCTAACCGCTTCGTTCTTTAGTAAATATACTGAGTACGAGAACAAGCGAAGACTGCAGAAAGGTCTTCCGCCCGTCTCCATCGACAAAGTCACCAAGCCTCTACCGATCATAGTGACTCGCTTCAACATGGAAGCTTATGACGCGGCCAGCAGGACCTTCAAGAAGGCCTCTGCAAAGTTTGGTGAACAAGTTGCCACGACCCTCCATCAAAAAGCCAAAGATCTGGCTGATGAGGCAGAGCAGCTGCTGCGGGCCAAACAGAAAGCCAAAGGCAAAAAGGCCAGGCCGGAAGAAGAGATACCAACTGAAGAGGAGCAAGAAAAGTGGATTCGGAAGGAGATGAAGGAAGGCCAAAAGGACAAGACTCCAGCCAGACCAACTCCATCACCTTCCCCAGTCCAACCTTCACCAGCCCAGCCATCCTCTCAAATTCATCCAACCTCTTCTTCTCAGCCTTCTTCAAAAACCAAACGACCACAATCACCCTCACATGTACCCTCACCTCAACCTAAACGAAGAAGACTTCGTAAAACCTTTGCAGACCACCCACCTGTAGACATTCTTGGCTCTACCGATGAAGCAGCTGAGTCTCCTATTCAGCCGCTAAGGAAGAAAAAGAGGTCTGCCGGTACCAAGCCTTCTATCGCCAGCCAACCCTCTACCGATACCCAACCTTCTACCGACAGCCAACCCTCTACCGTTAACCAACCATTTACCGCCACACCTAGCCAACCTATTCCCCCTGAGTCATCTACTTAGAGGAATTCACCACCTCCAGAGGAGTCTATCCCTCAGGAGGAGCCTCAAAGACAGGAGGAGCCTACCCGAACCCCCACTCCTCCTCCTCCCTCACCATTTAACTACTCTCCTAACCCATCTACACCTGCCTCTCCCCGCCAAACCCAAACCACCTCTTCAACACCATCAAAACCATCCAAACCAATAGACTCTGCTGCTGCCAAGTTCCTCTTTGAACTTTCTTCAGCAGCAGAGCTCTTCTCCCCTGACCAACAACCACCTCAACCTACCCCACGCAAACCCAAAAGCCTTTTTTATCCTGCTCCATCTTTCTGGTTCTCTACCGAAACTTTACCCACACACTTAATTGTCAGTGAAAATTCTGATACTGACATTGAGATAGACTCTCCACCAACCCCTCCTCCCCTCCACCTCAAACCATCTCTTCCTCTACCGACACCATACCAACCCAGGACTCTTCTTCTTCCGACTCCATCACTCCTCCACTCCAACAGCCCTTCCGGCCAGTGTCTCCTGAAGCCACTACCTCTGCCGGCACCGCTCCTATTCACATTGGCCAGGAACCATCTTCCTCTCAACCGACCAATGTTGAAAATTTGTCTAGGCTGGACGCCATTTATGAACGGCTAGGCGAACTTACAAGTATTACTACCGCTACCGCCGAAATAGCCACTGCCGCGTCCAAGGCCAATGACCGAACTGCAGCTCTTCTACGAAAATTTCAAGAAGATGTATGGACTCGTTTTGGACATATGAAACATGAGTTCACGGACGTCAAGATCAATGTCGAAGCACAACGCGATGAATGTGTCCGGATCTGCTCATCTCTCTTCTATGAGCTGTTCCATGCAATCACACTGCATCTTGGCAATGGCCGCCCTCCTGTCCTAGAGCTCAACAACTTAGCTCGAGACTCTGCTCACAATATCATGAACGCTCATCAAGATCGTGATCTGGCCATCACGGAGGAGAAGCAAATGAGATCTATCAACCGAATGCTGATGGAAGAGAACAATTGTCTTCGTGAAGAACTCGACTACCGCTCTCGTTCCACAAGACCTCCCACTGATGCCGATGATGAGTACGTACGAAGAATGGAAGAGCTAGAGCGAAAACATAGGGAGAAGGAAGCAGCAGACAAAGGCAAAGGGAAAAGACCTTGGTAGATTTGTATCTTTTCTTCCCTTCACCTTTGTATCTATCTTATCTTTTGAAAAACTCTGTAATCTGTAAACATCTTGTTTATAATACAGAAGGCTATCTGCTTTTCAAAAATTGTCTTATGTTTATATTCTTGATTCATTTTCTATATCTGCTTAGAATTTAAACACTCAGTTTAAATTTATATTTGAACTGTTTTTGCTACTAATCTGTGTGCTATTCTATGATTTTCTTATCCATGTATGCACTTAGATTAGTCTTTACACTTGAGGTGCTCTTCTGTTTGATAGAGGCATGTCTTCCGACATTAAATGAATAAAATTCTTAGACATGCTATTATCTATCACATAGTCGATTATAGCCCTCATTTGTAGTAATGATGACCAGATATAAATAGGAGGAGATTGTTGATTCTTATTATGTAAGATTTATATCTGTTCATACATTACCCTAGTTTTATACTTCAGTGGCTAATCAGGCTGCGTATCGATTAGCATGGCAACTGTGTATAGAACTTTGCCCAAGTATAGGTTTTATAGGACTTCACAGGTTCAGCGGAAGACCTCTTCAAAGCTTCACCGGAAGACCCGCTCCAGCTCACAATCGGCAGACCTTGTCTACACTCGGTCAAGATCATGACGTGTCTAGTCAAGCATTCCATTATGAATCAATTTAAATTTATCCTTATCAGTTTGAATTTAAATTGAGACATTCCCTGACACCTCAATCCCGCCGAAAGCAGCTTTCCGAAAAGCAGGAAGACTTTTCGCAGACTGAACAGTGAAAGCAGGAAAGCGTCACTCATGCAGAACAACTCTCGATCGACACCCAGATTGCCCCACTTCCAGAAGATCTCAGAAATCATTCTCTGCTCTAGATATCTGTGAAGACGAATTTCTTGACTGACAGCCCCATGCATTTAATGCATTCATAATAGAGCTGTTAAAGTCCTCGTCTTCTCCAACGGATCTTTTGAGTGCACCTGCTATAAATACTGCCATTAAAGACTGAAGAAAACAACCATTGAACACTTGAAGAATTGCTCTGAAACTCTACAACTCTAAGTCTTACAACTCAGTGCATTCAAGAGATCCTAAACAGATCTAGAAGTCCTCGTCAACAATAAGAAACTGTTCATCAACACTTATTGTTTTAACTTCTTGTTGTTTTCTTTCTTAAGTTATATTTCTGCACGAATTAAATATCTTGTTTATACAGATATTTAATTCCTTAGACCCCAAACACAAGTCAATATTTTGTACACGATCCATTGGGAATATTCTTTGTAATAGATCTAGTGGAAAATATAGTGCACTATTTAAATCCAAGGTTGACTGCCTTGGTGGTGGACGTAGCACTCTTTATAGTGTGAACCATCCCAAAATACTTGTGTTATTCCTTTACTGTTTGTCTACTGTTTGAACTGTTTATTACTTTAGTTATCTTTATCCTTTAACAACAGAATTTAAGTAACCTGTTATGGTCTACCGGTAGTCCTTATCGGCAGACTTGAAACAGCTTCATTGAAAGTCTTCCGCTACTTCAATCTCTTCAATAGATTGTAAGTAACTTTCAAAGAGCTTACTCAAAAGTTTTTAAGTTTATAATAAGCTATTCAACCCCCCATTCTAGCTTATTATTGTGCCCGTGGGTCCAATATATCTTCGGGAAGTCATCACTTTCTAATCGGTTGGCAGTGGTCATTCTTAATCAATGAGTTTGACATCGCATACGTCACATGCAAATCTATCAAAGGGAGTGTGATCGCAGATCATCTGGCTGGTTTACCATTAGAATTAGAAGACACCGAGGAACCATGTTTCTCAGATGAGGGTGTTCTTGAAATTACAGATCATGACACCAAATGACAAATGTTCTTTGATGGGGCTGCCAAGAAATGAGATTTTGGCATAGGAATCCTGCTAGTTGATCCGGTAGATTCTCATACTCCTTTGGCCATAAGATTGGAGTTCAAATGTTCAAATGACATTACTGAGTACGAAGCTTGCATTGCCGATTTAGAAGAAGCTCTTCAAAGAGGAGCAAAGGAATTAAAAGTCTTTGGTGATTCTACCCTAATTATAAATCAAGTCGGAGGGAAATGGAAAACCCAAGAACCTCGGCTACAACTATACAATGCTCGTTTGAAAACTTTAGCAAAAGAGTTTGTTAATATCTCGTTCCATTATTTGTCGTGGAATAAAAATCAATTTGTTGATGCCTTAGCAACATTAGCCTTGTTGGTCAAAGTTCCAGCAGAGATCAACATTCAGCATTTATGGTCGGGAAAAAAGTAACCCTTGCCTACTGCTTTACAATTGACACAGCTCTCGACCAAGACAACGAGCCCTGGTACTTAGACATTTGGAATCTGCTAAAAAAATGAGATTATATAAAAGGCATTACAAAGGGTTGAATCTGCTATGCGTAGATCAAGCTAAAGTATAACGAGTTATGGACCAACTGCATGGTAGCACTTATGGGTCACACATGAATGGGCATATGCTTTCAAAGAAAGAAATTCGACAAGGGTACTATTGGAGTACACTAGAAACTGACTATATTCGGTAGGTGTGTCACTGCGACAAATGCCAACTTTTCGCCAATCTACAACACGTTCCCCCGCATATACTATACAACTCCACAACTCCCTGGCCCTTTTCAATATGGGGAATTAACGTCATAGGTTAGGTTCATCCAAAAGGATCAAATGGCCATGAGTATGTTCTGGTAGCAGTTGACTACTTCACAAAATGGATAGAAGTTGCTTCTTACAAAGTATTGAATGCCAAGAAAGTGGCTGACTTCATTAGAACAAATATCATATATCGTTACAGAGTACCTTTTGAAATGATCTCAAATAATGGTACACATTTTGAGGGAGAAGTAAATCGATTGCTCAATGAATTCAAAGTGCAGCGACACAAGTCTTCCCTATATCGACAACATGCCAATGGAGCCATTGAAGCAGCCAACAAAACATTAGAAAACATCATCAGAAAGATGGCTGAAACATGAAGAGATTGACCTGAGAAATTGTCACTAGCACTCTGGGTCTATCACACATCAGTTTACACGCCTACAGGGGCTACGTCGTATTCTTTAGCCTATGACATGGAAGCAGTATTGCCCATTGAAATTGAGGTCCCGTCATTGAAAGTAATGATGGAAGCAAAAATAGCCGAGGTCGACTGGATGAAACAGTGCTACGGTGAGTTAGCCTTGTTAGAAGACTAAAGGTTACTAGCCTTAGAGCACTCAATAAAAATGTTAGATCTGGTACTCCATAAAAAGCCACCCAGTTATGTGGACAATAGAGGAAAATGGAAGTCTCTATGGATGGGACCATACACCGTGATACAACCACGAGGGGTCGTTTTCCTTATAAATGAAGATGTGGAAGATCTCGTTTAGCCCTTTAACATGGACAAGCTCAAGCAATACTATGCATAGGCCAAGACATGTATAAAGGACCAAGTTACTTTCTCTCTTCAGCTCGCTAGGTTGAAAACCTGAAGGGGCAACCTAGGCAAAAGTTAGAGCATTGGAAAAAGAAAAGAAACGAAGGAGAAATAAGGGCTCGCTAGGTTGAAAACCCGGAAAGGGCGGCCTAAGTATAGGAGCACAAAAAAAAAGAAAATCCAGAAGAAGAAGAAGAAAGAATAGTAAAGGTCTCCAGCGTATCAGTCTATAACACAACAATTTCAGATAGAAACAAGTCTTCAACAAAAGTTCTGCCATTTGGGACAGAACTAAATTGACCTGAGCCTCAGAACTGAGGAACATAGGTAGCCTTCTAGTGTGGTCAAATATGTACAAAAGTTCGAAAAATTTCATTATATTACAACAAAGGGTTACATTCGTTCTTGACCAGCAGAGAAAAACTACTACAAAGCTAATACATATTAAAACAATAAAATATTACGAAGGTCCATAAGTGCAACCAAGGAATACGCGTCTAGGACTAAGCATCCTTGAGACCGTTGGAGAAAATGAAGTGAGTAACAGCTCTATTAGGTTGAGAGCATTTAAATGCATGGAGCTGCTTTGTTGACTTCATCTCTAATTGGAGCTGATCAGGGTATGGAGAGGAGTAGGTGCTGGAACTAGAAGATGGGCGACAAATAGAGTTGCAGACCTGCAGTAGTTGGTACAGTCTGTTCGTGTCAGACTGTAAACCTGCTCTGCCATGTTCATGAGGCGAAAGTCTTCATTCTTCGGAAAAGCTGGAAAGGCGTGTCTTGTAAGTCAGGAGTTGATGATGATGGATTAATTCAAATTCAAACCATAGATAGCTGAATTAAATAATCCACTTGAGCTTGATATCCGGATAAACTTGACACGTCTTCTTTGTCAGGATGAACAAGTCTGGTGAAAGGGGTGAAGTGTTGGTGAAGCCTTAGAAGTCTTCGCGAAACACTGTGAAGTCTAAAAACTATTCTAAAGGCAAAGTTCTATACACTGTTGCCACACTAACTGGTACGCAACCCATTTAGCCACTAAGTACAGAACCTAATGTAATGAATGAGCAAATGCAAATTAAGATACATTGAGAAACAACAATTATCATCACCACCATCATTGAACGTTGCGGCATTACTCGGACCGACAACATCACTTCATTTTACATATCTTTGTTTACCCGCATTACTTAATCTTGGTGAAACGTTACTAGGCCTTGCTTTATCAGCTCCACGTGCCTCCTGGGCTTCGAGACCATAGACGCTGAAATTCTTGTCAAAAAAACCCAGAAGGATTGCCAAACCAGAACTCTCGAGATCTTCGCTTATTTCCATAAAGCGAACATCTAGTCAATTGGTAACATGTCTTGCCAAAATCTCCCAGAGGGTACGCCTTATGGCGCGTGAATGTTCTTATGTAACCAAGAGTAACCATGTTAGATAAACATGGGAAAGAAAGATGATTTCAGAGAAAGCATAAACAGTAGCACGCAAAGAATGATCCATGGCCCACATCCTCCGAATAAGATGACCATCATTACCGTCGATCACATCCATTTCCATTAAAGGACGATTCTGATTAGACACAATTTCTTCTCTACGAAATTAACGGAGAATTCTGCATGGTAGATAGAAACTGGCTCTACGGAAGTCGGCAAGTATCACTTGGGCATGGATACCAGTAAACATATGAAAATGTTGGATCCGCCAGTAATCCAATACCTAAGAAAAATCAATGGACGTAGCATACACAAAATGCTCGACCCAGTGTCTTTCATTCTAAAAAAAAAACCATGGTAGTTACCAAAGGACCCATGGCTAGAAGGGTCATATCGGTCATTTCTCAAGACAGGTGGTAAGACCCGATTGAAGTATTTTTCCAACCACATGTGGATTAAGAAGAGGTTTCCTATATGGAAAGCAAGCATCACCAATTGAAGAAGTGTCTAGGCCATAAAAAATTTCTGCCAAAAAGTTTGAGACTATGTTCACCCGATGGTCTCGAGCCGACGATACTGGGTCAATTGCACGAGCATCAATGGTACTAGTTTGGTTCGTTAGAAAATATGTTTCCAGGATACACAGAAAAGAGCTGCCCACTGCTGCCCAAAATTTGACCAAAGCTAAAATAAAAGCCTAAACATCAACTCACCAATCATGACTCTCCCAAGTACAGTGTGCAATAGTAAATAAGAAACAATTGCTTTTTTAAAATCATAATCTAGCAATACATCACTAACATAAACAAACAAAAAACCGTCTGTGCACTTAACATTAAATAAATACTACATCGTTCTGTTTTGTTCCTTCAAATCATCTAATTTCCTTTCAAAAAAAAAAAAAAGAAAGAGAGAAGAGTGTTTCTTTTCTTCATATGCATGTCATCATAGCTTGTATCTTTGCATTGCATCACCAAGTGTCTGCCACATCGGCCAAAGAAAATGCATATCTTCTGCAGGTACCCTCCAAGGACAATCGATGCCAATCTCTGTCAAAATTCGCCAAATATGCTGCACAAAGCATCTCGAGGACCCCGCAATTCAATCATGTCAAACAACTCTCTACCAGCTCTCGCCCAAGTCCGTCCAAAGCACTACCAACAACTGGGGTATCTCGCAAAGGACCTCTTCCCAAAGATCCCCAGCAGCGTTATCAAAGGCTACACAACCCGGTCATCTACAACATTTCACCACAAGGTTTCATAATCATGTCTCCATATTACATGCTTCCATGCTCCCATGTCAAAATGATTGCATGTTCCTACACAATATGCTTACATGCTTCCATTCTCTCATGCCAAAATGATTGCATGTTCCCACGCAATATGTTTACATGCTTCCATGCTCCCATGCCAAAATGATTGCATGTTCCTACGCAATATGCTTACATGATTCCATGCTCCCATGCCAATATGATCGCATGTTCCTACGCAATATGCTTACATGTTTGCATGCTTTTCTTGCTTTTTGATCCTATCTCACAAAGAGTGCAAACCATGGGTCTTGGGAATGGTCCACACATATCATGTTCTTTATAGAGATTTTTTTTTCTTTCTTTATGCTTTTAGTCATTCTCGCAGGGGGTGCAAACTCCGGGTCTTGAGAATCGATTACACACACATCTAAACTTGCATTGTTCGGCTTTAGCCGAACTACGTTCGGTCTGATTCCTGAAAAGAATATGTAGGCAGCCTATTTCGGTAGGCACGACCGCCACAACACAAATAACTGCATGCTTGCATATCAAAAATGTTAGCTTGCATCGTGAATATTTCCCCAGCAGAATCATAACACAAATGTATGCATACTTGCGTATGAAAAATGCTTCCATGCTCCCATATTAAATGTTTTCATCACCATGTTCTGCTAGGTAATACCCTAGGGATACGACCATCAAATGTGTTCCACCATCGTGTTCTGCTAGGTAATGCCCTAGGAATATGACCTTCATGAATGTGTTCCACCATTGTGTTTTGCTAGGTAATGCCCTAAGAATACGATCTTTATCAAAGGTTTCCACCATCGTGTTTTTCAAGGTAATGCCCTAGGAATACGATCTTTATCACAAAAGTCTCCACCATCGTGTTTTGCTAGGTAATGCCCTAGGAATACGATCTTCCTAAATGTTTCACAAACTCCAAATGTTTCCCAGCAAACGAGCTACGACTGGTCTGATTCCTTTTATAAGGATACGTAGGCAACCTATTTTGGTAGGTCCAACCATCACAGCATAAAAGCATCACATCACACAAACACACCACATGATTGTCATGACATGAACTGCGTCATCGTAAACTATTACGTTTAAATTATTCTTAGTTATGATTTTCTAGAAATTAGAGAGTCTATTCTTATCAACGATCTTCGTTTACCGGCAAATTCTAGTTTACCTATAAACTCCATCGTTGAGGGGCTCTATAGACACCCCAATTTCATACCCCTAATTGTAACATTATATAAAATGTTAAATCTAGTAAAAAAAGACTAACGAACGTTAAATTTCAGGGGGTTCCAAGTGCTAAAGGAAGAAACGAGAAAAGGAACATGACAAATGATAACAACAAGGGGGAAAAATGCAAATTCCCAAGGCATAAAAAACCAATTTGGGTGCCACCCCATACCAAAGTGGGCGCTGCCCTAAAAACAGCAATAGGCCGTGCCCATTTTGGGTTTTGGTCCTGTTGCATTCCTTCTAATGTATAATCTTTTCAGCACAGGGTATAACCACTTCAAGCACAGATGAAAAATATATTTTCTTCCTTCGGGGTTAAGTCTGCTCTCTTCTCAGCCTATAAATAGAGGGCTTGCCCTCCTTCATTCAGACCGATAATTTCCCCCCAATCGTTGCTCTACGCAGATGCTCTCTCGCTTTAAGCTGCTGAAATCATTTTTGCCTTTAGGCTGAAGAAACTCTCCCTAAACACTTATACCCACCATCCAAATGGAAACCTAGTTAACCGATTAGATTCTTTAAACACAAAGCCGCCAAAATTCAAGCAGAAGCAACAACAACAACAACAAACAACAAACAAAAAAAGACTTCCTTTCTCGAAAGGACATGATAAGCACATATGGACTGCCTAGAGGGCTTAAGCCTAGGCATATACCGAGTTCAGACACTCACGCTTCAAGAGGTAAGTTCTACCCCCGTAGTTATTTATTCTAATCTATAAACTATATATATATATATATATATATATATATATATATAATTAGTTTCTTTTTTGTTTTACTTTAATGTAGAAATAGTTATATATTTTTTACTATTTAATTAGTTTATTTCATGTTTTTACTTTAAAGTAAAAGTAGTTATAATTTCTTACAATTTAATTAGTTTATTTTCTATTTATACTTTAAATGTAGAAATATTTATATTTCTTATTGTTTAAAAAGTTTCTTATATATATATATATATATATATATATATATATATATATATATATATATATATATATATATAATAAGTCATTATGTTGGCATAATTTTTATTATAAATAGTTATAAAATAAGTCATTATTATAGTCTAATTTATATATGCTTATATTGCAATTCTAAAATGTAGCTGTTGCAAGTTTTCCTTTATTTTCTTTATCACACACACACACACACACACACACACACACACACACACACACACACACACACATACACATATATATATATATATATGTATATATATATATATATATATATGTATGTATGTATGTCTTATTTAGATTAAATATATAAAAGGGACATATTTAGCATTAAAAACCCATTTTGAGACCGAAAGGGTGAGTTGAGTGCTTAACCCTTTCCTAACTCGTAACTTAGCTTTCGAACCCTTGCATTCTAGTATTTTTGGTTTTTCTCTGTTCAATCCATAAAATAGAGGTGACGACTCTGTTAAACACATTTTTTAGTCCACAACGAGGCCAAGCGTATTCCACGCGCTCGAAGTTTTGAAACCTCACCCACTTCTTAGAAACGAGGATAGGTTCGGAACGGGGCACTTACAGTAGCCACACCCAATCATCGGGTTCAAGGATCACACACTTTCTCCCTTTGTTGGCTTGTTTTACATATGACATTGTCTTGCGCTCAATGTTGAGCCTTGCCTTCTCATGCAGTTGCTTCATAAAATCTACTTTATGTTTACAATCTAGATTGATAACTTCACTAACATGTAATGGTGATAAGTTCAAAGGAGTTAGCGGATTAAAACCATAGACAAGTTCAAATGGTGAAAACTGTGTAGTAGAATGAACAGTTCTATTATAAGCAAATTCGATATGTGGAAAACATTCTTCCCAAGCTTTGATAATCTTAGAAAGAGTTGATCTCAATAAAGCAGACAAAGTTCTATTTACCATTTTGGTTTGATCATCAGTTTGTGGGTGATATGTAGTAGAAAACAATAGTTTAGTACCCAATTTTCCCCCCACAAGGTCTTCCAAAAATAGCTCAAAAACTTAGCTTCTCTATCTGAAACAATTGTCCTAGGCATGCCATGAAGTCTAACAATTTCACAAAAGAATAAAGTAGCGACATTGGAAGCATCATCAGTTTTGTGACACAATATGAAGTGTGCATTTTAGAAAACTTGTCAACTACAACAATTATAGAATATCTCCCATACTTAGACCTAGGCAATCCCAAAACAAAATCCAAGGATATGTCTACCCAAGGATGAGTAGGAATAGGAAGAGGCATGTATAACCCATGGGCTTGCACCCTTGACTTAGCTTGATAGCAAGTCACACACCTTCCACAAATCCTCTTAACATCTCTCTTCATATGTGCCCAATAAAAATGATCATGTAAAAATGGAAAAGGTTTTAGCAACCCCAAAGTGTTCCATTAATCCCTCACCATGGGATTCCCTCACAAACAAATCTTTTATCAAATAATTAGGCACACAAAATCTATTTTCACGAAAGAGAAAATCTTCGTGTCGATAAAACTTGCCACACACAACTTTTGCACAAAAACCATAAGTCTCACTAAAATTAGGATCATCATTATACAATTGGTTAATATGCTCAAATCCCAAAATTTTAGCATCTAAGGTAGAAATTAAGACATACCTTCGAGAAAGTACGTCGGCTACAACATTCTCTTTACCATGTGTGTATTTGATGATGTAAGAAAGCATATCAATGAACTCCATCCAACGAGCATGTCTTCTATTCTTCTTTTGTTGTCCTTACAAATGCTTCAAGGACTCATGATCCGTATGGATGACAAACTCTCTTGGCCAAAGGTAATGCTTCCAAGTCTCTAGGGCACGAACCAAAGCATATAGTTATTTGTTGTAAATATGGGTAGTTCAAGGATGCCCCACTCAACTTTTCATTAAAGAATGTTATTAGACGCCCTTTTTGCATCAAAACTACTCCTATGCCAATGTCGGAAGCATCACACTCTATCTCAAATGCCTTCTCAAAGTTTGGTAGAACAAGCAATAGGGCATTGGAAAAATTTTGCTTTAGTGTTTGGAAAGCCTTTTCTTGCTCATCTCCCCACTTGAACCCGACATTATTTTTGATGACTTCGGTTATTGGAGCCGCAATGCTACTAATACTTCTCCAACATTGGTTGGACTCTTCCACTCTTGTATGGCTCTTACCTTCTCTTTATCCACCTTGATACCTTAAGAACTAACAGTAAAACCAAGGAAAACAAGACTGTTTGTGCAAAAAGTACACTTTTTAAGATTAGCAAACAACTTTTCTTTTCTTAACACATCTAAAACATATTTTATATGCATGACATGTTCATCCAAGTTTTTGATATATATCAATATGTCATAAAAGTATACCACAACAAATAAGCCAATGCATGCATGCAAAACATGACATCATTCTCATGAAAGTACTAGGTGCATTAGTTAACCCAAAAGTCATGACTAACCACTCATACAAACCATGCTTAGTTTTGAAAGTCATTTTCCACTTATCTCCCTCTCTCATTCGAATTTGATGGTACCTTTGTTTCAAATCGAGTTTTGTGAAATATTTGGCACCATATAATTCATCAAGCATATCATCAAGTCTAGGGATAGGATAGCAATACTTTACCATGATGTTATTGATTACTCGACAATCTACGCACAGCTTCCAAGACACATCCTTCTTTGGTACTAGCAAAACTGACACTGCATAAGGACTCATGCTTTCTCGTACTAGCACTTTACTCAATAATTATTCGACTTACCTTTGAAGTTCCTTTTTTTTCTTGGGATTGCTTCTATAAGCGGATCAGTTAGGAATCGAAGCTCCGGGTACGAAATCAATTTGGTGCTCAATCCATCGAATTAGTGGTAGACCACTTGGGATCTCATCGGGAAATATAATGCCAAAATCATGTATGACAGAAGAAATAGAATTAGGAAAATACACAAGAAAAATCATTATTATTAGTAGCCAAAAATGCCTCTCGATACAAAGTACGATCATTAGCTTGTTAAGATACATTGCCTTTTAAACCTCACTTGTCCTAGCAATCAAACTTTTTTCTTTCCTCGCATTTCTCTCTCTCTTATATTTTGCTCACTCAAATTCATCTCCTTTTGCCCAGCTATCTCACCTCTATCACTTGTGTTTTGAGCTGGCCTCTCACTCTTGTCTTCTCTCAAACTCTTATTTTTCTTGGTTTTCTCTATTTTCTTTTCCTCACTAACTGAACTTTCTTTTTGAAGAACTAGATGATCTTGGTACACTTTCCTAGGAGTCAAAGGTGCAAGTGAGATGGTCTTGTTATTGAAAATGAATGTATGTTTGTTGGTGAAACCATCATGAGTAGCACGTCTATCAAATTGTCCTGGCCTCCCAAGCAAAATATGGGTTGCTTGTTTGGGCACCACATCACACATAATCTCATCTTCATACCTCCATATTTTGAAATTCACAAGTACTTGCTTATTAACCCTTAACTCCCCATTTTCATTCAACCATTGTAACTTGTAGGGTTTCGGGTGTTTGAGAGTAGGCAATCCTAAATTCTCAACCAAGGTGGCACTAAAAACATTAGCACAACTACCCCAATAAATTATTACCCCACATATCTTACCTTGCCCTCTACACCTTGTATGAAATAGGATCTCACTTTGAATTTCTTCTTCCTCTTTCATCTGAACACTCAAAACCCTTCAAGTGACCATGGAAAACAACGTCTCCCCCTTGGCATAGTCATCTATCAATGTAGGTTCCTCATCTCATTCTTCGTCATCACTCTCACCCCTTCAGGCACAATATCCCCATCGTCCATTATGATCATAGTCCTCTTGTTGATACATTCATTAGCATAATGACCATATCTTTGACATTTAAAACACCTAACAAATTTTTGTTTAGTTTGAGTGTTCTCACCTTTGATTGGAACTGAAGGTGTGGTCCTCGGTGCCTCAACCTTGGGTTGCGTATGAGACTTATAATCCCTTTATCCTCCATAGCTTGGTTTCCAAAGAGCTTTTGCTACATGATAAGCCTTAGATTCACCCTTCCTCTTGAGTTGTTGTTCTACCCTAATGAATTTATGTCGCAATTTATTGATGTGGTGAATTCATGCAAGTCCACCACATTGAAAATCTCCCTATTCAATCCATTCATGAACCGTGCCATGACTTGATCATCTTCTTCTAGTCGATTCGCTCTAGTCATAGCTATTTCCATCTCGTTATAGTAGTCTTCCACACTTTTGCTTCCTTGCCTTAAGGCTTGCAACCTTTCGTGTAAATCCCTCTTGTAATGGAATGGAATAAAATGCTCTTTCATAACCCTCTTCATCGTTCCTCAAGTCTCTATTGGAGGCTTTCCTTCTCTCTCTCTTTCCCTCTTCAACTTATCCCACCATACTACCGCATAATCAGAAAATCCAATCGCATGAAGCTTGACCTTTCCTTTTTCAGAATAAGTTAGGGTTGAACACCACAGATAACCTCCGATAGTTCGACAGTTCATAAAGAATAGAGTCGGAATCGGTGCTATCACGAGAAATTGGTGCTATCACGTGCTCCTCATTAAGCCTTACGCTTCTATGGAGTCGGAATCGAAAATGGGTGAAGAAATCATCAACTATTAAGCTTGGAAGCTCAAACTCCCTTTCTCTCATCTATGGAGGTCGATCAAGAGGGAGAAGATGGAAGAAATGTTAGGTTTCCCCCTCAAAAAGGCAACCTATAAATTAAAGAGGTAGGAGGGCCCCACCAAACAAGGTGATGTAATCCTATTGGTTGGAAAAGTGGTGATTAAGGCTAATTACATTTGGTTTCATTAGGCTTACTAGTAAATACTCCTAACTACACATAAACCAAGTTTAATCCTACTAAAACAAGCAACTAATTTAGCCAATGGCCCCACAAACCGAGTCAACAAGTTAAACAAACAATTACTGAAAACAGAACGATGCGGTCGTATCCTGCTCACCACGCGAGCGCGTTAAAGGTTACGATGCGAGCGCCTCTAGACTCAACCCAAAAAAGCTGAAGTCCTAGGAGTTTATGCGGTCGTATCCAAGGGGACAAGGTGATCATGTCTAAGCTACCAAAAACTTCTTAACTCACAGAAGATGACATGATCACGTTAGAGGAGGTGACACGAGCGCGTCTCATGCTGGTACCAAAACTCCAAGGCTGCTTAAAGTTTTCTAAGGCAAGTCCAACCAAACCAAATATACTTAAGTCCCAAAATGGACTCCAAGTACTACCAAAATGTACCAAAGCTCATGAAGCAATATTTGAACCATAATTGGATTCCAATGATGCGATACGCAAGCCCAAACCACAGTATAACCAAGTTCTTATAAGAACTCAACTAACCCACAATTCTCAAACCAACCAATACTAAAAGCAATATAACGAGTTAATAATAGACCAAAAATCCAACTAATGCAACTTTAGCAATTAACCAACTAATTAGTTAACACACTAACATCAGTTGATCATATAAGAAAATTCCTAGGTGTTACATGCTTATTTCAAGGTCTTCTTCTAGTACTGAAATTCTCACATTCTATTTCAACCTTTTCTTCTAGAACACATGCTCCAACATGTTTCTTCGATCGATTAACTGGCCCCACTTCACCTTCAGCTTGGAGCTTCACTCGCTCATAAGTGATGAAGGCTACAAACTAGAATTTTGATTGAGTGAGGATGCTCAAGATGACATTGTATGAAGACTTCAATCCCATGACGAGCAAAACCATATCTTTAGTTCTAGTGATCCTCCATTCTCTATATATCATTTTCACAGTCCCCTATGTGGCATGTGAAACCTTCCAATTGAATTCAACTTTGGGTAATGTGGGCATCACGACCTAGTCCCAAGGCTAAAAAACACTTGTATAATAAAATGTCTATCCCTGCTCCGATGACCCTTTTTAGGTTGTAGTCATGAATGTCCACCTTTAGAATTAATGGTTGGAGTCGAGCTGTCAAGTTGAGTACGCAAGCTCGCTCTTCCTGAAAGTGATTCCATCCACCTTGTTATCTCTCTTAGTAAAGTTTCCATGGTGTTAGTGAGTCTACGGATCATGTTTTTCAACTATATGATACTTCGGGCTACCTCCAAAATTGTGTTGATTATAAGTCGATCTCCTTGAGATCGGTCCTTCCTAGGAGAATCGTTATCTTGATTCATCCCTTCATCGCTAGCTCGCTTAAACATTTTCAGCTTTCCACGATCTATCCGCCTTTGAATTGCCTTCTTCAGTTGGATGCAATCCTTGATTGAGTAACTTACATTGTTATGGAGAGCAACTCTTCTATTTGGTTATGAGATCATAGGGACTGTCATATTAGAGGAAGGGGCTGATGTCATTTATCTCCATGAGAACATTTATGAGGTGCTCCCTTGTTGTAAACAGTGGGATGAAAATATTTTTTTTTCATACTCAACCTTTTCTTCCGCATTCTACCTTGATTATTCTTAACTTCGTCATCCTTTTCTTCATCGTCATCCTAGCTTTGATCCTTTGATTTTTTGGACCTTCTGTTTCTAACCGAGTCCTCAATATATCCCATTTTTTTGAGTTGATTTAAAGATTTCCCCACTTGACCTCGGAGGATAGAGACCAAACTTTGTATTAAGGGAACCCGAGGTAAGACTTCTTTGAAAATGATGTTTGCAAAACGCAACGCAGGTGGTGGTCATCAAAACCAAAAATAATAATTCTTGCTTCTCAAAATTAAGGATTTGTAGTAGTGGTAAACAAGGTCGTATCCAAAAAGATTGGTTAGACTTAATTTTGATGTATACTTTTGAAACCAACAAGCAAACAATTTAACTAAAAGTGATTCAATATAATGAAATATCCAACCAAAGGAACAATCTTAATTTTGGTTTGTGGACTTGATCATTGATGCATAGATAAATTCTTCCGTTCTCTTTGGTACGATCAAACAACCTGTCTCTCCTTACTTTTTCAATAATCAAGAAATATTCTTGATGTGTGTATTTTGGATCCGCTTCAATGGCGTGTGGGCCTCATCTAATGGTCCATTATATTTTACATTATGTTAGAAGGCTTGGGCCGGGCAGATAGTCCACGAGCTAGATCCATTCCATCTAGGTATAAATATAACCCCACTAGTCCATAGTGAAGGGGGATCCTCTCTTTTTCTGATTTAGAATCACACACGCACTTGGGGGCTACGCTTCTTCTCTGGTCACGTGGCTAGCACGCCTTCCTCATGGTCACGAGTAAATCACGTGCATTCTTCAAGATCCAAGCTTAAAGTCATAAGCGAGCAGAGATGAATCCCTGGTCGTTTTAGCATCATAAGCAAGCAGCCATCTACCTGAAGCCTGGGGGCCAAAAACACAGTGAGCAGGAAGAGAGGTCAAAGCGAGCATGCTCGCCTTGCTCGGTAACATGGTAACGGTTGCCTTGAACGTGGGGAGTTATTACCAAGAAACTCGCCCCCACGTTCTGGACATGGTCATAAACATGCCCGCCCTCCACACTCCGGCATTTAATGAATAGTTCCCAGTTCTCTAGGCTGGCTATATAAACCCCTCGAAATGGAGAGGGAAGGTCCGTTCACATATACACAAGCTAAAACTCTGTCAAATTGCTAACTCTACTATGTGTTTGCTAATTATCACGTCGGAGTGCATTTGCAAGGTAAGCCCCTGCCTAGTTCACGGTTGTTGTTTTCTTGACAAGATTTGGGCCTTCGAAAACACAAATAGAACTGAAAGCCAGATATCCAGATAATCAAGCCCAATATATCTCTTCATTTTGGATGCATCAGGTGGTTCCATTGTCCTCAACCTTGTTCAATCTCCATTGATAGTTCATCTTGTAAAGAAAGTTTGTATCTCGATTATGCCTTTTTTTCGTGAGTAAGACATCTCTTCTTGTGAAAAAAAGTTGGTGTTTGAGCCTGTTATCTCGATTATGCCTTTTTTCGCGAGTAAGACATATTTCTGCTCGTGAAAAAGGGTTGGTGTTGTGAGGTTCTCAGGGTGCGACCTGCGCCCCGCGCGCCCTTGGATAGGGGTGCGCGTACGTGCGGATGCGGGAGACCACTGCTCTCGTTCCACCCTCCCTTGTTTAGGGAAGACGAAATCAAAAGTGCGAGAGGAGTGCTGTCTATGTTAGCGCGTTGGAATGCGCCTCGGTTGCCTTGTTGAGGGGGTGGATTTTGATGAAACATTTGCTCCTGTTGCCCGCATTGAGTCCATAGGTCTTCTTCTTGCCATTGCATGCTTTCTTGACATTACTATTCAACAAATGGATGTGAAGAGTGCTTTCTTAAATGGCATTCTAGAGGAAGAAGTGTTTGTTGAACAACCAAAAGGATTTGAGGACCCTCATAAACCCAATCATGTTTTTAAATTAAAGAGGGCCTTGTATGGACTCAAGCAAGCTCCTAGAGCTTGGTATGGGAGACTTACAGACCATCTTTTGAAAAGTGGTTTTAAAAGGGGAGAAGTGGACAAAACACTCTTTATTCAAAGAAAAGACAAACACATTTTGATTGCACAGATTTATGTTGATGATATTATGTTTGGGTCCACTTCTAAGTCCTTGAAAAAACAATTTGTGCATTGTATGACATCTACCTTTGAGATGAGCATGGTAGGTGAATTGACTTTTTTCTTAGGAATTCAGATAAAACAATTGCATGAAGGGATGTTCATATCTCAAGCCAAGTATGCTCTTAACTTGGTGAAGAAATTCAGTCTTGAGAATGAAAAACAAAAGAAAACCCCTATGGGTACATCCAATAAACTTTGCAAAGATGAAAAATCTGAAAGTGTTGATCATACATTGTATAGAAGCATGATATGAAGTCTGCTATATTTGACTGCCACCCGTCTAGACATCATGCATAGTGTGTGTTTGTGTGCTAGATATCAAGCAAACCCTAAAGTCTCTCATTTGAAAGATGTCAAAAGAATAATTAGATATGTTGGTGAGACTTGTGCTATGGGTTTGTGGTACACAAAACACACTAACACCAATCTTGTTGGTTTGTGATGTTGATTGGGCAGGTAGTGTTGATGACATGAGAAGTACATTTGGTGGATGCTTTTATTTGGGAAACAACTTGATCTCTTGGTTCATTAAAAAACAAAACTGTGTTGCCCTCTCCACAGCAGAATCTGAGTATATTGCTGCTGGTAGTGGGTGTACACAACTCTTATGAATGAATCAAACGATCAAGGATTATGGCTTACACAGCAATGTGTTAACCATGTATTGTGACAACACCAGTGCTATAAGTATTGCAAAAAATCCTGTTCAACACTCTAGAACTAAGCACTTGATATAAGACACCATTTTATTAGAGACTTGGTTGAACAATTTATTATTTGCATTGAACATGTAGGAACATAAAATCAACTAGCTGATAGTTTCACTAAGAGTCTAGATTTTGAGAGATTTATCAATCTTAGGAAATCTCTTGGTATGTGTGCCATGTGACCCTTCACTCACTATATTTTTAAAAAAATTAGGCATCTTACATCGAGTATTTAAGGGGGCACACTAGTTTCATCTCTTATGTTTTGTGCCTTTGTTTGCTAACCGGGATTTGCATTCAAAATCTATTGTGATTTCATTATTCTGATTCTCCTCACTCTCTCCCTTGTTGTTGAAAAATCTTAAGCCCACAAAGGAAAGGGTTACTTTTTGAAATCTAGGGATATGGCAATTTATCTTGGTACTATGGCACTTAGGTTCTCATGGGTTGATCTTGAGAAAATTGAATTCACTTAAAAGAAAAAGTGTGAAAGCTACCTAACGGAAAAGAGCTACCTATGAACAAGGTTGTGGCACCTTTCTTTTGGGACTATGAATCCTTGGATTTCATGGGTTGATCAAAGGCAAAGTGGCTTCCCTTGGTAAATAGTGTGAAAGGTTCCTAGTGGCATGTAGTGAATATGCTTGAAATAAAGTAGAGCTATTCTCCTAGGGAAATAAAGTACCTATGGAATTTTTGGGAGATAAGTGCTGATAAAATAAACAAGAGATGAGAAATTGTACATAAAATCACAATCTTGGCGAATGTATCTCCCAATGCAGCTACATTGAGAACTACATTCAGATGATCTAGACATTAATCACATGTGTGTGACAGCATTTGTGTGTTTTTGCCTATTCTGTTCTTGACATATTTTAGGCATAATTTTTAGGACATAATCATTTTTGATCATATCAGCCTATTGAATTTTTGCCCTTATAAATTGCAAAATAATTACCAAAGCATTCCATGTTGATATTTATGTGGTTGTCTAATCTGTGTGGTGTTCTAAGAGTTCTTGTTAAGGTTATAACTGTTATTGAAAGTCTGTGTTGATACAATTTTGGTTAATCCTTTGGTGTGTTGTTTAGAATCCTTGGTGATTTTGAAATTCAAAATTCAATTATGAGACTGGTTGTTATCTCACTCACATAGCTCTCCATTTTTTTTCTCTTGGAAAAATCATATTTTCTATCACACTTGTATATGATTTGATCACACTTGGTTTGTTTTCAAAAATCAAAATTAGTTTATGATGTTCACCAACGGCCCTTTCCAGTTCCTAAAATTGTGTTACTAACGACTAATGTTGTTAAGAGGCTGTCTTAAGTGATGTTTCAGGTGGCTCGCTCATTATCACTCTCCAAAATCTCACTTCCTCAACCAATTCTCAAACAGTGGTGAAGAAACATGTGTCTCTCTCAACTCTCTCTTCATCTTCCTTCTCTGATTTCTTCCAAAATCTATCCATGGCTTCATCTACTTCTACCTTTTCAAATTCCTTGAAGCGGAATCCCTCGGCCAATGTAGCTTCCACTGCTACATCTCCAGAAGCTACATCAACCCAAATTTCCTCCCCCGAAAATCCTGAATCTGCCATTGTTATTGCCAAGCCCCTTTCTGAGCCCCTTTCTGTCATACTACATGGGGAGAAGGGGAATGCCATTGACGTTGAGAATCCTGGTGACTTATCGGGTTTTCCCCAAATTGGGAACCCTAGCTCACGAAAATCCAAGAGATTGCGAGGCATTCCTAGCAATTATGAAAATCCAAGTGATTTAGAGGTTGAAAGAGCTAAGAAGTTTAAAGTCACTCCAGGAAAATTTGAGGAAGCTGTTCCAGCTTGAGAGTGATTCGGATGATGAAGATTTTGTTGCTGCAAACGTGTCTGCTCCTACTCCACATGTATCTGCTCCCACCATTGATGCTAGCTCTTCAATCCCTGTTCCAGAAGACATAGGAGATGAAGACTACCCTATTCCTTCCCCTAGGGTAGTCTTCCAACATGAATCTCCTGAAGTGTATGCTTCTAGTATTCCTTCTGCTGCTCCTGAAGTCAGCCTCTCTGATCTGAGCTATTCAGATGAGCGGAGGACTCTAGCATACTATTTAGTTGAGTTGAAGAATGGCCCTCCACAACTTTCTGCCTCTCCTTCTTCAAGTCATGCCAAGTCATCAAGCTCTTCTGAGTTTGATGACAGTTCTGATAAAGATTTTGAAACTAAAGAAGCCACTCCGGATGATAGTGTGGAAAGTGAAGAGGTCCCTATGCGTTTCACAAGGAGAAGGGCAACTATGACCAATGTAGCTACATCAGAAGCTACATCAGCTCCTGTCTCCTCTGATGCTACTCTAGGTAACCCCTTTTTTGATCAGTTTATTACAGCTGCTGCTTCCTTGAGGTATAACACCTCTAGGAAGATTGTTGATGAAATATTGATTCCCAAGGAAGAGTTGCTTGAACAAAATTTGGTTCAATTTTGTACTGATAGGTGTATTTTGGGCACGTTATCTTCTGCATCTCCTTACCTTAGGAACATTATTTTCGAATTCTATACAAATTTGGAGAAAAGGATCTCTTCAGCTAGTGATTCTAGATTTGAGAAGGTGTTTGTTAGGGGTAAATGGTTTGACTTCTCTCCCTCTATCATCAATAGGTTCTTTGGATCTCCTGTTATTGGGGCTGTTAGCCTAATGGCTGATTTGAACACTTGTGCCCAAGAGCTAACAGGTGGCCTAGCTTGTAGGTGGTCAGGAAAAGGGACTAACATTAGCACTTCCAAGCTTTCATCTTTGTATGCTGTTATGCACAAAATCTGCTGTGCAAATTGGGCCCCGACTACAAATTCCAATACCCTTACTGAAGAACATGCTAAGATATTATATCAGATTGGGTTTGGTCTACCATTTGATTTTGGGGATTTTTTGTTTAGGAAGATTGTATCCCTGGAAAAGTCAAAAGGGGATAAGAGGGCTCTTATCTTTCCTTATCTTATTTACAAAGTGCTGGTTGATCAAGGGTTTGCTCCAATTGCTGGTGATAGACTCACTCCCATTCTTGACTCCCTTCATATCTCTGTCAAACTGTTAAAGGGAGATAGAGTGATCAACCTGCCCTTGCTCTACCCTTATCCCTCTGCCTCTGGACCTTCCTTTGCCATGCCAGCATCAGATGCCCCTACCTCTGCTTCTCAGTCAGCTACTGCTCCACCTACTCCAGTCATAGGCAATGTAGCTACATTTGGTCCTTCATCAGTTCCTACCCTGATCTCTCTTGGACCCTCTACTCCTATCTCATTGTCTTTCATTCAAGGCCAGCTTATCCAGGTCAGGTCTCAGATTGCTCTCATTCAATCCCTGGAGACTTAATACACTGCCTAGCTGGGTCAACATTCTGGTCAAATAGGGGGAGAAATCAGTCCAAGTGTTGCTCCTGTACCTGGTCCTGATCCTGCTGCTACTGCATCTGAAGAAGGAACTGATGTCTAAACTTTTGCTGCTCAAGAAAGAATTGGTGTCTGAACTTCTGTTTTTGTGTAATCTGAATTGCTACATTGATACATTTTGGTTTGTAATAAGATATGACTTGTGGATTTCTGCATAACTGTATTGGGATCTTACATGCCTAGTAGTCTGCTCTATTTCTCTTTGTTAATAACCTTCTTCTGGTTGATAAATTCCGGGGGAGTATTTACTAACATTTGCAGATTCTTGAAGGAGCTTGTTTATGTGTTATATGTGGAAACCCTTGTCATATTATTTGATCAGAAAGGCTCAACAAAAGGGGTGATTGTAAGGGTAAAATAGGCATGACCTATTTTAGTTTTTGTTTTCCCCTTTCTTGGAAAATATGTTTAGACAAGTTTGGTAAATTTGGAAACAAAATCTTTAATTAGATTTTGGTTTTTCTTGATCCTAAAGTTAAGGAATTATTTTGGAAACCAAATCTAGTCAAAGATCTTTCCTATACCGTGTTTCTAGAGTCATTGTCCCTATGGTAATAAAATCTAGGATGTATGGTAAGTGTATTTACTTCCAAATTCTAATCCTTGCCCTACTTGGAGTTGGATTTTTTCTTGTGTGTAGGGTTTCTCCACATTATAAATAAGAGACATGGGCAACGGCTGAAGGGGTGCATCAAGAGAGAGGACATAAAATTTAAAAGCAGAAAAATTCAGATCCTGAAGCAGTTCTAGACATTGTGCAGGAGTTTTGATTGTAGCTTCGGATGTTACAACATTGGAAGCTACATTGAGAGCTGGTGCTGTTTTTGCCTTCCTGTCAGATTTTAGGAAGCTGTTAGTTTCTTCCCACGTTTGCTGTACTCGTTTTTCTGTGGGGTTTTTGCTCTCCAAGACTTGTTGTCTTGTGGGAGTATTTATTTGGCAATTTCGCATTATTTTTGTAAAACAAATCATATTTTTTAGTGAATTTTTTTTGGCCATGAGGTTAGATCTACAAGCATAGGCTTGTAGATTGTTTGGTAAACCTATGTGTTTTAATTTGCTGCTTTACAGTCAGTCTTCCGCTGTTTTATTTTTTCTGACCATTGTGACTTCCATTGTAGCTTCATCAGAAGCTACATTAGAAACTGCATTGGTAATTTTTAGAATCCTAGCTACTTGTATTCTTATAGCATGTCGTGTTAGATAGATGAAGAGAACCCTATCCTGGAATACTGAGTTTCTTCAAGTACAGAGATACACTAGTAATTATGGTAAAAAGATTGATGAAAAATGATGATTTAAACATCTTGAGTATGTTTAATGTAGACAAAGAGATTAAAATTTATGGCTTTTATGACAAAGGTGGAAGACTTGATGTGTTTGTTACTCTATGTTAAGAGGAAAGTAGGAGATTTATCATTCTTCATTGTACGATTGATGTTGGAGCAACCTGAATTGATATTGCTTAATCAACGAAATGGGTGGCACTCTAGGTTTGGTTTGGTTTGTTTAGGTTTGGTTAATGTCCATGAATGGGATGGGTAGTTTTTAGTAAGGGACTTGAATTTGTCTTATTTGTCACAACTAACTGTGGTTATACATGGTCTATTATTATTTTTGGTCAAATTTTGCATCTAACTTTGTGTTATTTATGCTTTTCAACTGAATGCTTGACATGTAATTCTCGAGGATGTTTGTATTCGTGTTTGAGAGGTTTTGTAGCTCTTAGTTTCTTTCCTTCTATTTCTCTCTCATTTTTGTTTTCTAATATATGTGTTGCACAACTACTTTTGTTTCCAAAGTGTACAATACTATGTGTGGTGGAACAGATTTTCAGGGATCCGCCCTAAAAATTAATGTGCTTCATTGCAAGTGCTTTTTCGGCCAAGCTATCCCCTGAGGGATACCTTCCTCGAAGAATAATGTACTCATGCAAACACGTAAATAAGCTTGTAGTCATAACTCGTAAGCAAATTAAACATACTATTGATTCGTAAAAATGTTTAGGCAACAAAAGATTACGTTGAGATCAAGCAGTTGCACCTTCATAATGTTTGAAATAATACAGGGAAAAGTTTATACAAATTACAAAATAATAAGTAAACAAAATAAATTGTTACTGCTTTGATGTGTACTGGACTGGAAGTCTACCGGTTATCATGAATCCTGCTAATGAAAGTCTGCTGGTAGACTTAGCCTTAGGAAGACTGTTGGTGGATGTGAAGTCTGCTGATGTAGAAGGCACGACGAAGTCTGATGATGTACAATGTGCCTTGTGAAGTTTGTTGTTCATACAAGATGAAGTCTGCTGGTCTGAGGTCTTTGTCGAACACAGTTTCCTTAAAACAAATTTGTCCATTCCCGTAAGTGCTTGGAAGCTTTACTGGACGTCTATCTCTCAGGATACAATGGAGACACCGGAGAGCCCTTTAGCACGAAGGTTTCTGACGAACTGAACTTGTGTCTGACTCTATTACCAAAACAGAAATAGGAGCCCAAAGAAAAACGCCAATAAAATGCGATGCAGAGAGTATGAATGAGATTGTTCTAAACTATGTCTCAATTGTGGAAAACAAGATTGTTTACATAGGCCCAAATTAAGAACATTTTGATTACGGTCTTTAATTAAATTTTGGTCCAACATTTGTGTATGCGCTCCCACATGAGTAAGGTAGCCTGAAGACTAAATTGTACCTTTATTTACATGGAGGGGCGCGCGAGAGAGAGATTCTCTACTTTACACAAGCGGAGTAGAACATATTTCTACAACTATCATTGTCATTACACAAATGATTCGTAAAGAAATCAGTGCATCAATATTGCACAATTTCATTCACAATACAAAATTTTTCCAACACATAAGTTGGTGGGGGAATGGAACAGAAACACCTTATATTCTTAATAATGTTTGTTCTATGGGTGCAAGTGGTTCGGTTTATGCCAAAACCACGAACGAACCGCCCCTATTGGTTCTAAAAATCTCAAACCGAACCAAACCACTCGGTTTGGTTTGGTTTTGTGGTTAACATAATTTTTTTTAATCAACTTAACTAACATTAAAAATGACAGTAAATATAAGATTTTAATTTTAAATTAACATAAAAATTAGAAAATAACCTACTAAAAATAAATTATCATAAAGAAAACAATACAAATTTCAAAATAAACACAAATAATGGAAAAAATAATAGTCCTCTAACAATCAAAATTTTATTTGGTTTTGTATGTATATATATATATAGACACACACACACACACACACATATATATATTATATTACTAAATCAAGAGCCTAGATTATGCATATTAGATGATCAAAAGGTTCAGAATAATTAATTAACAAATGCTATATAATATTATGAAATAAAATATAGGTTGGTTTGGTTCGGTTCGATACCAAAAATCGTGAACCGAACCAATCCGAGTGGTTTTTCAATTTTTAAAAATCGAAACCGAACCAGAACCGTATTCGACCAAAATCGAACCAAACCGACTGGTTTAATTTGATTCAGTTCGGTTCAGTGGTTCCAATTTACGCCTAATTTGCTCTCTCCTACTTGCATGTGGATGAGAATGTGGTCGTCTAGTTAGTGAATAGTGATAAGTTTGTTTACACAGTAGTGGTGCAGGTGCATGCTTTCTCTATCATGTATTGCATCCCTGATTATGAATTCCACTCAACGACGTATTAATACAACGTGCCTCTCGCCTTTTGAACTCCATTAGCAGACTCACAAGTAGGAGCTATAATTATGCAAAACCTTCCATCAATTGCCACAAATCACTACTACCCAATACACACTAACATAAATTTGTGCATAATTTCTAACTACGAGGGTTTTAGGGACAATGAAAACATGCATGCCTTATGCAGCTATGGTGCTCGTTCAGCTAGCTTATGGTGGATCAAATATCTTGATGAAAATTGCCCTTGAGAAAGGACTTAACCCACTAGTTTTTGTTGTCTACCGCCACACAGTAGCCATGTTCCTTTTAGGCCCTTTGGCATATGTCCTTGAAAGGTGAACAAACTTTTAATTACTGTTTTATCTATCACTCTTTTGCCTCCCCCAAACCCTTCTTCTGCATGATCGCAAGACAGATGATGACGTCTTGATTGTGGCAATCTCTAACAATTTTTGTTTGCACTACAGAAAACAACGCCCTTCACTCTCTTTCTCAGTGATGATGAAGATTTTTGTGCTGGCATCTCTAGGAACTACCATCCATCTGAATGTTTACTATGCTGGATTAGCATACACCTCCCCAACTGTTGCAAGTGCTCTAAGTAATGTCATTCCCAGTTTGACATTTATCATGGCACTTCTGTTGGGGTACCAGCTCAATCAGTCTCCTACAAGATACTTGCCTATATTTACCTTTCCAGTTACCAAAAGTGCAACTATATGCTTCAATTAGTTCATGATTGACATGTCGGTTAGATTTGGTGCAGGATGGAGAGAGTGAGCATAGGGACTGCAAGAGGGCAAGCAAAGGTGCTGGGTACACTTACTTGCATAGGTGGTTCGCTAATTTTCACCTTCTGGAAAGGAGGCTACCTATTCAAGGCCTTTGTGGATAGGCCACTGATTGACATCTATGATACTACTACTAAAGGTTCTGCTAATGATTCAACCCATGGTAAAGAAAACTGGATCAAAGGATCTGCCCTCATTTTGACCAGCTACATTGCTTGGAGTGCATGGCTCATTCTCCAGGTCTTTATAAACTCAATTTTACCATCTGAATGCCTCTATATTTTCAATTTTACATGGAGAAGATTAATTTCCCTGAATCAGCTTGTAACCATTAATAATTTTCCAGTCTATGGTCTACAAGATATATCCAGCTCGATTGTCGATGAATGTGTTGATTTGTTTCGTTGCATCTTTGCAATCTTCTATCCTTGCACTATTTTTTGCTCGAAATCAAAACTTGTGGAGACTAGAGTGGAACACACAGCTCTTATGCATCATCTATTGTGTGAGTTTCCTTGTTGATTCCTCTGAGGGAATTTTTGCAGCTACCACATTCTTAAAATGATATAATAAGACTAATCCAAATAATTATTGCTGTTACAGGGGGTCGTGATATCAGCATTAGTTAACTATCTACAGACATGGTGTATCAGCAAGAATGGACCAGTTTTTTCAGCAATGTTTAGCCCACTACTGCTTGTTGTTGTGGGGATATTCTCCGCAGTAGCTTTTGGAGAGCAGCTTCACTTGAGAAGGTGAGCTACTGGATTTCAATTTGATTCCAGACGAAAGGCTAGTTATCACCTGAATAACATAGCAAGTAACAGTATTTTTCAACAGGTTGTAGTTTGTTATTTCAAACTTGGTATTTTGTCTTACTAACATTGGGTGGTTTTATTTGATTTGCGTAGCTTGATAGGAGCTGTTCTCATCATTGTTGGTCTTTACTGCGTACTATGGGGGAAGAGGACCGACAATGTAGTCCAAAGACCTAGGGAGAACACAAAAAGCAGCGAAGATCGTCAAGATAATAAAACTCTGCAGGAAACACCTGTGTAATTTGTGAGCACAAAAAAAAAAAGTGTTTCTTTTCCTGGTCTGTGTGAGTGATAAACATTGAATAGAAAGATACTGATTGAAAGTATTGGTACTTGGATCACAAATTCAGGTGTTGATACATTTATTTATCTTACAAAGCGAATGCAAATGATTAAAGAAAGAAACAAAGAGAAGTACAAAATTTAGCAAGTATAAAACCACCCATATTTCAATTTCAAGTTCAAATCTTGGGTTCCAATAAAAGGATGGATGGTATCTGTGTTGTAACTTGTAAATGGGGAAATCCATCTGTGTCATCAAGCATCTAACTTGAGGGAGTTCTCAATATCAATCACAAACCGATACTTCACATCCTTTTTTATTAATCTCTCAAGAGCCTCATTGGCATACTGGATCTGGACCATTTCCACATTTGGGTAAATTTTGTGGGCTGCACAGAAGTCCAACATTTCCTGTGTCAGCTTCGTACCCCCAGTAATGCTCCCCGATATGGTTTTCATACCTGCCAATGACAACACGAGTTCGTATTACCAAGCTATTACTGCTAATTGATAAAGTCAGATGAAACAACAAACTGCAATATGCTTTTTCCTATCATACGATACCCATATTAAGGTTTCCTGGACTGAACTTCACTTCACTTGGGAACCCCACCAAGGCAAATACACCGGCAGTCTTCAACAGCGACAAGTATGGATCAAATGGGATATCACCCGAAGCAGTGTTAATTATAAAGTCGAGTGTGTTAGCATGAGCCTGCAGCAATGAAACAAATCTCCAGTTAGTACTGCCAAAGGCTGAAATCTTTGCCTTAAGTGATCACTGCAAATCTGATGTGCTAGGATAAGGAATCTCACTGTCATCTGCTGTTCATCAGATGAGATCACGAATTTGTCTGCTCCCAGAATGTTCAGGGCTTCTTCTTTCTTGGATAAACTCGTGCTGAAAACCGTCACATTCAATCCAAAAGCTTTCCCGAACTTGACCGCCAAATGGCCAAGACCACCTAGCCCAATCACCCCTAGAGACTTACCAGGCTGATTCATGTTATGGCGAATCATGGGTGTGTAAACAGTAATTCCAGCACATAATAGAGGCGCTGCCAAAGCTGGTGGGTAATCCTTGGGTATTCTAAAGCAGTACCTGTGCGTTAATGAAAATTATAATCGCAGAACTTGTCGCAATTTATTAGTATATTAATGTATGGAAAGTGATGCCTGCTCACCTCTCATGAACAACAATATAACTGGAATATCCTCCTTTGGTGATTGTTCCATCCACATCAATACTATCAAAAGTAAATATCGCTCCTTTTGAGCAATGAACTTCTAACCCGTCATTACAATACTCGCACTCTCTGCAAGAGTTGACATAAGTTCCCACTCCAACATGGTCACCAACTTTGAAGCGATGAACATTTGAACCAACCTCTTTGACAATTCCAACAATCTCATGACTATACACAGAAAGATCATATATCCGTCAGTCATTATTATAAGTAAACAAAATCACATTCACTTCAAACTATCAAAATAGCATAATACCCAGGCACAAGAGGATAGTTGGAGTGCCCAAGCGCATTCCTCGTCCACATAACATCAGCATAACAAATCCCACAATGTGTGATACTTAAAGAAACATCGTCGCTCCCAACAACCCTGTCACACAACAGTTTTTCAAGAGAATGTCAAATCAGAAGAATGATTAGGAAGTCAAAACAAGGTCCACACTACAACTCATTTGTTTTTACTTGGTGACAGCAAAAGACATTATTCATGCATTCCACCCTGTCCCATTTTCAATGCCTCGGGAGCATATAGCAAAACTTCTACACAGAAATATTCTCTAACATGTACTATTTTATCATATGAGATTTATAAGCATACATCCAAGGAAACATATCTATGAATCTTAGGTACCGTGGTTTCAAAACACTGCAGTTAAGGACCATCACAACCATCCATTAGAACAATGATGTCAAGAAATTGGGGATATCTCCGATTGTGAGTATACTATATTACTATATAGCTGTGATTGTCCAAAATTTAAATTGAAACGAGAAAAACGTGGTGGTTGTTTTATGAGAAAGGGAATATGTAGAAGATACCTGCGGCTAAACTTGTACGGTGACAGAACTCCAGATGGATCTCTGGCTGCCCATGCAAGACAGTCATCGTTAGCAGTGTTGGAAGTCATAGTTGAGCAACCTGTTCAATGGTAAAGCATAACGGTAATAATTGGAGCACAACCAGTGGCTAATATTTAATCACGCATATGGGATTGAAGGTTAGGCAAGTGTAAATACAACCCATAATATTACTTCAGGTGCATTATTACAGTGCACAAGAGGTGACCTGTTAAGTGGGCCACTGCATTTGGGAAATGCCGAGTGGCAGCAGGCAGGTGAGAATACTGAGGTCTAAATTGGCAAAGGATGAAGTGGGTACTAGTACTAATTTTTTATTTTTAGGACGTATGATACAAACTACATTCTATTTCTTTCTTTTTTTAATTTGGTCAATATTTGGGTCCCCAAAATCCCTGGGACGGGATTCAGGGATAGGGAGGGGATCTTTGTTCCCTATACCTAATCAAAGGGGGCTCTTGAATTGTTTTTAGCAATAGCACATGCAATGCCTAGTAGCATAGCTAGAGCCTAGTGGTGGTAACATCACAACCTAAAAGTGGCATACTATTTACAACTCTTTTATAAAATGCTATTCCTTGAAATCTCTCAATGTACAACTGGATGCTAAGCATGGAGAACATGTGGCTATCAGATTAGTGGAAAATAGTAGTGGGAAGGATGAGGATATCATTCACCAGAATCCAACTAAGAGCTCCGCTATTTCCTTGTTTGTGGGGCATCACCAGAATGGAGTACTCCCTCCGTTCCGGGTAAAGAGTTTCCGTTTGAAAGTCAAAACTTTTTTTTTTAAAAAAATGACACTTTTAGTAGCCCATTAGCAATGAAATGACACTTGTCTTAATTCTTTAAAGTACTCCTTAAGTGAAACATCAAAAAATGAAATAGTGGGAAATAGTGGAGTATATAATAAATTTCTAAATAAAATAGAGTACAAGGAGGATCTGAAACAGGAACGCATTGGTTTTTTCTAGATCAAGAGGCATTATATGAAGATTATGCAAGAAGCAAAATTACCTTTTCTTTCTAAAATGAAGGTCTACTTTTAGAATTTTCTTCATCCCAAAATCTGTATCAATTTTTGTATAGTTTTACTAAATTCACATTTGCTAACTATCAGGTCCTAGTGTTCAATTGCAATGGCATAAGATAGACACTAAGAACATTCATGTATACTCAGTACAAAATAGCGTAAAAGTCAATTTCCTAAAAAAAAAAAAAACACACACACACACACACATTTTAAGGAGAATAATTCTGGAGGTACAACTGAATCGATGATGAATATAGATATAATTAATGGAGTGATTGATATATATAATGAGAAACAGGAAATAAACAACGGAAAGGGTGTTGGGGGTTGCGGTGGGGAGTTTGGAATTTACCTCAAAGACTACTACAATTCAGGTACGATATGACTGATGATGATGAAGAGATAGTGAATCTTGAAAACCCCTCTTTTATACCGTTGCCCGGTGACGGAATTGCAATTGCCTCAAGTCCACTGCCTTTATTTATAGGAAGAGAGGGCTGATGAATACCAGGGGTGACCAGAATGAATCTTTCAAAATGGGACCCGGACCGGACCAAGGATGAATAGTATCTGAACCGGTAAAAATTGGATTAATCAATTAACTCGATTAGTATCTGAACCGGAGCATTGGTCAGATTCTAGTTATTCATTTTTTAAGCAAACACACACACAACTAAGTAAACGATCCGGATTGGGAAGTCCAAAAAGTAATTGGGTATAATTAATTTTGTCATTGATGGCGATCGATGAATAAACTAAGTAAATTATTATTGTTTCCCTAATAAATATTGAACATGTTCAAATTAATGAATCAAATGATAAATTTGGTTTAAAGATAACTTTGTCTTTAATGATGAATAAGTTAAATATCTCGAATCACTAATGACAAAAATTGGTTGGGTGTATTAATTCATATAACTTACTTCTTCATCTCATTTACTCTTACTGTTTTTTCCCTTCAGTAAATTTAAACGGTGTGAATTAGGATGTTCAAAAAGTGGTTGTACTAAAATTTTAATCACTATAAATTTCGGTGTATATTTACAAACTTCCACGATATTACCCTAATTGAATTAAGTATTTATTAAATTGTTTATTTCTTGTTCATTACCAATATTATTTAACTAGTCATAACACCATATTAAAGTGCATGTGTAAGGGTGAAAAAGAAATAGAGAAAAGAATATAAAAATCTCCACTAATTTTTTTTTTAATACCAATTTGATGAATTCATGGCCTAGTTCATTATTCTGGTTGTGTTCAATGATTTTATTGGCAAATAATGTTCTACTAGTTTTCAGTCAAATCCTAACTCCTTGTAGGTCCAAGCGAAACAATCAACCTATTCTTACAACAATTCAACCAACTACGTATTTGGGTATAATTAATTTTGTCATTGGTGGTGACAGATGAATAAACTAAATAAATTACTAATTTTTCCCTAATAAATGTTGAACAAATTCAAATTAATGAATCAAATGATGGATTTGGTATAGAGATAACTTTGTCTTTAATGGTGAATAAACTAAATATCTCGAATCACTAATGACACAATTAATTTACCATACTCATTAATAACAAAAATTAGTTGGGTGTATTAATTCACCTAACTTACTTCTTTCTTCCTTCTTAATCTCATTTACTCCTACTTAGTCCTCTACGGTGTGAATTGTAGGGGTGAGCAGAAGTTTTCCGGAATCGAACCGGACCAGATCAGTCAAAAATGGATCGGACCAATACTTTGGATTGGTCCTGGATCTAATTTTACGAACCAGGACAATTGGTCCGGTTCAAAACCAAAAAGCGTAACCGACCAATGTGTATTTATTATTATTTTTATATATAATATACTAATATAGTATATATATATATATATATATATATATATATATATATATATATATATATATATATATATATATAAATTGATAAGAAGATAATAAAAGGGATACAACTTACAACCTAAAGAAAATATATAATAATTTGATTCAATATTCAACCAAGTTTCTTTATTTGATTAAAGAGAAAATTTGAGGGAAAACATTGTTCTTCCCTATTAATTAATTACCTGCCTATTTTTGTGATTCCAAACATTATTAGTTTGAAGGATTGTTACCTATAAATTAATTAAATTAACCATAAGGGGATCGGAGAGGAAGATGACTTGCAATAAATTTCCTTACAACTTTCCTTTTCATTTCTCTTTATTAATTTGGAAGTAATGATTTTTAACTTTAGTTTATTTTCACAAGAACAACGAAGCCAACAAAATGTTGTATGAAGGAAGAACATGATTTGATTATTGATCATTGTTTTTTAGAAAATCTAGCTATCCTCTTGATCAACGATACGCATCGTATCCCGGTTCTCGTCGTCTTCAATCAATGGTTGGGCCGGACCGGCCAATGTATTGGTTGTCGACATATTGGGTTGGTCACTGTTCTATATTTTTTAAGAACCGGACTATTGGTCTGGTCCTGGTTCTCTCAGTTTTTCTAAAAAAGTGGACCGAACCGGACGAAGCTCACCCCTAGTGAATTGGCATGTCCAAAAGTGGTTGTACTAAAATTTTAGGGGGAATTTCAAGTGGATACAATTTTGAAAACATGTTTTCATCTAGAACCATCAATTTTTTGGACATTTCATGTAACTACAAATTGCTTGCCAAATGACAAAAATGCCATTAATGAAAAATATGATGCCAAAAAAACAATCTGATGCCAGGCATCAGAAATCAACCTGATGCCAAAATCAACCTGATGCCAGGCATCAGAAATCAACATGATGTCAAAATCAACCTGATGCCAGGCATCAGAAATCAACCTGATGCCAAAAATTAACCTGATGCCAGGCATCAGAAATCAACCCCATTAAAACAGAGATATCTAAAAGAACCACTGAATCAGAACCCAACACTCCAACACTCGATTACAATTACCAAAACCTAGGGCTCTAGAAGTATCCCTGCCTCACGGACTGACAGAGTCACAGTCAAGTCAGTCAGTCGTACTCCCGCAGTTGCAGCGGTTCATCTTTGTCGATAGGTAATTTCCCCCCGCCACAGTCTGATCGATTAAATACGTTTATGACTGGATTTCATCCCAAATATTTATTGAATTATACTTGTACGTGTTTTTGATAACCGCCACAAGCAAAATATACTTACAAACTCAATACATATGTTTTGTGTAGAGATTCCCAATGCGATGACAGTCGCCGGCGAGAGAGAGGCGCCGGTCGAACACTTGTATAGTATTAGGGCGAACGGAGAGAGCGAGAGAGAATGATAGCTGGACTGCTTGGGAACGGAATCGAGGCTGGAGAGGCCACCGGATTCAGAGAGGGGAAGATGATGGGTTTGGGTCGGCCTGACATGGGGGCGGTGACAGAAGACGGGATGAAGTGTGGGTGAGATACTATCAACCATGGAGGAATCAGGTCGGAGGAAGTGGTGGTGATGGAGCTTCGGCCAGATCGACGAACGATTTTTCCAGGGGAGGTGACTGGCGGCAGTGACCCGAGCTCATATATCCGACCCTTTTTTTGGATCTCCATCCATCTCTCGATTCTTTTAGTGTATCCGACCGCCTCCATTTAGCCAGATCTATGACCATCACACCGGTGTTGAAGTAGCACGGGTTCCGACCATCGAAAATGTCAGAAAACCGCCGGTCTTGTTCTCAGGTGAAGTTGCCTTGGCAAAACTCAGGTGCTCCGATGGTCTTGTTCCCAAACTCGGTACTCCAAAGTTTGGAAATGTCATCGACAACAACGAGATCGGAGTAATGCACTTTGAACTTCAAAGCAGGGGTAGTGATGTACTTTTGCATTAATATTGTACCTAAAAGATATGTGTAAAAAATAGTTGGATTTATTTGAAAACATGTTTTAAAAAGTGTACCGGCTTGTAATTATTCCAAAATTTTAATCACTAAAAATTTCAGAGCATAATTAGTAATTACCAACTTCCCCACTATTTCCCTAATTGAATTAAGTATGTATTAAATTGTTTACTTCTTGTTGATTACCAATTCCATTAAACTAGTCATAACTCCATACTTAAGTACCTGTGTGAGGGTGAAAAAGAAATAGAGAAAAAATATAAAAATCTTCATTAAATTTTTTTAATACCAATTTGATGAATTCATGACCTAGTTCATTCTTATGGGCATGTTGAATGATTTTGTTGGCAACTAATGTTCTACTAGTTTTAAGTCCAATCCTAACTCCTTGTATGTCCAAGCGAAACAGTCAACATATTCTTACAGTCAACATATTCTTACAACACTTCAACCAACTCTTCCATCATTCTAGACTTCAGTTTTGCACTTTGTAAACTGACTTAATGACTCTATCCTTTCCTAGGTCAATTTCCATTAATGGGTCTTGCACCTCGACCACTGTCCACCCTTTTCGCTGATGCATTCTCAAGTTCATGCCAGGTAACCTTAATGGTTTCTTTATATCGCCTTTTGAGACCTCAACTCCTATAATTATTATATGGTCAAGTATTGTTTCTACTTTTCTAAGTGCATCACTAAGGCATGTTCTTGTCCCTCTTTTATCCACTCATCTTCTCTATGGTTATTGTAAAACATGGCCAAAAGGGGATAAGAACCTTCGGCTTGGCCATACATAACAAGAATATGATCTATCCGGTCTCAATTTCTTCTCCGATGATCGTTGCACTAGCTAAGTTCTCCTTTTCGTCACAACCAACAAACCTTAGGGGCATAAACTTATCCTATGTAACAACCCACCAAAGAAGAGGTTTAAATTTCTCTAGTATATTTCGGAGTCTTCAAGATGTGTCAAGAGAACACTAGACAAATCTAGAATGTTCTTGAGGCTTCAAGAAGTATCAAGAGAATGCTAGATAGTTCTGGAAAGTTTTGGCGGTTTCAAGATGCTCCAAGGGAACGCTAGAAAGTTCTAGAAAGTTCCAAAGCCTTAAAGACGTTTAAAGGGAATACTAGAAAGTTCTAGAGAACTCTACTAATTACTAGAGATGGATATTTGTAAAAGTAACCCATGTTAATATCCTAGATATTTTATAGGATTGTTCTAGATAGTTAATCCGAACCATTGATGTAAATTAATCTTGACCGTCCATTGAGGATGTGGAGGCCTATATAAAGGGGGAGGCCTCAATTGGTCAAATCATCCAAACAAACACTTGTAAAGTTCCCTCAAAGTAATACAAGTTCATTTCTCAAGTTCTCTCTCTTTGCCTAGTCTCATTCAAAGTTTGGTAGGTTTACTTAGAGCAAGATTGAGGAGTTATGAGTGCTAAATGTCGTACGGTAGCTTGAAAAATACAAGTCTTAGCTACATAGGATCCTATGGTAAATGGCCTCCTCGGCCTTAAACTATCTTTATCTTGTCATATGTGTCAAAATATTAAATTTTCATGTTGGAAAAAATGTACACACCAATCAAAGACGGTACTTCTTCGGTTACTACACGAAGGGATATTGGCAAGATTCCCCATGCTTTGCTATTACCACAGGAGAAAGTCACAACCGACACGTTTATCTCGATTAGATCCTCCACGGTCTTCACCAAGGACAACAACATCATTACGGGCAACCCCATTGTCTACTAGGTAATAACTTAGTGACCGAGAACACATTCATATGGACACAAGGAATTTTGATGGTCGGAACCTCCTCTCGTGTTTTGTTGACCTCATTATATGCTTTATTGGTTGCCCTAAGGCTTTTAGACAACTTTCCCTAGCTTGGAATACAAGTGGAAGATCAATCATATTTAATGGGCTTACAGATGGTAAGGCTCTGAAACTGAGGCCTTCGTGACCTTGGGGTTGTGATTATGCCTTGCTTTTCATTTATGCAGTCAACCTATTCACACAGACGACTCAATTTCCATGTTGACGGGCTGGTCATGTTGCGACCTCTTCTTACGAGGACAACGTTATCCCTCTCGACACTTACAATCATGGCATCTACCTTGCATGCTTCTTTGAGGCCTCTTTGTTCTTTTGGGTGACCACGATGCTCGGGACCCTTATAGTCGTAAGTTGCATTATGTTGGCCAGTTTCCTCTATATTCTTCATTAATGAGTTTGGGGTGTTGTTTTTGAGAAAGTTGGCCTAAGGGAAGTGAACCAGTTTGTAACCTTTCCAAGTGTGTCCAATGACGCCCAGTGAGCAGCATATTTGCACTCATGGTTCTCCACAAACCCTGCAAGCACTGAGGCAGAGGTCCCGATTTCCTTTATAGATCACCGAGTGATTTTCCTCCTCTTTACAAGGGGAGCACTAGAGCTGGCCTCCCCGGAGCTGGATGACCTCTCATTCGCATACACTTGTTCGGGAAAAGGGGTACTTTCTCCTTGGCAGCATGGTCGATAACAGAGTGTTCCTCCCTAGATAATTGCTCTAGAAGCTCGCTGACAACTTAGACCTCATCGGCTTCAATCGCACAAGAGATCAACACATCAGAGTCTTCCTGATCGGACACCGTCTTCTTACTTATCGAAGGGCTATGGCCCTTGCTCAATGATTCTTGCCCCCTAGTTGTACGCCTGACAGGCTAAAGTCGCACGCCTACAAATTAATTACCAAGACAAGACTCGGCTACAAGACTGCAGCTAGGACAAGTCCAGGGTCGATCCACTGAAGAACGGTTATTCGGTTGCACAATTGCCACTTGACAAGATTGGGGGTTTGATTTGTAATTTATTAACTACCTAAGACGGGAATTAAAACTAAGTTGTAAACAATTAAAGGCTAGCACTTCAGATTTGTCTCCGTCCCCGTTTATCAATCCAATATCATCGGTATAATTTCTTTCTCTTCCTCCCTATTCACTTGATCCGAGATGTATTTCAATCCCTATTTCTTCCTTATTAATGGTTATAAGCAGTGACACACTCACTTATTTCCCTAATCATTACCTAAACCTAACTGACACAGTCTAGGTTCACAATAATGATTGATAAAACTTTAAGAAATTAAGATCAAGGAATTCTCTATTCTTTTGCAAATAGAACGAAATCTAGTTTTACCCCCTTTTCAATTTACCATGACACATGTATAAATCTCAAAGATGCTACTTGTGATTAATCCTAATCTGACACAGACTTAAGATTAAACTAGCATTAAACCAATTGCAAGGGAAAAGAGGGTGATCAAATCTCAAAACTCTAAAAATCGATCTAGCAATTTTAAAACAAGTAAAACTATGAATAGGGATTCAGGAGTAAAGAAATTAATACCTCAATTGAATTAAACAAATGGTTCGGGATTCAAATCCAAAGCAACGTAATTAAGCTTCCATCAAAACAGATGAAATCTCTAGAGAAAACAAGTAGTCGAAAAAGATCCTAATTCTGAAGTTAAAACAAGTATATATACTTGTTCCCAAAACCTAATTCTAAACTAAAAAGGAAAATCTCCAAAGAAAAAGGAAAAGAATATTTAATAAAAGATATCCAAATACTCCTACCATCTATTACCAAAAATAACTAGTTTCCAAATCCTTATCTTTCACTTTGGTCCCTGAACCTCCAACCTTTCTCTTCTGATCCTCGAACTCTGCTGCTTTGTAATCTGATCCTTGAACTTCAGCTTTTCGCAGTTTGGTCCCTGCACTTCTGATACTAGCAATTTTATCTTCCACATTAATAAACTTTTGCAGGGACAACACAAAATCACTCAAAATAGGTCTCGAAATTACAAAGGTTTCCCAAAAACTTACCAATTCATAAACTACTCAAAATTACATCAAACTAAACTAAATTACATTAAAATAATGATAAAATGTCTAGAAAATTAGGGAATTACATATAATGAAATCCACCACATCAAATTCCCCCACGCTTAGACCATTACTCGTCCCTGAGTAATATCCTATCCCCACTCTAAACATCGGTCTAATCAGCGTAGCATGGGAGGAAAATGACCCCTAATCTCCTCTAAACCTCCAAATCAACAGTCAACAAACTCAACCCATTCAAACAACGAACTCGGAGAATGGAACTCCGCTCCTTATCACTCCAACAATAGCAATGATACCAATGGCCTTAGCTCGACCCCAACTCCAATTATGCAAAAACGGGACATCCAAGCTAAGGCCCACACAACAAAAAGCTAGGGGGAACTAAATATGTCCTAAGTTTCCCCCACGCTATTCTCGCACTACTACTCCCTCAAAAATAAAGTCTATGCCCAAGCAAAGACTTACCTCGTGAATTACACCAACACCCCCTTATATCACCAAAAAGAAAAACCGAGGATTTTCTATCCTAACGCCTCTAAACCAGACCTCCTACGCCAAAAATAAATAATCCTACCCTACACTCCAATCCTCCCTTATGTCTTCAACTCCGGTGATATAAAAGATGGAAAGAAATTCACTCACTCACCTTTTTCCTAGGTGTCGTTTTCAGTTTTCACCTAGACTCTCATTTTTTTTTTCATTTTTCTTCTTTTTTTTTTTTTATTTTTTTCACACCCTCTCCTTTTTGCCTAAGCGCCCTCTCGGGTTTTCACTTAGCCTCTCTTTTCTTTTCTTTTCTTTTTTTTTTCTTTTTTTTCACATCCTCTCCTTTTGCCTAAGCGCCCTCTCGGGTTTTCACTTAGCCTCTCTTTTTTTTTTTTTAAAGAAATTAAACAAATACAACAACCAACAAGCACATGCACCCCACTCCCTCACTAACTCATGCATAGTCCCATATGCATCACAGAAGTAAAATATAAGTGAGACAGGGGTAGGGATACCTCTCGGAACTCGAGGCGGCTCCGATAGTCCCATGGACCTGTGGCGCTCTCAGGAATGGCCAACTCGCCATCTCCCGTCATCATCTTTGTGGTGCCATGCGCACCAAATAACCGTGAATCTGCTCCTGACGATCCATAGAAATAGCAAACTGCCTATCCATACGAGCAATCAACCGATTCACACCACTATCACCCAGACTCGCAGCCCCAGAATCAACATCCTCAGCCTCCTCCATATAGTCATCATCTTCATCGTCATCCTCCTCTTCTTCAAACTCAGCCGCATCCTCAATCTGCTCCTCGACAATTCGAACATTCATCCCTCTTACCTCCCTCTTATTGCTTTCAAGGGAATCTCGAGAGATGGGCCTAATAATCTTCACTGTCGCCCCAAAATTCCACCGAACACCCGCAGCCTTGACCAAACCCGTAATCAGTGATGGGTACGGAAATCCATTCCGTTTACTTTCTCCCACATCTTGCATATGTTCTGAAATAATATGCCCCAAAGAAATATATCCACCGTTGATAATCAAATGAATCAATACCGCATGATTCCACGGAACTTTCAAATGCTGCGATGTCGGAAGCAACCTCGAACACACAAATTTGTTAACCCCCTTCGCCACTAAATTAAACTGAGTCTCGATCACAAACTTGGGCGAACCATCCGGTTTGTTGGTCCATTGAAGTTGGTTACCCTCCAATGTCCTCACCACATCAGCAAAATATACCCGCCAATCTCCATTCATAGCTTGCACATACTCACATTCCTCTCGAGTCACCCTAGGAAGTCCGTAGAACCTATTAATGTCATCACTCCTGAATCTTATCGTCTTTCCCCTCACATAGGAATGCCCTGGCTCCGGGGGGATTTTATTCATGTTCGAGTAAAATTCTTTAACCACCAAACTGTTTCCCTCCTCCCTTGGCTCATCACAAAAACGTTGCCAATTTCGAAACCCAAATTTCGCAGTAAGGCCAAATGATCCTATGTTAAACTTTCTCTCTCCAATTATAGCTCTATTCGTATGAAAGTAAAAATAATTTTGGGATAGGTAATAATTGAATCGTGAGGAGTCATGGGGATCCTCACAACGGAGAAGGGTTCCAAGGGGAGGGGCACTAGACGTACTCTCATCATGCCTATGTTTTTTCCGGGATTCGTTGGATTTTCTTCCTCCTTTTTTCGATTGTTCCTTTGTTTTTCCCATGTTCAATTCAAGCAACAAGATAATGCAAGCACAATAATCAACCTTTCCACACAAATTGAAACCACAAGGAATGGGTAGAGAGGTTCCTAACCTTGATGAAAACAAAATCTGAAAAAAAATGGCCGGAAAATTTGAACTTCGCCGGAATCTGCAAAAGTTCGCCGGAATCTTCAAAGGTTTTAGATGAAAGTGCCCGGAATTGGATAATGTTTGGTGAAGCTGAGAGCTTAGGAGAAGGGGAATAACTTTTGTAAAAGGGATGTGGTGAGAAGGAGGGTGGAAGAGGGAGGATTTCGCCGGAATGTATGGAGGAGAGTTGCCGGTTTTCTTTGTTGGAGAGAGAACAGAGAGGAGAGAGAGAACTGAGCTGTGCGTTTGTTTTTAGTGAGGGTATCCAGCCTTTTGACTTCCTTAAATACATGACCCAAATCAATACCCAGTCCGACCCGAATTTGGTTTGACCCGTGTAATTCCTTTCATGGGTTGGAAATTCAAAACAGCATTCGACAGTGAGGCGGCCGCATGGCTTTATGTGAGGCGTCCGCCTCAAACACTGAGACTCTGCGCACTTTTTGCTTGAACCCCTGAGGCGGCCGCATGGAATGTAGTGGGGCGTGCGCCTCAAATGCTGTGGCTTGTGTTGTTTTTGGATAGATTGAGGCGGGCGCATGAATATAGTGGGGCGTGCGCCTCAAATGCGGCAACTGGGTGCTATTTTTGAACAATTGAGGCGGCCGCATGGAATGTATTGAGGCGTGCGCCTCAAATGCTGGAACTTAACTTGATTTTACCTCCGTTGAGGCGGGCGCATCAAAATATTGGGGCGGGCGCCTCGCTTTGACATATTTTGGCCTAACACACTGAAGTTGAGGCGGGCGCCTGGAGCCTAGTGGGGCGGCCGCCTGGTTCTCTGGCAAATTTGCTCCTTCCTCCTTGCTTTTTCCTGCACAACACCACACACAAAAATACCTAAGTAGCACCAATTCCACAAAAATAAAGTGAAAAGAAATAAAACAAAGATAAATAAATAAAAAATAACGAAAACCCCGGGTTGCCTCCCGGTAAGCCGCCCTTCTTTACCGTCTTTAGCTAGACCAAATGCCGGGAAAGCCCCGGCATAAAGCGTAAGGATCAATCATAATTAGGATCGTAGAGATCCATCATCTCCACATCCTCTACATTAACCTCTCCCCCATCAAAATAGGGCTTTAATCTTTGCCCATTTACCTTAAACTCTTGGTCTCCGGAGAGACTAGAGATCACAACCGCACCATGCGGGAATACCTCCCTCACCAAATAGGGACCGGTCCACCGGGACCTCAATTTACCGGGAAACAAGCGCAAGCGGGAATCAAACAAGAGGACTTTTTGACCAACCTTAAATTCTTTCCTCAAAATCATTTTATCGTGCCACGCTTTTGCTCGTTCTTTATAAGACAAATTATTTTCATAAGCCTCTCTCCGGATTTCATCAAGTTCATTCAATTGTAGTTTTCTTTCCTCACCGGACCCGTCTAAGTTCATATTGAATTTTTTTATTGCCCAAAAGGCTTTGTGCTCTAATTCAACGGGCAAGTGACATGGCTTCCCAAACACTAATCGGTATGGGGACATACCAATAGGTGTCTTGTAAGCCGTACGATAAGCCCACAAAGCATCCTCTAGCCTAAGACTCCAATCTTTCCTATTCGGGTTTACGGTCTTTTCGAGGATGGACTTGATTTCCCTATTGGAAACTTCTGCCTGGCCATTGGTTTGGGGATGATAGGCGGTAGAGACCTTATGAGTGATGTTATACTTTTTGACCAAGGCCTCCACCATCCTGTTGCAAAAATGAGTCCCCCTATCACTGATCAAGGCCCTAGGCATCCCAAATCTAGACACAACATTGCTCTTGAGGAAACTCACCACTACCTTAGAATCATCGGTGCGTGTAGGGATCGCTTCGACCCATTTGGAAACGTAGTCCACTGCAAGTAAGATGTACACAAAACCAAAAGAAATAGGAAACGGACCCATAAAGTCAATTCCCCAAACATCAAAAACCTCGCAATTTATTACGATGTTTTGTGGCATCTCATTGCGGCGTCTATATTTCCAACACGTTGACACCGGTCACAAGACTTACAAAAGGCGGCGGCATCCATAAACAATTTTGGCCAAAAGAAGCCACTGTCTAACACTTTCCTAGCGGTGTTTTTGGCACCAAAGTGACCACCACATGCATACTCATGACAGAACTTGAGGATAGAGGCCATCTCATTTTCCGGGACACAACGACGAATAACTTGGTCGTATGATGCTTCCACAAGTTTGGTTAGTCCCACACATAGTACTTAGCCTCACTGCGGATTTTGTCTCTTTTAGATTTAGAAAAAACTTGGGGAATTTTATTAGAGACCAAAAAGTTTACCAAATCCGCATACCAAGGCAACACGTCCTTAACTGCCCACAAAGCCTCATCAGGAAACTCGTCCCTAATAGGGGCCTGCTTATAAGGCTTGCCATCCTCTCTCACCAAACGACTCAAGTGGTCGGCCACTACATTTTCGGCCCCTTTCTTATCCCTGATTTCTATGTTAAACTCATCCAACAGAAGGATCCACCGAATGAGTCTCGGTTTTGCCTCTTTCTTTGACATTAAATACCTAAGAGCAGCATGATCGGTGTACACAATGATTTTGGTCCCAAGCAAATAGGACCTAAACTTTTCTAATGCAAATACCACCGCTAACATCTCTTTTTCTGTAGTGGAGTAGTTTCGTTGTGCCTCATTCAAAGTCATAGCGCATAATAAATCACATGAGAGGCACGATCCACTTTTTGACCCAAAACTGCCCCCAAGGCATAATCACTCGCATCACACATGATCTCAAAGGGAGAGACCAATTGGGGGCTTGAATAATAGGAGTAGAAGTCAAGCCGATCCTTCAACTCATCAAAGCGCTTTCTTGCAATTATCATCAAATGTAAAATCCACCTCTTTTTGCAACAAGGTGCATAGAGCGATGCAATTTTCGAAAAATCTTTTATGAAGCGACGGTAGAACCCCGCATGACCAAGGAGCGACCGCACTTCACGCACATTTGTAGGGTAAGGAAGTGTGGAAATAACATCAATTTTGCTTTGTCCACTTCAATACCCTTTTTCGAAACCACATGTCCCAACACAATGCCTTGCTCAACCATGAAATGACATTTTTCAAAATTTAACACCAAATTTGTTTCAACACATCGGTCAAGAACTAAAGCAAGGTGAGCAAGACATTGGTCGAACGAGTCACCATGGACAGTGAAGTCATCCATGAAAACCTCCATAAAATTCTCCACAAAATCGGAGAAGATGCTCATCATACACCTTTGAAAAGTCGCAGTCGCGGGTGCATTGCATAAACCAAAGGGCATCCTCAGATAGGCAAAGGTGCCTTAGAAGGGGCAAGTAAAAGTAGTTTTCTCCTGGTCTTCCGGTGCAATTGGTATTTGAAAATACCCGGAATACCCATCAAGAAAACAATAATACGCCCTTCCGGCAAGCCTTTCCAACATCTGATCAATAAAGGGGAGGGGGAAGTGATCTTTTCTAGTTACCTCATTTAGTCGCCGAAGGTCAATCTGAACACGCCATCCGTGCTGCTCCGGGTTGGCACCAACTCGCCCTTGTGATTGATGACGACGGTGATCCCACCCGCTTGGCTACACATTGAGTAGGGCTCACCCACTCAGCATGCGATATGGCATATATGATCCCCATCTGCAGCAACTTCAAAACTTCCTTCTTCACCACCTCCATCATAGGTGGGTTCAACCTCCTCTGCGGCTGCCGTACCGGCTTAGCACCCTCTTCTAACGAAATCCGGTGAGTGCATACAGAAGGACTTATGCCCTTGATGTCGGCAATAGTCCACCCAATCGCTTCTTTCCGCTCCCGGATCACATCAACTAATCTCTTCTCTTGCTCCTCCGTCAGAACACTAGAGATCACCACAGGAAGTGTCTTCCCTTCACCCAAGAAAGCATATTTCAAATTCTCGGGAAGAGGCTTCAATTCAAGCACAGGCGCCTTCTCAACAGATGGCAGGGGTTTCTCTGGTGGCACCTCCAACGGTAAATGACCAAATCCCGATGGTGAGACATACATAGCATTCTCAGAAAGGCTCATCACCGCCTCCTTCATCTCATCGGAAATGTCAAACTCCAACCCGGTATACCCCAACGCATTCTCCAATACAGACTTCATGTCATCATCTCTTCCGCACACATCAAACACCTCTTGGGCTATAGGCTCCACGACATCAATGAAGTTCACTGAGTGCACATCCTTAGGGTACTTCATGGCATCAAAGATATTGAACTCCATTTGTTGCCCATCAAACTCCATAGTCATTGACCCATTAGTAACATCCAACTTGGTACGAGCAGTCGACATGAAAGGTCTCCCTAACAGAATGGGAGCCTTAGGATCTGTATCCATCTCCAAGACATAAAAATCTGCAGGAAAGATGAGCTTCCCAACCCGGACTAGAACATCCTCAATCAACCCTTTAGGGTACGCATTAGATCTGTCGGCAAGCTGAATAACCACCCGAGTATCCTGTAGAGGTCCCAACTTTAGGGTCTCAAACAACGCATAAGGCATGACGTTGATTGAAGCCCCCAAGTCAAGCATAGCCATATGCTCTGAATTATCCCCTAGCGACACCGGAATCACGAACATACCCGGATCACTACACTTTTTCGGCATCCTCTTCTGATAGACTGCAGACACGTGTTCACTAATCTTTACCTTCTTCTGACTCCGCTCCTTCTGATTCCTCTTCATAGTGCACAACTCTTTCAAGAACTTCGCATACCTTGGGACAGACTGCAGAAGATCAAGAAACGGAATGTTTACCTCAAGCCTCTTGAAGGTGTCAAAAATAGCCTTATCAGCCTCCGGCCTTCTGTCCTCCCTTAAAGCATACGGAAACGGGGGAGCTGGCTCATGCACAGGAAACACTGGTGCAGTGCTCTTCTCCTTTTCAGGAGTCTTCGCCTCAGGTGTAACTCTCTCAACCACTAACTCGGGCTCCTCTTCGACAACCACTTCCTCTAGCCTTTTCCCACTGCGCAAAGTCATTGCACTGACATTAGACTTCGGATTCGGTTCCGTTCTAGATGGGAACTTTCCCGAATCCTTTGCCTCCATTCTCCCAACTGCATCTGCCAGCTGACCCACATGTTTCTCCAAATTGCTGATGCTCGATTTAGTCTCCTGTTGGAACTGCTGGAAGCTTCCATTCATGGTAGTCATGCTCTGCGCTAGAGATCGGACCAGGTCCTCTGTAGACTGTCCCTGCTGTTGTTGCTGCTGTCCAACAGGTGCTCTGTACTGATTATATTGATTTCCCTAGCTAGCGACCTACGAAACCCTTGCGATTATTGAAGCGGTACACTGAACCCTGTTGTCCCTGTGGTGGACCATACCTTAGGTTCGGATGAACATTATTTGCATTGTTGTAATTGTACTGTGGTGGCCTCTGCCCCTGCTGATTGAAACCTATTGCATTGACATCCACCACATTATCCGTCTGAAGAGTAGGACAAGAGTCAGTCGGGTGGGTCACATCAGCACATATACCGCATGGATGAGGTTGTTGACCCAAAACCAATGTCTTCAACAGACTCTTAACATCTGCCAGCTCAGTCTTCAAATCACTCGTTGAATCACTCGATCCTGCCGCACTGACTTGTCTAACGCTAGACCTCCTCCCATGAGTCCTTGTGCTTTTGGCTAGCTCTTCAATCAACTGCTCTGCATCCCTGGTAGTTTTGTTCAGAATACTACCTCCACAAGCAGAATCCACCCACCTTTTGTCTTGCTCAGTCAATCCCCCATAGAAATAAACAATGAGCTGCTCATCATCAAAGCCATGATACGGACAACTTCTGCAGAGCTTATAGAACCGGTTGTGGTAATCATATAGTGATTCATCGGACCGCTGCTCCATGTTGCTGATATCCCTCTTCATGACATTGATTTGATCTGGAGGGAAGAACTCATCAAGGAATACCTCCTTCAACTCTTGCCAGAGGTAATCTGTTGGGTGGCGGTGATAATACCACATATTCGCGTTAGTCTTAAGAGTAAAGGAGGGCAACCTCGGTAATAGCGCTCGAGAGGCAATGCGGCCGCTTCATACTCTTGCAAATTGAGCTACTATCTTGCGATTTGGATTTTCCCCAGGTATCCCATTAAAATGGGGCAACTGGTTCAACAACCCCGGCTTCAACTCGAAAGTCACCCCAGCCGGTAAATCAGGAAATAGCACTGCTTGCGGTTGCTCATTCCAGTTCGGAGCAATCCTTTGCCTCAATGTCCGAGGTGGAGGGTTGTTGATAGCCTGCCATTACCCCCATTGTTCCGGACCTCGGGATTATTGGT